>OZ014486.1:18759175-19959175 GCA_963965965.1 Trididemnum nubilum
AAACCTTATTCTAAAAACTAATGTTTCCAAGAAAAAACTTTCAAATCAAAACGGTAAAAGAGTTCATAAAAAATCCTCGAAAAGTACAGCCGTATAGCTTCGACTTGGGAAAAAACATTATGCGACTATGGTTGTGACACAGAAAATTACACGTCCGACAGCAATATTGTCTAAACACGACTCAAAATGCGAAGAAATGCGAGAATGGATTTTTATTGCGAATTATACGTTGCCAAATTTTAGATCTCAAGCGTTTAAAACTTAGAAAACTACAGTCATAATATGTTTTGACCTGAAAACAGCGGTGGCGATAGGCAGTGGTTGAGCGTTGGGAATAGACTATGATTTGATTCTCTAACTGGTAATAATGCGTCGTTGTGTCCCTGGGAAAGTCTCTTGACGCTTATTTCCCAATTGGACCAAGCAGTCAATACCTGTTGTGGTGGACTAGCCTGACAAAATACTTGGAAACAAAACTCCCAAAAAGGTGCTCTGTGTTGGTTTGATTAGATAGGTGCAGACGAGTACCTGGTTAATACGAACCTGAAAACGAGTTGTTCCAATTTGATTTTTTGCTTTGTTAAACAAAGTCGAAGTTCAAAGATATTAAAAAGTAACATGCGTATCCTTCTGTAAGTTTCAAAGTATCGATATTTTAGACGTTAGACACACAAATATGCAAAATCTGAAGAGTTAATTATTGTTGTTATTGTTTCAATTCAAGTTTCTGAGACTTGATTAACAATTTTAACGTAAAAAGCAGCTATTTTTTTCTACTTTTTAAACAAAAACATTCTAATAAATCGCAACCTTTGATTAACTTTCTTGCGTTAGTGAAGGCTAATTTTGTCAAAAATATCTTAAAATTGTGCGATTCCTTTGTTTTACCATAAATAAACCTTTGTTTTACCATAAATAAATGAAGTTTTTTACCATAAATATCATTAAACTTGTTTAACATAGTAATCTTTTATTGATTTCGTGGTTTGATGCAAGTCTTGTTGTAAAAACATTAAATTGTGTTGCTTTGTTTGTTCAAAATTGAATTTTTTCCTTGGAAACAGTGATTTTAACAATTTTTTAACCAAGCAATTTTCTTAGGCTCTTATATTTTTACCAACATTTGGTAGAAAATATTCTAAACTGTTAAAATATCTAGCAAATCACTTAGCTAAAAACAATAATGTTCATTATTTTTAATCAAAAAAGTCTAACTTTTTGGTTTTCGTAGCGATAATTTTCTATAAATTTTACGTTTCGTCATTTTAAATTGAAAACTTAATTAAAAATAATGTTTTTTTCTACTTTAAAACCAAAACGTTTACCTAACATCTTAAACTTTTCAACAATTTTTTAGTTTTACACTAGTTTTTTTACTAAAATACCATAAAATTTACTCAAAATAGATAATGTGTACTAATTTTACTCAATAAACTTCAACTTTTTTGTTGTCGTAGCGATAATTTTGTAAAAAAAGTTACGCTTTGTCGTTTTAAATCGAAAGTTTCAGTAAAAATAATGTTTTTTTCTATTTTGAAACTAAAACGTTTACCTAACATTTTCAAATTTTTTATAGTTTTACACTGATTTTTTTACTAAAATACCATAAAATTTAACCGAAATAGGGAATGTGTACTAATTTTACTCAATAAACCTAGACTTTTTGGTTGTCGTAGCGATAATTTTCTACAGATTTTATGTTTTGTCATTTTAAATTGAAACTTTAAGTAACAATAGCCCTTTTTCTACTCTGAAACAAAAAAGTTTACCTAACATTTTAAACTTTTTCACAATTTTTTAGTTTTACACTGATGTTTTACTAAAATACCATAAAATTTAACCGAAATAGGGAATGTGTATTAATTTTAGTCAATAAACCTAGACTTTTTGGTTGTTGTAGCGATAATTTTGTAAAAAATAACCGACAAGGTTGACGTCCTTCGTGTGGAAAATAACTTTGTTAGAGAAGCTGAGGGCAGCCGATGAGAGCTAAAAGCTCGAAACAGCGCTGTCCAGCTCTGTGCATCTTTGTAAAAAATCTTACACTTCGTCATTTCAAATTGAAAGTTTCAGTAAAAATGATTGTTTTTGTACTTTAAAACTAAAACGTTTACCTAACATCTTACATTTTTTTAACAGTTTTTTTAGTTTTACACTGATTTTTTTACTAAAATACCATAAAATTTAACCAAAATAGATAATGTTTATTATTTTTAGTTAATAAACCACAACTTTTTTTGTTGTCGTAACAATAATTTTGTAAAAAACCTTACATTTCGTCATTTTAAATTGCAACTTTAAGTAAAAATGATCTTTTTTGTACTTTGAAACAAAAATGTTTACCTATCATCTTACATTTTTTATAGTTTTACACCAATTTTTTTACTAAAATGCTATAAAATTTACTCAAAATAGATAATGTTTATTATTTTTAGTTAATAAACCACAACTTTTTTTTGTTGTCGTAGCGATAATTTTGTAAAAAAACCTTACATTTCGTCATTTTAAATTGAAAATTTCAGTAAAAATGATCGTTTTTGTACTTTGAAACTAAAACGTTTACCTAACATCTTACATTTTTTTAACAATTTTTTAGTTTTACACTGATTTTTTAACTAAAATACCGTAAAATTTTATTCAACTACACTCTATCTTGAGTTAAAACAAGAACTTTTGCTATTTTTTGGTGTTATTCAATCTTAAACCTTGTCTTATAGTCTCAAATTAACGTCAGTTTTTGTAATTTTCTTGTTTGCGTCAAACTGTTTTTTGCAGAAATCAAAATCTTACAATTTCTTTGATTAAAACAATAATTCAACCTTTAAACGAATATTATTTGAAAACTTTTAATCTAAATTTTTCTAAAAAAAAAAAAAAAAAGTCTATTTTTTATTACTTGATCTAGTTTTATTGGGATAAATTTGTCAAAATATCTTACACCGTTGAGATTTATTCACCTTGAATGAAAATTCTAACGTAAATAAACCCAAAAATTCGCCTAAAACTTGAACAAGTTATTAAGTTTCTTTTCTTGTGTTGCAATAATTTGATCAAAATCCTGAGTTTCTTTATATTGATTATTACCTTTACTTTAAAACTTACCTAATATAGCAAAAATTTTAACCGTTTTTTTGTTGTCGTTGGAAAACTTTGACCAAAAACATTCTAGGTCTTGCAAAATATGTGTTTCGAATAGTGATTTTATCTGAAAAAGTAGATAATTAGCTCAGACCTTTTTTGTGTTTTTTTCGAAATAGAGTTGTAGGATTCAGATGCTGGTTACATCCTGAGTCAAACGCTTGTTGACCCACAAAATTGGATACAAATGTGGGTTTAAGTAATATTAAAAATATGATATCTTTCATAGAATTAAGATATAAACATGTCAGGGTTGCCAATAAGAAACAAAATTTCAAAAATTGACACCATGTTCTTGATTTTCAAAAAAGTTTTTGCGGCAGAGGTTTTGTAAAACAAAGTACAGGTTTAGAAACGAAAAATTTGATGCTTTTCAATAACTGAAAGTCAGCTTTCCCATAGTTAATCTTCTGTCGCAATACTGATAAAAACGGCAACACTAAAGTGGAAAACGGCTAATTGTGAACCATATTATCTTGAAAGCGAGAAGGTGTAGAAACTTCAAATTTGGTGAGAATGTGTTATAGGTATATTTCAACATTTTGGTCTAGCGAGAAAAACTTGAGTTGAAGGTCCTTTTAAAACAAAAACAGGCAAGGTTAAGATGTTATATCCCACTGCTAGATAGTGCTCTTAATTCATTTTCTGTTTATGTTGAGATTTCAAGCGTTAGTTCAAACTTAGCAGTTAAGTATTTTTATCGATTAAGGAACGCTTCGTCCTCTCTTTAGTCTATATCGTGGTTGTACATTTTTAAGACATATTGCTTCCGAGCCATGCATAAAATAAATCTTTCATTATGCTCGATGTAATACGCCGAAGCGTGAAACGAATTAGCGGGGACCATTTCCGAGTCATTGCGCCCGTGCTACACAGCTCCTTTCGAAAAAATATCGCAGCGGTGGCGAGCCGTTGGCAACCATGTGTTCGATTTGACCGGTTCGAGATTTGAACTTCTGACCTCCCACTCCAGAGAGTACCGCGTTAGCGTTCGACCAACTATTTTTTTTTTTTTTTTCAAAACCATGCGTATAACATATTGTTTCAAAGCCGTGCAGAGTATTGATAACTCCGACCATACTACCTTGACTTGATGCGTGTTATAACGTTATTCGTTTAGCTGCTTCTATTTGAGCAAAAATATTGTTTTTTATTGAATTGGTTACAATTGTACTGCTCTGATTGAATTGTTGCTCATTTTATGAAAATTGTATTTTGGTGCAAATAAAATGAAACGAATAAAAATAAAATTAATAACCAATCTGAATTTAAATTAAGTACCACAAATTAAAAAATTAGTTAACTTGAGGCTAAACTTTTTATTTCTTACATCTATGTCTAAGTTCTCCAACATAAATGTTCTTTGAAGAGCAAAAATTCTTTAAAATCGAAATATTCCAAGCCTCTCATCAAAATAACTAGAATATGATTCGAATGGTTGAGGCTGAACAAAGCACGTACTGTCAGACTTGCACCAGATTGTAGTGCTCGCAATTCGATTTCAATTTTTTGCTGTGATACGATGTGTCAGTTTAAACTTAAATTTCAGGTGTTTTTGTGAAATTGAACATGACGCTGGTGGTAACAGCGGCGGGTGCGTTATATCGGGGGGCTCTTTTAAATTTTTTGTTACGTTTTTCGCACTCTAATTTCAAAACCGTTCATATACTTCTCTTTTGTGACGTAGCATAGCATCATTTCGAGTAAAGGTTTTCCGACAATAGGTACAAACGTTCACTTTGATAGAATGACAAGAGCGTTAAAACTCTCGAGTATGTTTCGCAGCGAACAAACTAGCTTGTGGCACCAAGGTAATCGGAAATTAAACAAATTGGATTATGTTACGTCATGCGGGCAAACATACAAAAGCCAAACATAATACCACTTTTCCATATTGACTCACATAATATTCTAGCAGTCGTTGTTGCAATATTTTAATGCAAAAGTCAAAGTATCGACCAACTTGTATTCAAGTTCGTCATTTTCTTGTTGAAACATAATACCGTTGTTATTCAAACTCCAGAATATACAACCATATTTCAGACATATTTCTACGTTATCGACTAAATGTCTTAAAATTTAGTTTTCATAATTTTTTTTTTAGATTAAAAGTATTTTACATTTTTAAAAATTTTTAATTTTTTAGTTGGAACCATGCAAACTTCAAAGCGATTTTGCGACAGCTAACCGCCCGTCCAAAGAACGGTCCACGACCTTTAAACGATAGTCCAAATTTTAAACTTTAGACTTTAACTAACCACCTTCGGTATTTCGATTCCCAGGGAAGTCTTACAAATTTTAGGTTTTAACTAACCAGCTGCGGTAGTTTAAACTTTAGACTCACCGCCTGCGGTGGTTCGGTTTCCAGAAAGTCTTACCAAGTTTATGCTTTAGACCCACCACCTTCGGTGGTTTGGTTCCCAGATTTGTATTTTAAGCTTAAGACTCACCACCTTCGGTGGTTTGGTTCCCAGCGATTCGCAGGCAAGTGTTTTAAAATTTAAGGTTTTTGCCGCATTCCTCCACTAGAGATTCAGTCCATAACCTGAGGTTGATGGATCTATTTTAGAGCGCTCTTTGAAAAGTTTTTGAAAAAATTCGCTTTTAAATTAACAGGAATTTCCACAAAGAGGGGATTCCCCGAAAGCTCGCGTACGATCAGACACAGTTAGCGATTCCAATTAAGGTCTTAATTCTAATGTCATTAGTGTAAGCGGATGAAAAGAGTTTTTAAAGGTGAATTTACAACAGACCAGATGGCTCATACCTTCACACTTTAACCTCAAATTGAATGCTTTTAGACTCACCACCTTCGGTGATTTGGTTCTTAGGTAAGTTTTACTAAGTTTAGACTCACCACCTTCGGTGGTTCGATTCTCAGGCAAGTAGTTTTTAAACTTGGTTCGGTGAACTTTCGACTCACCACTTTCAGTGGTTCGGTACTTGGGTAAGCCTTACTAATTTTAGACTCACCACCTTCGATGCTTCGGTTCTCAGGCTAGTATTTTAAACTTTGGACTCACCACCTTCGGTGGTTCGGTTTCCGGGCAAATTTTAGACTCACCACCTTTGGTGGTTCGGTTTTTAGGTAAGTCTTACTTGTTTTAAACCCACCTTCGGTGGTTCGGCTCTTAGATAAGTATTTTTTAAGCTTAAAACTCACCACCTTTGGTGGTTCGGTTCTCAGGCAAACCTAGTCAAATTTTTAAGCTTTAGACTCACCACCTTCGGTGGTTCGATTCCCAGGTAAGCCTTACAAATTTTAGACTTATCACCTTCGGTGGTTCGGTACTTAACTAAACCTTGCTAATTTTAGACTCACTAAACTTGAATGGCTTTAACCACATTAGTTCGATTCGAAAATGAACCAAATGTCTAAACGCTAGTAAAGTTGAAAGGGTTCAACCGCATTAGTTTGACTTCAAGACAACATACGCCAAAGGACTGACCCTTGCATTATTGGGGTTAAACGAGTACAAGCTGTATTGCACCATGCTCGTTCCATATTCGAAAAAAAAGTAACAAACCAACCCTGACATTATTGGGATTAAACAGGTTGTATTGCACCATGCTCGCTCCATATTCGAAAAAAATTAACAAAAAAGATAGCGATTCACAGCTAAACCTTAGATAACCGCTGTCGCGATTTCGCCACGGCAGCGGAAATTCAACTGCAGCGCGACAGGAAACGTTTCAAGTTACACGAAGTTCGTACAAAATAGACTTCATAGCATTAACTAGAACATCTTAGAAACTACCGATATTTTCACTTTTAACTGACTACTTTGAAGCAAACCACCTGCGGTGGCTTGACAAACCACCTGCGGTGGTTCGGTACTCGAGCAAGACACTAAGAGTCTTTAGACTTGAAGCCAGGCAAACCACCGCAGGTGGTTTGTTACTCAGTTACTCTTCAGATCAACACTAAGTTTCGATTCTCAGGTTATTTGCTTATACTTTAACTAGTTACTAAACAACACTTGAGACTTGAACCATAGCCAGTTCCCAGGCAAACCACCTGCGGTGGTTCGATTCTCAGGTAAGACACTAAGGGTGTTTACACTTGAAACCAGGCACCTGCGGTGATTTGACAAACCACCTGCGGTGGTTCGGTACTCGAGCAAGACACTAAGAGTCTTTAGACTTGAAGCCAGGCACCAGCGGTAATTTAACAAACCACCTGCGGTGGTTCGGTACTCAAGCAAGACACTAAAAGTCTTTAGACTTGAACCAATGCCCAGGCAAACCACCTGCGGTGGTTCGATACTCAGGTAGGACCAACTTTCAAACAACTAGCTAGGGTTAGAGCTAAGACTACCCCCCGCATTAACATATTTTGAGAAATTTGGATAACCCCGCATTTAGACAAACCCCGCATTTACGTAAACCCCGCAACCCCGCACTGGTAACCCCGCACCCGCCCCCGCAAATCACATGTTTTGGCTCATCTTAAACTACTGACATTTCTTCTCAAACTGTGTTGTCCAGGCGCGGAGATGAGCCCAGAGTCCCTACTAAATCGTATTCGTAACACGCTTCGGTGTAATTTCAAGAGAATGATAAAACTTTGATTTTTTGATATGCTACCGTAAGTATGGCTTTGCTTGAACACTGATCGTAAGCGTCACAACAGCAAACCTTCGAAGAATAAAGAAACACGTGAAATTCGAAATTACTTTCTACTTCATTACTTAAGTAGAATTAATTTTGACTACTTTCCTACTTTTACTTAAGTGGAAATGCTTCGCCAAACTTCTACTTTTACTTGAAAGGCATTTTTGAGTAAGTAACAATACTTCTACTTAAGTAGATTTTTCGACTACTTTGTCCACCTCTGCCAAGGACACAAACGCAAGTGTTTTCCCTAAGAAAGAAGGTCTTAAAAATTTTTTTTCGTCGATCTCCAAAAAAAAAAAACGGTCTAAAAAAACATTTTTCAGCCGATCTACAAAATTTTAACCATTCAAAAAATAGAGCTGTCCTCGAGCCGAGGACAGGGCAATTTTCGAGGACTTGAGGCTTCGAGGCCAAGGCCAAGGACTTCAAAATGTGTCCTCGAAGACACCACCTCTGCTGTCAATGAGGCAATTCTTCCTCATTATCGGACCACCGTGCGTGAACGACTCCGGTTAAGTCAGTAGTCACAAAACAAAGCATTAGGCTCAAGGGACTGTTCACTAAACTCAACCAAATCAGCAGAACGGTTTTCGGTACCGATCTATGTTTTGACAAAGAACATCCATGGCCCAATGGCCCCCCCTAAATACGCCCCTGTTCGAGACACTATACCAGAAGCCCTCTAAGCATAGGTGGGCAAGTTAATGCAAAGCGTTAGCTTCGTTAACCACTAGTCCGTTAAGTGCGTTAACAAGCTTCACACCTCCGTTAACGTTAATCCATTATTTTCAGGTTTAATTACGGATGTTAATAAAGTCCGTTAATTCGTTAACATTTTGCGTGTAATTTAGATTTCTTTTTATTCACTCGCTTCTAGAACACGTATGGACTCAGTTGAGCTGATTGTAAGGAAATAGTTATTGCTGAAGTGGTCTTTTGTGTTTTGGAGGTTACATTTTACAGTCTAATCTATTTTCGAGATAAAATCTAGTTCATATGCTCCAACAAAGCTGCAATCGGAAAATCTTTGGAAATTGCTTTCTACATGAAAGTGTATTGCATTGTCGTTTTGAACTTGTATATATTGCTCAGCAAACTTGTTTATAGAGCTACTTTTTTGCAACAATTGGCTGCTACTTTTATTTTATTACGTGGTGCCTTGTAATCCTTGCTTGCATTTCTTTGCCATTTACTTTAGGTTCAAAAAAGGATACGTGTGGGTGTGCTACCTTAATTACTTTTTTTCTTTTTTAAAAATTTATTCAATCATTAATTTATTTACACTGTCAATAACAACAAGATGACAATTCTTTTGAGACATTTACTACAATAATTCAGGGATATTCCTGCAATCATTCTTGACAAGAGGGAGGCAATGATTTGATCTTTAGGTATCTGATTCTGCAGCCCCCATGTTCATCCAGAGAAAAACTTAATTTATTAAGGTTACGTCTTATTCATTAAATCAAAAACAGGATAGTGCATTCATAATATGAAATGTAAATTTTCAACTATAATTTGGTGAAAGATATTTCTTGTGTTTGCTTTTGAAGAGTCTTGTTAAGGGATTTTAAATTTTTGGTGGGATGTTGTTCTCGGTTTTGACTTTTTGACCTTTAATGCATTGTTGAGATTGAATGGTCGAATTTTAGGGACTGTATAAGTTATTACGCAGTGGGTCGAATGCGCTGGTAGCGCATGAGGAGATTTTTTTGTAAT
Source organism: Trididemnum nubilum (assembly GCA_963965965.1). Taxonomy (NCBI): domain Eukaryota; kingdom Metazoa; phylum Chordata; class Ascidiacea; order Aplousobranchia; family Didemnidae; genus Trididemnum; species Trididemnum nubilum. Next base: position 18,768,650 of record OZ014486.1, read on the forward strand.
TATTTTTTTTTGTTAGTGAGAAATTTGGGATGGAAGGTTATCAGTAAATTAAGTCTGTTCCTTTTAAAGTTTGAGGGTGTGCTCCCTGAATTAAATTTAATACTCTGTACGACTTGAATTTATATTTTAAGTTTATTGCCATAAAAAGAGAGTATGATTACTGTTGAATTATCAGTAGGCTGACTATTACATAGTTATGACTTACTGCATCAGTGCATATAACAATGTTTTCATTGTCTTTTTGAACTTGTATATGGTGCTTTTTTTTGCAGCAGTTGACTAGTATGTTTATTACAAGGTGCCTTGTTGTTGTTTTTTTTTTTGGCTTGTTTTTGCTTGCGCTTTTCTTATCGCTATTTGCTTAAGAATTGAAGTCTGAAGTGGGAGTGTGGGTGAAGCTGACTTGATGAGCACTGCTCCTTCGCTTCATCCACAGTATGCATAGACTGTGGTTTCGCATTGTTCAGCTTTTACAGATGTCATTGTGTGCCTCTTTTTGTGCATGCTGAAAGAATAAACTACTGACTGACTGACTGACTGACTGCTACTAGCGATAATTAATAGACCTATGAAGCTGCAGCTTATTATTTGCCACAAAAAAGAGCTCTTTTCTTCGCTCTCTTCTATAAAACTCGTGCTAATACGCAACAAGTGTTGCCAGTGCAAAGTGGTTTGTACCGGTACGATGAATGAATGCTGCAAGATACTGGCCCGGCGTAAGGATAGCGTGACTGGAAAGGCAGAAATAAATTTTGGGGGGGCACGAGAAGTTTATTTATGTGAATTCGAGAGGGGCACGGGGACACGAGAAATTTATTTCAGTCTGGATCAAATGAACAAGGTGAAGACTGAAAATTCAGAGGGATTTTCCTGCTGAAATCAGAAATTGAAACGGTTTTTCCAGCCGAAATCAGGTGATCTACAAAAAAAGGTCTTCATCCCAAAAATGTCATGTAATCCGGTGTCAGTCCACAAAAATTACAAAAATACCGGTGGCAAACATCAATTTCAGCCTCGATTTGCATTCCAGTAGCCCCATGCCCGTTAATTTCTTCGGGCCACAGTCCTCGCTTGGGGGGGCACAATTTTCGTTTGGGGGGGCACAAGAAGTCATTTGGGAGGGCACGGCCCCGGAATGCCCCCCTGTGGCGCCGGGTCTGGCAAGATATTAACGATAAAAACGTTAACGGAAGTTAACAGAACTTAACGGAAGTTAATTTAGTCTGTTAACATGAAAAAACTTTTTAACGGATTAACGAGTTAATGAAAAATTAAACTTCGTTATTAACGGATTAACGATTAACGGACTTGTGCCCACCTATGCCTATAAGGCAAATCGGACTTTGCAACAGTTTGTCTAACTCTATAGACGGGTGCCTTATCACTACTTCTTTTGAGCTTTGACTCGTCCCCCAATAGCATAAAACCAAATTCTGCTAATATCAGAGCTTCCTCTCTATTCACAAAATCAACCAAACTCTGAAAGCTGGGCTCGTTAGTGCTTTCAAAATGATGCAGCAAAAAATCAAGATACCTTTGCCTAACATCCGGGGGGAGTCGTTTAACTAAATTGAGAACAAAGCAACCTTCAAGCTTTTCAGTTTTCCTATACGCGCTTGCATAAAGAGCACAATTAAGCAAATCAACCTCAAATCTTCGTATCGCATCAGCCGAACCAGAAGCTGACTTAGAGCCATAACGATATCTTCTAACGTCGGGTTCACCCAGAAAACCTCCTTTTGTTCCAAAGCGCAACTCCAGCCTACGAAGAGACATATCAACTCTTTCTTACTCGGAAAGATCAGGGTTATCGGCAACGAGGTGAACAATAATCTATGAACGCCATGTTAGAGCCATCATATTGTATAAGCGCCGCCTTATGTAAAAAAATCTTGTTATTCTGATTTTCGAACAAAATTTCTTGCTGGCCATTACTGACAGAATTTACAGGAGAAATTACGCAACAACCATTTTTACCTGGACAATTTCTAGCACTCGGCTCATAGCGATCAATCAATCGAGAACAGACTTCGTTTCGCAGCACTGCAGACCTCGGAGGTAGTTTAACGCTTTCGTGAGGCAAAACCTTATCAAGCCGGGACTCTGAAGTCTTCTCTCTTCTTTAGAGCAGAGAACGAGGAACTAAACCTCTAGCTGCTTTAGACAATTTGATTCCAAAATTGTGCAGCTAACCTTCTGGATGTCACAAGCAGTCCAGAAGTCGACAAACAAAGTTCGTCTTTGCCACTATAACAAAGGCCAAAAACTTGGGCGAGGCGAATTCCTCAGCGTACCAGGAGTTGGCTCTTCTTAAGTCTTCTCTCTTCTATTAGAGCAGAGAACGAGGAATTAAACCTCTTGCTGCTTTGGACAATTTGATTCCAAAATTGTGCTGCTAACCTTCTGGATGTCACACGCAGTCCAGAAGTCAAGAAACTAAGCTCGGCTTTACCACTATAACAAAGCCACGAACCTGGGAGGGGCGAGAACTAATATTTGCAAGATTTCTTGACAATTCTTCTCTAAACTGTCTAGAATGGAAAGTTTCTCCGAGCGTTCCGCTAGAAGTCGCGAGTGCGTTTAGATTCAAATGAGCGTTAAACCAAGAAACCTCTTCTTTCTTGTGAGTTACCTGTTGTCTCCTTCAGCACAATGCCAAGAACTCAGCACATTAGAGTTTAATGCAAAAGCGGCAAGCAGATTGAACAACAACTCATTTAGACATATAGGAATCGGCTGCGAATATTACTACTTCAAGCCTACAATGCGCTCGAAACTCACGAATATACAGAGTTGACAGTTTACACGCTGGAATGATAAAAATTCCGAGATTCACGACTTATAAATCACAATTAAGTTTTAAGAACTTTTTTCTAACATAAATAATCGGGCGTGGCCTTTTCCCAAATGGAGAGTTGTGATTGGCTGCAAAAGATTTCGGATCAAAGCGGAGGATAGTCAGAGAAAGAAGCTGCATTCGCTTGATGATGCGTATTTAGGGTCTTCAGAAGTTAGTTTGCATCCCAACAAAATACGAACCCACTTTACCCGCAGTATTTTCCTAACGATGTAATACGGTTTCGCTTCGTTTCGCATAACGTCACAACTCAAAACAAAGCTGTCAGATAAATCGTTGCTAACATAGCTTCAAAGAACGGAATGCTAGTTTTATCAAAAGACCATATAGCACACAAAAATTATCCACTGAGACAAATTAAAAGAGGGCGAGCTCAAAAGAGATGAAATATGCACGATCAACAACACCTTGATTACAAATTATGGATATCCAAGATTTTATCGCAAACGACGGCCTGCTCGCTCGGAAAGCGAATCCCTACAAACGAAAATCATGACTGTGGTAGCCTACGCGCAGAATCTCACCGAGCCAATAAAGCGTGTTTTGCAGCAAGTTGGTGTAGGGGTGGCTATGAAGCCTGTTTTTGTCTTGTCCAATGTGTTTTGTAAGCCCAAAGACAAAGTTCTGGACAAAGAAAAGTCGGGCCTTGTTTATCAAATATCTTGTCGTGTTTGCGATGCGGTGTATATCGGTGAAACAGGTCGAAGCTTAGAAATTGGAAATCGTGAGCATATTGATGCAGTGAAGAATTTTGACCTGAAAAAAATATGCACTGTATCAGCATGTTGCAGAAAATGATCATATCATTTTATAAATTGGGATAATGCCGAAATATTAAGGAGGGAACCTTACTGGCACAAGCGTCGGATTGCAGAATGTTATTTGATAAACCAAATATCTTTGGAATTGAACGTTTTTAATCGCAATGATGGGTTGATTGTTCCGTCCGTACATAAATCTCTGTGGAGCTAAAAACGTTTTCTAGTACATAATGTTTTGGAATAGATCCTTTTCATACTTTCTCAAACTGTTAATGAAGTAGCCCAGTTTTTATGATTTTTTTTTTCACGCTGCTATTGTGACATATTTTTTCAATATTATTTAATGTTATTGTTCCATCATTTTAATGTTTTTGGGTATAATAGTAAAAGTATTGTCATGATCATATGTTTTTATTGTTACCTATCTTCTGCTGTTATTTTTTTTTCATTTATCTTTTGTAATTGCAAAGGCATGACTGCCGAAAATTGTTCTGAAGAAGCTCCGCGGTTTGGGAGGTAAAACATCAAATCAATAAATAAACTCATCGGCAGTACGAAGTGGTTATGAATACTCAACTTTTTGGAAACAATTAAAAGAAAAATATATCAACGTTTATGCTCCGTTTTTTCATTGTTTGACATTAAATAGCTTTAACGGGAAAGATTTTGATTTTATGGTACCAAAAATCGGCTGTGGCAACATGGCAGTATCAAATTTGCATACGTGGTTTCAAACCTACTTAGTTAGCTGGTTAGGATGTGTTTTTGTTGTGGCTTTGGCGAAAAAAATGTGTCTTTTTTTTTCAAAAGTAAAGCTAGACCCATTGGTTTAAATTTTCTTCTTTTAACACAAAGATATCCGATTTAGTGCACTTAGAAAGAAATTTGAAAAATAGGCCTAGACCCATAGGCGTAGACAGGATTTTTGGTTGGGATGGCCTAACCACAAATCGCATGCAATGACGTCATCAGAATTTCCAAAGAAGAGCTTTTTATGGGGCAAAGATATCGTAGAATAGAAGATCAGAAGCCGTGACCTGGTTTGGCACGTGACTAGGATTTTGCTACATGAAGAAGGCTTAAACCAATAGTTAAAAAGTGCAAATGTCTAAATTGGAAGACGCGTTGAGTAAGTTGGAAGACGCGTTGAGTAAATTGGAAGACACGTGGTCTAAATTGGAAGACGTGTTGAGTAAACTAGTGTGACTCAAACGGATCACAGAGGGGGCCTGGGAGCCAAGCCCCTAGCCGCTGGGCGATTTTTTGCAACTTTTTGGAAAAAAAGGTATTTCAATGCCATTGAATCACATTTCGCTCGTGTTTAGAGCCATTTGAAAGAACTAGATTTTTAACATTTGAAAGCCAATTGGAAAAAATAAATAGTTGAATTTTCCTTTTACTTGCATTTAAGTCCAAAACACATTCAAAATCTTACTTTTTGATGTTAAATTTTGCAAGTTATAGAGCCTAGGTATAGGGGGAAGTAAGGTGAACTGCCTCCTTTAATATTTTAGCAGTAAATAAAAATCCACTCAAAGATTTTCGTTAGAAATTTTTGTTTTGTCATGAAATTAACCAATTATAGGAGTACATGTACAGCCAGGAGGCCCAGGTCTCCTCAATTCATGTTCAATGATTTGTTCAATGAGCATTTCCCCTAACTAATTTATTTTTCAAAAATATGTTGTCGCGTAAAAACTGGCGAGGTGGAGGTGAATTGTTATTGAAAAACGGTACAATAGATGATAGCGCCAACTAACCATGTTATTCCAAGGCCAGATTTACTTTATGCGGGGACCCTGGTACTTTGAGATTATCGCAACATTTCCTGCCAAATGCAGGTGAAGAGACCAAAAAAAAGTCTTACCATCTGAGCTTGAGGCCCCCGGCACTGTGCCATATGGTAAATCTGCCCTGGTAATTGCATTACGTTCATAAAAAAGTTAGACAAGGGCCTGAGGTAGCAACTTTTAAGACAAAACCCATTAACTTCACCTAGGTTATACACTCATTTAATTTGGTAGGCAAAAAAGAATTGAGGGGGCCCCGGTTCCTTGGTTGTCAATATCATTGTTGATTATTGTTTTTTGCATGTACTGTTTTACGCGAAGACGCCAAAAGCTGAAACTGAAGAAACAAGGCATTTTCGTGACATTTTTATCATTGGCAGCATTTCGAATTGGGGGGAAGGGGAGGACGAGCCCCTTGCCCCCGCTTACCCCCCCCCCCCCCGCTACGCCTATGCCTAGGCCAATCGAATAACATTCATAATTTTGGCTAATGTCATGTACGGCTACCTAGTTGTTTTTTTGTAATTGCTAGAGTAAACTGAGCCCGGTTTCAAAATGTAGTGGGCTAGATTAGACTTTACAGCTTTTACTGGTAGATTACTTAACCATAAGTGGGCAAGTTAATGCAAAACGTTAGCTTTGTTAACCACAAGTCCGTTAACAAACTTCACACCTCAGTTAACGTTAATCCGTTATTTTCAGCTTTAATTAACGGAAGGTAATAAAGACCGTTAATTCGTTAATATTTTGCTTGTAATTTAGATTTCTTTTCATTCACTTGCTTCAGAAACACGTATTCAAAAACACGTAATCAAACGCTGTTGAGCTGATTGTAAGGAAATATTTATTTCTATGATGGTTTTTTTGTGTTTTGAAAGTTACATTTTACAGTCTAATGTCTAATTTCAAGACAAAAATAGGTTCAAATGCACTGACGAAGCTGCGATCGGAAAATCTTTGAAAATTGCGAACAGCGATAATTAATAGACCTATGAGGCTATAGCTTATTATTTGCCACAAAAAGAGCTTCTTCATTCGCTTTTTCTTCTATAAAACTCGTGCTCAGGAGCGTATTTAGGGTGGGGCCATTGTGCCATGGCCCCTCTTTGGGTCGCCAGGATTGTAAAATTGCATAGAAAAGTAAGCAAAATTTGAGGCCATTGTGCCATGGCCCCTCTTTGAGTGGCCTTTGCAAGTTGGGCATAAGGTATGATCACACGAAGGGTATGTTCTGTGCGTTTCTTCTAGGCTTTGGGCTAAAAATCGGAGTTAATTTGAGTGAAGACCTTTTTTTTTGCTCTTTACCTAATTTTGGGCGAAAAATCGGATTAAATTTGAGAGGAACAATTTCTAATTCAGATCTTAGTTCTTCTCAAATTTTCTGAAGTTCCTGGCCCCCTCCTTTTCAAAATTCTGCGTACGCTGCAGCTCGTGCTAATAGGCAACAAGTGTTACCAATGCAAATTGGTTTGTACCGATACAATGAATGAATGGTGCAAGATATTAACGATAAAAACTTTAACGGAAGTTAACCAACTTAACGGAAGTTAATTTAGTCCGTTAACATGAAAAAACTTTTTAACGGATTAATGAGTTAATGAAAAAGTTAGCTACGTTATTAACGGATTAACGATTAATGGACTTGTGCCACCTATGTACTAAACTAATGATAGGCTAGCAGGCCAAGGAGCTTGGCTTTGCGGCACGCCTATTGCAGACAGGTAGTGTTTAGCCTATTTCACCAAAAACTTCAAGTTATAGGGAATATAGAGAATAAAATGAAAATAAAGAATATTCTTTGGCGCATTTTTCATTGTTTACTTTTCAAAAGTTTATCTGGTTAGGGTTGAGATAATTTATGCGTTCTTGTAACTATAGTAATTATGCTTTCCTAGCATCAAGGATGGCAGTACGGTCCGGTACGTTTAAAATTTGCGTACTACGTACCTCGCACCTTGAACCGTACCGTACCAGCCTACCGTACTTCAGGTCAATTTTTGAAGCGTACCGTACCAACGTACCGTACCCGTACCATTACAGGAAAGCGTACCGTACCAGCGTACCATGCTTTTTAGCAAAAATTGAGGTGTACCGTACCGTACCAACGTACCTTACCGCACCGTAGTGCCATCCTTGCTTAGCATTGTCGCTGCGTTCACACAAGCGACACGTAATGGTTGGTTCAAAAATTATTTTAAAAGATGGCAGGATTGCTACAAACAGCAGAATAAAGAAATGCAAATATCTTTCGATGTAGAAGTCGAAGGATTCCGAAATTAGGCTCAAAAATTAAAAGAAAGTACAGTTTTGCTTTGTGTGGCAATAAATGAGATAAAATTAGACATCATTGCTCCTTTAACACTTTGTCTTTCAGCCAACCAGTGTACTCTCTGTTTGCTGTTGACAAAGGGAATCAAATCAAATCTTTCATTATACTCGCTGTATTGCGCCGAAGCGTGTAACGAGTTTACGGGGCTCATATCTACGTCATTGCGCCTGCGTGCAACCAAGCTCCTTTTAAAGAAATGTCGCAGCGGTGGCGAGCCGTTGGCAACATTGTGTCCGATTTGACCAGCCCGAGAGTTGAACCTCAGACCTTCCGGAGCAAATCCGGAAGCGGCATGCCGGACAAGCGGACAGCGATTATAAAAAGAGATACTTTATATACAGTGATGCCAGGTTTGAGCAATCTGGTGTATCATGTTTTTGGTGGAAATCTGATCTTGTTTGCTTTCAGGAGCAAATCTGATGTTTTTACTCAAAATTTAATGTGAACCGCTCAAAGATTGGCTAATTGACTTTGGGAATGAGGCGATCTCCAGAAAAAAAGGTCTTCACTCGAAGCATCTGGGAAAATGTTTTGATGAATGGTGATCTCAAAAAAAAAAAAACGTTCTTCAGTCCAATTTCACCTTTGTTCATAAGTATTTCTGTTGTAAATTTGCTGAAATAGCCCGGATTTGTGGTATTGAAGTTTTCTCTTTAAAAATCAGATGTGTTTTTTTAAGAGCCATCGCAGGTATCCTGGATATACGAGCTTATACAGTGTATCAAATTTTGACAGTATGATAAGCTTATCCTATCAGGTTTTGACAATATGCTTCAAGAACTTTTTTCATCGGAAGATTTGGAAAAAAAGCAAAATGAGATGAAAAAGAAGCTTCGAGTTGCTGCCAACGCGAAGCGCTTGCATGCATGACATGTGTTTACAACAGAGAGCCAAAGCGTTGTTAGCTGCTAACTTTTCTTACTTGAGCGGATAACAACAAGAAAGTCATTTCGTTCCGGGATCGGGTTGTAAGAGAGATTTTGCTATAGGTCTATAAAGCTCGTTTGTATTTTTTGAGTTTTACGCCTGAATCAACCACTTTCAGTTTTGACCTAGCAAATCAGAAAGTTGAATATTATATTCGATTTTGGCGAAGAAGCATCACCGTCTTACAGCATAGTCGGTAAAGATTGTGGCGGACTCATCTTTTCGGTTCTCCTCTGGCACTACTGTCAATATGAAAAAAAGCGGAGTATTTGATAAGTTAAAACTAAATCCATGTTCTCCATTGCAAAAAAGTTTGCATATTTTGAGATTTTTCGAAATCTAAACATTTTTTTCCTTCTGCAAGATTCCAACACGCAGCAGCTTGCCAACTACTGCCGTCTACAACAGTTCTTAATTTCCCGAAAGGATTCAAATGATTGGATATGAATATAGCTGTAATACCTCCACGAAGATTTTTCCTCCAATAAACAAGGATTTCAAATGGTGTTTGTATCGTAATTTTTACCGCTTTGACAAACTTTTTGCAAGCCTTAAGAGAAGCCATAATTTCTAGTAACTCTATTTTCAAATTTGCCTTTTAAACGCCATACTGAAAATGGAAAACGCAAATTTAAATTTTGCATGCCTTCTATGTTATTTTTAAACATTTGTTTTAGTTTTTCCCTGTTTTCATTTTTTTGTTTTATTTTGCTCTTGTGCTTCTCATTCACTTGAGCATCTTACCTCTTCATATTTTTATTATTTTGTCTTTTTCTATCAATTTTTTTCTTTTTTTATTTGTTGACTTTTTTTATTCTTTTTCCAAACTTGCTTTCATCTTGCATGCAACTCGGCGTTACCACGAAGCACCTTGGCTAAGTAACTTCAAGGGTTTTGCGATGTTTCCTGACTTAGTGGTAATATTGCTTTGCTTGCGGTCTGTCCTTGATACCTGAGCTTTTTTTTCCATTGAGCAAATAAATTCATGAATGTAGTATGATGGATTATTTAGTTTATACTTGGGCCAGTTGATCGAGTGGTAACGCGTTCGTCTCTGGAGCGGAAGGTCTGAGATTCAAATCTCGGGCCGGTCAAATCGGACACAGTGTTGCCAATGGCTCGCCACCGTTGCAACATTTATTCCAAAGGATCTATGTTGCCCACAGGCGCAATGATTGTGAAGATGGGCCCCGCAAACTCGTTACACGCTTCGGCGTACTACAGCGAGTGTAATGAAAGATTTGATTTGATACTTGGCGGCGCATACATTATTCGTCGTAATGAAAATATTGTATTGGGGCATTGCAGCGCAGCAAATTTTATATGTTGAAAATCTTCTTCAGAAACTAAGAGTGGTAAAATAGGAAATGTCTTGGCACTTGCTAGAGAAGTCTCTCGACGAAGTGTCGAAGCAGTCGACGGTTTTTGGAAAGCTTTGGATTACGTTTCTCTTCGTGTTCCGAGTGATTGCGGTCACACGGATGGGGGACACCGTGTACGCAGATGAGCAAGCCGCTTTTAGGTGACTTTTTTTCTCAAATTTTACCTAGTTAAGCTCTAATAATTTTTTTTGTGTGTGAGTGTGTAACTTTGGCAAGCATGAACACAGCTTTTTGTCCCTAACTAAGTTTTAGAAAAGTGAAATAACGCTAGCTGATTGAAATATTGATTACGAAGCCAATACAACCTAAATTGAAAATGAACACCGTTTAAGAGCTTCATTAAGAAAGCAATCAAACAAAGCATCAAAATTCACAGAAAACATTGCTAAAACCAGGCAAAAATTTTAATATGTTTGTTCGATTGCTTTCGTAACGTACCTTTTAAATGGTACTCCTTTTCAAATTTGTTGTAATGCGTGGTTACTGGGCCCACTCAGCTTGGATGGATTTCCTAATGCTTCAACTTTGCTGTCCCTTTTTTTTGAATCCGCTACAAACTATAAAAAATAATGTGTTTCCTGCCCACAAACGGAACTTGACAGCTTATGGCATTTGATTGTTACGCTATCTTTGGTGCGGAAATTCCGATTTGAGATAACTGCACCTATGGATGGGTTGATCTTCGAAATTTGATAGCAGTTTTAAATCGAGTTTGTTTAAATATAACAGTACCGGTAACTGGCAGAATGGTAGAAATTAGGACGAAAAACACATATATTCTTATATTTTAGTATTACTGTTTTGAAATTGCCAATATCGCAATTCAGTACATTCTTGAACCAGTACAGTTATAAATAATCAGCAATAATTGCACTAATGTTTCTTATATCAACAAATAAATCCATCTATCCAAAAACTGTTGTGTTTTAAATTTTCTTCGTCGTTTATTGACCAAATTCAATGCCCAATCAAACGCAAATAAACTACTGGTTTACGAGCGATTGGTTCTAAGGCTGAAGAATGAAAAAAGCAGAGTTTCACGCAATGCGGTTCCCAACAAAGTTATTGGATCAAATTTAAATCATGATCTTTACCCGGCTTAAAAATATTATTAATGTATACAGTTTTTGCTAGATTCTAAAATCTAAAAATTAATGAATCTGAGAGATAAATTTTTCAGCATATGATGCAATAGCATCTTCGTTTCGAAGCGCTATCAACCATTACAGTATCATGCATTCATTCACACATACCAAGCATTCTGCGTCTGTCTGACAATACCACGCTAAGCACCCTTCTTTGGGTTCTGTTTTTAAGTCTTTCGTCAAGCTGGGCCTCCACAACGGGTAGACTGCTTGATCCGAATGGAAAATATGCGTGAAATGTCTTTTCCAAGCGCGCACCGACGTATTGCCAGTTCGGAAATCGAACCAGGAACAAGCAAATTAATAACTGAATTCAAGTTGGTAAAGTTTGAAGATAAAGCTAAAGAATTTGGTTGACGATATAGAATAGATTGCAAATTCTCTTCTTGTACGATTGCTTTTGCTATGCACTGTCCAATTACCTTTCAACTTTTTTCAGCGCCGTCGCCAGAGCAAACGAAGTGAGGGGGCTCTAGCCGAAAGTGGGTGGGGGTATTAAAACAGACTGAACTTTTGCAAACAAAAACTATACTTTACGGCTACAAATTATGCTCTATTTTAACATGTTTGTTTTCATGTTTGAAAAAAGGTACGTATAAGCCCGGCAATGCTTATTAGCTCGTTTTGTATGCGGCCCATATAATCGCTTGAAAAATCTGTCTGCAGCAGTGAATGCGACCAGAAGCGCAACCAGAATTTTGCTAAGAGGGAGGAGACTGAACCAAAACTTTGTTTTATGCACAAAAATTGTTTAATTTAGGCCCCGTGCTGAACAAACCGATGTAACTCAATTGTACCACAAAGGGTGCTTGAATCAGAGACCCCAGCCGCTGGCTGATTTTGCGGCAAAAAGTAGTGATTTTAACGCCATTTCATGAACGTGTTTAATTGTAATTGTAATTACATTTCATTCACCAAGTTGCCTTGGCCAGGAGACAGCGAAAGGACCTTTCAGTCTTCGAGTCAAGCTGCCACCTGCCCATCTGTCTACCACACACGGCGGAGGCTTCATACTGTCCCTTTAATTGCTGAACGTCAAGCAGGAAAGCTGTGAATACCAATTTTTATAGTCTTTGGTATAACCCGACCGGGAATCGAACCCGAGTCTACCGTTCCAGTAGCAGACGCTCTATCCACTCGACCACTGATCGGTTGCAATTCAATCACATTTCGCACTTTTTTGAAGCCATGTGAATAATTACAGTAAATTACTAAAATTCAGAAGTCATTGAAAGAATTAAATTTGCCAGCTACTTCAGCCCCCATATACTTAAGGTCAAGTCCAAAACACGTTTAAACGCTTGCTGTTTTTTTGGTTACATTTTCTAAATGACTTGGCTAAAGGGGGCTGAAGCCCCGTGCGCTCCTTCCCCCAGATTGCGCAGCTGGATGCAACCTAAAAAATCTTGAGTGTGCTCTAAAAAAACAAAAACAGCTGGCTTCGGTATTGTTTAAGGTCATAATCACGAACGAAGTACCGGTAACAATTCTATAGGCATACATCCCTAGTCCTCGACACATCCGTAAAGGCGTGTTAATGAGAAGGATTATTGCGCTTATTTATGTGGAGCAATTGGTGGCCAGCAGTTTTGCAAAGAATCGAGAAAACTTGAAACGAGAATTATGTTCGAACGTTATTATTCCTTTTTTTATTATTGCCTGTTATCTTGTCGTTACGTGATGCTCCAAAATAGTATTCTGGGTAAGCCGAAATGGGGGGCACAAGCAGTCGTTAGGGGGGCACGCCCCTCTGGCCCCCCCCGTTGCAATGGCACTGACTTTTCGTTTATTGATATTGACAAATTGCAAGTTGAATTTCATGTATTGATTGAGCTAATACCTATAACTGCTCCGTAGGAACTATTATGGATTAGTGTTAAAAGCTCCAATCTCAGAAAATCAATAAATGAAAATGTTTGCAATTGCTCTGTAATGGTAAATGTTTTCTTTGCTCTGCGCACATGTCAAGAAAAGTTAAGGAAGGGCTTCAGTAGCCCTTCTTCCCATGGCAGTGTTAAGGAAGAGGGCATAAAATTACTTACTCCGTCCCTCGTCGGAATGCATCTTCACCAATCACCATGCCTCGAGAACATAATCATGAAGCGTTTAAACAAAAATTTCAGCAAATTCTTTCGGAAGAGCTCGGTCATACAAAAATGAACACAAAAAAAGAAAGTCTTTACACTTTTTTTTATGAGCAAAGTTTAGTAGAAAGTCAAGTTTACGCCAGCTTCTGTCGCAGCGCTTCAGTGGGGCCATTTCAAGTGCAATCTACCCAGTATCCCTAGTGTTTTTATCCCTGCCTTTGCATCAGTGATAATTGTGGCATAGATTGTTTAGGCTTGAAACTATAGAGGATAAAAGAAATGGAATCCTTTTTGATACATTTATTAACTGATTTTGTTAACGCAAGATCAAAAAATTCACTTGGTCTCATCTGCTGCACCTTAAAACTGTTAACTAAAAAAAGTGAAATGATTATACTGTTGCTAACCAATCAAAAAATTCAAAATTTATGTGGATTATAAGTTACTGCTGATTTTCAAACTTACTTAAAAATAAGAATCACACTAAAGTTAGTAGATGTGGCGCCCAATTATTATCCTACACCTAGACCGCCATATACAGTAGTGTTAGCAGCAGGGTTGTAAACGGGCCGACTAGTTCAGGCCCGAACCCGGCCCGAACCCGGCCCGAACCCAAAAATATAAGCCCGAACTTGAAAACTAATTTTAAGCCCAAATCATGCCCGAAAAACCCGAAAGTTAAGTCTGAAAAATTTAGCAATGTTGCCAAGTTATTTTCATTATATTTTTTTCACCTAAGACAAAAAGCACGCCTCAGGCCCGAAATTTTGTCAACTTTAGGCCCGAACCCGGCCAGAACTCAAACCCGACAAGCCCGGCCCTACTCACAACTCTGGTTAGTAGTGTTTATCCTCAAAACAAAATCTTTTTTTATCCTTAATTGATATAGTTAAGATTAAATGAACTCTAGCTAGTACACATTGGAGAGACAGCTTTGACTGTAATGCTATTTTTCATTTTTTAAACCTGTTAATTTCAAAAAATTAGCAATTGGCATTCGGCAAAAAATGTAAACTGAAGTTACTCAACACTAATGCAGTGCTGGTTATGCTACTCGTCAGAATATATTACAACGTAATCTGATATATGGGAAGTAAACTTTATCTACTTTTTGTTGATAATCCCCCAAGACTGTTTCTTGCAGCTTATTAATAATTCAACTGCATGGTTAAACAGTTTGAAAATAAAAATTTGTGCAACCTAACAGATGGTAAAAATCCTATACTGTTTACGGAACTGAGTAAATTTCCGTAATCATGCAGTATGCCCATATTGCTCAAAGTGGTTACGTTGGGCTCGAAACATGAACTTTAAAAAATTAGTGAAGTTTTGTTAGTTTAACCCTGCTTGGGCGATACTCAACAAAATTGCCTTCGAGATAAATGGGAATCCCAATTCGTTACAAAATCGTACATGCTGTTTGGTATTCTGTTAGAACTTGAAACTTCTAAACAGTAAACAATTTAATATTTTGAGTTACTTAAATAATCCCACTAATTTCCAATTTTATGCTAAATATAAATTTTCTAATTTTGATAAATTTTAAACATGAAATGCTGCTTGACGGTATAGATGTTATGTTTTTGTATGTCATCAAAAGCTTAAAATTTTAGGTAGGCTTTTATGCTGTCAGATTTCAATGGTTCTCACAACTGCATCAGCATTTGTTTTGATTTTTGATCCACTTGTTCCTGAACTTCTTTCAAACGATTCGCATTCGAACACACTTTTCATGCAAACCATACTAAATGAATTGCTTAATTATAAATCACAAAGTGAATGTGTTTAAAATTTACGGCTGTTTGCCGACAAATGAAGTATGTCAGTATAAGAACTGTTGGGAAAATTTTCAATAACTTATATTGCAATGTCTAATTTTTTGTGCGCATTCTTGTTTTGTTCTTTTTTCTCTCGCCGCAGTATGCTTGAGAGAACTTTTGCTGTATAAAGGCCCAAGGCAAGCAGCATGCAATGCTTATAAGCTTTGCAAAAAAAAGGAAAACATATTTTTTAATAATAAATAAAAAAAAGAGGGAAAATGAGAACCAAGGTATGTTTGCTTGTTCAGATTTCTCAGAAATAGAATTTTGACCAAAAAACTACGCAGAGAAATGTGTAGTGGGGAATCAAAAAAAAATTTTTTTCTCACTTAAAAAAATTGTTTTTAGATGCAACATCAAGCAAGTGGGCTGCGAGAATGTCTGTTTCAACGAGTTTTCTCCGATTTCTCACGTCAGATTCTGGGGCTTTCAGGTAAAAACAAAAAGAAGTAAAAAATTCTTCAGTTGCTTTCTTTCAAACGTGGACCACTGTTGTAAGATATTACATTATAAACCGTGCGATTAAAGTTTTAACCATCAAAGGTTAAACGTTCAACTGCTTCTTTCAACTTTCTATTGCTTCTAAACTATTTTATTTCAAAGGTAAAAACATCTCCTTTGCAGTGTTGCCAGTCAAAATCTGTTTTTCCACATGTTGGGATTTTACCTAACTTGTAAAATAAATTCTTTTGTAACACTAATTCATTGCTAAACCTTGTATTTGAGTACATTAAAACAGTAACGTTGAGAAAGTTTGCCATCTTAAACCTTATTATTTAAACACCACAAAATTTTAACTGGCAAATACCTTGTATTTGAGTATATTAAAACAGTAAGTCGCGAAAGTTTGCCACCTTAAACATTATCATTTTAGGTACCACTTAACTTTGACTGGCTAAACTGCGAGGGAGATATTTTCAATTCCCGATTGCAATTAACCAGCTCGACCGCGCGACCTATGAGATGTGATGATATCCTGTCGAGTTATTAATCCATTGATTCCATATATTTCTTATTTGTGGTCTCCTGATTGACTGTAGCGGACTACGCTACATGGACATACTCCTACCTGGATGATTCACCCCCCCCCCCCTTTAGAAATACACTAATAAATTAATGCCCCTATAATTATTTATTTTTTTATTTTTGTAATTGTAATTACATTTTATTTACCAAGTTGCCCTGGCCAGGAGACAGCGAAGGACCTTTTGGTCTTCGAGTCAAGCTGCCACCTATTGTACGCTGATACGCGAAGTCTTAAGCTGCAAAAAACTATCCAAATACGCTCAAAAAAATATTTGAGTTTTTTTTTTAATAATAAGAAGAAAAGGCTCCTACAAAATGCACAGTATATATTTTTAGATAATTATTGTGGCAACACCGGCGATGATGTTTCTGGTGTACACCACTCACGCCGTGTCATGGATCCCTGCGGCTAAGCTGGTGAACAGGAAGCTCCAATTCGTCAAAGGAAAGAAGCAAAACAAATCAAGTGCGTTGGACGCTATATTCACTTGGCAATGAATAAATGCAGCAAAATGAAAACAAACTATCATGAACTTTTAGCCAAAAGTTATGAGATTGTCAAAGTTTATGTTTTCACGTGCAAGTGGCTATGGAGAGGTGAAGTCCTCAAAATCTTTTTGGTTCTAAGGATATTTTCAAGTCCTTGGTCGTGGCCTCCAACCAATAAAAGTCTTTGAAAATATTTCGGTTTCAACTTAAAAGGGTGTTAATTAAACAGTAAAGCATTTTACCAGTCTGCTTTTTTTGTTCAAGAGGTTTACATTTATCCTAAAACTATTTTCACCAAATTTGGAGTTTGTACGGTCTTCCACGTTCAAGTTAAGGCAGTGCAAAAAATAACGTCATATCATAAACCCAGTTGGTCGAGCGGTAACACGTTCGTCTCTGGAGCGGGAAGTCCGTGGTTCACATCTCGGTCCCGTTAAATCGGACACCGTGTTGCCAAGGGCTCGCCCTCGCTGCAATATTTCTTCAAAAGAAACTGTGTTGCCCGCAGGCGTAATGACACGAAGATGGGCCCGCAAAACTCATTACACGCTTCGGCGTAATGCAGCGAGTATAATGAAAGAAAGAAGACGACATAAACGCCAAAAGGACAGCAAAATTTTCTAACTTAAAATAAACACAACTTCCTAAAATAGTGCTAGTTTCGAAGTTGCTATTTAAATATAAAAAAGTATTTTGAGCTTTTTTCATGTAAGGAACTTCAAAACATACAAGCAAATCAACACAATCCAGCGCGAAGAATTCTACTCCCTTGCAGTCGCATAGAAGTGCGAAAAAATTAAATCAATCAAAAGGCTGGAACAAACAAAAGCAAGAAATGGTGACAAGATGGAAGGATGCTTCTCTACCCGCGTCTAGATTCGACTTCCAGCATCTCGAGAGGAGTTCAGACACGTGCGGGAAGACAGCGGAGGTAGGCTGCATCTTCAAGCTCTTCTTGGTGTTGGCGATAAAACATCTCAACTTGGCCTTTGTTTGACTATTTCAATAGAAAAAAAGCAGCAACAATGGGGCGATTTTCAACACAAAACCTAATTTATGCATGGGTATTGTGCATTTTAATTTAAAATAACTTAAAAGAGGACTGAAGGCAAAGTCAATGAGGGTATCTAAAGTTACGGCAATTATACAGTATTAAATTAGATTGGCGTTGACACATCCTTCCTGACCCAGCCGTTCCAGAGATATTTTAAATCAAACATCACTTAGGGGCCCTCCCTAATTGTAATTCTTGTTCGCAACCTTGACGTTTTTATGCAGTAGCATAGCCCACAGAGGCCTATATTAACCTAATAGGTGAAAAGGCATTTGTGCCTCTAATTGCGTCGTTGCCGAAGGATAAAGCTAGTTTTAAGCTACAATGACGTCTCCGATGTTATCAACGTCAGAGCTGCCAATAAAAATTATGATTAGAGAGGCCCTCACGTTCTGTTTGAAGTAGAATGTCTCCGGAAAGGCTGTGTCAAGTAGGACGGAGCCAACGCCAATCTAATCTAATACGACTGCCCAACTTTAGGTACTCTATTGATTTTGCCTTCATTCCTCGTTTGAATAAGCCAGTAGGAGTAGACTGTTAAAGATCATGTGGTGAGTGACGGGCGTGATCGGCTATAGTTCTAACGTAGAAGATTTTTTGAAATCTTTTGCAAAGAAAAGATTTTCGTGATTGACTCACAAATAATTGATGAACTGATGGTGTATTTCGATTTTGGGCGGCAAATTTCAAATTAAAAGTTTTTTTTCACTTCATTACATTCTACTTAAGTGCTTTAAACTTCGAATAAAGCAATTCCCAAATCAATAAAAATAGAGCCAAATGAAAATTTCTCGGCGCAAATCAATAGCAGTGCGGTTGTATTATCAATCAACATCTTTCAAACCTCTTTGCAAGGTGTACGTCGCTTGACAATTAAAGATATGAAATTTCTTCACTTAAAGCTGATTTTGTATAATCTCTTAAAGCTCTATTTTAAAAGTAATTGCAAAAGTTATTGGAGTAGCATATTTTTATTATCGACCAATGCTGCTACTGAAATCAAAACAGATTTTTGAAGTGACGGTCGAATGAAAGGAAAAAGCAGCAAAACGTTTTACGTTAATTTAAACAGACCAAAATAACAAATCACCTTAAGTACAAAGTATACAAGTACCAAAGTTGAAAAATACTATAGTGCAGCTCCTCAACCTTGGATACTTTTTGTTTGAATGTTCTCACGTACCGCTAATAATTAATTGTAGTTAATGCATGTGTACGAAATTTAAGAAACTTATCAAAAAATAAAAGTAAAATAAAATCAACACACCATGGAACCATTTCGCAGCGTACAAGCGTATCCTTTGTTAATTTTAACCAAACAGAGCTTCTGAAAAAAAAAAAGATCAGTGGTCATGTACCTAAAGCGCGTCAGCTACTGAAACGGTAGACCTGGGTTCAATTCCAGTGCGGGTCAAACCAAAGACTATAAACCTTGGTATTCATAGCTTCCTTGCTTGACGATCAACATGAAAAGGGAGAGTGTGAAGTCTCCACCGTATGTGGTAAACAGTTGGGCAGGTGGCAGCTTGACTCGAAGACCGGAAGGTCCCTTTTCTGTCTCCTGGCCCAGGCAACTTGGTGAGCAAAATGTAAGTACAGTTGTACTCCCACGCTGGGCGTATTGAATTTTTTGTTGATACATGCCAAAGAATAGTTTCAAGCGCTTGAGATTTTACGCACCGTGTCGACCGGCCTAAAGTTGTAGGTGTATTTATTATCGCATTACGATACTTTCTGGTGAAAATTTCTTCGACTTATGTTTTTGCAGAGAGGGAGCCCACCTGCATATCATGAAGGGAGTTGTTTTTTCGAACAAATCTGCTTGAAGAACAAACTCGGTCTAGTGCAACCATTCACAGAAGATGCAGCCAAACGGTTTAAAATATTCTCTTAAACTAAGCTTTATTGAGCTATAAAGTAAAAAATATGTTAGAGGTAGTATCAAAAAATCCTAAAATTTATGGTGATATTCTATTTGGCGCTCTATTAGTTTACTTGGTTGATTCCAGTGGTAATCAAATGATAGAACATGAAGAAGTGGCAGAAAAGTATTAATTTAAATCCTAAATAGGTTATTTAATAAGCCTTATTGCTAATAGGATTTGGGTGTATTTTATCATCAGTTCTGACAACTCTTTTAATGTTTTCGATCATGTTTTGGTAAACTTGATTATAATATTGGCATTTAATAACCGCCTATTAAATTTGAATAAAGCTACAGCCAAAACTATTATGTGCCTTTATGTAAAAATATCAATCTTTTGCTGTATTTTTATTGTTTCTTGAAGCCGTCCCGTACTAAAGCATTTGTTTCTTTGATCATGTGAAGCGTTTCATTACTGTCTGCAGACAAAACGAGACTTCCCGCCACCGTAGGCCCATAGCAGGACCGTGGCCAGTGGTCACCTCCGCCTAGTATTACCGTACTGCTGTAAATGCTTGAGCTTAGCGTGAAAAATAGTTACTCAATGTTACTATCCTCATCCAAAAAATAGTTTTCATTTTATGGCACTGTAAGCGTACTGTCTATAGCTTAATAAAACTTTCCACTCGAGTAAGAATTGCTTGATAACGATGAATAATAAGATAATGCTCTGAACGAGTTTGTTTTGATTTTGAGGTTTTGTTGTGCAGAGCACAACTTATACATCTTTTAAAAACAGCTGGAAATTAATTTAGAAGCCGATTTTGTACTCGTCAGTGTGATGGGACGCCCAATTCATTCCCTCGTCGGTCTCCGCTTTTCAAAGAGGTTTCATTGAATCGAATCCGTCGCCATAGTGATGGGGAGTTGAAGAGTGCTGACCACATCAACCATCTCCGCCAGCAACTCCGTCCTTCCTCGGAATTCCACCAATCTACAAATGCCTCCAGCTCTCCGCCTCATTATTCCGTCATACACATAAGTCAATTGGTAAGAAACAAATAGAGGTTTTGCCGTATATCATTGTTGAGGCTTTTGAGGGTTGCTTTTGTAAACCTTTTCCACAAAATAGCGGCGCCTCTTCCTAATAACGATTTCTTTATTGAAGTTATTTGGAGCATAGGGAGGTTCGAATTTGTTCTTGGCATTGTTATTCAAATCTGTTCTAAAGGATCATGTTTTTTCCACTAAAATAGGATTTTGCCTCCATGTTATGCTAACGCAGCTTGCTTACCGACTGGCGGGAGGATGACTGCTGGGAGCTACCCATAAACATGCAACATCACCGAGGACAGTTTTATTAAGTACTGTAGCTGTATGCAGCACCAATTCACAATAACAAAACTTTAAACATATCCTACTCCATGACCCAATTGAAAGTCAATGGCAAGAGACAAATGAGTAAAAATCCTAGACAAAGTGAAGGCAAAAGACGTCTTTGCCAATTTATAATGTGACCCAACGGCGTATTGCCCTAGCATTTGTTCAATTTTCCATTAATGGGTAAATTGATCTCTGTTCTAGTTCGCAAATATCGATGATTTCGTTATCTTAAGCACTTAATTTTCTGTGGTGAAAATGAATTTCAATTCCATTTGGTTAATTTCCAATTTTTTGCGGCTAAAATAACGACGGTTTTTACTTATTCATGAGACATGGCAGAGTATATAAATGACGTCGTACTAATTGTTTGTGTTTTTGACTCGCTACAAAAAATGACAACTTAACGAAAAAGTTTGACTGGACCGAAATAAATTTTTGATGCAAAGTAAAACTTTTCAATTTCACGTTAAATATTAATAATGTTTAAGTTTGTTTCGTGGAAGGATTGCTAAAAACTCGGCTAGGTTGCATTGCTAAATACTTTATCATCGTTAAGCTTGTTTTGATTTGTCGGCAAGAATATCGAGCTAGAGCTTTCGGTCTGCTGTCCGAGATTAGGACAGCCTATGCGCAGAACGGTGACATCATCCATTTAAAAACAAATAAATATTCGGGTGAACACCACCTACATTGCAAAATGAACTCTCTTGTCCTCCGTTATAGAAGTTATGGAATATTTTTAATCCTCTGTGTTGAATATACGTTGAATAAAATAGCCTGTAAAATAAATTAATTGGGGATTAGATTAACTTTGTTGTATTTATTTGACAGGCAGGAATGTCGACGTGTGATCATGCAGTTCCGCCATCAACAGATGACGTAGACAGGAAAAATTGCTGGTGCACCAACCTTCCCTCCCTCAAATCAATCAGCACGGTTGGGAGAACCAACACGAGCAAGGCTGCCTCTGTTCTAACCCAGCACACACGCGTGACTAATGCAGCTCATTCAAACGCCAACTATAGATTTTTTTCCAATACAACCATTCAGCGAGGAAGGAAAGAATATTTCCAATCTGGAGACGGGAGTAAATTCGTAACGAAACGCAGCACTGCCACCAAGCGGTCAAATAGTATGTCTGACGAAGATAGGCCAAGTCAAAAAGAATCCGAACCAGCAAGTGACGGATACATTGAGTTTGCTCGGAGAATAGACAACATTGAACGAGGGATCGCTATAGCGTATTTTTCTCAATGTGTGTTGCGTCTCTTCTTAGAGTCGTCATTTCTGTATCTTCAATATCGAATCTTTGATTTCCATGTGCCTGAGCTCTATAAATGTCACCGCTGGCCTTGCCCCAATACGGTAAGATTATCCTTTGGTTTAATTAGACTGTTCACTTGTACATTATCAAAAATTCTCAGCTTATTATGCAATGATGGCTGATGCTCTTCTTTGCCCGGTTGTTTTCCAGCAGAGAGACTGATCAAAACTGCAATTAGAAATAACAAGCTCCTGTAACGATGGAGAACAACTTGATAGCGGAATTGAAGTGCTCAAAACGTATCAGAAAGATACGTTTCCTATTACTGTGGTAGACAAAAGACAGCACAGAACATTGTGGTGGTAGTGGTGGTATTACCTAATTCCTTCCAAGGGATGGAGGCGTTGAAAAACTCCACCGAGACCCAACAATAATGTCTCGTTTCAAGGTTTTGCCCAGAAGTCGAAGATTGAGAGCGAGGAGCAAAAAGGTTCTTTTGAGAGGTTGAATGAACATTCGAGGAGGAATGATTTAGAAACTATAGTGAATGCCCACAAAACATTTTTTTTTGTATTGATCAAGCTTAGAAATAAAAGGAGAGAAGAAATTAAGACCAGTGGTGTAAAATAACGAAATACTTTTACTTAAGTAGATTACTCAAGTAGTTTCTTCCAGTAACGAGGACTTTTTGAGTATTTTTTTTGTTGGTACTTTTACGTGATTACTTTTGGAGTGAAGTAACAATGCCCAAGTAGTATTTTGATTCAGAAGAGTAGAAAGTAGCCTACTATAGTTTTAAATTTGAACCTTAAAATCGTCAGAACGGTTGGCTTTTCTACCAGCAATTGTTCAATTCAGTTAGTTAGTTCTCCTTTGCTCCTTTTTCGGCTGGCAACTCTTGCGCCAGAGGTAAGACCACCACAGCAACTGCAGCAATGCCTTTTTTACACGTGTGCGCGCACGTATCAGATCCACTGTGGTGAAAAGCAGATCAATGTTCAAGATAGTTTCAGTTTCACGTTCGTTTTTTGGTGTCTTCCCTTCATCGCATACTGACATAGATGTTTACTCTTTTAAAAATAAATCATGAAAGAAGCAATCAGACTTAAAAATTTGCAAAAAAATGCGTCCTATAATACCTAAACGTTTCTATTGCTAAATTCTACAGAGTGAGTCAAAAATCGCCCACCATATGTACAATAAACATTAGTGCACGGTCCAGTAATATATTGTGCAATGCAATCACAAAATGTCTTCAATAATTTTGTCCCAGTAGACCTCCTAACTATCTAAATAGGCTATCCACAATAATTTTGTGTAAATTACTGAAGTAAGGTTTATAAGGCTTCTATCTGCTTTTACATGTCGCAAAATAAATTCAATGCAAGAAGTCCACAATAATTTTTATTAATGAATCCAAAAACGTTTATCGCAGAATATACTATGATGCGAACTTTTGGCCCACCCTGTAGATACACAGATAAAACACGTCCACAGTGTTTTTCAATTTTAGTATAATTTAACAATGACAGTGAATGAGTATTTGTGGAAAGATTTTATAAAATGATTCCATGTAAATTCTGTGCGGCATGATTTTCAAATCTCGAAGTTTTGCTGTTGTTGTTCTTTTTGATTAATTGTCTTGAACATAATAACAAAAAAATTTGCAAAAGTTTTTTATTCACAACTTCTTGAGAGAATGAAGGGTAAGAAGACCAAGCGCTATGTGGCAGTGATGTGAAGGTAGTTGACCACTTGTCTGTCATATGTCGATTGAATAGTTTCTTTATTTTGCTTGGATACTTTTAGAAATACTTGTAATTGAGTACTTTTAAAACGACTACTTTTTTTACTTTTACTTAAGTCCTTTTTTGGTCAGTACTTTGTACTTTACTTCAAGTAGTTTTTTCGTCAGTAACGAAACTTTTACTTGATTACAATTTTCGAGTACTTTTAACACCACTGATTAAGACCATGGCAATGAATGCGGAAATGTTCAGAATTTTGGCTTTGATAAACATCTGGCCTAATGGACAAAACACATATAGTTAACATTGCACTTCGTTTTCTAGGTGGATTGCTACGTATCGCGGCCAAACGAGAAGTCAATGATGCTTTACTTTATGTTCTATTTGACCGCACTGTGCATTCTTCTTGCTTGCTGTGAACTAATGTGCCTTATTTGTCGGCACTGCAGCACTTTTTTCCAGCGACTCATCTCAATTGAAGGTAATGCCAGAGCCGGGTTTACATTGCGCAGATTCTCAGCAGTTTTGTCTCTTCTGTGGTCTTTGCCGCCAGATTTTTTGTTTCAATTTCTTGCCAAATGAAGATGAAAACCAAAAAAAAGGTCTTCGCCAGCCAAGCGTGGGACCACCAAATTGCCGGGTCCCTTACACTGTGTCATATGGTAAATCCGGCCCTGCAGGGTAATGTTTGTCGTCATATCTGTTCTGCTTGCAAAATCAAGTTCCAGTGGGACAGTGTTCTGATTCACGTGATACTGTTTTTAACTTTTCATTGCTGTATACTTTTCATTGCATTATTCTGAGCCTAAAGTGTAAATTTGAAATGTATAGTCTGGACATCAAGGTATTTTTCACATCGTCAGCCTAATAAAATAAATGTCTCAGTCACTTTTTGGGCAAAATGAGTCATTCATACCAAAATGATCAGTGTGGAAAGGCACACTTGTAAACTTTTCAGATTTCTAAATTTCCCACTAGAGGGCATTTTATGGTGTTAAAATAAAAATGTCTAAGTCCAGAGATGGACGTACGCAATTTCATGATTAGCCTATGTCAGTCGATCCTCCCGTAGCCATTGAAAAAAGTACATTTGCTTTCAGAAAAAAAAATTCTCTGAAAATAGAAAAGATTTTTTGAAAACAGCACAATACTGCTCCACAGCAAGAGTAGAAACAATTTTTGGCGTTTTGTGGGTAAATAATTGCTTGTGGTAACTAATCGGCTGCTTATAGTAATCAGTGAGTACTATTTTGGCGGTTATTGTAATTTCAAGTTACTGCAATTGATTGAGTTTACTTTCAAGAGCTGCTGTTTGTGAAAATAGGCCAGTGCCCAGCGTACGCTTTAACCCAGTTTGATGCTACTAAACAGGTACGGCCACCAGTAATCTAAATCCATGCTTCTGTGAGTCAACATTATAGGTGTAAACTGAAGGGAGCCCAGAACCCTCAATTGAAGTGCCACCAATGATAAAAATGTGACAAAAAGTTTATTGTTTCTTCAGTTCCAGCTTCCTTAAGTAGTTTTCGCGTACAACAGTAATTAACAATAATACTGACAACCACAGGGCCCGGGTCCCCTCAGTTCAATTTTTGCCAACCAATTTAAATGCATAACCCGGTTGAAGTTAAGGGTTTTTGTCCTAAAAGTGCTACTTCAGACCCTTATCCAAAATTTGTATGAACGTAATGCAATAACTAGAACCGCATTGCCATATGGCACAGTGCCAGGGGTCCCGCGCTCAGATGGTAAGACTTTTTTTTGATTTTTTTCTACATTTGGCAGAACGGTGTTGCGACAATCTCCAAAGTGCCAAAGGCCAGGACAATGTAAATCCGGCCCGAGCAATAACAGGGTTATTTAGCGTAACCATCATTCTATTGTACCGTTTTTCAATCATTCATTTTTTCATTCACCTCCACCTCGCCAGTTTTTACGCAAAAACAATACTTTTGAAAAAAAAATCACCTTAGGAAAATAAAATTATTGAATATGAATTTGAATCGAGGGGGCCTGCGCCCCATGGCAGTACATATGCAACTACAGCTGGTTATTTTCATGATAAAACAAAAATTTATCAGAAATTTCTTTGGGTGGATTATTATTTACCACTAAAATATTGCAGGAGGCAATGTGCCTTACTTTTCTCTGCTTGGGCCAAAGCACTTACAAAAATTTAACCCCAAAATGCAAGATGTTAAACGCGTTTTGGACTTAAATTGTAAAAAGTAAAAAAAGATTTGAACAATTTAATTTTTTCAACTGACTTTCACTTGTTAAAAATTTGTTTTTTCCTACTGGCTTTAAACACTTACGAAATGTGATCCAATGGCATTGAAATAGCTTTTTTTCCTATAATTGCTCAGCGGCTGAGAGCTTCGCCCCCAGAACCTCCTTAGCCTCCGGCAGCTGGAGGCTCTGCTCCCAGAACCCCGTCTTTGATACGATTGAGTAACACTAGTTTACTCAACACGTCTCCTAATTTAGACATTATTTTTACTTTTTTAACTTCTGGCAAACCAAGCCACGGCGTCTGATCTTCCATTCTACGATATATTTGTTCCACAAAACATTCCTCTTTCAAAAATTTATGAAAAGTCTATGACCGATTCAATGCAACACCAGTTGGCCAAATATATTTCTTTTCTTCTCGAACCGGTTCTCGCTCTCTATTCGAGCACCTGCATACGGGACTCTTTCACCTATGCTGATTATTGAAACTTCAAATTCAGACCTTTCCTCCGTCTTTCTTGCTCTTTTGACATTTTAAGTTTATTTTCTAATGTCCCTCTAGCGGAAACTATTCGAATCTGTACTGACGCTTTCTACAGTTCCGAACATCCTCTTGTACCTTTTCCACCGCAAATCTTTGTTGAACTTATGGAGATGGCTACTTTTTCTGCCGAGTTTAGCTTTGACGAAATCATGCATCGCCAGGTCGACGGGGTCGCCATGGGATCACCCTTTTGACCATCCCTTGCCAATATTTTGTTGGCTGCTATGAATCTAAACTTTTTCAGACCACTTCCAAAACCGAAGATGTATTACCGTTCCATGGATGACACTTTCGAGGTATTCAGCAACGAAGATGAGTGCAATCTTTTCTAAGACAGCCTCAACTCGCTTCTCTTCGCTTTACTTTTGAAAAGAATCTAATATGGCTTTTCTTTTCCTGGACATCTTGGTTGAAAAATCTCTTTCCAAGTTCACCACCTCCATCTACAGGAAACCCACATTCACCGGTCAATACAGATTAATGGATAATCGGAGCACACTATCAAGTCGCGTGTGGCTAAGAAGATAAAGCAACTTCAAGCTTTGCCTAAACTCAGACCGGAGAAATGCCTCGTCTATCTACGTCTCCCATTGTTCGGTTCTGTTTCTACCCGGTTTGAAAGGCAAGTAAAATCTGCTGTTAAGCATTGCTTTTCCGATGTGAAACCACGCGTTGTTTGCTCTACCAACGAGCTTCTTTCCGCTGCCAACAAAGATGTACTGCCTGCTTTACAGAAAAGTAACGTGATTTATCGATTCTCATAACACTGTGACAATCGGTGTGTAGGCCATTCCTCCCAAAAGCTGTAGGACAAAATTAAACATCATGTCCCCAAATTTATCTGCTCTTGCTCTTTTTCCCAGAAACGCTTACTTCCTGCTCGTCGGTGTAATTCTTCCATCGAGACCAATACCCACTCTCTTGCTTCTGATTCGGCCATTGGACTTCACCTTTTACAAAATCTTGTTTGTGCTCAACATCATGATGACAGTAGATTCTTTATTCTTGCCCAAGGCCGCTCACCTTTCCATCTATATCTGCTTTTGAAGCCACTTTCATCAAAACTTTTTACGCCGTCCTCTGCCGACAAAAAGAATTCACAAATGACGCTCTCTCGTTGGTCTTTTTCCAACCAATCACGGCTCGGCTTTTTCCTGTAAATAGTCGCTCCTTTTCCTGCGCTCTCCATTCTGACGATTCTTCTTGACAAGCGTCAGACAAAAAGCTTCAAAGATGAATATTTTAAGCAAAAAAATTCTGATGACGTCATTGCATGTGAGTTGTGGTTTGCCACCCCAATCAAAAATCCTAGCTCTGCGTCTATAATCAACAGCCCACCAAAAATTAATCGATGCAGTTCTATGGCATTCATAAGAAGGAATTCCAGTTTTAGTTTATTTTTGTAATCTAGTTATCTTCAGAACATGTCAACAACTCAAAAATACTCGAAACGATTTTGCTGTATATAAAAAAAAAAAAACAAACAAACAAACACGAAAGTCGTTCCTCCTTGCAGTCCGTCTCTGCATTAGTTCTGCCTAATTTTTAACCATTCAAGTGGATGTTAAAGAAATAATAGCAATGCTAATCAAGATAAAATTAATATTTTTTTTGCCTAAGTCACGGAGAAATTTGTATTATTTTTGCCTAAGCCACTTTGCTAACGAGTTAAACTACATCGAGTTGTTTACAAGCAAAATTACGTTGGTCATCTTTGATATAATCATTTTGATGTATTTTTGCCGAAATTTTATAACCATAGATCATTTCACTAAAAAACGAGAAAGTTTTTTCGTTGATCTCAAAATTTAAAAAAATGACAAAGATATTTTTTTTATTAGGGTGACGACATGCTACTGTCGTATGCCTCAGTTGTGTAGGGAAGAAGGGAAACCACCAACACCAGTGAGTAGATGATTCAGCCCAAACCAAGATCATCTTATTCAACCTGAATTCTGACTACGGGTGAAACAGTCAATGTTTTTTTCTAGGATATATCTTCAATGCAAAAACTCAAAGCTAGCACTGATATCGTGGTTCACGGCATCAGACTGCTTGCTGGTATTTTGGATATTTCCAAAGTACTGATGAAGAGTCAACGCTTAAAGTATTGCAAAAAATTGCTCACAGCACTTTGATTTTTAGAGAAGAGTCACGGCGACAGTACAATCATTGAATGTGATGACGTGATGGCGAAGAAGAGGAAGGAAATGGGGAAGAAATACGACATCGGAAGACACCCGTACTTGCTGGAAGGCTACACTCAATTGATGCGAGCCCCATAGTAACTGAAAAATATCTAGAATTTGGAGAATGACATGCTTAGAATATTTTGCAGCTCTGATTTGGACAGCAATAACATATAATATGGTGTTTTGGAAATGACTGCTCTAAAGCTTTGAATGTCGATCCAGAGTAGACTGTTGACGGTTTTAGCAAATGTATCCCTACATAAGTGAGCAAAGGTGATGGAATTGCTTAGCGACCCTCTACTGCCTCACGGTGTTAACCACATTCAAATCAGTTTTGAATTTTTCGATAAAAAATGGTAATGGTTTACGATTGTTGGCCCATTTGACGAAAATTTTCGGCATCAAATTAAATTTTCCTTTGCACCCCATGTATTACCCCAAAGCGTGTAACAAGTTGTCAACGCCTATTTTCGCGTCAATGCACCCGGGCAACACATCTCCTTTCGAAGAAATGTCGCAGCGGCGGCGAACAGTTCGCAAAACTGTATCCAATTTGAGCATCCTGAGGTTTAAATTTCAGATTTTCCGCTTTAAAAACGAACGAGTATCGTTTATCTGTGATATTATTTTTTCAATGACCGCATATGTTTTGTGCTTGCGGCTACCTAACTGACAGCGTGTTTGCAGCATTGAATACGATGATGACGAATCGAGCTCATCAGCCACAAAGTCAACGAAGTCGAGTAAAAGCGAGACGGAGACCGAGGACCTGCAAGCGAACACCTTCAACTCCCAGGACTTAGAATCAATGCTCGAGAACGAATTAGCGGCCGAGATGGACATGAACAACGACGAGAACGAAGCGGCAGAAATCTTCGTATGAAGCTAGGTGGCGTGAAGAGTCGAAAGTTTTCGTTTGATTTTGTTTCCGGTGCTAGCACCAAACTTGCTGGAATCCTCGCGCTGGCATCTGAAGCAAACATATAGTGTTGGCGACCAACTTCGATGCGATCGCAATCAGGGCCATCTCACTACGTTTCCATCTCGATATCGAAACCACCCTGCTAACCGGACCTCTGATTGTGGGCCCGGGGGTGGACAGGTAACCAGGGTTCCACTTTATTTCAACTCTGCAATGATCACGTGTGTTGCGTATCGGTGCTGCATCTGAACATCGGCTGATGATGCTGCGTTAATTTGATTATGACGATGCCATTTTTGTATCAGAGCAGCCAGAGGTTTGACTTTTCCGTGCTATATTGCTTCTGAGTGGCAATTAGGTTGAGCCGTCAGATAGAGAAACCTTAAACAAGCATTTGAAGAATTCGCACAATGTTGCCGCTTTGGTAATCTTTAAACCAAATATTAAAAAAGCATCAATTTAAATTCAATAAACACGGCTATCGGTGTTTGTAATAGCCGAAAGATTCGCGAAATCGTCCCCGAAACGGTGGAACGGACAAGGCTCAATACCACGGCTTTCATGCAATCATGCGTATGAACTCTACGTCTGATTACCGCACCAACCCCATAAGCACCCTTTTTTGGCTGTGTTTGCAAGTCTTTTGTCAGGCTGGACCACCACAACAGATAGACTGCTGACTCTAATAGGAAATAAGCGTAAAGTGTCTTTCCCAAAGACACTACAAAGTGTTGCCAGTTTGGGTATTAAACCGGAGGTCAGCGAGTTTTCAATCACAAGCCAGATGCTATACCAACTGAGCCATCGAGATACATAATTAACGAGAAAACACTGAAACCGATTCGAATACCACAGCGAAGCAAATCAAATTCAGTGTTTTCTTACTCACCACCGCTTTATAACATCTGTTGGTAAAACGCTGTGTTTGTAGTCCACGAGCTATAATGTGAATATGAGGAAAGTGATTTGATTTTGATTGATAAACAACTGTTGTTTTGCAGATCACAAAACAATCAATCCATAATTACGCAATTTTGTAGGCTTGCTCCCTATTTTAATCTTTGTTTCTGCAACATTATCTTTCGAAAAGTGTTTTTGATCGCTTTGCAACTAGTAATGTTGTAAATTCTTTTCCTAGACATTGATAGTGAATAATACTATATTATCATTGCCGATTGTTTTGTGAGCTACGATGACGCTCAGACTACGAGTTGATTATTTGCTGACGTAAGGATTTAAAGGGGTACCAGAGAAGCTCTTATGAACAATTTTATTTGTTACTAAATTTAAGTTAAATCAAAGCTTTCAGTGAATTAATTCTTACCAAATAAAATTCAAATTTTTTCGTGTTTTTTTTTTGAGATATCAATTAGTGTAAAAATGGTTTAGTTAACGTCAACGACATCATCATTGCAATTTTATGTGATTGGCTGTGGTGTGCTGCACCTCAGCTTTTGGTTGCTTTCTTCATTTATTTAGTAAAACAAAGTTCATGCAGCAAAACGAACTTAACAACCAGTTATAGTTGAATTTGCGAGTAACCTACGGGATTGACGTCATTGGCCACTCGCAAAGGTTGCTTTATGCCCGGTCTCAATGTAATTTGTAAATCATTATAGTCGTTGTAAAAATAAACTGAGTGATAATTCTTAGGATTATCGGCTTTCGACTACAAAAGCAAGTCTTAAAAACACAAAGTCGAAAGTTAGGAAAAAGTTTGAAAATAACATATGATATTCCTTCAAAAACGGTTCGATTCAATGCGAAATTCTTAACAAAGCAACAAAACTGTTTTGAATATTTTCAATTTCAAACTAAGCTATCAGACAGCTAGGTACGGCAGTTTCCCTTTAAAGCGAAATATTAAGGAAGATATTCAGTTACAAATCAAAACATCAATTGTCCACTTTTCAGTGTAGCGAATAGCTGAGTTAAAACTGAGCATTGATTTCAGATGACAATCTTTACTGACGAGCTGAAGAACTTAAATTGAAATTTTTCTATTAAATACGCTCAAACCAAAAATTTATAAACAGCTGTTAAAAACAATAAACAAAACCCCTACAACCCTGTTTCGTCTTTTGACGCGTCAGAACAGTATTTGCAAAATTCAATAGTTTTAAAATGAGTCTGAGGTTAGCAACTACTGTAATAATTTTTAAAATAAAATTTCTCTTCCGCTTTGCGTAGTAACAAATCAAAAGACAAAACAGGATGATGAAAGGGGTTTAAATTGTTGTTTTGAATTTTATGGTCTGTGCGTAATTAAAATGCTTTCCGACTTGACAGTATGGATAAATCATAAATTGAACCATCATAGCTGGAGAAAGCAGACTATCGTCAAAAAATTCTTACAAGTTATCAAAAAAACTTATGCAGTCAGATATAGGCTACTTAACACTTAGCCTAAATTGTGAATGTACGAACACGTCCTTTGTTTGTTTTAACCAGATGGAAGGCCCACGCTGCGTACTGCCTGTTAGCACTAATAGTGCCCAACCAGAGAACGAATGGTCTAGCACTCTTAGCGTGCAAGTTGGTAAAACAAAAGATACGTTGATACGGTCACAAGTTTATGCCAAGCGTAAACCGAACCTTAAAAGAAATATAATAGGCGTGACAGCAAATCTCCATTAAGAAATTCTTATCTCTTTTCAAGCAAGACAGTGAAAGCAAAGGTGAAAGCATGTAAACCTGTGCATGCACTGCAGTATATACAACCGCGTATTCCTACAGTTCGGTGGACTGATCATTGTTTATCAGTAATTACGGTGGAGCAAACTCATTTCATTGTAGATACTGTACTGCTAATTTTCTTTCTTTTTTTGCCGACACTTGTTTTTCAAATGTCTATTGATATATGCAGTGGCGAAACCAGGAGGCAAAGGTCCGAAGCCTCTCCCATAGCAAAGTTAATAGGAAAAATGGACCCAAATGTGAAAGGTTGTTTTTTTAAGTGGAAGCTGAAAAGTCTCAAGCTTAGTTGGTAATTTAAGTTTTCAAGTCATTCTATAATAATCAAGTAAACAATTATATTTTTTTCAAAAAATCTTAAAAATCGTCCAGCCGCCAGAAGGTTTGTCCCAACACTGCTTGGCTTTCTGAGGCTAGGAATCCGTTGCAAGGCCCTCGTATGTAGTCTATTTGCGATACCTCAGTTTATTCGGGAAGCCAGCTAACTGTAAAACACAGAAAAAGTGAAACTTTTTTTTGAAGCCTCCCTCATAAAAATTTTGGTTGTCCCGCATGTGGATGCATTAACTATTAATACTGTAGCTTCTTGTAGAGAATTTGAATTCTCTTCTTCGCTTCAAATAGATGTTGATATATTATATTCGATAATGCGTCATGCATCCAACTGCCATCACCATCTAGTATTTATCTAACTACTGTGCGTTTCATTTCGCTGGATACAATGAGAGAATTTCTGCAAAAATTTATGTGCCTCATGGGCATGTGTGGCTCGTGTTCACATCGTTAAAGTAAATAATCATAAACAACATTTTCACTATGTTTCATTGATGGGTACAAAATTTCGCATCTAACAAGCGGTTATTTTGAAAAAGCAGATATTGCAGGCTATATTGTATTAGTAAGCTTTTCATTAACGAACTTGTTACAGTTTTAAGTGCAACAGATAAGCGCTGTTCAGTATTTCAGATAAGGTTTAAGTTTGTTTATTTACGTCACAGAACAACAAGTCGAAATGACAGTAAATTTTCAGAACAATCAAGTCAAAGTTTCAAATTTTCAATAATTTTGATATAAAAAGAAGATAAATGAATGCGAATAAAAGAACATTCAGTATTTCGCCTAGGCGTCAGCTTAATATTTTCAAATCCACAACGTTTACTTTCAGCAAAATAAATTTTGAATGGCAAGCTAAACCAAAAGCAATGATTTTTATTTTATGTAATATTTGTTATTAGATGTTTGAATACTAATTATTTTTCATATGATAATGGATACCACCTCTATTAGGAGAACCCATAAAATGCTTTTCGAAGACAGATACGTAGAAATAATTAAGTTGCCGAGTTAAATAAATGATAACATAAACAATGAAACACAAACTAATCTCAACAGAAGACTACGAAGTGATCAATATTTCAAGCTTGAGGTCTTCTAGTCAAGTAGCCACCAAAAAATAATACAGATTAGGTTTAGGTTTTAAGAACACTGAGGAGGTTTTTGAACTTTAGCTCGAAAGCTGAGTGTATTTTAGCGAGAAGACTTTTAGCAAATAAAATAATTTCATCGTTTGGAGACATTTTATAGGGAAATAACCTCAAATGCTACCACCCAAACTTGTTGTTGAATCGGTTGATTTTCTCCAAACTGATTCAACTTTTGGAAGATACGAAACGGACATAGAGTGGCAACTAATGAGTTTCCTCGATCGTATATAAAACTGTATACTCCATTCGCTCGGAATTTCTCGGAAAGCTCGGAATTTCGAAGGTTTTATCCGCCCAAAATCCGGTGGTCTCCAAAAAAAAAAGGTCTTCACCGAAATTGAGACTGATTTTTCGGCCGAAATCCGAAATTCAAAGGTTTTTTCCGCCCAAACTCAGGTGGTCTCCAAAAAAAAGGTCTTCGCCGAAATTGAGTCTGTTTTTACGGCCGAAATCCGAAATTCAAAGATTTTTTTCGCCCAAAATCAGGTGGTCTCCAAAAGAAAAAAAAAAAAAAAGGGGGGCTTCACCAAAATTGAGACTGATTTTTCGGCCAAATTCGGAAATTCAAACGTTTGAGGGGGGGCTGTTTTCCTATGGGGGGGGGGGCTATTTCCAATTTTTCACAAAAAATCGGCCTCAAAAGCACCAAAAACGTGCGATTTTGCATACTTCACAAGCCAATGGGGGGGCTCGAGCCCCCCGCCCCCCCTGGCTACGCTACTGACTCCATTACGCCAAAACAATTAGGATAAAAAAAACGATTAAAAATTTTATACAATTTGATGCTAATAAATTTTTATGGTAAAAAAGGTTTTTCGTACTTTTGTGCAAAAATTGGTGTATTCCGATAACACCAACAATTTCGCAGACCGAAAAATGGGGATTGTTGTACTGTAAGGTTAGTAGCAATGAAAAGCTTCTAATCCCTAAGCAAGCAAAGTGCGAACAATTCGTTTAGAATTCGGCACTACACTGCCTCGAATTAAGTCAATTCGAACAAAACGCTGTCGCTGTTCCGCTGTCATTTTTTCGTAACTGTTGCTGTTTACCCTCACTAAGAGATTATTTCATCGCAAATTTTCATCTTCAGGTGTGCTTGTTAATTAATTCCGACCAAATCGAGCCCAAACTCAATTCTTTTCTCTAAAACTAACCCCAAACCTAACTCGAACCTAAACCCCCAACTCCAATCCTATTTTTAATAGTCAGGGAGATTAGGTCATCGTTGCAAAAGACCAAATTTGGCACAGATGTTTCTGGTATCATACTATTTTGATTTTTTGAGGCGCCAAAATTTTTGACCTCTAGGAACGCTGTTAATTAAAATTTTAAATTAACCGACTCGAAGCGCAATTTAAGCAATTTTTCAATTATTAAAATTGACCGCATTTTGCTCAATGGCTTTATTCTTACTACTGTATTTTGAAGAAAAAAAGTTATTTAAATGTTGTTTTACGGCATTATTGTGACGTCATTGTCAATCTTTTCCATATTTTTGGTAAAAATGACGTTATATTTTTCAATAATTACGTCGCAGACGACTCAAATTGACATGTTTTCGGCCACAAAATGACACACACTGCAGAAGTCAAAACGGGACGCTGTCACATATTCCGATGACGTTATAAAAATTGCTTTTCGACTTGTTTTTTATGAATTTTTTGATATGTAGGTTATGTAAATTCTAAATTCAGGTATTTCTTTTTATCAAATTGAAATTAACTTTCTTCCCGTTGCTTTGAAAACCTATTCTACCGGTATGAACTTTTGCAGCATGATAAAAAAACGTTTACGACGACCATGATCATCCAATCTTGCATCAACTCTCACTCTAGTCGTATTTTTACTTTTTTGGATTATTTACTTTAACGACAATGATCTCTGATTGGTGGCTTCGTACAAGCCACAAATCTGGAAAAAAGATAACATATTTGATTGTGTGAGTAGTAAGAAAATTGGGCCTTTGCCTCCAGCCGTTTTAGGATACTTTTTTTTTCATTGCAGAGAAAATATTAATTTATTTTTTTAACTTATGTGTAAAAAAATTAATATCAATAAGTCAGTATCAAACCGCATTAAATCACTGCTGCACCTTTTCATTGATAGTTTGGGAATTAAACTGAAATCATGGTGGTCTTATAACATCAGAGCGCAACGAGCTGTAACGGCACGCGCATTTGCCTCTGCAGGATATACTGCAAACCGATGCAGAAACACTGTAATAAAAAAAAATTTTTGTAATTTTTGCGGTTGCGCTCATTCATTATTATTATTCTTAATTTAGAGTTTGTTGCGGCCTGAAATCAATTGACAAACAGTAACTGTTAATTAAAGTTGATTAAACAATGACGCTGCTTTGATTTCGAGCTAGGTCGTACAAGTCATACAACTACTTGAAAGTGATTACCATTATCATTTGGCGTATAAAAATATATCACTTTCGGGAATTGCACATTTGATGATACTTTAATTCTACTGGCAGCATTGGTTCATGTTTTGCGACTTAATTTGTTATTGTTATATCCAGTACTTAAATTGTAGGGGGGACGCGTCCCCCCATCGAGAGTTAGCGTTCCCCCATCGAGATTTAGCGTCCCCCCATCGAGATTTGAGCGCTGGTTGATCAGACAAAAAAGGGCTTGTCAGCACGAATAAACCCCACAAATTCCGGCCGAATTTAGTCCCAAATTGCGGTAAAGACCTTTTTTTTGGTCTTCACTTGATTTCGGAGTCAAAAACTCTTCAATTTTTGGTAAAGATCTTTTTTATTTTTTTTGGTCTTCACTCGATTTCGGGAACGGAAAGACACAATTTCCACTAAAGTACTTTCGAATTCCGAATGCGTTTGGTCAAGGCTGTAAAAGCGTCCCCCCAGGCAAAATTTTACAGTTTAAGTACTGGTTATATCTACAAATTGAACGCTGTTATTATTTAAACTTTAGCTCGTTTTTGGATGATTATAAATTCAATGGTTTTCTGGGCAACAACATTTCTGAGAGCACCATCATCAGTCACCATTAATAATTGGTTAAAGTAATATTTAAATGAACTCCGGTTTTTATATCGACTAGATGTGAGAAAAGGATGTAGATCACATTCACCCCTCTTGTAACATTTACGACAGTAGTTTCCAAGCAGCATCTTGCATAGTGTTCTACATCTCCGATGTAATGTGTGTCAGGATTGAAGATTCCTCCGATGTAAATGCCAGGCGCGCAACCACGATTTTGCTATGGAAGGATGGGCTGAACTGAAAGCTATAGTTTAGGATGCGCAAAAACGTATCTAACCACTAATGCGTTTGAGTAAGCTGAGACATTTTGAGTAGATCACATCAGACGATGATCTGAGAGAGACCACAGACTAGGGTACGGGAGCGAAACCTTTCGCCCAAGGCCATAGAGGCATGAAGCTTTAAGAAATTTTGCAATTTTGTGAAAAAAATTTTCTTAAAGCTATTGTAAAGAAATATCCCATGTTTAGACCAATTGGAGAGAAAAAAAAATGGTTAAAAGAGGAAATACTTCAGCATCTTTACCCTTTCTGCTTTTATCCAATCAAAATCAAAAAACGTTTAAAACCTGTATAATTAGGCTAATCTTTCAGGCGATATGTCTAATGGAGCTTCAGCACTCTTAACCCCTCCCCAGGATTGCATCATTGGTCTATATTTCAATAGGAGTAAAAACAGTAGTTTTTTCAAGCTATGCATAATTAAATTGCGGTGGTTAAAAAACAAAATTTTGGGGTGGTTCCAGCTCTGCTGTTTACTGATACCGACGCGTACCATTGTGGTAACCACTGCAGCTTTCAATAAAAAAAAGAATTAAATTAAATACGGTTCGTTTCATATTTGTAAATAAATATTCCAGATTATTTGATTATTCTCTCTCTCGAAGTGATCGATGACGGCGTTGTTATTTGAGACGAATATGCTCCATTGTAGAAGTATACTGTTTTCCGTTTTTTTTAGTCTTTACCAGGTAAAATTGTTGTTAGATACTATTTAAAGCGAATTGTCAAAGAACATTCCAACGTGATCTGCGTGAGAATCGAAACAAGATCGAGTAGGTCAGTGGTTCTCAATTAACAATGAACCGTGGCCCCTTTGCAAATATACTTCACCACTTGTGGCCCGTGCATTCAAAACTTTGTACTAACATCTGTAGTCTGTACCAGCTGGAGGAGTGTAGCGTGTTTTATTAGCCAAATCTCGGTCAAACTTAGGATATAAATGTTCAAAGAAAAATAAAGTTTCAATTGCTTCTTGAAATAGATGTCGAGAAAATTGGTTCCAGTACGCAATTCCATCTCCCTCAATTCTTTTCCTTGTGGCCTCCCGGGAGCCTTTGCAGAGCCGAGACCCTCACCCCTCTTCACAAACGCAGAGTAGGTTTTAACCAAAGCAAAGAGAAAAAATTAAAATTGTGTCGGATTTGGATGAAAAGAAATGTCTTAATACAGAAATTACTTGCAGACTCATAAACGAGTCGAAAATCAATTTTTATGACGTTATCAAACGATGTGATAGCGTCACCATTTTGGCTTGGGCAGTTTTTGATTTTGTACCAAAAACATGTTAAATTTGAGCCGCCTATGACGTAATTATTGAAAAAAATAACGTCATTTTTACCAAAAATCTGGAAAAGTTTGAGAATGACGTCACAATAATGACGTAAAACAATTTTTAAATAATTTTTTTTATATATGATAAGAAATTAAGAAAAGAGCCACTGACCACAATGCGGCCAATTTTAATAATTGTCAAATTGCTTAAATTGCACTTAG
Source organism: Trididemnum nubilum (assembly GCA_963965965.1). Taxonomy (NCBI): domain Eukaryota; kingdom Metazoa; phylum Chordata; class Ascidiacea; order Aplousobranchia; family Didemnidae; genus Trididemnum; species Trididemnum nubilum. Next base: position 18,807,432 of record OZ014486.1, read on the forward strand.
AGCCAGCAGATTCAAAATTTCGAATAACAGCTCCCCTAGTGGTCAAAAATTTTGGCGCCCTCAGAAAATCAAAATGGTATGGTACAAAGAACGTTTGTGCCAAATTTGGTGCTTTTTCAACGGTGTGAACCAAATACATAAATTTGGAAACATTAACTCTCGCGCTGCCAGTACAAAATACTTAAAAACAAGTAAATAAAAAATGCGAGGATAAAAATTTCTTATTTCCGTTTTATTCTCTTCAACTTCAAAATTTTTGGTGAATAAGACTTTTCTTTACCCTTGTTGTTCTTGGCTGCTGGCTCGGCGGTAAAGTAACAAGCTGCAACGCACAAGCTCCGTAGTTCGATTCCCTGTCGTTGCAAAATGTGCAAGTGCGCATATGTCAAAAATTGTTCAGTACTCGAATTCACTTAGTGATTGTACCAGTACGCGTTAAATAAATTTACTCTAATGGTCTTTTTATGTATTGTATGTTGGTGTAAGTACAATATAAACAATACATACTCGTAATTATTGAAGTGTTGTCAACTATAATAGTTCTTACTTCTTATTAAATTATGGTAAATTCTGCACCTCCGAAATTAAACTGCGTTTCAATAAAAAATCAATTTTTATGCAATGTCAGAGGATTAATTTCATTAATCTTTATATGCAGAATATTAAATGATTATTTGTAGGCTTCCATTAAATAATTTATTCTCAACGGATTGACGCATTTTTGACAAAAGATGATCGTCAAAAGCATCACAATTAAATTAGTAGAAAATTACTTGTTGTTCTTCTTTAGGACCAACTTGATAGCCAATATATCAAAAGCTAATATCAAAAGCAAGAAAATGCACAAATTAAGGCGGCTTTTACCGATTACGTGTATTTACGAGCAGAAATACGCCTGATATCTTTTTCAGTGTAAATGCAAAAAGGAAAAAGAGCAAAATGCATACTGTTAAATGACACGTGTATTTCCGCGTGCAAATGAGCGCGATCGGTAAAAGCCGCCTAAGCCGACCTTTCGATCCCTCCAAATGATATTAAAATGAACGGGACATTTAAGAATGGTTTCATTGAAGAAACAAGATAAGATCCGGGCTACGCTGCATTTAACATCGAGAGCGTGCAAGAGTATTTTTGTTTAATTTAAACAACAATTCTGTACGCATGGCGTACCGTCTTACCTGCATACAAGCTGTCCGTCGGTTAAAATAAACTAAAAATACGCTCGTATCCTTACGATTTTGTGCACAGTGTAAACTGGGGCTTAAGATTTTTAAATGCATTGTCTGAGTAATTTGACGAAATGTACTGACATTGTTGGGAAACGCTAAAAAGATCAAAATGAAACTGAAACGAAGACTGAAGGTAAATTAATGGGGTTATCTAAAGTTAGGGAATCGTATTAGATTAGAATAGCGCTGACTCCATCCTTTCTTGTCCCAGCTGTTTCAAAGATATTTTACATCAAACACAACGTATAGGTGCCACTCTAATTATGTTTTACTGGCAACCTTGACGTTTCAATGCTGTATAGCATAGCCCATAGGGGGCTATATTAACTTTTATAAAGATTAAAAAGTCTCTGTAGCTTAGTGTAATTGGGGCGTTGCTTTTGGATGGCACTGAAAAGCCGTTGATGATGTTATCAACGTCAGAGTTGCCAATAAAAGTTATGATTAGAATGGCTCCTAAGTCGTGTTTGAAGTAGAATATTTCTGGAACGACTGGGTCAAGGAGGATGGAGTCAACGCCAATATAATCTAATACGACTGCCTAACTTTAGATACCTCTATTGCTTTTTTCTTCAATCTTTGTTGAAATAGATCATTCAAAGTCGGTTGTATGCGATCGATGCAAATTATATTGCGAAACGTGGATCTGATATTTGCCACATTTCGTCACTTGAATTTCTTTCAATTTCGGCTTTGCAGTTATTAGAAATGTCACAAGAAACAGCTTCAAAAAGGAAAGGAAATTAAAAGTAGAAGGAGTTTTTTAATCTATCCAGCAAAAATCATATTCATATTAAAAGCAAATATTCAAAATCTGGAGTAAAGTTGTGGTAGGTTCACAGTTACAAAAAATTTTTTTGCTGCATGATCAACGCAATATTAATTTTATTGTATAGGATGATACTTTGGCCCAAAATTTTTGTTGGAAATGAAAATGGATTTTCTAAACATTGTGTTTGGCGCCAAGGGGCCAGATAAAGATAAGAGTTACGGATGGTGCAGCATTGGGCTCATTTTTGAAATAGACCCAGGAAGAAAACAAACTGAAATTTTTATATTTTGCTCGTCACCTTAAATTCGATAGCAAAGCGAGCTTATAATTTGAATGAAGACCTTCTTAGTGAATTTCGAGAGAAAAACTGGTCTAATTTGAGCGCAACAGCATCAAGTCCACTCAGGTTTTAGGCCTAGTCTACACTGTGCGTCTCATTGTGAGCTCATTGGAGTATTTTTATTCATTTTAAACAGAAATTCGTTCCGCTCAGCGTACCACCTTACCAGTGTACAAGCTCCAAGTAGGCTAAAATAAACTGAGGATACGCTTGTTCCCTCACGATTGTATGCTCCGTGTAGACTGAACTTGAATCCCGCCTTATACGCAAACCTCTCCATTTCAGACTCAATGACATCACGACACTTGCTATCAAGGTTAAAAGCACAGCAATTATCTAAAAACATTGAAACGATTAACTGGAAATTAAAAAACAAGTTTCTCGATCGATGAGAAATGCTTTTCTTCTGAGTGGGGCGTTCGACTGCCGAACTCGATCGAAATTTACTATCTTGCATGTCATGGAATAGAATGTATACTAGTATCGATTACGGAAGACTATTGTGTTTAGCATTTTGGCTAGAAGTTTTTACAGTATAGTATTTGGAAGATAGGTAAATTTGAAAATGATTAAGTAACTTAATGATTCGGACAAGCGGCACTCTTGATTTGGAACTTACAATGACCCGGACTATACAGCACGACCTAGAATACTTGCTTCCGAAAAGCTTTCTTTCTTGAAATCGTATGGCAATCAGGGTCCAACCATCAGGGCAAAATTCAAACTTTCGAAAATACCTCAAAAGTGTAGTTACATCAAACAATTTTAAATTTGGACAGAAGTTGTATTATTGTAACTGCCAAAAAGATCTTTTCTGTTCTATTTTAAGGCTATAGGTAGCAAAACTACAAATTTAAAATAAACGCCCTCAATTGATACCCTTTTTGTGAGCAGCTAAGTAATCAAAATTTTGTACCCAGGTTATATTTTAATTGATTTCTATAGCATAATTTATAATGACAACAATTCCGATGCCATGGAGCACAGCAGACGGAAGTAAAAATCTCAGCGAAATGGACTCGTTTTATTTTTCGGACGATTTCTTCTCAGCAGAAACGATAGAAAAATTACAAGAAAACTTGAAAGCGAACAAGGGTCATATTCCCGCGGAGGTTCTGGCAACGATCGTGATTCAAGCGATAATTGTGACGGTGGGTATTGGTGCAAACCTTCTCGTTGCAGTGGTAACGGTGTTTGGGAATACAAGGCAGGTTCGTTTCAGTTTTTCATGAAGTTTTTTCTCAAAAAGCTTAGTATTGTTGTTGATGAATAAAAATCCAATCTCGTTTTTTTAAGGTTGTTCAGGACCTTGTTATAATTTGCACGAGGAATTGCTTGGAGGCTTTGCCGAAGGCAGTAGCTCAATCATAAAGTTATAATATTACTCAGCAGCGTGGTCAAAAGAGCAAAGGCGTCATTTTTACGACGACCCTGGTTGCATGATCTGGGTTCGACCCGCACCCTAGTCGCGTTGCTGCGTCTGAAGATTTCACACGCTTCTTTAGGGTTCCACTCAAGTAACTGGCAGATTTGGGTTACTGGCAGATCTGGAATAATCCACTCGAGTAACTGGCAGTAACTGGCAGATCTGGGTTCGACCCGCACCCTAGTCGCGTTGCTGCGTCTGAAGATTTCACACGCTTCTTTAGGGTTCCACTCGAGTAACTGGCAGATTTATGGGATAATATTGCATTAGTTTTGCAAAAACGATTGGTACATCTACCATCAAGAAAATTTTATTGAATCACTATAGTTACCCAGATTTTTGAAAACGACTTTATCAAGCGTGTTCTGGTCAAAAACAAAAACAACTGTTTTACCAGCTTTTTGTGAAAAAATGGTATCGTTTGAAAACATAATGCAATCTCCAGATGTGATTTATGATGCTATGGGATACATCGGCGTAGCCAGGATTTTTGATTGGGGGGGCCCAAACCAGAAATCACATGCAATGACGTCATCAGAAACTTCGAAAGAGAAATTGTTTGTGGGGGCAAAGATATCGTAGAATGGAAGATCTGAAGCCGAGGCCAGGTGTGTGGCACGTAACTAGTTACTCCTTTAAAGAAGAGGGCTTAAACAAATAATTAAAATGCTAAAATGTCTAAATTGAGAGACGTGTGTTTGAGTAAAGAAGTTTACTGTAATTCAAACGTATCACAGACGGAGACTGGGGGTGGAGTCCCCAGCCGCTGGACAATTTTTCGTAATTTTTTTGAAAAGCTATTTTAATACCATTGGATCACATTTGGCGCTTAATCAGAGCCATTTGAAAGTACTATATTTTTTACATTTGAAAGCCCATTAAAAAATTAAGTTGTTCAGTCCTCCTTTTGCTTGCAATTTAAGTCCAAAACACGTTTAAAATCTTGCATTTTGGGATTAAATTTTGTAAGTCATTTGGCCCTGGTAGGGGGAAGTAAGGTACATTGCCTCCTGCAATATCTAGCTGTAAATAACAATCCAGTCGAATATTTTCCTTAGAGATTATTGTTTTGTCATGAAAACTACCAGTTATAGGAGTACATACACGGCCAAAGGGCTCAGGCCCTCTCAATTCAAAAATTTGTTCAATGAGCATTCTTCTTACTGTGATTATTTTTTAGAAGTATTTTGTTACAAAAAAACTGGCGAGGTGGAGGTGAATTGTTATTGAAAAATGTACAATAAATAGCTACGCCTTCAAACCGTGTTATTGCCCAGGCCCGATTTTCATTGAGTTGGGCCCATGGCACTTTGGGATTTTCGCAATATTTTCCTACCAAATACAGGTGAAGACCAAAAAATGTCTTATCTGAGCGCAGGGTCCCTGGCACTGTGCCATATGTTAAGTCCTTCCCTGGTTATTGCATTACGTTCGTAAAAAGGTTAGATGGGGACCTCAGTTAGCAACTTTTAGAATAAAAACCCTTGGTTTCATTCCGGTTATACGTTTAAATTAGTTGGCAAACATGAAATTGAATGGGGCCCGGGTCCCCTGGATTAATATTATTGCTGGGGGCCCATTCAAATAATATTATAAGGGCCCCATTTAAATTGGTTGGCAAAAAATAAATTGAGGGGGCTCGGGCCCCCTGGATCAATATTATTGTTGGGGGCCCATTTAAATAGAGGGCCATTTAAAAATTTTTGTAGGGGCCCCATTTAAACTGGTTAGAAAACATGAAATTGAGGGGGCCCGGGCCCCCTGGATAAATATTATTGTTGGGGGCCCATTTAAATATTATTATAGGGGCCCCATTTAAACTGGTTGGCAAAAATTAAATTGAGGGGGCTCGGGCCCCCTGGATCAATATTATTGTTGGGGGCTCATTTCAATTGGGCGCCATTTAAATATTATTGTAGGGGCCCCATTTAAACTGGTTGGCAAACATGGAATTGAGGAGGTCCGGGGCCCCTGAATCAATATTATTGTTGATTACTGTGTTGTTCCTGTACCGTTATACGCGAAGACGCTAAAAGAAACTGAAACTGAAGAAACAATAGTCTTTTTTGGGACAATTTTATCATTGATACCTTTTCAATTGGGGGGGGGGGGCCGGGCCCCCCCTGGCTACGCCTATGATGGGGGGGGGGAGCTACCGCGAAAAAATTTTGGAAATTTACGAAAATTTTAATTTGTTTTACGGTTACATTTGGTTATATTTAGGTTTTAACACCGGCCAGTTGGTCGAGCGGTAACGCGTTCGTCTCTGAAGCGGGAGGTCCGAGGTTCAAATCTCGGCGCGGTCAAATTGAACACAGTGTTGCCAACGCCTTGCCACCGCTGCGACATTTTTTCAAAAGAAGCTGTGTTGCCCGGGCGCAATGACGCGGAGATGGGCCCTGCCAACTCGTTACACGCTTCGGCGTAATACAGCGAGTATAATGAAAGATTAGATTTGATTAGATTTTAACAACTAGGCATGAGAAATATGCCCCGTTCGCTTTAATACGGTTCTGCAGTCGTCACGAAAACGTCTGTTTTCAATTTAACATTGTTTTATGAAAAAGTTCACTATACTATCCTTTTTACACGATTGTTGTCCTCAGACTTTTGATCTTTTTGAAAACAAACCATAAAACGGTGCGGAAAATAGGCTTGTACAAAAGGAGAACAGCGCGTGCTTTTAGCATTGGCAGTGACTCTAATTTCAAAACGAATACGTCCGTAATTTGTTGCAGTCGACTTTTTATCCTTAATCTTATGCTTGCTCGTACTGCTATTAAACCAACCACACGTCATTTGCCATGACAGAAAGAAATTGGGATTCAAATCTGAGCTCTCTAGTAGGATTTCTAGAACAATAGCGCTGCAACGCGTGTTAAACCGAATTGCAGTATTCCCCATTTAATGCGAAATATGTCGAATTAAATAGCGTCTGCTGACATAAAGATTTATGCCGACAGCTTTTGCATTATTTATGCGTTATTTCACTAACTGCTGTGATGCTGTACTACAAAGCAAAAAAGCGTATATGGGGTGAAAGATATCACAGTTTTTTTTATGAGAACAATTTTATAAGAACACGAGGTTCATTTTTGCTCAAGATTTACGAACAAATTATTAAAAGTAATGCTATAGCTTTGGCAAGAATAAAATGACAAGAACACAGACCAAATTTAAAAACTAACAATTTTGTTATACAGTGCAGCGTCGTAACGAAACAACCATATTTTTGTACTGTTTTGTTCAGGCAACTTTGATAATCTACAAAAATTTTGCAAAACACAACTTATCTGCTGGCGCGTAGCTAGAAATTTGCAATGGGGGGCTGTTTTGGAGGTGTAAAACGAAACTAAAACGGTTGAAATTGGAACGGTTTTGTGTCTGAAATTAGGTGAAGACCAAACAAAAATAATAATAACAAGGTCTTCACTCAGATTTGACCAGTTTTGTGCCTGAAATTGGGTGAGGACCAAAAAGAAAAAAAGCGCTTCAGCCAGGCTGGGCTCGATTTTTGTGGCCGAGTTCTCTTCAAGTCCAGAGTCAAAGCAGACGCATTCTCGTTGCCAATGCCAATGGGTGGGGGGGGGGGGGGGTATTTTCGCTTCTAGTGCCAAAGCGGTCTCAAAAGTGCTAAAATTGCGCTATTTTTCACACTTTGCATGCCAATGAGGGGGCTGTAGCACCCCCCCAACCACCCCTGGCCGTGCTGCGGTTTATCTCCGATCAAAAGTGAGATTGTGCTATTTTATTCTGCAATAAAATATTTAAATTAATAACGATTGAGGCTAAAAATTCGCAAAAATTAAAGAACAGCTAGACTAAACCCAATATTTACCAGTTCTTATAAAAAAAGTTTATTTCAGGTTAAGCTGATATGACGCTTCTTCTATAACCTACTGTAAGTGTTACAGAACGGAATAACTTCAGCTTATTTAATGTTGGCCGCAAGGATCTCGAGAGCCATCCACTTGGCTGGTTTACAGAGCTTTCAAACTAAAAATCCTCTGGTCCAGATAAACAAATTTATTGATAGATAACTAAAAAAAATATAAAACCAGGCGGCAAAATTTAACTGAAGGTTACTTGGTTTCATGAACAAAAATAATAAAGAATTCTTTCGCCTCCGACCCCCTTAAATTAAAACATTTATTTATGATTATCGTGAATATTGGTGCTTTATAACGGCAGTGGTTATTAGCACAAAACAAAATTTAATGAAAGCACAAGTATCTATATGAAATGCTGTGGATTTTAAAATTTTTGGTTGAAATAGAAAAAAAAACAGTACTTCTGCTTCGACAGCAGGCCCCTGGTATCGGTACATGCCAACGTCATAGAAACAGAAAACTAATTACGCGTTATCAGCTTGCAAAACAAAAAACAAAGAATTTTGATAAATAAATCGCCAAAGGCCTTATATGAAAATTTAGTGTGAAAAGACGTGCAACGTAAAAAGGTCATTTAAAGTTGGCAACAACACAAGATGAGCAGTTTTTAAAATACGAAGAGTAAGATCGATTTCAAGGCCCGCCAACCAAGGAAAAAATGAAACAAATAAAACATCGTGCGTTAATTACCAGTAAACATCCACAGTTTACGAAGTTTTTCGCTTAGAAGCAAAGGGTATTATAAGCTCTTGCTGTTTTGCAATGTAGTAAACTATTTGAATGATCAATACAAGTCAGTTTTGAAAAAAAAACTCAAATTTATTTGCTTCACTTGCAGTAGTGCGCTTTTTTTTTATAATAACGAATTTATTAGAGCACGAGGCTCATTTTTATTCAAAATTTAAGAGCAATGCCAGGCCCAGTATGAAAAAATATTCCAGAACATGAGCTAGCACAACGTGTTTGTAAGTAATAAATGACGCTGAAAATTCCCAAAAACTTAAGAACAACAGCCTCAGCTCAAAATTTAATGGTTCTCATAAAAAAAGTGTAACATAACAAATCAATCGTCCAGCTATTGTAATTTTTATTGTGTTTTATGCCAAAAATCTCATAGGCAATCATTAGCGTATTTACGTCATTTTATTGTCATTTTTGTTCCCAAACCAAATCAGTTTTCATTATCGGCAATGGAGGTCAAAGCATTAAATCCGATAAAACCGAATCAATATGCAATACAGAGAAGCAGATTAAAGACACAGGCTTTTTCTCATAAATGTTTGTAGTGAAGAAACTTTCTTATGCTACTCAACATCAAAAAAACGTCTAATACTCTTTAGCATAGGCGTAGCCAGGGGGGGGGGGGGGGGGCAGGGGACCCGGGACCCCCAAATAAAATACCACAAATGACAAAAAATTATCACAACATAGCCTAGCGATGTTTAGTTTCACTTTTTTTTCAGTAATTACGCACATAACAGTAATTAGCAATAATATTAATGACGACGAGGGAGCCCCGGGGCCCCCACCTAGCAACCAGGGGATCTTGGGTTCCCTAACTAACAACCAGGGGGCTCCGGGGACCCTAACCGAAAACCAGGGGGTTCCGGGAGGCGCCCGCAGAAATTTATTCAGGGGGGGGCAAGCGATGTATCTACTATCTGCTGGATCAAATAAAACTTTACAGCTGCAACCAGGATTTTGCTAAGGGAGTTGAACCAATAGTTAATATGATCCTGTTAAAAAAATGTTGCAATTGGGCTGCATGTTGAGCAAATTAATGCAATTGAAGTATAGTATGGATGGGGGTTTGGGGGCGAAGCCCCCAGTCAGTGGCAATTTTCGCGATTTTTTGAAAAAAATAGCCTTTTTTACGCAATTAGAATCAAATTTCGCATCTTTTTAGAGCCATTTAAAAACCAAAATTGATAGCCTACAATTTGAAAGCCTTTTGAAAGAATTAAATAACTCAGTCCTTTCAAACTCCCATGTTACTCACAGGTCGAGTCCAAAACTCGTTGTAATTGAATTAATTAAATGATGAGTAGCCCCCCATTCTCTTTTTTTTTTATGAAACTTGCGTTAAGCATTTTGCATTTACCGATTAATTTTGACAGCTCATTTTCAGCCATGTTTCAGGTTTTTATCGATTAATTTTAAAGCTGTATTTTGACAAGTAAGTTAATACCTCCTAATAATACCCGGTACTAATGTTTCAAACAAAAAAAAATGTTTCAAAAGTGGCTTTGAACCACTGGAGGCCGTGTAATTGCAAAAGACTGCTTCAGAAGGGCAAAAATTGTGGCATTTTCCTTATCGTGCGCTTTAGTCTACCAGGCCAATGCAGGGGGCACAACCCTTTTGGCTAGGCTATTAATTATAAGTTTGGTTTTGATTTCGGTTTTGGAGCAAAATTAATTCAATGGCTGAGTCTTTATTAGTTTAGGGTTTATATAACCACAGCATAAACTTGAAATAATAAACGATGTATATTGTATTTAGATCCTGATAAAGGCTTATTGACAGATGCTGAAACGTTTGAGATTGATTATTTAATCAAACTGTTTAATGCTTAATCCTAGGATATTACTTACGCTCGCTTTTAAGAAAATGCTGTATTCACGTAAAATAAGCAATCTTGTTCCTCCAGCCCTCCAGTGGCATCGCTAAGGATGGCAACACCCGTGGCGAAATTTATGGTGTCACCCTTCATAATGTATAGAAGGCTGCCAAAGGTTATATTTTAAAGAAAGCGGTACTACGCCATTACTGTAGATGGCGCGATTGTTAATTATTTGGCCATCTCAATAACTTCTCATTGTAAGATTTTAAAGCTTGGAAGTATGAGCAGCGCACGTTTAGTATCAGGCGCGTAACCAGAAATCTGCAGTGGGGTAGGGGCTGTTTCAGGGATCTGGAAGCTCCGTCTCCCATCCACCGGAGACCTTTGGGGTTCTGGGGGTGGAGCTAGCAGCACTCGAAAAATTTTATTTTATGCTTCAAAAATAATTTAATTTTAGGCCAATTTTGATTGAAATTAATGCTTTTGAAATGTGGTATAGAAATTAGCAGTGCAAAGCATGATTAAACTGGTTACATAAATGGGCAATGGCTATGTGAGATAACGTTAACGAACTTTTTATTGCAGGAAATACAGCCAACAGGATAAAATGACAACTTGATACGAACAAAATTCTTGAAGTTGTTCCTTATGAGAGGCTCCGGAAGACCAAAAAATGCCATTCTGAAAAGGCTGGCAAGGTCGTCGAGTCTGCAGCCTCTCATAATTAAACTAACACAGCAAAATTCATTTCTAGTTAACAATATTTGAGATAACATAGATTCCTACAATTGTTGTAAAAAAAAACAAAAAAAACAAAAGAAACACAAAAACACAAAACCGAAAATAATGTTTTGCAAAAGGCTAACGGTACTGTAAATTTAAACAAGGGTAATTTTTTGGCTTAGTTATTAAAAAAAATTGAGGTAATGAACCTAAGAAGTGAAACAGGATTATTTTTCTTGAGAAGTTTCAAATAATGCAGTTTTGACTTTTTGTAGAACGCGCTTATTCTTTTATTGGTATAATTCAGTACTCGAGTTGGAAGTTTGTTCCACAATTTCGTACCTCATATTTTAAGCGGTGGAAGGTAGCTAATCGTAAAATTTGAGTGCTCTTTATTTACAAGCTGGTCCCATAAATCAAAAAATTTTATAGTTCAATAAAACTCAAAATAAGTAATACATTTCGTTTATATTTAACAGAGAAAAATGATTTGGGTGGGGGGGGGGCTAATGGAACAATATGTGAGTTGAAGTGATTGGTATTTAACTGATACTGAACATCCACCCCTCCTATTCCTGAGCTTAGACATTTTTTGATGAAACCTGTATTCAGAATGTTTCAAGAAGCGATCAAAATTAATTGCTTAGTTTTGGCCAATTATCAAAATTTTTACTAATTTGTGAGTTATATGTTTGACAAATTAGCTCCCAGCCCTCTAAATAAATGTTTTAAAAGATGTTTTAAATCATTTTTAGTCCACTTTATGGTGCTAAGCATTTTCAATGATACTAAACACATTGTTGTTTTCTTTTTTGTTCGATTGGTATCATAAAAAGGTGTCACCCCAAAATCATGACACCCGGGGCGGGCCGCCCCCCCTAGCGACGTCACTGCTGCCACCGCCCTCTGCACCAAGTTAAAAACTCTCCAAAAGGTTGTTTTTGTAGTTTAGATAGGTATATTTAGGCTTGTTTTGCAAATTTAAACATAAAAAAAATACTTGACATCGTAATTTCCAGGGGGGGGCAAGTGCCCCCCCTTGCCCCCCCTCCGGGCGCCCCTGGTTCCGGGGCCCCTAACTGACAACCAGGGGGCCCCAGGACCCATAACTAACGACCAGGAGGCTCCAGAGATCCTAATCGACAACCAGGGGGCCCCGGGGCCCCTAACTGACAACCAGAAGGCTCCGGAGCCCCTAACGGACAGCCAAGGGGCCCGGTGCCCCAAACCGACGACCAGAGGGCCCCTAATTAAAGACCAGCGGGCCCCGGGGCATTAACCAACAACCAAGGGGCCCCGGGGTCCCTAACTGACGACCAAGGGTTTCGGGCCAGGGACCCCTTAATTCAAATTTTTAACAATTTATATGCAAAACCTATGAGAATCTAAGAGTTTTCTCCTAAAACTTGCAACCCCAGGCCCTCGTTTAACTTTATTATGAACTTAATGCTATATCACAGACGGTAATGCAAACTCCCCAATTGAAATACTACCAATGATAAATATAATGAGAGCATAGCCAGTATGTAGTCCTTGTTCGGAATTGCAGTTTCTTTAATTTAGTATTTACGCTTACAAAAGTAAGTAATAATAATGATGACCACGTGTCCACGTCATAATAATGTTATGCAATTCTTGGAGGTTTCAAAAACTGTCAAATGACTTGACTCGAGTCCTCCACGTTTTGGAAAAAAGTTATTTTAATCTTGCTTTAAATGTTTTTTTTTTATGAAAGAAATTAGGGGCGCGGTCTTATCTCAAAATCATAAGCGTAGCCAGGGCACAGTATAAAAATATATCAGTAGGTTCACTCGATTATGACGTGTGTTCGCATTTTTTGAGAGCCAAGCAAAACTTTTGGATTCAAATGACGTCATAATATTGATATCGGAAGCGGAATCGAATTATACCAAATGATAGCAATTGTTCTGAAATTTTTTGAATTTTGTCTCCACCTTACGGTGTTAAGTCCTTCCCCTTTTTCTATGGTCCTAAACATCGAAGAGCTGCATTTTTCACGACTGTCATGCTCCTGACGTAGCTTTCGTTGTACTTCTCGTATCGAAATCAAATTGGTACCAATAACTCCGTTTAAACTCGGGCTTTGAATCGCTCCATTTGTTGCGTCACGTGTATATGACGTCACAAAGTTAGAAGCGTAAAAATAACCTAAAATTGGAACTTTTCGATGTTTCGGTGACTTTAGTTGCGGGGGTTTTGCTCGCGTTTGACACCCAACAGTTTTCTTTTGACCAAAACTTGCTCTGTATCGTCAACTAGTGTTGCTGCAATTTTCTTTTTAATTGTTCAAGGATTTACGAAAATGTCGTTGGTTGTTTTATGACATGGGAAAGTTATAAAGATAAATACAGCATTCAAAGCCTTTATGCTTTAACTGATATAATTTTATTGTCACGTCATTGTCATTAATCAGTACTTGATTGACGTCTTATAGTCCAAAACAGCATCTTTCGGCTGAATAGAAGTAAGTACACTATTTTAATTATTTTATTTCTCAAATTTAAAGATTCCACCGCTTCTATTTTGCTGTTGCGTGTACCGGTAAAGTCTACAAAATTAAAAGAATACAATTAAAACCAATTCTGGAGTCAAAAATGCATCTCTTTCTTCAAGAATAATTTCAACATGGCTGTACGAAAATCTACTATAACCTGTTCACACATACAGAGTTGCGATACAGCTGCAGTGCTCCGTAATATTTCGGACAAAAAGGCGATGTTGTTTTAGACGATAAGAAATCAATCAAGTCGCTGATTAATGACAATGACGTGACAATAAAATTATATCAGTTAAAGCATAAAGGCTTTGAATGCTGTATTTATCTTTATAACTTTCCCATGTCATAAAACAACCAACGACATTTTCGTAAATCCTTGAACAATTAAAAAGAAAATTGCAGCAACACTAGTTGACGATACAGAGCAAGTTTTGGTCAAAAGAAAACTGTTGGGTGTCAAACGCGAGCAAAACCCCTATAACTAAAGTCACCGAAACAACGAAAAGTTCCAATTTTAGGTTATTTTTACGCTTCTAACTTTGTGACGTCATACACATGTGACGCAACAAATGGAGCGATTCAAAGCCCGAGTTTAAACGGAGTTATTGGTACCAATTTGATTTCGATACGAGAAGTACAACGAAAGCTACGTCAGGAGCATGACAGTCGTGAAAAATGCAGTTCTTCAATGTTTAGGACCATAGAAAAAGGGGAAGGACTTAACACCGTAAGGTGGAGACAAAATTCAAAAAATTTCAGAACAATTGCTATCATTTGGTATAATTCGATTCCGCTTCCGATATCAATATTATGACGTCATTTGAATCCAAAAGTTTTGCTTGGCTCTCAGAAAATGCGAACACACGTCACAATGGTTTTTGCTAGGAGTGAACCTACTGATATATTTTTATACTGTTTTTTTTTTTTCTAAAAACATTGTTTTATCAGCTAGAATTACCAGTAGCTAGGCAGCCTATAGTCAGTGTTCCCTTTAAAGGGAGGGTGCAACCTAGCCAAGTATGACATCAAAAAATAGCATTTAATTTTTTGACCACAAAGTACTGTGGCCAGGGAGTGACCCAAGGGGCCTGGACCCCCTCAATTGAAATGCCACCAATGACAAAAATTTGACAAGAAAGCATTGTTTCTTTATTTTCAGTTTCTTTTACCGTCTTTGCGTACAACAGTACATGCGTACAACAGTAATTAACAATAAACAATATTGACGACCAGGGGGCCCGGAGCACTCCCTTAATTCAATTTTTTCCACCAATTTAAACGTATAACCAGGGAGAAATCAACGGTTTTTGTCCTAAAAGTTGCTATCTCAGGCCCGCATCTATACTTTTTGTGAATGCAATGCAATAACCAGCGCCGTATTGGCCATATAGCACAGTGCCAGGGCCCCGCGCTCAGATAGTAGGACTTTTTTTGGTCTTCACATGTATTTGGCAGTAAGATGTTGCAAAAATCCCTTAAGTGCCAGGGGCCCCGCACAATGTAAATCCGGCCCTGGAATAACATGTTTAGTAAACGCAACCTTCTATTGTATCATTTTTCATTAACGATTAATCTCCACCTTGCTAGTTTTTGCGCATAAAATATTAAAAAAAAAGCTAGAGAAATGCTCATTGAACAAATTATTGAATTTCAATTGAAGGGGCCTGGGCCTCCTGGTTGTACTTGTACTCCTATAATTGGTTAACTTCATGACAAAACAAAAAACCTCTGAAGAAAATCTTCGAGTGGATTATTATTAGTGCTAAAATATTGCCGGAGGCAATGTGCCTTACTTCCCCCTACATGGACCACACCACTTACAATTAAAATTTTACTCCATAATGCAAGATTTTAAACGTGTTTCGGACTTAAATTGCAAGTAAAAGGAGGATTGAACAATTTAATTTTTTCGATGGGCTTTCAAATGTTAAAAAATCTAGTTCTTTCAAATGACTGTGAACAGGAGCGAAATGTGATCCGATGGGATTAAAATAGCTTTTTTTTGAAAAAAGTTACAAAAATCGCCTAGCGGCTGAGGGCTTTGCCCCCAAACCCCCATAGCCATTGGCGGTTGGGGGCTTGATCCCCAGACCCCCGTCTGTGATAAGTTTGTGTTACACTAGTTTACTCAACACGTCTCCTAAGTTAGACATTTGCACTTTCTAACTATTAGTTTTCGCCCTGTTCTTTTACCAAAATTTTGGCTAAGTGCCAACAGGCTATGGCTTCAGATTTTCGATTCTACGATATTTTTACTCCATAAAAAGTCCGTTTTTTGAAAATTTCTGGTGACGTGATTGAATGTGATTTGTGGTTTGGGCCCCCGGCTCAGTGGTTCCGATCTTTGTTAAGCATTGGGGGGATAATTTGCAATTTTGCCCCAATTTTGCCCTGTTTACAACATTGGGGGATAAACCTCGACCACGATTTTGTTCAGATGCGGAAATTTAGTGGAGACCAAAAAAAAATAAGCAAATGGAACACTTTTTCCCCAAATTCAGGTGAAGACCAAAAAAAAAAGGTCTTCCACAAGAATAGAACACTTTTTTTCCCCAAATTTACACCCTCAGATGTACACCCATTCAATTCATTGGGGGGGATGCAAATGTGGACCATTCTCAAACTATTGCGGGGGATACAGCCAAATTATTGGGGGGATATATCCCCCATCCCCCCCTTGTTTCGGAACCCCTGCCCCCTCTAATCAAAAATTCTGGCTATGCCTATGCTCTTTAGCATCAGCTGTTATGAATCGTTTGATTCGAGAAGAAAATCTTTTTCTTGTCTATTCTGCAGGCATATCGGCATCACTATGTGGCATATTCGACGTAGAATATTGTGAGCTGCAAGAGCTTAAAAATGTGAATCTTAGCGGATATAAGTTTTATAAAAGTCAAACTTTCAACCACATTCCTGTTGTATGTTACCAAATTATGGCTTTTATTCACTTAAAACGAATCTAATCGAACTAAGAACTCACATCTTAAATAATAAACATAAAACAGAAGTAACTGAATAGCACAATATCAGTACTATAATATCGATACAGCAGGCTCAATTAGCTCAAAGGCTGCACTGTTAACCAAAGAAAAGTATACAAGAAAATGGGCAGCAAACAGTTCTTAGTATGACGCAATAGCTACGTCAAAGTCAAAACAAGATGATGTACCAATGTGCAAGTCCTATATACGACATTAGCAGTAACAGTGGCGTAGCCAGGGCCCAGGGGGCGGTCCATCTCGGGTGACACCATTTTGGGGTGACATCATTTGAGGTGACACTATATTATGATGTGAAACTATAACTCCACTGATTTGTGGTGAAGACCTTGTTTTTTCATTTTGTTTTGTCTCCAACCTCATTTGCACTGAAAACCCTCTACTTTTACGGCGAAAACCTTTTTTTTGGTCTTCATCTATTTCTGGACCGAAAAAGGATGACACAACGAAATCCTGCCCCGGGTGCAACCATTCTTAGCAACGCCACTGACCCGGAATGTGCTTTTGACACAGCAAATAGCACTCTATTCAATTGCAAAAATCATATCATAAAAACTTATTGATTAATAATAGAAAATGCTTATTTTTAAATTGAGTCCAAGTTTTGCTCTTTTTCGAGCGCATTTTTTGTACTGTTGATATTAAAAATCTCTGATTGTGAAAAGCTCAATAACAAGTTTGAACAACAAGAACAACCAAGAAATAAGCGGCGTAATAAACTTAACTTTACTTAAAATCAGGACAGCGAACTCGATCGATTTTTGTTCGAGATCAGCTTATTTTAACAAGTCCGAGTTCAAGTTCGAATTCTCTAATTTAGTTGTTTCAAGTTCAAGTTCGGCAAAAATATCAAGTTTTTCGAGTTCGAGTTAAAGACTGTCAAAAACACTACCGTAAATCTAGTTTTCGACTTAATCGCTCTCTTTTTGAATAGATGCGGTTTTTCTAGGTCGCCGTGGCATCATCAAATGAACGCAATCTCAGTTTACACGGCATGATCAACAAAAAACATTTCTTTTTAATAATTTTTTAATCTTCAAATTTTTTAATGGACTAGAGCAGCTTTATAGTTAGAGTTCAGAAAAATTATTTTTTCGAGTTCATGTTCTAGTTTGGAAAAACGATCAAGTTTTTTCGAGTTCAAGTTTACAGCCCTGTTTAAAACCGTCTTTGAAACCTTATATTTTAATCATCGTCAGGCTGTACGTAGCTAATTGGGGCGCCGAAAAACTGAAACCCAAAGGTCGGGGGCTTACGATAGTTTGGAGCAAGCTTTTTGTTGCTTTAATAGTTTATGTTTAAGGAGACACTGCTCGAGATTGGTTTTATTGTACTTGAGGTAATAAAGAGGTGCCCCAAACCTTGCTCAACTGTTCCCCTTATCTGCGGAAATAGATTTAACGGCTCCGAATCATTGGTAAACCTGCGTTTTAAACTTTCGTAGCATCAGAAAAAGATGACTTTGCAAAATTGGCAGAATAAGCAACGCAATGTTCCATTATCGGAAAAAATTTGCAAATTGGCAATTTCTTCCAAATTAAGCAAAGCGATGTTCGATTATTCAACAACGCGTTGCTTATTCCGCAAGATATTCCTCCTTGCCCGATGTCACGAAAGTTCAAAACGCGGGGATGCCAATGGTACTCATAATTTATCCATTCTTGTTTCTGGTCTTTTTTTTGCACATTAATATTATTGATGTTGCAAATTGTCTAAATAAATTCTATTAATTCTTTGTCGTTGTTTTTTTTTTGTTAGTGTCACAAATTATTCAAGTACATCAGTCGTTATCCATTTTGACTAATTTGATAAAATAAGCTTGCCACATTTCCATTATGGCTTCTCTGAGTGGGTGCTGATTAGGTGACCTTACGGTCACTTCGCAGCCTCTATGACGCTACATGACTGAGACTTTTTCCGCTTCATTTGTGCTAGTTTTTGTTGTGGCGTGTCAATAAATAAACTTTGAAACTTTGGGACGGAGCCAAAAGGACTAAATCCATTTTCGCGGATAAGGGGATAGTAGAACAAGGTGTGGGGCACTTCTTTGTACCTCAAGTAGTTCGAACTCATTTCTTCAGTAAAACTGATCTCGAAGAGTATCTCTTTGAACAAAAAACTTGCAATTTTTTTACTACAAATATTCTTTTCAATCCATTGTAAAATTTTGATGATTATTGCAATGCAGTAATTCATAAATATTCGAAGTTTGAAGACAAATGTCGCAGTCACGCGACTGCTCCAATCAATGACATCATTAAATCAACAACGGAATAGCAGCAACTCAGACGCAAAGCCAACAGAATAGCCTAGTAACTCAACAGATTAATGCAACTCGTAGGTTGTGAAATCGAGTCGGAGTCAGAGCGCGCTCTTTTTGACCCGCCACACAAAGCTCTTAAACTTGCCACTATTTTTTTGTCATTTAAGTGAGCTAAATTCGGTCTTTGCAATGTTTTTAATTTCTTTTTTTTAGCATGAATCGTCGACGATCACCTATGTAGCAAACCTTTCAATATCAAGCATTGTTTTCCTGGCCACGGTTCCGTTCAAGCTATCAGAGGAGGTTCATCTCGAATGGGTGCACGGCCAAGCTTTTTGCCAGATTACAACCTTCATCAAATTCCTAAACTTCTCGGTAAGTTACAACAATATTGTGACAGGTCCCGCATTGCGTTTGATTCAGAGAGTCGAGATCGTAAAAATCATATTTGATTGCTTCATTGTTGGGTTCTGCACATCTTATTGCGTTTGGACCGGTCAAAAGAGCTAAAATTGAGCGAGGATCCACTCCTTCCAATTATGAACGTAATAGCATTAAGCTGGCGTAATTTGATCGACGACTGTAAAATTAAAATTGAGTTTGATAGCTTTTCTAAAGGTGAACATATACACACAGTGGCGTCGCTAAGGATAGTGACACCGGGGGCTGAATTTCGTGGTGTCACCCTTCATAATGTATAGTAATCTGCAAAAGGTTATATTTGAAAAATAGCGGCGCTACTTCATTACTGCACATAGCGGTTGTTATTTGACTAGCTCAAAAACTTCTCATTGTAAGATTCTAAAACTTGGAAGTATGAGCAGCATACGTCTCGTAACAGACAGGTAACGAAAAATCTGCAATGGGGGAAAAGGGCGTTTCGGGGGTCTGGGGGCAGAGCCCCCAGCACTCAAAAAATTTTAATTGTTGTGTAAAAATGACTTAATTTTAAGCTTATTTTAATAAAGATTAATGCTTTCAGAACATGGACTAGAAATTAGAAGTGCAAAAACATGATTAGATGCAAACGCGCAGCCAGAAATGTACAATTGAGAGGGGAGAGGTGTTTCGGGGATCTGGGGCACATCCCCTATTTGCCGAAGACTGTAGGTTGGAGAACAACGCCTCCAGCCGTCGTTGGCACTGGGGTCTGGGGGCAGAGCCCCCAGCGCTCAAAAATTTTGTATTTTTTGGCAAAAATAAGTGAATTTTAGGTCTATATTTTGACAAAAGATTAATCCTTTTAAAACGTGGCATTGAAATTAGCAGTGTAAAACCATGATTAAACTGGGTTGCATAAATGAGCAATGGCTCTGTGGGAGGAGCTAATGGTAAAATTTCAGTTCTCTTATTTACCAGCTGTTAAATCATAAAATCTTCTAGTTCAATGACGCAAGGAGTGATCCATTTCGTCTATATTTAATAGAGAACAATAATTTGGGAAGGGGGGGAAGGCCTATTGAAACGATATTTAAGTCAAAGGGATTGGTATTCAACTAATATTAAATAGCCACCCCCCACCCCTATTCCTGAGCTCATGTCTTTTTTTGATAAAACCTATATTCAGCATGATTCAACAAGCAATCAAAATTAATTGCTAAGTTTCGGCATTTTGCAATGTTTTTACTAATTTGTAAGTTATGTTTTTGGCAAATTAGCGCCTCCCTCCCTCTTTAAAAAATGTTTCAAAAGCTGCTTAAAATCATTCTTTTGTTCATTCCGGTGCGCTAAACGTTTCCAATGATATTAACAATATTTTGGTTTTCTTTTTTGTTTGGTATCATGAAATGGTGTCACCGCAAAATGGTGACAACCGAGGTGGGCTGCCCCTCGGCGACGCCACTGTATACACAGTATCAGTTTTTCGCCCGTTTTTGTTTCTCCATAAAAAAGTATTCGCTTTTTCGTCTGCATTTTTATAAATCCATATTCGCACTACGCACACTGCTATATATTGATCAAAATTTTGTTCAAAACTTTTATGTTTGAACAATGAGAGCAATATTCCAAAATAGGGCTGTAATCTTTTATACAAAAATTTTTGTTCGAGCACTTTTGTCGAGTATGTGGCAGTCTGCTGACTAGAGCGGATATGGGCATATAAAAGTGCGGAAGAAAAAAAACATTCTTTTTCATGGAGAAGAAAAAACGTACAAAAACGAACAAAAGCGGACGAAAAACACGGATACCGATACCGCGTAAATCCACCTTAATTGACATTGAAAAAAATTGAATAGAATCTCCACAAAATATGGATCGCATTTAGAGGTGTAAATAGTAGATATCAATTTTGAAGCCTGAAAAGTTTATTTTACTCAAACTTGAATGATATCAAGTAGCTTGATCTAACGGATGATTCACAACTGTCAAGCAGCATCAGCTTTAATTCAGGTCTTTAGACCCTTATATTAAATTTTATTAGCTATATCACCACGAATAATGTAAAAACAGCACTAGGCGCTTCAAAGAAGATTACGAAAGTACGTCAAAGTAGCAATTTTGTGGTGAAATTGTCCTAGTTTTAGCGGCTTAATTTCGAAGTTCGATTGAAATAATGCTTTACTTCCTTTTTTCACAGTTTGAGAAATGA
This sequence comes from Trididemnum nubilum, assembly GCA_963965965.1. Taxonomy (NCBI): domain Eukaryota; kingdom Metazoa; phylum Chordata; class Ascidiacea; order Aplousobranchia; family Didemnidae; genus Trididemnum; species Trididemnum nubilum. The sequence goes on from OZ014486.1 coordinate 18,828,745, forward strand.
TACTGTCAAAGCATTAATGCAAGCGAAAGTTTCGATTACATAAGCTTTTAGCTGGCAGATTCCAAAGCTTCCTTAAACAATCTTTTAGCAGCAGTGAAGCAGCCACGGTCTTATATTTTCCCCTGAGATTTCAATATCGTGCGTCGAAACAACAAGGTTGAAAGTTTAGCGCTTGTAGTTAGACTAATTAAAACTACAAATCAATAATTGTGCCTCGGGGAGGGCGGTATAATTGTGTTGACGTTGGTATAACTACAGTCAATGCGGACAACTGATCACTGGGGATTGCTGTTAACAAATTGGAATCTAATAACCGCGGTCACACGAGGGCTCGTGAGTTAATTAATAGTTCTTCATACTCATCTTCGATTTCAATCGATTTACAACCTTTTTTTCTAAACAATGTCTACGGTAAATTTTAAGTTATCTTACCTCCGTATCACCCAAACGCACGTAAATGACTCAAATGAAAGATTGGGTGGAGGGCATACCATTTTTAATATTTGGTGGCATTAGTTCACACTAACGTAAATGCTAACATCTTAGTTAAAACTGGGCTGTTTTCTTGTACAAATTGTTTAAAAGCAGTATTTCAATAAAATGGTTTTGAAACTGAAGGTTCATGTTCAAAACGAAATCGATTCAGAGTTTTGAAATTTGAAATGGCACAGGATAATCGGCTCGAGCGATTACCGAGTACGACCATTGTTCAAAACTAGTAGTTTACTCTAAAAACCACGCCGGTAAAACTGGGCGCGTAGTCGCCAATGGCTCAACAGCGCCTTTGTCGCTCTTCGTATGGAACTGTGTAAATCAGTGCTTCGAACTCTTTACACACTTCGGCGTAATGCAGAGGAAATATGATCGAAGACTTGATTTGAATGCAAAAAAGTAGAAAGGTTGGAAAGCGATAACCAGGTTAAAAGCCTATGATTTATTTATTGGCAAATTTGAAATATAGCGTTGCAAAATCTTCTGCGCAGAATGATATTGGCAGCAGTGAGACCTGATGAGTACCTAGTACGAAACAGGCTGTAGTGTTTTAGCGTATTTTTACCGTATTTTATTTTGATTTTAATTCTATTGGCTAATTTACTTCTATATCACTGTCTGCAAACTAAAATCCCAGAGCCGGATTTTTGCGACTTTGATTGACCCGAATTGATTCAAGAATACAGCCTAATTGAATGCATCTTTCAGCTTGTGGCTTTGTTTTTAATGGCGATGGGAGTTGACAGATATATCGCGGTCATTCGGCCAATTTCTTCGGGTCATATGAGATCCGTAAGAGTTTCCCGAATAGCATCAGTCATATTATGGTGAGTTCGTTTCCTTGTTTAGGCATTTTGATTTTAAAGTAGGCAATATTTTGTTTGATAAACAAAAAGGGTTAGCTATCAAGAGCCGATACAGAGCGGATCAAAAAGGAGGCAAATGATACTTTTTGATTGAGGTGGCCCCGATCTCTTGGCTCGGACTACAGTGTGCATAAATAAAATCATGAGCGAACGAGCGTATACTTTGTTTATTTTTACTAATTGGCTGAACAACATGACGAGGGTGCGGGTTGAACCCCGACCGTTCAATCAGGGTCGTCGTTAAAACGATAAAACGAAGGCGTCGTTAAAACGACGTCAAAACAAAGGCGTCGTTGAAACCACGCCTTTACCTATTCGGCAGAAACGAAGGCGTCGTTAAAACGACGTCAAAACAAAGGCGTCGTTGAAACCACGCCTTTACCTATTCGGCCACGCTGCCGACTTTAAAATAACGTATTTATGCTTTTTACGTGCTTGGCACCCATACCGCAACAAAAAAGTTGCCCAAAAGTGCATTTGATTTTTAAAACAGAATAAACTTCAAAGCATTCCGACGCTCTGTTTTGCTGGTGCGAACTCGTATGAACGCAATATTCAAATCCTCGAGAAAAGATTATCAATTGCAATGCAAGCTACGCAGACCTATCAAGTCTACAGCACTTGTGCATGCTGAAAATAAACTGCTTGACTTTGAGTCAAATTTATTCATAATATTTCTGAAAATTTAAAGTTGCTATTAAAGCAAGAAGAAATTTCCCAACTTTGAGGTTTGGCGAACTCACTTTCCAAAATCTGAGCATTTTTTGACCAATTTTCTACAAAAGTGAGGTCATAAAACGTTTTTGTGACGAAAGCTAACCGCTTTGGCGTGGGGATTTTTTGATTCAGTATTAAAAAAAAAACTATGTTTAAAAAGAAAACAAAATTTAAACCGCCTATGATTGAAAAAAATTAAAAATATTGCTCTGACGTCGCAATGATGGCATCATCAACTCAAAACCAGTTTTAATACTAAAGTTTGGTAAACACCAACCCGCTCGCCAAATTTGGTGTTCCCATGCCTTTTGGTTTAGGAGTTACGTGAATTTTTTTGCTCCTCCCTCGTGTAAAACGCCTTAGTCAAGTTCACCGTGAATTAAACCATTGACTTTTACCAGGTTGTGCTCGCTAGCTGGTGCTTTTCCGTTGGCTCTGCACCAATCAACGGATCGTGACTCCCGATGCAGTCCAAAGTTTCCCGGTCAACAGGCATCCATCAATCTCACTGCTTTGTTTCTTCAAAATAACACAGCACGTAAGTTGCTGAATCAAAGTGGGTCTCACATGGGAGGAGCAGAGAACAGTGCGGTTTCTTGTGATGGTGAAATTAGTAGAAGCTTCATTATTCGTTGGTAGTAATTTTTTGCCGATTGTTTCCGAACTGATTGCATTGTTGTGATGTTGGGAAACACCCTAAATAACTTCAGTGTGGTATCACGATTAGCGTTATATTAGATTTAAACCCAGGGACCTACAAATCTCCCAAGAAATATAACGAATCTTACATGGATAAATTCATATGAATCGACGTAAAAAATTAGACTTACACCAAAACTCCATTTGCAAAAACCAAAAGTTAAAACTGATCATGCCTTCGTTTTAAATAGAACCTCCAATGTGCAAGTACCGGAGCTGGTCAACATCTTTTACAACGTGGACCATCGCTTATTTCATCTACAGCTTTTTTATTCCTTTCGTGGCGATAAGTAAGAAAGTTACAGTAGATTCAAATTGTTTTATTTATCTTCTTAGTCATCAAAAGGTTGCTGGTTCTTGGTGTAATTCTTGCACTGGCGATGTGTGGTCGTGTTCTCAGGAAAAACACCCATGTTTTCCGTTGAGGTCAAAGTGGTCTACTCACTTTACAAAACAGGACCAAAAATACCAAGATCTTGTCTGGTCCTACGTCCTATAGCTATATTTGCTACTGTGTTGGCTTTCATTTTGCTTTCAGTCGTTGATGTACTGCTATACAGCGTATGCACTAAGTATACAGTATGTGTACGCATCACTCAGTCAATTTAATTTATCACTAATATTGCAAACCTTATACTTAAGTTTTTAGTTCCATAAACTTAATAAAGCCTTTATAGTCCGCCAAATATTTTATTATCCACGCCTTTAATCAAGCGTGCAATCAAGATTTTGCTAAGAGGGAGGGGGACTTAAATCAGAATTTGATATATCTACCCTGCGAGCGCGCGTTTATTGATCAAACTGATGCATCTTAAGCATATCGCAGGTAGTTTGGGGCAAGAACCCCTAGTCGCTCGGAAATTTTTGTGATTTTTCGAAAAAAATTGCCATTTTTACGCTAGAGTTGAATGACATTTTGGACGTTTTTAGAGCCATTTGAAAGACCTAAACTGCCAAGATTGCAAAAGCAGCACTTGAAAAAATTATGTTGCTGTACAGCCCCTCATACTTACTGCTGGTCAAGTCCAAAACACTTTTTATAGCTAGCATATATTTGAGCTAAATTTTCTCAGTGTTGATTTGGCTCTGGGAAGGCTTCAGCTTCGCGCCATTTCCTTAAAGCCCAGTTTTGTTTTTTGCATTGCATGTAAATATTTTGTAGTAATCTGCTATTCTGCGATTATAAGACGAATTCGGACGCCAACTGCAAGTTCCACAAAGAGCCCCACAAAGAACAGCTATAACGAGATCGTGAAGAAAAAAGTTACTCAGATGTCGCTGCTGCTGGTGGCCTCCTACACGGTTTGCTACGTTCCATATCACTTGTGGCAGCTGCTGAGTTTAGTTGGGATCCCGGTTACAGATCTATTGGTCAGTATGCTGTTTAGTCGCATTGTAACATAAAATTAAGACTTTATCAAGCGATAGACGAAAAGCGACGCGCCGTGGCGCTATCCTTTAATTGAAGAATCGCAGTTTCATCGCGTGACAAACGCTTGCAAATTTTTTAGTAATGGTATTGATTCTGATATTTTTTTTACATTGATTTTGATATTTTTTCACCTTTTTAGCATTTGCTAGGTTCCAATTATGCTTAAATAAGCTGAAGTTTTGCAGTCATTCGAAAATGACCTTTGCATGCCAGCATGGCATCGAGTCTGGTCTAGATAAAATGTCCAAAAAACTTAAAAAGGCTACTAATGATTGAACCAGAGGTGGAGTCGAGGACACAAGGCTCGAGGCCAAGGACACAAAAAAAATCCGAGGCCAAGGCCAAGGACAGTCTTTCCGAGGACAGACCCTCTCGAGGCCAAGGACAGGAACGCTCGAGGCCAAGGCCAAGGACCAAGGACACAGCCGCAAGTGTTCTCCCAAAAAAAAAGGTCTTTAACAAATTTTTTCAGGCAATCTCCAATTTATAGGCGTAGACAGAATTTTTGATTGGGGAGGCCTAAACCACAAATCACATGCAAAAACGTCATCAAAAACTTGGCTGTTGGCACTTAACCAGGATTTTGCAAAGGGAGAGAGCTTAAACTAATATAGTTGAAAAGTGCAAATACGTAGCTTTGGAGACGTTTTGAGAAAGCCAGTGTAACTCAAACGAATCACAGAGCGGCCGGAGGCTTTGGGGGTGTGGGGGCGAAGCCCCCAGCCGTTGGGTGATCTTTTGTAATTTTTTGGAAAAAAAAGCTATATTTAATGCCATTGAATCACATTTCGCACATGTTTAGAGCCATTTGAATGCACTAGATTTTTGACATTTGAAAGCCAATTAAAAAAATTAAATTGTTTAATCCTCCTTCTAGTTGCAATTTAAGTCCAAAACACGTTTAACATCTTGCATTTTGGTGTTAAAGTTTAATTGTACGTGATTTGGTCCTGGTAGGGGAAGTAAGGTACATTGTCTCGTGCAACATTTTAGCAGTATATGAAAACCCACTCGAAGATTTTCCTTAGAGATTTTTGTTTTGTCATGAAAATAACCAGTTATAGAAGTGCATGTTTGGCCAGGGGGCCCAGGCTTCTTCAATTGAAGTTCAGCGATTTGTTCAATCAGCGTTTTCCATGGATTTTTTTTTTTGAAGTATTTTGTGCGTAAAAACTGGCGAAGTGGAAGTGAATTAATGAACTGTTATTGAAAAATAGCACAATAGATGGTTACGCTTACTAACCATGTTATTGCCGGGCCTGATTTACATTGCGCTGGGCCCCTGGCACTTTGGAGATTTTTGCAACATCTTTTTGCCAAATGTAGGTGAAGACCATAAAAAGTCTTAAGATTTGAGCGTAGAGCCCCTTGCTGGTACTGCGCCATATTGTGGTAAATCTGGCCTTGGTTAATGCATTACGTTCATAAAAAGGCTAGATGTGATCCTGAGAGAGCAACTTTAGGACGAAAACTATCCATTTCTTCCAGGTTTACGTTTAAATTGGCTGGCAAAAATTGATTTGAGGGGGTACCGGGGCCCCTGGTCTTCAATATTGTTGTTCGCTACTGGTGTAAGAGAAAATTGCTAAAAAGAAACTGTAACTGAAGAAACAATAAGCTTTTTGGTCACATTTTTGTCATTGGTGAAATTGCAATTGGGGGGGAGGCCCGCTTGGCTAAGCCTATGCTCCAATTGCGGAAAACAAAAAAGGTATTTGCAGATTTTCCGCGAGGTTTCTGGCGTTTTCCAACAAAATTTCAACGGTTCAAAAAATAGTGCTGTCCTCGAGCCGAGGACATGGCAATTTTCGAGGACCTAAGGCTTCGAGACCAAGGACTTGAGACTTCGAGGCCAAGGCCAAGGACTTCAAAATGTGTCCTCGAGGACGTCCTCGAGGCCAAGGACGTCCTCGAGGACTCCACCTCTGGATTGAACAGTTTTGCTTTTCAGACTTGTTTTCGAATGCAACGCTTCAATACCACAATGGCTTACATCAACAGCGCTCTTCATCCGATCTTATACGTTTTTGCAAGCGGTCAATTCAGCAAGCAATACAGACTCGTGAAACGAAAGCTGGGCTTTTGTGGTCCTGCTCGGGATCAACCTCACAGCGTAAGTACTGTACAAAAATGAACTTTGTTGACTATAACTGCCAACCGAAACGCAATAACAAAAACCGCCCAAACCACCAGGCTAAATCTAATGGCGAAGCTTTAAAAGCATTGCCTTGATTTGCGTGGTAGAAAGCGCAATTGCTTCGAAACGTTCATTAATTTTTATTGCGATTTTTTTTCAATGCATATTAAACAGCATTTTTGAATTGCTTTGTTAGTACAGCATTTTTAGGGCCAGTCTACATTGAGTGTGCGATCGTATTTTTAGTTTATTTTATTCAATGGCAGCTTGATACGCTGGTAAGGTGGTAAGCCAGTCGTACCGAATTTCTGGTAAAAATAAACCACAAAATACACTCGTACTTTCACGATTTTATGCACAATGTAGACCTGGTCTTAATGTGCGCAGCTCTAGTTGATTGGGTATTTAAAATGGTATTGAATAAAACATTTTAACACAGCCTTTTTAAAAAAATTTTACTTGATTTTTTTGTATTACTTTAGTTCCGTAATATTTCAGATTGTATCGCAACACACAAAGAGAACGATTGTGAAGTCAAATGCAGCGGAATACGGCGCTGAGAAGCGAAATCCGTCAAAACAGCCTCTGATAGTAGATGCAAATCGAAGCTCCATTCTTCCGAGCAAGACAAACCAAACCAACAATATGAATTCAACGTGCCTGTGAATGACTCCAGAGAACGCTCAATTTTTTACCTAACTGAGCCTAGATCTGCAAAATGAACGTTCTATGCGCAGCATATTGCCTCACATCGCACAATGTAGCAGGCTTATTAGCATTGTTTAGAAAATGTTGCGCCTAAAAAAAACTACAAGAAAAGGTCTTGCATTTGTTTTAGTTTGCAATTATACAAAATCTGCGGATTTGTTTTTCGATTTTTAAAATGTTTAATGTCAGCTAGCTGTCAACCAAAATCAGTATTTATATCAACCATGTTTATTCAACGCCTGCTAAACTTGGAAATTTAATAGACACTGTAGGCAATGCCGTTGCGAGAGCAAACAACGTGAGGGGGCAATAGCCGAAAGTGGAGGAGGGGGGGCTAAAATAGACTGAACTTTTGCACATAAAAACAGAAATTTTACGGCTACAGTTTAAGCGCTATTTCAAAATTTGTATTCATGTTTGAAAAAAAAGACATATAAGCCAGGTAGCCTTTATTAGTTCGTTTTGTTTGTAGTCCATATAATCGCTTGAAAAATCTGTGTGCAGCAGTGAATGCGCCCAGAAGCGCAACCAAGATTTTGATACGGGAGAGGGGGCTTGAACCAAAAGTAAAATGTTTTTTACACTAAAATTGTCTAATTTAGGTCCTGTGCTGAACAAACCGTTGCAACTTAAGCCTATCACGGAGGGGTTTAGGGCAGATCTCCCAGCCGCTGGGTATTTTTTTCGATTTTGCGGCAAAAAATAGCCATTTTAACGCCATTTCAATCTTATTTCGCACGTTTTGAAGCCACATGAATAAGCCTAATTACAGTAAATTACTAAAATTCAGAAGTCATTGAAATAATCAAATTACCTATCCCCTTTATACTTTAGGTCAAGTCCAAAACATGTTTAAACGCTTATTTTTTTGGGTTATATTTTCTAAATGACTTGGCTAAAGTGGGCTGAAGACCCTTAGCCCCTATCCCTGGTTGCGCAACTAACTGCGACCTAAAAAAAATCTTGAGTGAGATCTAAAAACAAAAAAAGGCTGGTCTTTTAAAAAAATGTTTTTATGTATTGTTTTAGGTCAAACTCACTAACAAAGTATCGGTAACGATTCTGTAGGCTTGCATCTCTATTCGCGACACATACGTAAAGGCGTGTAAATAAGATGGATTATTGCGTCACCTTTATGTACAGCAGTTGGTTGCCAGCAATTTCGCAACGAATCGAGAAAAATTCAAACGAGAATTATCTTTGAACGTTATTATTCCTTTTACGATTACTGCCAGTTGTCTCGTCGTTACGTGATGCTCCAAAAACTATTCTGAGTAAACCGACATGGGGGGACACGGTCCCCTGCCCCCTCGTAGCGACGGCACTGATAGGTCTATCTGCATGATGAGCTATTGATTTGCTTTTGCCGTGCTTGAGAAACAAGATATGTTTATTCGTTCCTCTCAATTAATAGTGTTTGCTGAGGTGGGCACTGTACTTTTTTTACTACTGGTACTTGCTTAGAAAAAGTACCTTCGGAACAAGTCTTCAGTTCTGTCAAATTTTTCGAGAAAAAATCGAGCAAAAAATCCGACTTGAATGCCATTTTAACCTGGTAAATGAAATTATGCATACGTACAACGAAATAATACGGAAGACCATAAATGCAAAACACAAAATTTAAAACACATCAGTACACAATACTTAAAACCAAAACACAACACCTAATCCCTCAACACAAAACTGGGATTGAGTTTTGTGTTTCAGTTGCGAGTTTTGTGGTTTGGTTTTGATTTTTGTGGATCAGTTTCGAGTTTTGTGTTGCGGGATTGAGTTTTGTGTTTTGTGTTTGTATTTTGTGTTTTGGTTTTGAGTTTTGTTTACTGATGTGTTTTAAATATAGTGTTTTGCATTGATGGGCTTCCGCAAAATGATGATAAGAATGTGGGACAGACTGTCCCGTATTACTTTATCACCGCTAAAACGCCATTATCAAAAAAAACAATTTTAACAAAATCTGTTTGCTAAAGTTTTCTAATTTAAATTAGTTGTGATTAAAATACAAGTTTTCACAGAACTCGACGCAACGCGAAGCGAAGGTTGGTAACCTTTGCAGGTTGCCGCTCACGTCACTTTTTCAAGAAAAGCCAACAATTCATCAACAATTTTGATTGTCGCAATCTTTCGCAAGGTGTGAATGACATCCCAATTTGGTTGTTTCACGTTGCGTCGCATCCTATGTAAACGCTCCTTTACATACCTGTCAACAAATGAAAATGCCAAATCGGGAGATTTCTTACCAGCAAATTCAATAGCTGGAAAGTTCCTCCCCACAGACCTCCTCGTGCTTCTACTGCTTGAATAATTATTGTCATCTTTTAATGTTGGTACACATTATCAAATTTTGACATTCCCTTTTCGGGTTCTAGCAGTTCTAGCTACTAAAGGCACACTAACTAAACCAAGCAGTATTTTTATTTTGCATACAGTACCGGGTAACCAGTAACATCAGTACTGTTTCATACACTTCACTGACACATGGCGTAAAAAGTCATGCTACATTCAGCGCAGAAGAAGCTTTCCAAAAAATACTGAACGATAAAAGTGAAATATCATTCAACCACGTCTACTTTAACCAGACCCGCAACCCCCCAGGTATAGGCGTAACCAGGAGTTATGATTGGGGTGGGGGGGCCGAAACCACAAATCACATGCAATGACGTCATCAGAAACTTCGAAAAAGGAATTTTTTGTGGGGGCAAAGATATCCTAGAATGAAAGACCAGAAGCAGTGGCCTGGCGTTGGTGCGTAACTAGGAACTCGTTTAAGGAGAGGGCTTAAACCCATAGGTGGGCAAGTTAATACAAAACGTTAGCTTCGTTAACCACTAGTCCGTTAACAATTTTCACACCTCCGTTAACGTAAATCCGTTATTTTCAGCTTTGATTAACGGAAGTTAATAAAATCCGTTAATTCGTTAATATTTTGTTTGTAATTTAGATTTCTTTTTATTCACTCGCTTCTAGAACACGTATTGACGCTGTTGAGCAGATTGTAAGGAAACATTTATTGCTATGGTGGTCTTTTTGTGTTTTGGAAGTAACATTTTACAGTCTAAACTAATTTCAAGATAAAAAACAAGTTCAAATGCGCAATGAACCTGCGATCGGAAAACCTTTGGAAATTGTGAACAGCGATAATTAGACTTATGAGGCTGCAGCTTTTTATTTCCACAAAAAAGAGCTCTTTTCTTCGCTTTCCTCTATAAAACTCGTGCTAATGCGCAATAAGTGTTACCAGTACAAACTGGTTTGTACCGGTGCGATAAACAAATGGTGCAAGATATTAACGATAAAAACCTCAACGGAAGTTAACAGAACTTAACGGAAGTTAATTTAGTCCGTTAACTGACCTTAACGGAAGTTAATTTAGTCCGTTAACATGAAAAAACTTTTAAACGGATTAACGAGTTAATGAAAAAGTTAGTTTCGTTATTAACGATTAACGGACTTGTGCCCACCTATGCTTAAACCAATAGTTGAAATGCGAAAATGTCTAATTTGGGAGACGTGTTTGAGTAAGAAAGTGTCCTGTAATTGAAACGCCCCCGGAGACTATGGGGGTCTGGGAGGAAGCCCCTAGCCGCGGGGCAATTTTTCGTAATTTTTGGGGAAAAAGCTATTTTAATACCATTGGATCACAATCGCACGTATTCAGAGCAGAGGTGGAGTCGAGGACACAAGGCTTGAGGCCAAGGCCAAGGACACAAAAAAAATCCGAGGTCAAAGACAGCCTTTCCGAGGACATACACTCTCGAGGCCAAGGACAGGAATGCTCGAGGCCAAGGCCAAGGACCAAGGACACAAGTGCAAGTGCTCTCCAAAAATAAAGATCTTCATAAAAATGTTTCAGGCGATCTCCAAAAACCAAAAAAAAAAGGTCTTCACAAAAATTTTTCAAGCGATCTCCTCGAAAAAACGTTTTCCAAAAAATTTTTCAAGCGCTCCACAAAATTTTAACAATTCAAAAAATAGTGCTGTACTCCAGCCGAGGACAGGCCAATTTTCGAGGACTTGAGGCCTCGAGGCCAAGGCCAAGGACTTCAAAATGTGTCCTAGAGGACTCCACCTCTGATTCAGAGCCATTTGAAAGTACTAAAGTTTTAACTTTTGAAAGCCAATTGAAAAAAATTAAGTTCTTCAGTCCTCCTTTGCTTGCAATTTAAGTTTAAAACACGTTTAAAATCTTGCATTTTGGGATTAAATTTTGTAAGTCATTTGGCCCTGGTAGAGCGAAGCAAAGTGTATTGCCTCCTGCAATATTTTAGCAGTAAATAACAATCCAGTCCAATGTTTTCCTTATAGATTATTGTTTTGTCTTGAAAACAACCAGTTGTTGGAGTACATACACGGCCAGAGAGCCCAGGCTCTCTGAATTCAAAAATTTGTTCAATAAGCATTCGCCTTGCTGTAGGTAATTTTTTTCAAAAGTATTTTGTTGCCCAAAAACTGGCGAGGTGTAGGAGAATTGTTATTGAAAAATGTACGATAGATAGTGACGCCTACAAACCGTGTTAGTACTGATGTAGTCAAGACCCTGATGGTCGAGACCAAGACCAAGACCAAGACTTGGAAAAAATTCGAGACCAAGACCCGAGACCAAGACTTGAAAAAATTTTCGAGACCGAGATCGAGACTCGGAGAGTTTGTTCGAGCCGAGACGAGACTTCGAGATCCGAGATTTTAGAAGCAAAACTTATTCGTTTTGACTATTGATAACCCTTTTCATGGTTTTTCCTTAAACAAACGGCCAATCGCAATACAGTAGAACGACCATAAACCAAAAAACGAACTTGGGCCACGGGCTATTCACAAGCACATGAAGAGATGACGGCGTAGCTTAGCTGTCAAGCGCCCGTCTTTAAAGTAGAGAAATTGCAGTTCGATGCCATCGTTCGATTTATATAAAATGCATCTTAAATTTGCTTAAATTTCATTACGAAATTCCTCGTGGACCAATCTATAGGAATTCGATTTTGAAGCGAGTTGGTAAATAAAATTAACGTAAAAGCTTTCATAAACTCGCGGCTTAGTGCATGGGCATTGAGCAACACTGCACCAAAGAAACATCGCAGCGGGGCGAGAGGTTAGCGACACTGCGTCCGATTTTGACCGGACCAAGAATCGAAACGCTGACCTCACGCTTCGATGGCGGTGTCTTTCACTACTAACGCTGACCGGTAGTTTAAATTTAAAATAAAGCGGGCTTGCTAAAGCAGTTGCATTCAGATAGTTATTTTAATGACCAGAAGGCTGTGCTGGTGGAATGTGCGATTGTGTTTTCATAAACAAGACATCAAAATGAATGATTCAGTAACGTAGTGGTCCTAGTACTTGGCAAACACCGTAATGTATAACAAATACCTGAGTTACGGTATTATTTCTTATCAAGACTTTATTTCTCCAATACCGCCCTGAAAATCTTTTGGGGTCACGCGTCTTCCCCATTTGGTGGCCCATGTTTATACCTCAGGTTTATACCTCAAGCTATTTTAATTTTCACGGGACCTAATTGTTACTCCTAATGTTTGATATTTACAAAAAAGCAGTGGTAAACTAGACTTAAAGGCGGTGAATCATCCAGCCAATTCCGGTGGTTTACAATAGCTAAAATTGAACTATAATTTTTGATATTTTTTTGTTTTCATTTTGGGACTGCGTTTGCAAAGACATTCAACAAATACAAAAAGATGTCCCTCCGAAAATAGTTTTTGGAAACTCTGAGTTTTGTTCTTCCCGCCAAAACCACAGTTCTCTAAACTATTAGGCCTACAGTAATCTTATCAAACTATTAGGCCTAACTATCTCTAAACTATTAGGCCTAATAGTTTAGAGATCGTTAGGCCTAAACTATTTAGAAATAAACTATCTCTAGCCTAGACTATTAGGCCTACCGCAGCTTTCTAAACCATTAGGCCTTCTGTGTTTTGGCGGGAAGAACAAAACTCAGAGTTTCCAAAAACTTTTTTCGGGGGGACATGTTTTTGTATTTGTTGAATATTTTTGCAACCGCAGTCCCGAAATTAAAACAAAAAATATCAAAAATTGTAGTTCATTTTTAGCTATTGTAAACCACGGGAATTGGCTGGATGATTCACCGCCTTTAAGTTCATCATTCTGAGTCTGCAATCTCAACTGTATCATACTACGAAAGATCTGTTCAACAGAATGAGACTGAAAACAATCACTTTGAGGTCTGAGCTGTCCTGATTAACCTTCCTTGACCAAACCTCATCGCACTGCAAAGCTACCACCTCAAACTCGGTCCACGTGCAAGGAACCTGAACGAGAAAAAGGTTTAGAGCATTTACTACCAGAAAGCAAAAATGTAGACAGCGGCAATTAGCACCTTCAACAAAGATCAATATCAAATAATACCGCTTAAGCGGCTTCTTCCTCTCCAGACTGTTTTACATCACACCTTTCATAAGTAAATAACACAGATAATAATGAATAACAGGTCGAGCAGTTTTCTCCCACGGCTCTACCTGAGTTTTTTGGAACCTCAAGTATCTCCCACTGAGAAGCCATTTATCAAAAATTGGGGTTTTATGGCAAAACTTTGTTTCTCACGATCTCAGTTTAAAAACATTGACGGAAATAAATAAAAATTGACCGAAATGAATAAATAAAGGAGATTGTTGGAAAGCAATTAAAAAGTTGTTATGACCTAGAAAGTCAGTCGAATCTTTGTTTGCGTTGCTTGTATTAAATAATTAAATTCAAAATTTTACTCCTACGCCTAACCAAGATTTTGAGTCTCAAGACTTCTCATATTTCGAGACCATAATTTTTCGAGACCAAGACTCGAGATCGAGACTTGAAGTTTAAGTCCGAGGCCAGACCGAAACGAGACTTTCAAAAATGTGTCTCGAGACAGTCTCGAGAACCGAGACCGGTCTCGAGAACTCCATCACTACGTGTTATTGCCCGGGCCGGTTTACATTGTGTTGGGCCACTGACACTTTGGGATATTTGTAATATTTTCTTGCCTAATGCAGATCAAAACCAAAAATAGTCTTATCTGAGCGTGGGGCCCCTGGCATTGTGCCACATGTTAAATCCGTCCCTGGTTATTGCATTACGTTCATAAAAAGGTTAGATGAGGGCCTCAGTTAGCAACTTTTAGGATAAAAACCCTTAATTTCACTCAGGTTGTACGTTTAAATTGGTTGGCAAACATTAAATTAAAGGGGCCCGGATCCCTTGGAACAATATTATTATTGGAGCCCATTTAAATTGGGGGTCATTTAAATATTATTGTAGGGGACCCATTTAAATAGGTTGGTAAAAATTAAATTGAGGGGGCCCGAGCCCCCTTGATCAATATTATTGGTAATTACTTCTGTACGCGTGTACTGTTGTACGCGAAGATGCTAAAAGGAACTGAAGAAACAATAGTCTTTTTTATGAAATTTTTATCATTGGTAGCATTCCAATTGGGGAAACCCGGGCCCCCTGGGCCTCCTCCCTGGCTACGCCTATGCCTCCAGAAAAAAATGTTGCCCCCGGCCTAGACAAAATCAGTTGTACGTGTATAGTGGTACATTAATTTGCTAGCTTTCACCCCCCCGTCTTAACTAGCTTTCGCTTCCTCGCCCTTACCTTCAGCATTTGCTTCTGCAGTACTTGCGGGCCTGACTTTAACTCTTGTGGGCTTAATATTATATTTGTGAGTCGCTTATTTGACAGCATTCAACTGTAGTTTGAAAGGTTTAAAGTCAGCTGCAATGCGGTCGCAATTTAATTTGCAATTTAAAAGCGCGCACACAGCAGTGTCATTGTGCAAGCTGGTTCTGTTTTCGGTTATAATCTTCAGCACCATGGAAAAGGTTCTTTTCTTTCAATGGATGCGTTTGGGTGAGGTATGCACAGGAGCACTTTCATAAATGCAGCAGGATTGCTGAAAACTTGTTCACCGGCTATTTTCGCCCACCCCATAAAGCCACAAAACTTGTATAAAGCTATACTTCTTTTTTTACTTTCACCCGCCTCTTCTTGCAACTCTCGCTGACCATCGCCTTTGCGCTTATTAGTACTAACACTTTCTCCAACAGATGCTATTAAAAGAGCTCAGCTCTTCACAGTGCAATGACCGGTACCAGAGATTTTAATTTGTGCATGCCATTGATATTTGTAAATTCGTAACAATTCGAATTGATGTTACCCGTTGCGTGAAAGCAAGAACACACATTAATTTTCAAATCAAAACTCTTGAAAAATATCAAATCAGTCGAAGCAGGGATCGAACTGTATTTTTTCCCTTTCAGAAAAAACAAATATTCGCAAACAAAATTAAATAATTTTTCAAAAAACTGTTTCATTTTTAAACTCAAAAAATCTTAAGCTAAATCGTGATATCGGGAGATTTTTTGTTGAGATCGGGTGATCGGGAGAAATCCTCAAAATCGGGAGTATCCCGACGAAATCGGGAGAGTTGACAGGTATGTCCTTTAACCTTATTTATTTTTCACGAAATAAACGATTCTGATTCTATTTTGCAAGGGGTATTTGCCCAACGCATTTTACACTAGGGATGGGGCGTAGGCCTGGCCAGGAGTTTTGATTGGGGGGGGGGCAAACCACCAATCACGTGCAATGATGTCATCATGAATTTTCAAAAGAGGAAGTTTTTATTTGGCAAAGATATAAAAAATGGAAGATCAGAAACCGTGGCCTGATTTGGTGCTTTAGCAGGATTTTGATATAGGGAGAAGGCTTAAACCAATAGTTAAAAAGTGCAAATTTCTAACTTAGGAGACGTGTTGAGTAAACCAGTGTCACTCAAGTGCATCACAGACAGAGTTCTGGGGGCAGAGTCCCCAGCCGCCGGAGGCTATGGGGGTCTGGGAGCAAAGCCCCCAGCCGCTAGGCATATTTTTTGCAACTTTTTGAGAAAAAAAGCTGTTTTGATCCCATTGGATCACATCTCGCACGTGTTCAGAGCCATTGAAAGAACTAAATTTTTAACTTCTGAAAGTCAATTGGAAAAAATAAATTGTTCAATCCTCCTTTTACTTCCAATTTAAATCCACAACACGTTAAAAATCTTGCATTTTGGTGTTAAATTTTGCAAGTGATTTGTCCCAGGTAGGAGAAGTAAGGTTTATTGCCTCGTGCAATATTTTAGCCGTAAATAATAATTCTTTCGAAGATTTTCCATAGAGATTTTTCTTTTTTAATAAAACTAATCAGTTATAGGAGTACATATACGGCCAGGGGTCCCAGGGCCCCTCAATTCATGTTCAATAATTTGTTCATTGAGCATTTGCCCTAGCTAATAATTTTTTTCACAAGTATTTTTTGGCGTAAAAACTGGCAAGTTGGAGGTGAATGGGTATTGAAAAATGGTACCATAGATGGTTACGCTTACTAACCATGTTATTTTTGGACTGGATTTACAGTACAATGCGCGGGACCCCTGGTACTTTAAGGATTATTGCAATGTCTTCCTGCCATAGGCGGGCAAGTTAACGCAAAACGTTAGCTTCGTTAACCACTAGTCCGTTAACAAACTTCACACCTCCGTTAACGTTAATCCGTTATTTTCAGCTTTGATTAACGAAAGTTAATAAAATCCGTTAATCCGTTAATATTTTGCGTGTAATTTACATTTCTTCTTATTTACCTGCTTCTAGAACACGTATTGACGCTGTTGAGCAGATTGTAAGAAAATATTTATTGCTATGGTGGACTTTTTGTGTTTTGGAAGTAACATTTTACAGTCTAATCTAATTTCACGATGAAAACAAGCTCAAATGCGCAATGAAGCTGCGATCGGAAAACCTTTGGAAATTGTGAACAGCAATAATTGACAGACCTATGAGGCTGCAGGTTATTATTTGCCTCAAAAAGAGCTCCTTTCTTCGCTCTCTTCTATAAAACTCGTGCTAATACGCAACAAGTGTTACCAGTGCAAACTGGTTTGTACCGGTACAATGAATCAATGGCGCAAGATATTAACGATAAAAACCTTAACGGAAGTTAACAGAACTTAACGGAAGTTACTTTAGTTCGTTAACAGCACTTAACGGAAGTTAATTTAGTCCGTTAACATGAAAAAAACTTTTTAACGGATTAACGAGTTAATGAAAAAGTTAGCTTCGTTATTAACGGATTAACGATTAACGGACTTGTGCCCACCTATGCTTCCTGCCTAATATCGGTGAAAACCAAAAAACGCGGTGACCCTGGCACTGTGTCATTGGTAAATCCGGCCCTAGTTGTTGCATTACGTTCGTAAAAAAATTAGATGAGGACCTGAGATAGCAACTTTTAAGACAAAAAGCCTTATTTTCACCCGAATTTTACATTTAAATTGGTTGGCAAAAATTGAATTGATGGGGCCCGGGCAGGGGTGCCGAAACGCGGGGGGATATATCCCCCAATAATTTGACTGCATCCCCCCTAATAATTTGAGTATGGTCTACATCTGCATCCCCCCAATAATTTGGCTATGGTATGTACCTGCGCTGGATGATGTTTGGACCTTTTTTTGGTCTTCACGTGATTTCGGGGACAAAAACGCATCAATTTTCGGTGAAGACCTTTTTTTTGGTCTTCACTTAATTTACTTACTGAAAAAAATTGTGGTCGAACTTCATCCCCCCAACGTTGAAAATAGGGCAAAATTGGGGTAAAATTGCAAATTATCCCCCCCAATGCTCAATATAAATCGGCACCACTGGTCCCGGGCCCCCTGTTCGTCAATATTATTGTTAATTACTGTTGCACACAAGCATGCTAAAAGAAACAGAAACTGAAGAATAAAGGCTTTTCTTGTTACATTTTTTATCACTGGTGGCATTTTGATGGCGGTGGCGGGCCCCCTGGCTACGCCTATAGATGGAGAGCGAAAATGCTTCCATATTTAAATCTTAAACTAAACGTTATGGGAACACCAAATTTGGCCAGCCGGTTGGTGTTCATCAAATTTGTTTAGAAAACCTGGTTTTGAGTTGATGGCGTCAGCATTGTGACGTCACCGTCATATTTTCGAAAATGACGTCGTTTTTCGATGACGTCACAAACGGTTCAAACTTTGCACAAATGCGTTTGCTTTTAGATACTGAATCATAAAATGCCCAAGTCAAAGTTGTTTTGCTACATCACAAAAATGTCTCGTGACGTCATTTAAGTTAAATATTGGCCAAAATACGCTTAAATTTTGGAAAGTGACTTCGGGTCTGGAAACTTCAAAGTTGAAAAATTTTTCCTTACCTTACCAAGTTCAAATTTTTTAAAGGTATTTAATTGTGATAAAATCTGATTCAAAGTCAAGTTAATTCACAATAAGAATTCTTGTTTTAAAGGGATTTATTACAAAAAATCCGATAGCTCTTTTCATATCCATACTTTCTATTCACTTCAAATATTGATTTCATTTCACTTAAATAAAGAAATTTTTATGGGCTGCTTTTGTTGCATTATCTTGATAGCTGTATAGTCAGGTTGTGACATAACAGCAAAACAAATCGTTCTGTTTACACACATTGCTAATCAATTGTCATCGTAAATTTTGTATCAAAAAGAAAGAACAACTTTATGCTACCCCAAAATATTTTTGTTTCAAAATTCTATTCAATCCTTCATCCCCAATTTTTGACCCCAATTTACCCCCCAAAAACCTAAAAAAAACTATCAAAACACAATTTTATAGAAACATTAGCCTTAATTAAACCCCAAATTTGATTTCCCACCCCCATAAACATATATTTTGACACAAAACCAACTTTCTGCCATAAGTAAGTGCTTCAAAATTGATTTTTGCATTTTTACGTACTCTCACCTGACAACTATTGGTGTTTTTCGATATCTCATTAACGGACAGTCCGATTTCAAAAAAAATTTTTGTATAGCTTGTGTCATCCTATATAAATGATCTATAAGCATTTTATATAAATTTTCCGACCTAGGGTTTTTGGCATTTGTTAAAATATAATGCAAGAGCCCTCTAGTCCTCGTAAATTGCCGTGTCCTCGGCTTGAGGACAGCACTATTTTTTGAATGGTTAAAATTTTGTAGATGGGCTGAAAAATGTTTTTCTTGACCGTTTTTTTGGAGATCGCCAGAAAAATGTTTTTGAAGACCTCTTTTTTCGCCAGAAGAATTTTTTTGAAGATCTTTTTTTTTTTGAGACTGCCTGAAAAAAATTTATAAAGACCTTTTTTTTGAGAACACTTGTGTTTGTGTCCTTGGTCCTTGGCCTTGGCCTCGGGCATTCCTGTCCTTGGCCTCGGATTTCTTTTTTGTCCTTGGCCTTGGCCTCGAGCTCTGTGTCCTCGATTTCACCTCTGCTATTCAGGGTTCACTCGAAATAGCGCTGCGAAGTTACATCACTGTTTAGCTTTGATTTTTGCAACTTTAGTTTTTGCACAACGCCAACTTCAAAGACTCTAGTAGATTTGCATTTTTTCTAAGTGATTCACATGCAGCCATAAGCATAGCCAGAATTTTTGGTTGGGGGGCCCAAACCACAAATCACATGCAATGACGTCATCATAAATTTTCAAAAAAGGGACTTTTAATGGGGCAAGGATATCGTAGAATCGAAAATCTGAAGCCGTATAGCCTGTTGCCACTTAACCAGAATTTTGGTAAAGGGAGAGGGGGAAAACTTATAGTTAGAAAGTGCAAATGTCTAACTTAGGAGACGTGTTGAGTAAGCTAGTGTAACACAAACGTATCACAGACGGGGGTGTGGGGGCGAAGCCCCCTAACGCCGATGGCTATGGGGGTCTGCGGCAAAGCCCCAGCCGCTAGGCGATTTTTGTAAGTTTTTGGAAAAAAAAGCTATTATTGGATCGCATTTTATTATTGGATCGCATTATTGGATCACAGCCATTTGAAAGAACTAGATTTTTGAACATTTGAAAGCCAATCGAAAAAATTAAATTGTTCAATCCACCTTTTACTTGCAATTTGAGTCCGAAACACGTTTAAAATCTTGCATTATGGAGTAAAATTTTGATTGTAAATGATTTGGTTCTTGCAGGGGGAAGTAAGGCACATTGCCTCCGGCAATATTTTAGCATTAATAATACTCTACTCGAAGA
This sequence comes from Trididemnum nubilum, assembly GCA_963965965.1. Lineage (NCBI taxonomy): Eukaryota > Metazoa > Chordata > Ascidiacea > Aplousobranchia > Didemnidae > Trididemnum > Trididemnum nubilum. The sequence continues at coordinate 18,848,851 of OZ014486.1, forward strand.
TTTTCATCAGAGGTTTTTGTTTTGTCATGAAGTTAACCAATAATATTATAGGAGTACATGTACGGCCAGGAGGCCCAGGCCCCTTTAATTGAAATTCAATAATTTGTTCAATAAGCATTTTTCCTAGCTTTTTTTTAAACGTATTTTGTGCGTAAAAACCAGCGAGATGGAGGTGATTCCTTATTGAAAAATGGTACAATAGATGGTTGCGCTTACTAAACATGTTATTCCCGGGACGGATTTAAATTGTGCGATGCCCATGGCTCTTAGGGGATTTTTGCAACATCTTCCCGCCAAATATAGGTGAATACCAAAAAAAGTGCTACTATCTGAGCGCGGAACCCAGGCACTGTGTCATATGGCCAATACGGCGCTGTTTATTGCATTACGTTCATAAAAAGTTTAGATGCGGGCTTGAGGTAGCAACTTTTAGGACAAAAACCCTTAATTTCACCCTGGTTATACGTTAAAATTGGTTGGAAAAATTGAATTAAGGGAGTGCGCCGGGCCCCCTGGTCGTCAATATCAGTTATTGTTAATTACTGTTGTACACGTGTACTGTTGTACGCAAAGGTGCTAAAAGAAACTGAAAATGAAGAAACAAGGGTTTCTTGTCAAATGTTGCCATTGGTGGTATTTCGATTGAGGGGGCCCGGGCCCTTTGGGCCATCCCCTAGCTACACTTATGATTTTGAGATAAGATCGCGCTCTTAAGTTCTTTCATAAAAAAAAACATTTAAAGCAAAATTAAAACAACTTTTTTCCAAAACGCGGAGAACTCGATTCAAGTCACTTGACAGTTTTTGAAACCTCCAAGAATCGCATGACATTATCATGACGTGGACACGTGGTTGTCATTATTAGGACTTACTTTTGTACGCGTAAATCCTAAATTAAAGAAACTGCAATTCCAGACAAGGACAACATACTGTCTATACTCTCATCATATTTATCATTGGTAGTTTTTCAATTGGGGGGTTCGCATTACCGCCTGTGTTATCGCATTAAGTTCATAATGACGTTAAACGAGGGCCTGGGGTTGCAACTTTTAGAACAAAACTCCTAAATTTCGCACAAATTTTGTATATAAATTGTTAAAAATTTTAATTAAGAGTTCCCTGGTCCGGGACCCTTGGTCGTCAATTAGGAGCCCCGGGGCCCCCTGGATGTTAGCTGGGACCCGGGGCCCCCTTGTTGTTAATTAGGGGCCCTAAAGCCCCCTGGTCGTCAGTTAGGTGCCCCGGGGCTCCTGGTTGTCAGTTAGGAACCCCGAGTGCCCCTGGTTTTCAGTTAGGGGCTACTGAGCCCCTTTTTCGTCAGTTAGGGTCGTAGGGGCCCCTGGTTGTCGTTAGGGGCCTCGGGCCCCCTAGTGGTTTGTTAGGGGTCTTAGGGGCCCCCTGGTTGTTAGTTGGGACCTTCTGGTTGTTAGTTAGGGGCCCCGGCCTCCTTCGTTGTCATTAATATTATTGTTAAATACTGTTATGTGCGTAATTACTGAAACAAGAAACTGCAACTAAAAATTGTTAGGCTACGTTGTCATAATCTTTTTATCATTGGTGGTATTTTAATTGGGCAGGGCGCCGAGAGGGGAGGGGGGCAGGGGGGTACAATGACCCCGGGGCCCTTGGACTTTAGGGGTCCCATTGGCTTCAGAGGGCCCATGAGCTCGAGAGGGGCTATTGAAATGACACTGAGAAATGAGCATGTGAAGCCCGAAGACCTTCTTTTTTTTTTTGGAGATCACCTAATTTCGGCCATAAAAATCGTTAGAATTTTGGTGAAGACCCTTTTTTTTGTTGATCACATCATTTTTCGGACCAAACTACAGCATTTTCTCCGTCTATTTTGGACTTTACAAAACTGGAAATCCGTCACATTTGAGCTGGCCCCGGGCCCACTTTTGGTCCCCGGCGCCACTGTAATTGGGGGGGGGCGGGCCCCCTAAGCCCCCCCCTTGACTACGCCTATGCATGCAGCTGCTGTTCCTTCTTATGGATTTTCTATTCAAGCCGGGGCTGCGAACTCGAAAAAACTTGGCTGTTTTGCTGAACTCGATCCTGAACTCAAAAAATAATTTTTTTGAACGCGAACTTAAACTCGAAAAAAACTGATTGAGTTCGAGTTCATGAAAAATAATTTTAATGAGGTCGTTGTTTACTTGTTTATGCCGTGACGACCTAGACAAACAGCATGTATACAAAAAGAGAACGATTAGGTTGAAAAATCGACTCTTAGTATTTCTGTTAGCCTGAGCTCGAACTTGAAAAACCTTATATTCTTACCAAATTTCAACTCGAAAAAAAAATTGGACAGCTGAACTTGAACTCGGACATGCTAAAATAGGCTGCCTCAATTTGAACGTGAATAAAAATTTGCCCAGCTCCAGGCCCGGCACCACGGGGGGCATTTCGGGGCTTGTTCCCCCAAATCACTGCTTGTGCCCCCCCAGCGAGAAATGCGCCCTCCAAGCGAGGATTGTGTCCCCCAAACAAGTTGCAAACCTGGTGCCACTGGAGTGCATTTCGGGGCCTGTGCCCCCCAAAATACTGTTTGTGCATCCACCCCAAGCGTGAGTACGCTACTCGTTCCAGAACGATAAACACAAGTGAACGCCAACACAAAGCCTAAGATTTCGCGCCGAAGACCTTTTTTTTTGGTCTTCGCCCCTGCATTTGTGGGCAAGAACCGATAGGTCTGCACCATAGGTGGGTACAAGCCCGTTAATCGTTAATCCGTAAATAACGAAGCTAAATTTTTCATTAACTCGTTAATCCGTTAAAAAGTTTTTTCTTGTTTTGGACTAAATTAACCTCCGTTAAATTTTATTAACTTCCGTTAAAGTTTTTATTGTTAATATCTTGCACCGTTCATTCATCGTACTAGTACAAACCAGTTTGCACTGGTAACACTTGATGCGCTTTAGCCATAGGTGGGCACAAGTCCGTTAATCGTTAATTGGTTAATAACGAAGTTAACTTTTTCATTAACTCGTTAATCCGTTAAAAAGTTTTTTCGTGTTAACGGACTATAAATCAACTTCCGTTAAGTTCTGTTAATTTCCGTTGAGGTTTTCATCGTTAATATCTTGCACCATTCATTCATCGGACCGGTGCAAACCAATTTGCACTGGTAGCACTTATTGCGTATTAGCACAAGTTTTGTAAGAGAAAGCGAAAAAAGAAGCGCTTTTTTGTGGCAAATAACAAGCTACAGTCTCCCCTATCTATTGATTGTCGCTGTTTGCAGTTTCCAAAGATTTTTTGATCGCAGCTTCGTTAGTTTATTTAAACTTATTGTTATCTTGAAAATAGATTAGGCGGTAAATACAACTTCCAAAACACAAAAAGACCACCATAGCAATAAACATTTCCTTACAATCAGCTCAACAGCGTCAATACGTGTTCTAGAAGCGAGTGAATAAAAAGAAATCTAAATTAAACGCAAAATATTAACGAATTAACGGACTTTATTAACTTCCGTTGATTAAAGCTGAAAATAACGGATTAACGTTAACGGAGGTGTGAAGTTTGTTAACGGACTAGTGGTTAACGAAGCTAACGTTTTACATTAACTTGCCCACCTATGGTATTAGCATGAGTTTTATAGAAGAAATCGAAGAAAGGAGCTCTTTTTTGTGGCAAATAATAAGTTGCAGCCTCATAGGTCTATTAATTATCGCTGTTCGCAGTTTCCAAAGATTTTTTGATCGCAGCTTCGTTAGTGCATTTGAACCTATTTTTATCTTGAAATTAGATGAGACTGTAAAATGTACCTACCAAAACACAAAAAGACTACCATAGATATAAATATTTCCTGACAATCAGGTAAACAGCGTCAAAACGTATTCTAGAAGCGAGTGAATAAAAAGAAATGTAAATTTAACGCAAAATATTAACAAATTAACGGGCTTTATTAACTTCCGTTAATTGAAGATGAAAATCACGGATTAATGTTAACGGAGGTGTGAAGTTTGTTAACGGACTAGTGGTTAACGAAGCTAACGTTTCGCATTTACGTGCTCACCTATGGTCTGCACCATACGATTCCATCGCGATCCGCCTAGCAGTGAACGTACCCCTCGAGCAAGAATTATGCTGCGAAAAGAGACAAACGGCCCATATCATCCACGGGGTGTAATTTGAGATGAGAACCTTTTTTGTGGTCTTGACTCCCGAATTTGAGGAAAAAATTTATCTCTGCCCCCCAACTATTTTTCTGCCCCCTCCCAGTCAGGCTACTCTGGCGCCGGGCCTGTCGAGTTCGTGACCCTGATCGCAACGCAACCCAGTGTTCACTTCATTCTTAAAACAGGATATTTGTTACTAACAGTTGTTGCAAACATTTTAAAAGAACAGAATAGAGTTTCTCAATATACAGAACAGCAATAAATTCATTTCAGCAGAAGGCCTAATTCTGTTTGAGAATTCAGATTTGGAATGCAAATGCTTCTAAGTTCTAGCCCTCCATTAAAAAACTGACATGGAGTTTTGTTAAAATTTTTCTCGTTGGAAAGTTTGCATTCTTTGACTGCTAGCATTGGCTCAGCACAAAAGCCCGCCAGTTTAGGTAAATTATAGTGTTAACCATAGGTGGGCACAAGTCCGTTAATCGTTAATCCGTTAATAACGAAGCTAACTTTTTCATTAACTCGTTAATCCGTTAAAAAGTTTTTTTCATGTTAACGGACTAAATTAACTTCCGTTAAGTGCTGTTAACGGACTAAAGTAACTTCCGATAAGTTCTGAAAACTTCCGTTAGGGTTTTTATCGTTAATATCTTGCAGCTTCGCTGTGCATTTGAACTTGTTTTTATCTTGAAATTAGATCAGACTATAAAATGTAACTTCCAAAACACAAAAAGACCACCATAGCAATAAATGTTTCCTTACAATCTGCTCAACAGCGTCAATACGTGTTCTAGAAGCGAGTGAATAAAAAGAAATCTAAATTAAACGCAAAATGTTAACGGATCAACGGACTTTATTAACTTCCGTTAATTAAAGCTGAAAATAACGGATTAACGTTAACGGAGGTGTGAAGTTTGTTAACGGACTAGTGGTTAACGAAGCTAACGTTTTGCATTAACTTGCCCACCTATGGTGTTAACGCTTAACAGTGGAAAAATTGCCAATCTTTTCGCTACCATAAGTGATAATTTGTTTCAGATGATTAATTGCAGAGAGTGAAATTGCGGAAATTTAATTGTTTTTGCAAAAAATTTGCTTGTCTCATCTGCAATCGGCGTGGCACAAAAAATTAACGAAGTTACTTTGGCGCAAAAAATCCAGCCCAGTTTGTTTGAATTTAAACTTCCCGTTTTTTTTTTTCCGGTCTCTTTTAGAGTGCTTGCCAGTATTTTAAGGTATTTGAAAGCTTGGCAAAAGGTTTTGCAGTTCTAGTAAAATACTAGTTTGAACAACAGCCAGAAACAGGAACTGGTACAGTATTATTTATACTGTACTACTGTAGTAGACCTAAGCCTATTGTTAGTTGTTTGTCTGGGCTAGTGTAGCCTAGTTTTTAAACTTATCGTATTTCTCTGTTTGCTGTTCTGGTTTGGGCTACATTGCAGTTGAAGTTTACAGTGGTAGGCGGTTGCTTGTACTGTGTAGCTTATCAGCTGACTATCGGTACTTTGTTTCAAGCATTCTATGGGACGATCACGATCTCGAAGTCCACATTACAGAGGTAAGGTTAAAGTTAAACTCTGAACAGTGGCAATTGCAATTACCAGTACTATTCATTTTATTCACCTACCAGTACCGGTAGTTGCTTTGTCCAGGTGACCGCAAAGAGACCTTTTGGTCTTTGAGTCAAGCTGTCCACCTGTTTACCACACATGGTGGTCTTGGTGGAGGCTTCACACTGCCCCTTTAACTGCTCAGTGCTGGACGTCTTGCAGGAAACTGTGAATACCAATTTTTGTAGTCTTTAATTTGACATGACTGGGAATCGAACCTTAGTCTACCGTTTCAGTAGCAGACCTCTTGGCCTGGGCTATTCACTTGACTGCAGATCAGTGTAATGCAGTAGCAAGTACAGCTGTACAGTGGGCCTAAGTAAATTACACCTATTGCTACTACCGGTATTATTTATGGGCAATGATGCAAGCAAATCTGCTACCATTAGGTAGAGTTCACCTACACGTTGCGTAGGCCTCATTTGTGCCCATTGCAACTGTAGCTACTATGTTACTGATGTTTTGTTTGATTACTGGTTGAACTCAGAAAGCCTTCCAGCTTCCTTTAAGTACGTGGCCAGTTTGGTAATGTTGCATTTCGTTACCACATTGTGAAGGGTGGTTTTGGTGATTCCAAAATATTTAACATGAATATCTTGGTAGAGCTTGCAATTGCCTACATCTGACATGATGATTGGGTGTTTCATCCTCTAGGCTACATTTTGGACACAAAGAAGACTCAATACCACCTGTAGTTTTCTTGTACCGCTATAGATTGCATTGTCCAGTTAAAACTTGCACAACTCAATTTAATTGAGGCCTCTTAAGGTTAAGGAGATGTAATGTTAATCGTGAAGATGTCCAACCTCCAGACTCCTTATCCTCAAGCAGTCTTTCCGTTTATTCCACATAGATTTCCATTTATCTGTGGACCTGTCCTTAACTGTGCTAACACAACTCACTTCGGGAAGATTCCGAATTCAACACCAGTTACCAATTCATAATCAATTTACAAATTCGTTATTGTTTACAAATCAATAAAATTAGGGGGTAGGGAAAATGAATGGGATTTTAGCCTATATCGCTCTTCCACATGTAGCAAAAATACTAGATATTTGAGCATGTTCTGACTATTATGTTACGCTTGGGTGGTAAACTGTGCTTCAATCAAAAAAAAGAAAAAAGGCTTACCTTAAACTTTTCAAGATTTTTTCGTTTGAAAATTGGCAATTTTTGCATTTTTAGGGGATTTTGGGTATTCTTCTTTCAATCAATCCAGCAAACAAAGTTCATACAAGAAAATGTTTTGATTATAATTTTTCAATTCTACAGGAAATTCTGCTTACATCAACACCAAAACTGTGAAATTTTACCCACAAATTTTTGAGATATCTTGTTTGAAAATTGTCTATTTTTTATGACTTCTTTTTCTCATGCAAAACATTGCAGGACTTGAGATTTTTGCATTCCAATGAATTTTGTAACTAAACTAGGTGCTGGGGCATGATTTGGTTATGATGTTGTGATTCTCCAGACCGTTCTGCTTCAATCAATACCAAAACTGTGAAATTTCGCCAAGAAATTTTCGAGATATTGTCGCTTGAAAAGAAGCAATTTTTTGTGATTTTTTTATTGCAGGATTTTATATGTTATTATTTTAAAGGATCATGCAATTGAAATATGTCATTACACGTGTTAAGGTTGTAAGTTTTTGCTTATATTTGATAATTTTTGATCATCAGTTAGCAGTCGTAATTTTACCATCATGCCTTTAGCATTTTTTTACGCTGATAGGTCATTAGTGGTAATGACGCTGTTAACAGAAGATCATTTAGAACAATTCTATCAAGCTCTAAAAAAAACAATACGCACGCTGCCAATCAAATCATCATACTCACTGTATTACGCCGAAGCATGTAATGAGTTTACGGGGCCCTTCTTTGCGGCATTGCACCTGCAGACAAGACAACTCTTTTTGAAGAAATGCCGCAGAAGTGGCGAGCCATTGGCAACACTGTGACTGATCTGAATGGCCCGAGATTTGAACCACAGACCTCCCGCTGTACAGGCAAATGTGTTACCGCTTGACCAACTGGTATAGTTGTTGATAATTTTCTTTAAACTATAATTTTCAAGTAATTAACTTTTGACACTTCTCGTACTCAGCGCAAAAAAATTAAACAGCATGAATTGTTGAAACAAACAATTACTCAATTTTCTGTTGCATATTTTGAAGTTATTAATTTTAATTTTTTGTTGAATTTGATGTTCACATTTTTTTTTCCACACTTCTCCAATGAAGAAAGAACAGTGTTAATCGGAAAAACAAACAATTTGTTTGTTTTTTTGCAGCGTAATTTATTGAATCAAATCTTTTATTATACTTGCAGTGTAATGCCAAAGCGTGTAACAAGTTTGCATGGCCCATCTTCATGTCATTGCGGCTAGGCAACACAGCTTCTTTTAAGAAAAGTCGCAGCGGTGGCGAACCGTTAGCTACATTGTGTTCGATTTCAACCACATACCTACCGCTCCAGAGATGAACACATTACTGCTCGATCAACTTAGTTGTTAATTTTACTTTCTATTAACCATAACTTTCAGATTTTCTATTTTTTGACACTTCTTGCATGCAGCTCAATAAGATAAAATAGCGTGAATCATCAAAACAAACAATTAGTGTACTTTCGTGGCGGCGTGCGTATTTTTTTTTTAGAGATTGATAGATTTGTTCTAAACAATCTTCTGTTAACAGCGTCATCAGTGCTAATGACCTCGGTGTGAAAAAATGCTGAAGACATGATGATAATGAAGTGACGATTGTTAACTGATGATTGAAATTTATCACATAAGCAAAAAATTACAACCTTAGCATGTCAGTGCTGTCGCCTGAGCAAACAAAGTGAGGGGTACTAGCCAAAAGTGGGGGGCACTAAAATAAACTGAACTTTTTTTTGCATGTAAAACTGATCTTCAGGTCTTGTACAGCTACCAATATGCGCCATTTTTAAAAATCTGTAATCTGTATTCATGTCTAAAACAAAAGAGACCTATAAGGCTGGCAGCGTTTCTTAGCTTGTTTCGTCTGTGACCCATAATGGCCTGAAAAATCTATCCGCAACAGTGAATGCTACCAGACACGCAACCAGGATTTTGCTAAGAGAGGTGAACCAACAGCAAATTTTTTTGCTGAAAAATTGTCTGCTTTAGTGCCAAAGAAACTGTTTGCAGCTCAAGTGTGTCACAGACGGGGCATAGTCACTAGGTCTAAATATGTAGTGACTGCAGACGGGAACCTGGGGGCTGAGCCCCCAGTTGCTGGGCGATTTTTGTGAATTTGCGGCAAAACAAGAGCAATTTTAATGTCGTTTTAATCACATTTCGCACTTTTTGAAGCTATATGAATAACTAAATTGCTAAAAATCAGGTCATTTCAAAGAATTACATTGCTTATCCCCTTCAGCCCCCTCCCCCCCTTACTTCAGGTCAAACCTAAAATATGTTTAAACGCTTGTATTTTGAGGTTAAATTTTCTAAGTGACTTGGTGTAGGGGGCTGAAGCCCCTTCACCCTTGGTTGCACCACTGACTGTGACCTCAAAATCTTGAGTGTGCTCCAAAAATCAAAACAGTTGGTCTTCGAAAAAAATGCTTTCATGTATTGTTTCATGTCATAATCACTAGCGAAGTATCGGCAAAGGTCCAAATTTGGGCAGAGTGTGAAATTGCTTCATCTTCATAGCCATAAACGACTTGATAACGTGCTCAGAGTATCCATTAGTGAGTAGAATGAACTTGATTTTGTGTAGTTCCGATGGCAAGAGCTCGGTGAATTAATGTCAGGATTAAGTTAGTTACGCGTTGTCGAATCCTGACATTAACTCACCGATTTTACTTAATCCTGGCATTAACTTGCCGAGCTCTTGCCATCTGTTCTCCGAAAGATTGCCATCGGAACTAGACAAAATCAAGTTCATTCTACTGACTAATGAATACCCTGAGCACGTTATCAAGTCGTTTATGGCTATGAAGATAAATTCACGCTCTGCCCAAATTTGGACCTGAAAAATTCCCCGTCTATCTACGTCTCCCATGGCTCGGCTCTGTTTCTACCCGGTTTGAAAAGCAAGTTAAATCTGCTGTCAAACAATGCTTTTCCGCTGTGGAACCACGTGTTGTTTACTCTACCAACGAGCTTCTCTCTGCTACCAACAAGGATGTGCTGCCTGCTTTACAGAAAAGCTACGTGATTTATCAATTCTCATGCCACTGTGACAGTCGGTATGTAGGCCGTACTTCCCAAAGGCTGCAGGACAGAATCAAACAACATGTTCCCAAATCTATCCGTTCTTGCTCTTCTTCCCAAAAATGCTTACTTCCTGCTTGTCGGTGCAAATCTTCCACCCAGACTAATACCCAGTCTCTTGCTTCTGATTCAGCCATTGGACTTCATCTTTTACAAAATCCTACCTGCGCTCAATATTATGATCACAGTAGATTTTCTATTCTTGCCCAAAGCCGCTCACCTTTTCATCTATCCGCTCTTGAAGCCACTTTCATCAAAACTTCTAACCCCGCCCTCTGCCGACAAAAAGAATTCGTGTACAGCTTAAAGATTGTACACTAATGACGCTTTCTCATTGGTCGTCAGACGAAAACCTTTGAAGATATGAACATTTTAATCAAGGCAATTCTCAAGTTCTGTACCACCAACCAACTCTTCAGAAAACTTTTAGTGAATGCAATCGTAATCAGGAAAATTAATAAAAACAAAAATTTGTAAAATTTTGCGAATATATTTTAATTTGATTTGGACTATTGTAAGTAGGATTATAGATGGTATTTGCTGCCTTTTTGCCAAGCTAAGCAGTAAGCAGCATATCTTAGAATTTCAACTTTCCTCAAATTAGTTAAAAATCTGAATACACTTTATTCGAATTATTCAAATTTAACAGTAAACAAGCAGCTGAGATAATCAAAACAAAAAATAAAAATGATTTATTCGCTTGCCAGAATTTCTGGTATACCTGAAATTTCGGCAACCCTTATTACGTCATATATATAGCTAGCGTGCATGGCATCATAGCACCTCGATTTGGTTTATAAAAAGCTGCAAAAACGAAATACTGCGCAAATGCAGTCCAAACAGAGTTCAAAGAGAGTCAGTGTTTTCTGAAAATTAGAAATAAGTGAGAAAGTTACCGAAATTATCTAACTCTACCCTAACAGATTAGATTTTTTCATAGAAATTTAGCTGGGTACACGACTTTTCGGCGCGACCATTTTGGCACGGACCTTTTCTGTGCCAGTATTCGGTGCTTTTTACTAACCCTAACCCAAAGCCCTAACCCTAAATAAGTGAACTGTCAAATAGCACCGAATTGGCGCCAAAACGATCTGTGCAGAAAATGTCCGGCAATGAAATAGGTGGCGCCAAAATGGTCGTGCCGAAAAGACGTGATGTTGACAAATAGAAACAAAATTTCAAAAAGTTATTGCATGTTTCTGATTCTAAATAAGTATTTTGCCGCAGAGTTGTTGCAAAACAAAGTGTTCAGAGCTGTAAAATTAGGTGCTTTCAATTACTGTAAGCCAAATTTCCAGAAGTTAATGTTTTGTCACAATGCTGACAAAATGTCAAAACTGAAGTTGGAGGAAAATTGCTGCAATGTCTTGAAAACGAGAAGGCCTAGAAACTTCAAATTTGGTTGGAATGCATTTTAGGCTTATTCCAACATTTTGGTTAGGAGTGAAAAACTTGACTTTAATGCCCTTTAAGGTTTAAATAAATGCAGCTCAATTAAGCTGCGTATAAGCCTTAAAAAGGCATTCAAGTCAAGCTTTTCACTCTTGACTAAAATGTTGGAATAAGCCTAAAATGCATTCCCATCAAATTTGAAGTTTCTACGCCTTCTCGCTTTCAAGATATTTTTTGTGAGTACTTATTTTGTTAAACTGAAAGGTTATATATGCAGTTGTTTTAAACTGTGTCCTATATTTGTGTGTTCCATTTGCAGAATAGGAGGAAAGGCGTTCAATGCTACTCGATTAGTCTATTATATTCTTATTTTTTTCAGATTGGGTTGGAAAAACTTTGCCAATCGAAGTTGCCAGTATAGCGTTTATATGTAATGTTTAAAATTTTTTTATTAATAATAAATTTTGAATTTTTCATTATAAATACAACTCTAATATGTCATTATTTTCTTTGCAGATCGTGACCGGCGAAGAAGGAGTAGATCACCTAGATCAAGACGATCTCGTTCTCCTCGACGACGTAGATCTCGTTCACCTGTCGGTCATTCACGCAGAGCTCGAACCCCACCTCGCAACGTTTAGTAAGTTGCAATTCTGAATTATTTAGAAACAAATTTTTATTTTACTCGTAGCATTACATCAAAGTGTGGATGAGTTAGTGAAGTTCATCTTAAGTTGTGGTATTGTACCTGGGCAACACAGTTCTTTTGGAAGAAATGTTGCAGCAATGGTGATGTTTTGACCAGCTGTGTCGATTTAACTGGCCTGGAAATTGAATTCCAGACCTCCCGTCCTAGAGGCTAACTGCTCAAGTAACTGGCCATTTTCAACAATTCAACTAACCTAAAAGGTTCCTGGACGATATAAATTTTGCAAACTCATTATTTTTCAACAGGCGGGAAAATACTTTCATCTAAGCAAAGTTTTAATTAATTAAAGGAAGACCTTATCTCGTTATTTGCTAATTTTATTATCTGATGTGTAGCAATATCTGATATTTGTGTTAAACTTGTGATAGTGCTCTGACTACAACTGTTATAGAGGACTTTTCATAAACACTGAAAGCATGAAGGATCATCATCACATTTTGGATCCGGTATTGTCATCGTTGACGGTGTTGACCAGATTTCGTATGGTCATTGTCTTTACCACGTCTCGCCATTTTGTTCGATCACATGCATCCTCTTTCACCAGTCCGTTTTTCTTCATCTCATTCTCTACTTGCTTTTTCCATGTTTGTTTCGGTCTTCCTCTTCCTCTACTACCGCTTACTTGAAATTCCAAAGCCCTCACTATCACGTTTTCATCTTCTTTCCTCAAAACATGACCATACCACCGCATACTACTTGCTTTAGCCATCCTATCTAAAGACTCCGTTATCTCCAACATGTCCATCAACTCCTCGCTGTTTCTTCGATCTGATAGCTTCACACCACACATTGCTCGAATCATCGCTCTTTCTGTTATTCTCAAAATTGCCATTTCGTTTTCTCTCAAGCACCATGCTTCACTTCCATACAACATAGCTGATTTTACACAACTTTTGTAAACCTTTCCTTTCATCTTTAATGAAAACCTTCTGCCTTTGAGTTTTTCGCTGCATTCCCTAAACTTCATCCAACCAGTTCTTGTTCTAGCTGTTACCGCTGTTTCGCACCCACCAGTTGCATTCAGTCTGTCACCTAGATAGGAGAACTTGTTTGCGGTTTCTACACCATCACACAGTATTTCATCTGTTCTCTTGAAGTTCTTTGCCACGCTTCTACATTTCTTACAAACAAAATTTCTGTTCCTTTCCATCACTCTTCTTGGTACTTAGTCAAATGCCTTTTCCAAACCAACAAAACACATGTACATTCTTTTGTCTTTCGCTCGATGTTGTTCTTGCAACCTTCATACTAAGAATAAGGCATCCGTTGTTCCCTTTTCAAGCATGAAACCAAACTGTGCTTCATTAAAATCAACTAATGCTCGTTTTCTTCTCTCCAACAATCTTTCAATAATCTTAATGCAGTATTGTTAATTTAATAAAATGTGATAAACAACCTTAAAAATAAACTTTTGGAGTCTGGTGTCATCATATACAGGGTGGGCCAAAAAAATGTTACCACTTTTTATATTCTAACCATTTTCAAAATTACTAAGACTTTTGTTTCATATTCCTGCTCTTAGGAGAAAGCAGGGAGTCAATATGAATAACGTCATTTACCAGCAAGATGGTGCTCCTCCACATTGTTCAAATGTCTCACTGGATTTCCTCAACGAGTACTTTCCTGGAGATAGACTCATCTCACGGCGTACGAACAACCCATGGCCTGCCTACTCTCCTGATCTTTCTCCCGCAGACTACTTCCTATGGGGGTACCTGAAGGAGAGGGTGTACTACAACAACCCGCAGACCATTGAAGCCCTGAAGACCAACATCTGGCAGGAAATTCGAAGAATCCCTCTTGAGATGTGCGGCAATGTCATCACAAACTTCAATGTGCGTGTTGCAGCTGTACTCCACAGAAGAGGAGCTTGGATTGAACATGTTATCAATTATTGAACTGTGTAAGAAACAAGAGACAAAGTGAAAAGACTTTGTTATCAAGTTTTAATTGGATATTTTTGTTAAACATCTGTGAAAAAAAATTTCGAATAAATGTTCATTTTTAAAATTTGTGTATGGATTAAAAGTGGTAACATTTTTTTGGCCCGCCCTGTATATCATGCCAATAAGTTAGGGTTTTAACAATTTTTCACAGATTTTTCGGGCTTTAACAAAAGCAAGTATTAAACTTAAAGTTTATTAAACGATGCAGGCTAAAATTGCCGTTTGATATTATTTTGTTTAGTCGAGGTCCACATGACGAGAAACGACGACGAGAAGAAGGGCAGTGGAAAAACCCTCAGGATGCACAGCTCTCCCTGACTCTTGGTGGCACGCTAGGAGTTAAGCAAAGGAAAAAGAAAAAGAAACCTCAATCAAAGCCAAGTAGGGTTAAAGCTAACCTGCTAAGCAGTAAGCAATTGGTTCCACTTTTAAATAGAAAGTTAAAACGTTTGTTATTGCGCATACAATAATTACTTGGCTTCAGAAAACTACTTACACAATACTTATATTACTTTAATTGACCGGCTTAAAAGGAGGTTGTTTTTTGCCATCACAAAGTGCGTGAAACTTCGAAATATGTTTCGATTCGATCTCTGCAATGCCGTAGTTGAATTGGTTTTGGCTCCATGTTGTCTTGATTTTGTTCATGTGCGTCGAAATCATTTTTGAGTAGATCTGCTACTGAAACTGTAGACTCTGCTTCGATTTCCGGTTGGGCCAAACCAAAGGCTATAAAAATTGGCATTCACAACTTCTGTACTTGAAGTTCAGCAGCAAAAAGGTGCTGGTAAAAGCTTGACTTGAAGGTCGCTAAAGTCTTTTCACTATCTCATGGCCATTGGCCAAGGCAAGATTGTGAATGAAAATGCATTTTCAATCACTTTTTATTTGCGCATAAATGAATTTGCTCGTTTTTGCAGCCCTCGCACCCATTCAACCTGAAGACGTCACAGACGAGGATAAGATGATGCAGCAGCTCATGGGCTTCAATGGTTTTGATTCCACGAAGGTATTTAGATTGTTTTACTAATAACGCAGATTAGGCCAATTTTTTTGAATAATTTAATTGTGATGTTTTGACGTTTGAAGGCCAGAGTTTCAATGTTTAATCGTTTTGCGTGCTTCTGGCCTTAAGGCTACCAGCGCTGAAGCCTAGGGACGAGTCACCAGAACGGCGACTACGTAAAAACAAGCAATGCGAAAAATTTATCCTCCCACATGATTCGAACCTGATACAGCAGTGGACCGGTAATGCGAAGGCTGCAGGTTCGAATCATGTGGGAGAATAACTTTTTCGCATTGCTTGTTTTTAAGTCGTCGTCGTTCTGGTGGCTCTTCCCTAGGCTTCCGCGCTGGTAGCCTTTAGGCCAGAAGCACGCAAAACAATTCAACAATTTTTTTGGTGTTTGAAAATGCCCAATTTAGTCTCCAACAATGCATAATATGTTATGGTTTTTTACTTGTTTGGTATAATTGCTGGTTTCGAGACTTGGGGCCGTATTATGCATCGTTTTGTAGTAGTTATAACATCGTAAGTTTGTTTGTTAAAGAGCTTATGACGTAATTCTTTGCGGTGTGTTGCATGATAACCCTCCTGGCTTATTTAATTCTCACAAACATTGGGAATAATCGTTTTAAAATGCCATCAAAGTTTATTCTTAGCTTTATTGTGAAAAAGTGCGCTATAGAATTTTACGAAGAAATTATTTTCTACTTTTTTCGACTTAATCAATAAACTTTAGCTTCAACTAGTAGTCATTTTCTAATAAACAATCACCATTTGATCTCATTTTGTGGTTATGAATTAAAAGGGGGTGAAGCATCCAGCCAATTCCGATGATTAGCAAGCTGATTAGCAAGTCATTTTCTAATAAACAATCACCATTTGATCTCATTTTGTGGTTATGAAATAAAAGGGGGTGAAGCATCCAGCCAATTCCGATAGTTTACAATAGCTAAGTCGAAATATAATTTTTGAAATTTTTTGTGCTAATTTGGGGTTGCGGTTACAAAGGTATTCACCAAACACAAAGACATATCGCTCCCAAAGAGTTTTTGAAAACCCTGAATCGGTTCTTTCAGACTGAAGTTCCAGCGAAAAAAAAAGACCGAATAATATTGACCCTCCAGTAACATCACGTGACCAATCCGATTTTGGTGAACCTCTCCATTCTGAAAATCCATGCTGAGAGAACAAACTCAGGGTTTCCAAAAACTTTTGTAGGGGGATATCTTACTGTATTTGTTGCGTATCTTTGCAACCGCCGCCCCCAAATGAGAACAAACCATTCCAAAAATATATTTCCATTTTAGCTGTTGTGAACTACCGGAATTGGCTGGATGCTTCACCCTCTTTAACGGTAGAGACAAATCAATAGATACAAATTTTCGTTGATTTTTTCCAGGGCAAGAAAGTCGCAAATAATGATGTGTATGCAATCAACCGCAAGGTGGAGCGCAAGTACAGGTGAGTGTGTTTGTCGAGCACCGTAGCAGCGGAGCATTTTCGACGTTGTGTTGTTTAAATTCTCAGAAAAGAATAGTGTACATTTCGGGAAAATGTTTAAACCATTATCAGTCTTGTTTAAACAGAATATTTACTTTTTTGCATGAACTAAGGGACAATAAATTTTTGTGTAAGTTACAGGAAAATAATAAGTTTTTCGGAGAATGTAATTTCTTTTTTTGTTCAGGGTCTGTTTGTGCGTTTGTAATTTAGGAAGAATGCTCTTTTGGGCAAGTGTAATTTTTGGTAAGAATATTTCGCGCAGGTAGCGTAGGATCTAGGCAATACGGCATATTTTCTTGCGAGGCAGTTACTATATTTGATAATTTTTTTTAGTTAAGCGTGAAAACTGATTCCCCCAGCACGACTCGCATGTTTGTTTTGTTTTCAGACAGTACATGAACAGAAAAGGAGGCTTCAATAGACCGCTTGATTTTATGCAGTAATGGACTGTCCGAAGGTGGTGGACTTACTAAGCAGTTCTAGCGCTCCGTGCGCAGCGATTTTGGCTGGAGGACAAGAAAAATAAACATATAAGCTTACATTACAACTCTTTTTCGCGTTATGTATACTAAAAAAATTTTTTTGTTTACTGAACTTGAAATTTTTGTCTGATGTTAGTTATCGACTAACTGCCTTATCCTGAAATTGTCTACGGCCTATCCTGAAACTAGTAAATCTAATCAAACTTGACTATGTTGATGCTTCTTCACCCATTATCATCAATAAGGTAAACAGCTTTTTTTGAAAATTTTAAATTTGAAAGTTTGTGCTGGTATTTGGCTACTTTCCACCAAATGAAATGTTACAAGTACAGTAATTAAAAACAAAGGGTGTATTTCGGACTGCTTTCATGCTGAATAGTCTTGATTAATCTACAAAAGAACAATTCGCTGGTCAAGATAGTGGCTTTTGTTCGATGTTTGTGTGTTCTCGTTTGTCTGAGCTTGCATTTTACTTGATGAATTTTCCAAAATAAAAAGTTAGGCTTAAAAACATGCGGCTGCCGAAAAAAAAGTACTAGGTATACACTGGCTATCTGACCAACGCGTTTTACACGGGGGTCGGGGGCAAAAATGCCCCGTATCTAACTTTTAAATCACAAGTCATGGGAACACCAAATTTGGTCAGCGGGTTGGTGATCAGCAAAATTTTTTAAAAAACTGGTTTAGAGTTGATGACGTCAGCATAGTGACATCAGAACTATATTTTTTGTTTTTTGATACTGAATCATAGAGTAATTACGTCACAACAACTTCTTGTGACGTTATTTAAGTTGAATATTGGACAAAAATGCTCAGATTTTGGAACGTGATTTCTGCCAATCGCAAAATTGATAAACTTCCGCTTACCCTGGTAACTTCAATTTTTCAAGAGTTATTTGTGAATAAAGTTGACTCAAAGTCCAGTTAATTCGAAGTAAGAAGCTTATGTCTGAAGGGATTTATCACAAAAAACCGACTGAGGGGCGTTTTTGCCCCCCGTGTAAAATAGCGTCTAGTTAACGCCACTGCTCCAAGCGACGCAAGCCTATCACTGTTTGAAACCTGCTTCCAATCGCACTGCAATGTTCTGTAGGGCACACCAAAATTCCACTTTTTTTTCCAAACATGGACATCAGTATTGCAATCCGTGAGGATGTCCGAAAAAACGCTTCTGTGAAAAAATCAGGGAGTTTCGTCAAGTATTCGCGCTGCAACAGCACTTTTAAGTTTTAGGGGGGTATTTTCTTGAAATTTTTGGGGTGCCAATATCTAAAAAGTGCTATATTTTTATTTTTACGTAAAAAAATCGTTTTTACACGTGATTATATTTACGTGCCAAGGTTGACTTATCAATCTAAGCATAATTTGCCGATACTGATGCTTAACAAGGACTTTTTTGGGGTAATTTTTCTCATTTTAGAGCAATTTTTGAACAAAATTTCAGGTATTTTTCTAAGTTTCAGCCATTTTTTGAGCATGAATGTATTGAACATGTTAATACTACACTTTGTGAGAAAGGTGTTTTAGGGCAAACTTTGTTTTAGAGCCTGAACACCACGTCAAGGTGTTGCCCGTCGTTCAGGTTCCTCTGTTTTTTATCCCGGAGAGGGCCCTTTTCCTGCATGCCATAAAGGGAACGATCACGGTTGGGAATGATCAGTTCAGTGTGTTTTGGCCAAAGTGGATTTACGAAAATCTGGGTAGAGCTTTCGTGTGTCTTCTACACAGTGTAGTAGCATCCTCCTTTGTTCCTCATCATCCGTCAAAACGCCCTTGAACTCCTCCATCAGTCTCACTCCTCTTTCCGCCACATCATTCACAACTTTGAGGTCATTAATCAGCATTTTAAATTTCTTATACTCATCGAAATCGCACCATTTATCCCGTGAATAAGTTAGAAAGCGAATGTCTTCAAGGAGAGGTTCAGTCGCTGGAAAATGATCACCGATCGCTCGCTCACAAGGTCAGAGACACAAGTGTCTAAGGATAAGTTGGGAAATTGAGGATTCTACGAGATTAGAGGGGCAGTTGGATTTTGGACAAAAGATACATGTTTTTGATAGCTTTTATAAATGCTGAAAGCACAATGCCAGTAGTATTAACTCAGCTGTTAAATACCACCTATGTCTCAAAAAGGCATGTCTGGCAGCTTCAGCAACTTCTTCATCAACGCTAGAGTAGTTCATCCATCATCACGGCTCGATGGAACTCCAAGTCGATCACAGCTGCTTCCGAGCTAAAGGGCACTGCAACCAATATGGAGCATAGAAGATGGACACAAAGTTACAGAACCGCCTCAATCCATTGACAAGAGTAGCATCTACATCCAGCTGACTGAGGCGAAGATACATCTTAAATGCATAAATTGGTGTCGACATCCACCGCGCACGATGTAGTGTTCCTGGGCGCCGAAACGCAAAGTTACTAACACGTTGCTGTTCGAGGTAAAACAAACTCAGCTTCAGTAATTCATCAAAGTCATCTCTGGGTAAGTAGGTGCTTTCGTCAGAGCACAGATGTTGAAGACTCTCTTATGCTTTAAGTTTGAAACTGTCCAGTGGTCCTAAATTGGTAAGGTCAGACTGGTCAATTGAAGATAAATTTAGTGTTGGCCATTTTGATTTCAAAATGTCAAAAAATTCTACTTTGGGGCTACTGGAAGGACCGAATATTACTTTGAAGACATCTCCCAGAATGACTTCCGGCATATGGTGACGGCATGATGTCCACAGTAATGGGTGGCCTATAAGAGCTTCCAATAGAATACATGCTCCAGCGAATTTCCCGGTGTTGGATGCAGTTGTGTCGAAACACACTGCAACACATCGCTGCTCAATGCTCCATTCATCCAGCATATTTTTGACTGCCTTCGCTTGATTTAAACCAGTTCCGCTATCAAGATCTGTAATGCCCAATAACTTCACCAGTTTCCCGTTTGTAGAACTGGCCAAAACAGCTAGATGCTCCTTGTGAGTATAGGCTTTTCCGCATTTCAATAACTTTTCGTCCCAGTGAATTGTGAAGTAATGATCATCCAACCCGGCCGAAAAAATTTCCTTTACTGACTCGAACTTCAAGGAACGAAGCTTCTTACGTCCTCTTAAAGTACTCATTTGGCTAAGCACAAAATCTTTTACGCATCCTTGACTTTCTCTGATGATTGATGCGATGATGTCATTCAGAGCATTACTCGAAATCTTATGTCGGTCTGCAGTCATCACCACCTGCGACGGTGATGCAATATTCCGTGGCACGTGCAGCGGAATCCGGTCCGGATTTTACCGTTGCTTAGGAGGCTCACAGAAATCTTCACCCGTTTGTTCCTCAACTGACCCATCGCTTTCTTTACCCCCCAAAACCATTGTGAGCATTTCTTTCTCCTCTTTTGCCTGGTCCTGCCGTCTCTTGTGGTTTTCTCCGCGTATCTTCTTTCGCTCCAAACGAGCCAATAATTTGGTGTCCCTGTAACCAAACGTCGACTTTCGTTCCATTCTTTGATCCCGCACAAATTTCCAATCGTCTTCACACAGTCTAAACTTAATTTCCGGCTTAACAATATCAAAAAGAAATTCTTACTTTTCCTTGAAATTTTTGGAAGCCTTAGAATGTTCTTCAGAACTCCTTTTTCCCCAAGCTTGCGTTGTCCTGTATTCTTCCCAAAGCGTATTGATTCTGGTCTTGATAGAATTTACACTTAGGTAGCAAGTGTATCCAGGAGTAAAACCCTCTGCAACTTTTTGCCACTAGAGAACAACTTCGTCGCAAGTCCGATTGATTGATTTCTGTTCGCTTAATTTGTCACATTTCAAATGATACAAAAATCTCTGCATCTTCTCCAAATTCGTGGGTAGTTTCAAAGAGGAGAGCCTATCTATTGGCTTGCCAATAAGAGGAAATACTACATCTGTAGATCTTGTTGAGACCATCTTTTTGTTCCCCAGCTTAAACAAACTTAATACTAATGCTTTGCAACTGCACTGATGCTTTAATGAAAATACTTTGCAACACTACACGTGGTATATGGCAACGTCATAATTCAATATTGTGATCCAATAACCTTAATTGTTTTTTAGATTAATTAAGATAAAGGAAGTGTAGAATTAGTTTTTTGTCACACAGCTAGATATCTGGTGTCGCTGTCAACATATTGAGGTCAAATCTATTCACATTTAGTCCAAACTATTAACTGAACATCATAACTTATTCTCACTATTCACCTCAAAGTTGTGAATGATGTGGCGGAAAGAGGAGTGAGACTGATGGAGGAGTTCAAGGGCGTTTTGACGGATGATGAGGAACAAAGGAGGATGCTACTACACTGTGTAGAAGACACACGAAAGCTCTACCCAGATTTTCGTAAATCCACTTTGGCCAAAACACACTGAACTGATCATTCCCAACCGTGATCGTTCCCTTTATGACATGCAGGAAAAGGGCCCTCTCCGGGATAAAAAACAGAGGAACCTGAACGACGGGCAACACCTTGACGTGGTGTTCAGGCTCTAAAACAAAGTTTGCCCTAAAACACCTTTCTCACAAAGTGTAGTATTAACATGTTCAATACATTCATGCTCAAAAAATGGCTGAAACTTAGAAAAATACCTGAAATTTTGTTCAAAAATTGCTCTAAAATGAGAAAAATTACCCCAAAAAAGTCCTTGTTAAGCATCAGTATCGGCAAATTATGCTTAGATTGATAAGTCAACCTTGGCACGTAAATATAATCACGTGTAAAAACGATTTTTTTACGTAAAAATAAAAATATAGCACTTTTTAGATATTGGCACCCCAAAAATTTCAAGAAAATACCCCCCTAAAACTTAAAAGTGCTGTTGCAGCGCGAATACTTGACGAAACTCCCTGATTTTTTCACAGAAGCGTTTTTTCGGACATCCTCACGGATTGCAATACTGATGTCCATGTTTGGAAAAAAAAGTGGAATTTTGGTGTGCCCTAATGTTCTGGTAACGTCCAATTAGGGCAATTACAATCTTCGTTGTTGTGCTCTCGCCTCGATTTCGCTACTTAACTCTAAATGAACTAGTCACAAATTGACTATTTCTATTATTGCAATTAACTAACAACAATGGGATCACAACAAAGAGGATATGGGGTGAAATAATGGGTGACTTAAAAACATTTAGGCTCTAAACCTATATAACGATAAATCGCAAAATAATTAATTGTTCGATCGTTTAGTCAGGTTCGGCTTTATCACAATCTGAATCGAATGAGCTTTTTATGGTTCGTTACTCTCACAGCGGTAATGAATTCGGCCGCTTTTCGCATCTTCATTACAGAGGCAACTAAGGTCTTGATTGAGATTGCGAGTAGTTGCTTTCTGGATTTCATCAACCACTTGCGAAAAGTTCAACCCCGAGTAGCAAACGTCTGCGGATACAAAGTTGTGTGTTATGAGCTGAAGCCAATTCAGTTATTGCCAAAATCAATAAGCATAGTTTTCTGAGTTTCAGTTCAATGTTCCGATTCCGAAATTATTCAAGTTTTAACTAGCGTACTGTAGGTGGAACAATAAGCGCTTTCACAAAATCTTGAAATCAGTTAACATCACCTATATTCAATGTTTTAAGTAATATCTAACCCAAAAATCGATTTCACTCGAGAGAGACCGTCGCCAGTTTCTCAATTAATATATCGGTATTTTTCATTCCAAAGAAAAGAGCAATTCTCTACTCCTTGCTCAAACTTATTAAAAGCCCTCAGTTATCAGCAGAGGTGGGCACAAATAACATTATATCAAAAGCGCAACGCAACAAAGCGCAACGATCTTTTCAACCAGCAAAAGCGCAGCGCAAAATGCGCAATTTAATTTTTTTGCTTTCTGAAGCGCAGCGCAACTTCCGCAATGAACTTTTTGATTCAGTTGAAGCGCAACGCAATTCCGCAATTACGGAACGGTATTTTCGTACCAAGTTAAAGCGCAACCTAACTTTCGCAATCGAAATTTCACAACACAACGCAAATACTGCGTTTTTTGCAATTTCAGACTAAAAAACAGTAAATAATTTGCTAAACAAGCCCGAAATTTATCAATATTACGATGGAAATAGAGCAAAATTAAGTTCAATGTATAGAATTGCGCTTTTAACCGAAAAAAATTTTGAAAGCGCAACGCAATTAAAGCGCAACAAATTTTAAAGGCTTTATTCCGCAACGCAACTTCCGCAATGTTTCAAAATAAAAAATTAAAGCGCAACGCAACTTACGCAATTGCGGAGGTTGCGGAAGTTGCGCTTTGCGCTTCTAATTGCGCTTTGCCCACCTCTGGTTATCAGTATTAAAATGTAACATGTTTTTTAATTCTGTGTTAAGTTCGTAAACACCATCATACCTTGGAGTTGTGGATTTATGACGTAGCGGTCGTTGCATTCTTCCTCGTCCAACATTCCTACCACGAAGAAACTCCTGAAACTGGAGGCTAGCAGTCCGCTCGTTTCACTTCCCAACCTTCCATCGACGCTCTGTGAACGGTAACAAAATCCTCTGGTGATTTGTGGTTGACTCGATTGATTTGCGTTGTTATCTTCTGATAATGACAAGCAAAAAAGCGGAAGTGGAGCTATCCTCGGTGTAACATTTGACCACTTAATGAGTTTTTACGATGATTTTTGGCTACCAGGGGCGCCGAGAGCCGAACGTAGGCCCGGGGCCAGCTCAAATATGACGGATTTCCGGTTTTGTGAACTCCAGAACAGACGGAGATAATGCGGCAGTTTTGTCCAAATTATGATGTGATCTCAAAAAAAAAAAAAAAAAAAGGTCTTCGTCGAAATTCTAACGTTTTTTTGGTCAAAATTAGGTGATCTCCAAAAAAAAGGTTTTCAGGCCTCACATGCTGATTTCTTTGTGTCATTGCTGTAAGACGCCAGCGGCCTTCCAGAAGCCCATGGGCCCCCCAAAGCCCATGGACCCCGGGGTCATTGTACCCCCTGCCCCCCCTCTCGGTGGCACTGTTGGCTACTATCTGGTTAATTTAGTTGCAATCATCAAGAAACAATTACTGTTATATCTAAGATTGCAAGATCATATTCCAGAAGCGAATTGCTTTTAATAAGATCAACTGTGATAAGAGGATAAATAATTAAATATGCTCTACGTACAACAACAACTACAGGATTTTTTTACAACATTCGGTTTGAGTTGTTGGGGTTCACCCTCATGAATGACGCAGTCACAAGGTACCGGTATACGGGGGATTAATAGTTATCATATTAGAAACTAAATTCGATCGAACAAGGTTTCAATTGCCATCGCGGCTGCAACAATAATGGGGCTGGCTTTGTATCATTTTTTAGCAATTGGGCATAAGCTCGTTGAGAAACTTAATGAAATCTCCGCAAAGCACTTCAACTATGTAATCAGACACAATTATCCATGATAATTAGAGTATGCTATTGCGAACTGAAATTAGGCCTATGCTGCACGAGATTTGTTCAGATAGGTCTTGACTACGCTGTGACACATGCCTGATAATAATTTAGTTGGATTAAAATTACGAAGTTGAAAATTATGAGAGCAAACCTGGAAAACAAGTGCTTACATTTGCGTCTGTCTCGGGAGCAAAAAGAACCACGTGACTAAATACTCCTTTGTATTCCACGTTAACTTCTTTGGTAATAAACTCGAGAGCGCGAGCAGTGACAGAACTATGATAGGCCGGTCCTTCGAAACCCATCTCTCTGATCCTCCGTTCTACCGCAGTCTCTTCCGATGACGCAATTTGTCCATCGATCGTGTTCAATGCTGGTTCATAGAACTCCAGTGGACCACCGAAGGTTACCAAAGATACAGTGACGTCAGAAAAGCCCTTGAATAAAATCCAACAATCAGAAATCCGTCAAGCATACCGCTACAGCTCCGTTGCACCGTGTTGGAACTGTTGCGGAAACGGTAAAAGTGTCGTTTTCTACGGCTATCTGAATGCATGATATGAGTTCAACCCGCACCCTGGTCATGTTGTTGCGTCCTTGGATAAAACGCTTTACGATGACTTAGCTCTGCTTGGAAATTTCGAGCGAGCAACAAATTCGGTGAACGAAAATTTTTTAAAATCCATAGGAACTTTGGATCACTGGAAATTACTCTTAAGCAGGTGCGGATTCGTCCAAAAACGAAGTGTTTATTGCAATGTAAAGTGTGCAGATTATCCACAGGCTAGCATTTGGCGCTGTCCGGTGATAGGAGGATAAATATGCAACAACAACAATTCTTAATGATAACATTAAATTTCATTGATTAGTGATTTCAGCCAATAGGCCCAAGCTGTAGTTGATGATACGTATTGTTTACTAATCACCAAAAAAAAACAAAATTTTGCATTTTTGGGCGAGATGTGCTCACAACTTGCCACATGATCATTGATCAGTTGTTTTCTCGCTCTTTCGTGAACGAGTAAGGTCAGAAACCAGTCATGCTGAAACGGTAGCTTTGGAAACAATTTGCTTTGTTTCTGAAGCACTAACTACTTTTTGTAAATACAGTAATTTAACGCCTACCTCGCTTCTTAACGTCTGCAGCGATGATTGTAGCAACTCGATGATGGTGGATCGGGTGGATTCAGGCGGCATATCAACGGAGCGGCAGATAACAAGCATTAAATTGACACTCTCGAGTCGAACAGAGTTTCCAGCTAAGCAGGGCACTAAAAAGGTGCGAGTTTAGAAAAGATTTTTTGATTTTATTTTGAAGCAAGCTATTTATTAAGAAGCAAGCTTTCAATTAAAACTGCGGTGAACCTAAACATTGGATCCCTTCAGTCAAGATAAAATGCCTTAACTAACTATGTTTTCCAGTAGTGGCTAAGTTGCTTGGACATAGACGCCTGGACACGACGAACAATTCCAACAAAAATCAAAATCAAATCTTTCATTATACTCGCACTACATAGTATTATGCCGAAGCGTGTAACGAGCTAGCGGTGCCCATCTCCGCGTCATTGCGCCCGGGCAGGACAGCTCCTTTCGAAGAATTGTCGCAGCGGTGGCGAGCCGTTGGCAACACTGTGTCGAATTTGATAGACCCGAGATTTGAACCTCAGACCTCCCGCTCCAGAGACGAACGCGTTATCGCTCGACCAACTGGCAAAAAAAACAAATAAGACTGAGCTCAATTGCATGGTTTCCCTTATATTTAATCTGCCGTTATACTTACAAATGCAAGTGACGTTACCAGTTAACACATAGCCAAGAAGCTATTTTTTTTATTTTGGACTACTTATTTTTGTTTTGTTTATTTTTCTTCCGAATTTAAATTAAAGTGAAGACAAAAAAAAGGTTGTCGCTGGTTTTGAACCTCCAAATGATGAAAATCAAAAAAGGTTTAGCTGGTTTTGTACTCATTTTTCTCCCATATTAAAGGTGAAAACCAAAAAAAATTACAATAAGAAAGGTCATAACAACTAATTGACTTTGAGTTCTAAATGCCTGAAATACATACCGTTTGGATCCGTCCGAAATTGCCAGGTCTGGTTACTCTTACCCCTGTCAAAGACCCTAAGGTTGCAAAGTGTTTATCATGACATTTTGTTTTTACATATTGATGCAATGCCACAGCAATTGAGATTCTTACAGCATAATGCGGTGCTGGAAATTTCGATTCCACTTCGTCGAAGACTATGAGCAAACAAATCAGCGTATCGGCAGGCATCCTGCCGGGTCGAAGCCCTCGTTGCGCATGCGCGCATCAGGTTCTCTTTCTCTTCTGCTTGGCTACTGATGGAGTCGAATCCTGCAAACGCTTCCTCGCAAAGTTGTCTGCTTTCAGCAGCTGAAAGCAAATTTTCAAAGCTCTGAAAGAATACGAAGTGAATTGAATCGCTAGTGATGTGGAAAGAATCATAGAATAAAGGAAAAAAGACAAAAAACGAAAGCTTGCGAAGACTATGCTTTACGTTGATGAATCACAGCATTCGTTCAAGTTGCTGCTAGCAAACTACACATGTTGGCATTATAGAAAGCAGATAGCTGTTACACTAACCTCTTGTTCAAACTGGCACTCCGTCAGTCCTGTTAACTCGTATCCGTTCAAGAACTCAGCTTCGTTGGAGGCGGATTCTCCGTCCGGGAGCCATCGATCGGGTACATCCTCATCTTGTGGAACTCCGCATAAACCTTTCAGTGTTGAAGATACGCTCTTGCCTTGCGTCTGCAAAATAGTGGTTTGACAAATTTCAGAATAAAAATAGCGTGGTTTTGCTTTGGTTAGTCGCGATCTAAAGTACATTGTGAGTGTAAAAAACCACCTAAGTCTTTTAAACAAATTCTAAGAGAGCCCTACACCGTTTACATATCTTGCAATAAGGTCAAAGCAGTTTTAGTACTTACATTTAAGATCATTTTAGCCATTCCAAAACTCACAATTGATGAGCACTGAAATTCTGACAATGCGAAACATCACCATCCAAAATTGCAAAAAAACATAAAGTTCTTTCTATCAACGAGCAAACTTTAAAAAAGTCGAAGCACAAGACGTGTTAAGAAGAAAGCTTACCTCGACGTAATAAAACTGTTCCTGGTCTTGCGGGTTGAACGAGAGTTTTATGTTCGTGAAGAAGTTGGAACACTCGACTTCATTTTCAGATGTCAGCGCGCAGAAGCATTTCTTTGTAGCGAACGGGTACTCGAGTACTGTGCTAACTCCTTCAGCGTCGGTGAATAGAAAGGAACCGTTGCTGAGCTGGGATAGTGACTCGTCGAGGAAGTCTGCAGATAATCAAACATCTATGAAAAAGTCTCGTCCTTTTTTGCGATTGCACAAAGAGGACATAATGAAGGAAGACGAGGTAACATCAAAACTCAGATTAAATTTGCTTCTAAAGTTTAAATGAGGTTCCTTCTAACGATCTTGTTCAGCTGAATTAACTGACACTCTAGAAGAATTATGCTAAGCTCTAGATGAATGCTCAGGAGTACAAATACTCTTTAATTAAATCTCTCGACGAGATGGTGAAGATACTCTGACAGAGGCAAAGAAATTGTCTAATCAGAGACAATATACAAAAAAACTTATTTATGTGAAAAAACTCTTCTTGAAATCTCTACATTATCATGAATGTTAAGTAGACCGCTCCAACAAAGCATTTAAAATGATAGATCAGACAGAGAATCTCAGAGCACTTACATATTGCGAGCCCGGCTCGGCTAAATAGAACAGAAAGGACCCCATCGTTTGTGTCAGTTGTCCCAAGCCACGAGCATTGTGGATTTGGGAAGGAGGGAAAGTGGTGCAGGTGCTTGTTCACCGTCACGAAGTGGCATGAGTCAGGATTCGATATTCCGAAGGTTTTAACTGACAAAGAACAGGAATTAGACAAACATATTTTCGTTATGGGCAGCAAGGTTAGGCTGCGTGTAATGAGTAACCGATCCAAACGAATTTGGGTTTATTTTAAATTTTGAAACGGTTTAATTTCTAAAACTTAGATTCTAGTTCATATGCCCAATTTGAAGTGGCCAATTGGTCGAGTGATAACGCGTTCGTCTCTTGAGCGGGAGGTCTGAGGTTCAAACCTCGGGATGGTCAAATCGGACACAGTGTTGCCAACGGCTCGCCACCGCTGCAACATTTCTTCGAAAAGAGCTGTGTTGCTCACAGGCGCAATGATGCGGATATGTGCCCCGCAAACTCGTTACACGTTTCGGCGTAATACAGCGAGTATAACGAAAGATTTGATTTGATACCCAATTCGACAACCAAATATTTCGACATTTCTGGCTTCAACAGACTATCTTGAAACCCCAATTTTTTGGCAGAGTACATTGCAAATGACCAGCAAAAATTCATAAGACTTGAACAATTTTAACAATTTATTTTTCCGCATACACGTGGAAATGGTCAAACAGAAAAAGGAGTCTCATTTTAAAGTTATGGAATTTATATTTATTTAACCATAGTGGAAATGGAGTGAATGTGAGGAATTAGAATTTCAGAATTGTAGAAAGGGTTTGCCCGCTATTTACAGCAGATGCGTTTTGTGTTAGGGTTGAGGCAGCTAGTTAAGAGCACAAAATAAAGAGGTACAAACATATTTCGGCGTCTTGTTTTGAAAGGGCGGCGAGTGAAAGAATGTGATTCTTCAAGCGAGTCATCTGGGAAGGAAGCTTCGTTGGATTTTGCAAAGACGATGCCAGAGCAAGATCGAATTCGAAAATTTGCTGAAAAAAGGAATATTATTAATCGAAAATTTCATCTGCAAACAGAATAATCGCTTTTAATCACCACTGTTTTGTCATGTGGATATCCTTCTTACGAGTCGAAAGATGAAATAGGCTGCGGCAATGTAAGGGGCTTTAATTCATTGTTTTTGGATTTAGATTTTGTGATTGATTCTGTTAATTTAGCTCTTGAGAAATCACTCCGCCCTTTCCAAAAGCACTGACAACACAACAGTAAATTTCATTTGCATAGGCCACTGATATTTCGCTACCCATTCCAGCATTCGTATTGACAAAAAAGTTATTTACCCACCTTGAAAAGTCCTTCAATGTAAACTTTTGACGAGGTCAGATCGTAATCATCTTCAGTCCTCATTTCGGACAACATTTTGAAGTAGAGTTTCATCTAGAAAATTTTGTAAGTTATGCAAACAAACTTTGACAAAAATTTAAACTATGTTTTTTTTGCAGTCCTACAAAATTTATAAAAACCGGCATGTTGGTTGAGCGGTAACACGTTCGTCTCTGGAGGGAAAAGTACGAGGTTCAAACCTGGGGCCGGTCAAATCGGACACAGATGTGTTGAAAACGGCTCGACAATGCAGCGAAATCTAATTTCTTCGAAAAAAGCTTCATTGCCTGCCGATGCAATGACCGAAGATGGACTTGCAAACACGTTACACGCTTCGGAGTTGAATTAAGTTGAGCGAGTATAATAACAAATTTCATTTGATTTAAAAGTACATAGAATTATTTCTGTAACCACCAGTTAAAAACGAATAGTGCAATGAAATTTAAACGTAGTTGTATTTAGTATAGTTAACTAATTATTTTATACTTCAGAATTTGCTCATGCTGTTCTGCTAATTGCAGAACAGTGTACCTGGGCGAATGATTCATCAAGATCGAATTTATCAGCTACTTGCATCATATTTCCTTGATACAGAGTTAAAAGTTTCTGTAAACTGTCCACAAAATGTTTTCCCAAGTTTTTAATTCGTGAGATTTCAAAAATATCAACTGAAAAACAAAACCGTGGAACTTAATTCATCATATACAGTTCTGAAAGTACATGATGAGGACCAACAGTTCGAAACAACGCGGTTTAACTAGGTGAATTGATTAGATAAAGTTGGTTGGTTAAAAAAATTCTTCCAAGGTATTGTGAGCAGAGATCGTGTAGTAGGATCTTGATTTGCTACTTGTAAAACTACAAACTATTGGGTTTTATGGTGGAAAAATCTGAAATTTGCGATTTCGTAACCATGTGCACTGCAGTAACAATTTGAAATGCTTCTATATTACAAGTTGTTGCAAAGTTTTTCCGCCTCTCTTCCCTTTCTCTTTCTTTATTCCATTGCAATTACCATATCTAATAGCATTTTTTAAGCCTTGCTAGTACAACGTCATGACAAAAAAAGAAATGCAGCTATTGGTATCCAAATTCCGAAAGTATATAGCAAAGCAATTTTGATATAAATAACTGCAGCAGAAATAAACAGGGTTGCGAACTCGAAAAAACTCAATATTTTTGCAAAACTTGAACTCGACAAAATTAAATTAGAGAACTCGGACTTGCTAAAATAGGCAAATTGGCAGACAGCGAAAAAATAGGCAGAAATCAGTTGGCAGACAGCGAAAAGATAGCGCAAATTGCTGGCATTGAATATCACCAGATAAAATGTGCCAAAAAAAAAAATAATGACGAAATGTGGCCTATATGAACAAAAATGTTTTATATATACCAGCACTTACAATCTCCTAACGAGTAGTCCTGTAGAATCCGCCAAGGAACATCAACAAAGTTTTGGTGTTCGTTCGCGACATAATCCAGAAGTCTGGAAAACGTTCTGTAGCTGTCATTAATAGCAGCCTGCAGAAAAAAGCATAAAAAAGCATTAATCTGCAGGACGTGAATTTGATGATCGCTTGATTATTTATTAGTCAAGTTAAAGTAAGTTTTAGTTCTGTAAGTTAAAATCGTTTTATGAGTAACTAATTGCTTAAAAAAATAACTGCACACTAAAAAAACCTTCTTCCCTTCAATAGTTTATTTAAAACATACTAATAAAACAACCTGTTAGGTTTTTTTTTTACACTATATTGTAGCTTACTCGAAGGATATTAACGACTGTAACGAACCTCTAAGTTTTGTTGATAATTTGCAATACATTCAGCTCTAGAATTGCAGAGGTCAACAAAGGGGTTTGTTTCTTCATCTACTCCATCAAGGAAATATAATCCTGAATGGTCATAGTTCAAATCAGAAGCACCTGGCAACTTCTTCAACGAAGGAATCGTGCCTTTAGCCACACTTGCATAAGTTGGATGCGACCACTGGCCGCCGTTATATTCTTCTCGGCTAATAGATATTCTTGACGAGGCATGCTTGTCTAAAGCTGGCTTGACATCAGTTCCTTCTACAGCGTAACTGGAATTTCGAGAAATCGATAATTGTTGCAAATGTTGTGTATTCGTAATCATTTGGATTTGGAAGTTTTCCGCAAAAGTGAGCGACGAAGGTCCCACTGAGTGATTGTAAAATATATTTCGGGCTCGCTGCCCGTTCTCTTCTTCAGAAACGTAAGAGAACCCCATTGAAAAATCAAAAATACTTTCATCAGAATAGTGATCATAGCAGGCCGACTTCATCGTTGCATCATGTGACTGATAGTTTGCTGGAGTATTAGGATCCCACACAAGCCCGAAGTTGCTACTGCAATGCAAGTTTCCAGATCTAAGTCCAGCCGTTCCAGTAACATTTCCGTCCGCTATACCGACGTCAATCAAGTAGCCAACGTTCAACCCATCTTGGAATGCTGATGTTGAAGGAATATTGTAAACAGCAAGTTCCGTTCCCAGAGCCGGACTTAAATTGAGCAACATTGAACTGTGCAATCGGTTAGGTAGAATGCTAAATCCAAACTGACTTCGAAACTGACGAGAATTGACGTCGATGGAAAAGCAACCGTCACAATCAACGTAATTTCTCGAAATATGAACATAATCCTTATTCCCGTTTGATATAACAAATAATGTAGTGTTGCTGTGTCCATGTGGGTTTCTACCAAAAGCGACATCTACTCCATAAACCGTCACGTCTTCGGCATCAACTGACAGCTTTATGTCTTCATAATGCACTGATCGAATATTTTCCGCTTGAATGGGCTCGTCAGGAATCAGTATTCTTGATTCAATTGTAAAACTATCTTCGTTTGTAGCATCAGTACGCCACTGACCTAAAGTTAGCTCAAGTTTAACCTAAAACGTCAATAAAAATTAACTTAAACTACTGGCTTTCGCATAATGAGAATGTAAGGTTCGTTGCTCAAGGATTAAATTCGAGTTATTGTAATTTGAGAATTCGAGAATGAGTGTACAATATCATCAGGAGTCTGGACGCTCCTTTTGAAGTTTGGTTTTCAACACCCGAACCAGTTTAATTGCACGTAGACTTGCCATGGCTGCAAGATTTCTTTATTGGATGCTGCGTTGCCTCATCTATAGGCGCTAAAAGGCGGAGTTGGGCGAGCTTGCTTGACGTTACAATTCAATTATTCTGTTTTTTTTTGTGATATGTTTCAACATTTCTGCATGAGCTGGTGATGATGCGCTACGTTGAGCAATTATCAGCTATTGAGAAATAAAAGAAGTCTGAGGTAAATAAATCAAAAGAGCAATGCAGAAAATCTGCAAAAGATCGTAACCTGCAATAAATTATTGCATTCATATTATTAGTACCAGCTTAATCAAGCAGAGCAGTTTCATTAGATCCTAGTAAGAACAAAGCGATATCAAGCTATTTACCTTGAAAGAAAGATGACGTAATTGTTGCATTCCAGTCATAATTGCTGCGATCTTCGCTTGACCTAAATGTTGTTCCCTGGCGAAGGTCGAGGAATGGGCCTGGAAGTTGATCAGCGATCATCGATTCAAATTTCAAGATTTTCGAATAAGCTTGTTGCGTTTCGTTGAACCACATCATGCTCATGGTCAAGTTCTTGTAAGGAATGTAAAACACGTTTATGTCTTTCGCAGCAATTTCCACAACAGAATGTTGAAGTCCGTTCACTATTTTTGTGCCTTTCTCATATAGCAACGTCATAATTGGCAAGGGTGAAGGTCCTTGATTGAAAAATATCTAAAGAAACAAGTTGCAAGTTCAGACCATATTTCCACAAATTTATGTTATACAAGTCATTGATAGGTTTGTAGATGAAGGTTTATATATACTTGAGAGTAATTTTTCTTAAAACCTTTCACTTTTCATGGAAGCAAAATAATGGAACCTTTGCCTCCTAATTACACAAAAATGAAATCTACAATACCTACAAACTGAATTCTAGCGGCTAGTGGAGACAAATGTGAAGTTTAAACAACTAGGGCCATTTAGTTGTGAATTTTTCGCTCATGAGGAGATCAAAACGATCGCCGCTTTTACACATTTCACAAGTAGGTTGGCAGCCGAAAAAGTAAAGGCGACCCTGAACGCATGAACTGATTTCAACCCACATCCTGGTTACCTTGCTACGTTCTTGGATATAGTGCTTTATGATGATTATCTCTGCTTAATGGTTTCGAACAAGCAGCAAATTTATGTTGATAGAAGTCGAGATTAACGAAAAAACTTTGAAAAAAGGCTACACCTAGACTTATATCAAATCAAATCAACTGAGGATTTACAACTCAAAGAACTTAATAAGAACGGAGAGATGAGGGTAACTTGAAAGTGAGCTCGCGCTCTTCGAGTCTCCCGCCACCCGCGTATGTGTCGAAGCAGGCGGCCTGCAGCCGTAATCGAACTCGGGTCGCAGTATTGCTTACGCAATAATCAGCGCTCAGTTCCGCTCGGCCATGCTGCTAGCGATACGGTTTCCCGTAGCGATGCGGGTATGCGGTTTCCCGTAGCAACAATGTCCCTATCTCGGGACGCCATTGCTTTTTTGTGCTCTTAAATATAGCAACACCTTAAACAACTAGTTCTTGCGAAGAATATTTTACCCCAAATCAGTTAACCGAAAATAAAACTTCTCGTTAACTGAAGTGCCACGTTGTATAGTAGCAGGGGTGCCGATCTTTGTTGAGCATTGGGGGGATAATTTGCAATTTTACGCCAATTTTGCCCTATTTTTAACATTGGGGAAAATGAACCGCGACCACGATTTTTTTTCAGGTAAGCAAATTAAGTGAAGACCAAAAAAAAAAGAAAAAAAGGTCTTCACCGAGAATTGAAGAGTTTTTTCCCCGAATTCGAGTGAAGACCAAAAAAAAAAGGTCTTCACCGAAAATTCTAGAGTTTTTTTCCGAAATCTCTTGAAGACCAAAACAATGTACAAACATCATTCAGCGCTTAGATTTACACCAGAGTCAAATTATTGGGGGGGATCCAGATGTAGACCATAGTCAAATTATTGGGGGGATACAGTCATATTATTGAGGGGGATATATCCTCCCAACCCCCGAGTTTTGGCACCCCTGTACTGTAGCTTTCAACAATCAATGGGGTCAAATCAAACTAAACAACCTAAATTAGAAAAGAAAACTCCCAACTTTTCTTGAAAAAAACTTTGCATGTAAAAACGCAGTCTTTGCTATTACAACATAATAGCGCTATATAGTAGATGCGAACTTACCTTGGCTGCCCCAGATTGTTGTTGGGATGCCGATGTGCGAAGAATGCGGCCGACGATGTCGAATTGCAACCGAGGGTTAATTGACAACCCTCCAGATACAGCGTAACCAGGGCCAACTCCATGTGATAATTCGCTCTAAAATGCAGCCTACTGTGAACAAGCACCGACTTGATAAGAAATATCCGATCGAAAAGCACCTAATATCGATACTGATACGTCTGCTCTATAATAACTTGGCCAGGCATTATTTCACTGGAAAATAAATTAAGATTACATCTTTATTTACCGAGTTGCCTTGAGACAGCCCATGAGACAGCGAAGAAACTTTTAGGTCTTCGAGTCAAGCTGCCATAGAAGTTAATCTATAATTATTTATCAATTTTCGGTCCAATAGTTATCCAAAATCAAATTTCTCAGCTCGCCAACCTCAAATCGAACCTTAGCCCTAACACTTATCTTGAACCCTAGTTTTTACCTTTAAAAGCGCAAATAAAAAATTTTTGGATCAGTATTCCTCATTTTCTTTTTACTTTTTTATATGAATGTTTTACGGTGAAATAGAAATAGCCACTTTTGTTATTCCATAATATGAACTAAACAACAGAGGTGGAGTCGAGAACACAAGGCTCGAGGCCAAGGCCAAGGACACAAAAAAAATCCGAGGCCAAGGCCAAGGACAGCCTTTCCGAGGACAGACACTCTCGAGGCCAAGGCCAAGGACCAAGGACATAAGCGCAAGTGCTCTCCCAAAACAAAAACAAAAAAAGGTCTTCACAAAAATTTTTCAGGCAATCTCCAAAAAAAAAAGTAAAAAAATTCTTCACAAAAATTTTTCAGACAATCTCTACAAAAAAACGTTTTCCATAAAATTTTTCAAGCGCTCCACAAAATTTTAACTATTCAAAAAATAGTCCTGTCGTCGAGCCGAGGACAGGCCAATTTTCGAGGACTTGAGGCCTCGAGGCCAAGGACTTGACCTTCGAGGCCAAGGCCAAGGACTTCGAAATGTGTCCTCGAGGACTTACTCGAGGCCAAGGACGTCCTCGAGGACTCCACCTCTGCTAAACAACTCGAAAACGATCGTATTATCAACGATAAAAACTGCACTTGATCCCACCTCAAAACCTGGAAAGCGTTGTCCTGCTGCTTCCGAATATTGATTGATACGCTTCACCAGCAGCTTCGCACTGACTTCTCGCTCCACGTTTGGCGCTGTCGAGTTGACACTGACAAATACGCTGTCAATGTCGCTGCCTACGTAGTGCTGTAGGCAATTAGCGCTGAGTGTCCATTGATGCAGGTCGTTTTGGAAGACGAGAAGCCTTATAGTGTTATGCGACGGCAAATACTGGATAGAATACTTCGACTTATACTTTCGATTCAGGACAGTTGTTGAAAGCTGTTGAATAGCAAAGTCAAAATTATAATCAAACTGGCATCAACGTACTATAATACCCTTTCACTTGTCTGGCTTTTTATTTGAATCCCTTTCCAAAAAACAACCAAGCAAAAGAAAAAAGTATTACATAAACAAAGAACGAGAACCAAAAAATGCCAGAAAAGGGGAAAATCAACTAGGCAGAGAAAAAAAACAATAAAAATACAGTACTGATTTTTTTAATAAACTCGTGTCCGTTATAGCCTAGTCTGTTAGTTCGTCTTTTTAAGGCAAATATTCAAAGATTGTAGCACTGATGCTTGACATGGTTTTACCGGGATGCAGCAAGAAAATACTTTTGGAGGTTTTCACGGTTGCTTCCTGTGTTTCCATTACTTCATTTATACTTGCTTTAATCACATGAACGATATAGATATACAGAAAAAGAGATGCGACCAGCATAAGTTGTCCATAAGGTCAATTTTATCTCTTTGCATCTGGTGAAAGGTGTATGCAAATTTTTGGCGTATACAAATCTAGTCAGATGCATGCACAAAAGTATTTTCACTAAAAAAAAGAATATCTTTGAGTGTAAAACGTTTTTTGAGTA
Organism: Trididemnum nubilum; assembly: GCA_963965965.1. NCBI lineage: Eukaryota > Metazoa > Chordata > Ascidiacea > Aplousobranchia > Didemnidae > Trididemnum > Trididemnum nubilum. Next base: position 18,885,667 of record OZ014486.1, read on the forward strand.
ATAGACAATGTAATTCACATTTCATTATATTTCTTGGTAAAGATTTTCCCCAAATGACGCTGCAGTTGCAAGTCGTTTACAGATATAGAGATTCTATAATTTGCAACTTGCGGATCCTGTTGGAGTTGCCGTAAGTGTTTTACCCACCATTAAAATTTGTTTTGGTACTGATCTAGTAGTACTGTACATCAGCAAGTTGTGTTATCGTTGTTTCGCAAAGCAGGTAAAATGCCGAACCATAAGCTAATTTCATTATTGTGTTCAAAATTCACTACTGTAGAACATTACCGACAGACGCAAATTTGCTGAACATTAATTAGAGTTGCAAGTTTATACTTCGTATTTCTGAATTTTGATTCAAGTTAGGATGCTTACGGAGGTGTTAAATGAATACGACGGTACTTCTAGATCATTGTGTTCTGTCAGTTTTGGTCCCCAAGAAAATTCAATTGTCGCTGGTTGCTCAGGCAGATCAAACCATAGGCCAATTTGCCCGGAAATTCCACCGTCCCAACAATTCTGCAAAGAAAATCATTGAAAGGAAACTGAACAACACGCTTTTGGTGAATTTGTTAGAGTTTGTGTTGAATGCAAAACTAAAGAGGGTTTGATACCTGCTTTAATTTCCGCCAAAAATGCTATTTGTAAAGCCCTAATGACGTAACTACTGCATTCTCTTTAAATAATTTTGAAAATAAATTTGTAATGTTGTAAAATTCTATAAACTTAACTTTTATAATTTCGTAAAGATCATGTTGTGGTTCAATGTTGCTAAAAAAGTTATTTTAAATGCAATCTCAAATGTCTAGGTCTGGGCACACCAACAACTACGTACTGTAGTTGTAGGGACTCTGGCACTCCAAATTTACAAACATTATATTACTCTTATGCGGCCAATGACGTCATTCAGTTGTAGTAGCTCGTAAATTTTTTCCCAAACTTGAAGCAAAAGTCAATCTTTTTTTCTCGTAAAATGGTTTCTAAACAAATTTTTGACAATTTTAGGTTTTCGTTTTTTTTATTCAGTGGCGTCGCTAAGAGGAGGCGGCCCGCCCCGGGTGTCACCATTTTGGGGTGACACCATTTTATGATATCAAACAAATTAGAAAACCATAATATCGTTGATATCACTGGAAATGTTTAGCACACCGAAATGGACAAATAAATGATTTTAAGCATCTTTTGAAGCATTTATGTAGAGGGGGAAGGGGACGCTAATTTGCCAAAAGTATAACTTACAAAGTAGTAAAAACATTGAAAAATGGCCGAAGCTAAGCAATCAATTTTCATCGATTGTTGAAACATGCTGAATATAGGTTTTATCAAAAAAAAAAAAAGAGCTCAGGAAGAGGAGGTTGCTATTTAATATTAGTTGATTACTAATCACTTCGACTTAATATCGTTTCATTAGCCATTCCCCCCTTTTCCAAATTATCTTTCTCAGTGAAATATAGATAAAATGGATCACTTCTTGCGAGTTTTATTGAACAAAAGATTTTATGATTTAACAGCTTGTAAATAAAAACTGAAGTTTTACCATTAGCCACCTCCTACATAGCCATTGCTCATTTATGCAACCAGTTTAATCATGTTTTTACACTGCCAAGCATATATTTTTGTCAAAATATAGTCCTAAAATTCAGTTATTTTTGTCAAAAAACGCAAAATTTTCGAGCGCTGGAGCTCCGCCCCCAAACTCCCGTGCCTACGACGACTGGGGGCGTTGCTATCCAACTTCCAGTCTTCGGCAAATGGGGGATGTGCCCCCAGACCCCCAAAACACCCCCTCATTGTACACTTCTGGCTGCGCGTCTGAATCAAATCATGTTTTTGCGCTGCTAATTTCTATGCCATGTTTTAAAAGCATTATTTTTTTCAAAATAAGCTTAAAATTAAGTCGTTTTGTAAAACAATAAAAATTTTTTGAGTGGTGGGGGCTCCGCCCCCAGACCCCCGGAACGCCCCTTTTCCCCGGGCAAATTTTGGTTACTTGCCTGATATGAGACGTATGCTGCTCATACTTCCGAGTTTTAGAATCTCACAATGAGAAGTTATTAAGCTGTCAAATAATAACCGCTATCTACAGTGTTGAAGTAGTACCGCTATCTTTCCAATACAGCCTTTTGCAGCTTTCTATACATTATGAAGGGTTGTTTTTATTTACAATAAAACAATAAGTAATGAAACAAGGCCTATATTTCTGCTGCGTCGCGTTTTATTGAAGCGTAGTGAAAATATAAATCCATAATGATTTTCAACGACTACAAATTTACACGTCATTTTAAAATATCTTGCAAAATTTTGCTAATTAATTTTAGTTCAACTTACAAGCAGCAAATTATGATTATTATTTATTTTTTTTTTGAGAAAAAATATACGAGATGGAAGGAGGTGGCCGTGGTTATACTTGCTGTAGATAAAATTTTGTTGTACGGCTTTGTAATCAACAGTAAATATTAACTAAAAAGTGCTGATTTTTTTCAAGCTTTCTTGCCACTAACAAACTTGATTCTTAGAATATAAGCGACAGCAGCAGCCACAGACCTCAAAAAGAGTAGCACTAACTTATGCAATGCAAGCTTACTATGTAATACAGCGATCTCCCAAACAAACTTTCTTGCACCGCATTCCGTCTACACCTCTGCACTTCTGTTGTCTGCAGCTGAAAACCGGTTGAGGTCGATCGAGGGATGGTCAATGGGCGAACTCTGAAAATGAAAAATCACATCTGCCAACTCTGACAATCATTGTGTAAGTTGCGTAGCTATAAAGCAAAAATAAGCGTCAGATTTAAATTGAGTTTGATGAATAATTAACTTCTCATTTGAGTCATTTCTGAAACAAATTGTCCAACCAGTTTCTTGTTGTTTTTTTGTTTTGTTTGTGGGGGGAGGGAGTGCAAACTTTTTAGCCCGCAAGACATTCTTAATCTGGTTACACTTTGCCAACTTTACACAGTGTTAAAAAATATACTCTTATGCATGTTAAATACTGGTTTCAACAACGTTTGAAAATTCACAGCGTCGCTGTACAACGTGAAAATTTAACTATATATATCAGTGTTGTGTGGCAGAAACTTCAGTTGTTAATGTATCATGTATCATTACAGACGTTGACATGATTACAAGTTGTCAAAATAGTATACATGCATCGCCAATTTAAATTGGTTTTAGTGAAGAGCAACCATGTGGATAGATACAGCGAAACGTTTATAACAAAAGTTCAAAATATCCTCCAATTTTTTTTGTGTAGTGCTGAAAATACAAACTAAGGCAATTGGGCAACATCGTGAAGAAAGCGGATGAATACAACTAACAAAACCTTAATTTTAACAATCACCTACTTTATGTTAATTATGGAATTGTCCGTTTGGGATTCGTATGAAAAGTTTAATTTTTCTGGAGTTTTCTCAACTTTGAATCCAACTTCACTATCGACACCAACTTGTACCACGACACCGGCACCAGTGTAATCGCTCAGTGGCGCTTTCATTGTTCGTTCAATTGTTTGAAAAATTTGATGCCTAATCAAACAAGGCAAGAATATAATTGTTGTTGCTTTATCACATTTTTATCTTCCTGCCACCGAACAGCGTTAGACGCTAGTTTAGCTATTGGATGATCCGCACACTTTTCATTGCGCAAGCTACTTCGTGTTTGGACGAATCCGCATATGATTAGGAGTTTCCAGTGATCCAACGTTCCTGTGGGTTTCTTCGAATTCTCTTGTCCACTGAATTCGCAGCTTGTTCAAAGCCACCGAAGCAGAGATAATCATTGCATTCGTGACCAGGGTGCGGATTGAACCCAGATAATGCGATCAGGGTCGTCTAATTATCTCGCGCAGACTAAGCTTGTAACGACTAGATAAAGTCGCCAATGGAACTCACGGAAGTAAAAGAACGGTTGTAAGGTGCGTTTGCATTGGACGAGAAGCAAACAAATTTGACGTCATCGACAACTTGCGAAAGGTTTCAACCAGTCGCAAACTTCGCGAGCAGTTACTTAACTTCCCGTAGACAAAAATTGTTGTTGAATGGTTGGCCTATTTTGAGCAAGTGACGTAAGCTACCACACGCGAAGGTTGCCAACCTTCGCTTCGCTTCCAGTGTAAATGCACCTTTACTTACATTGCATGGACGCCTATCGTCATATTTCCGTGTCCAGTAGAGAACAATTTTTTCAACGGTAGCTGAACCCCCCCGCTGCTGTTCAACCAGTTAGTCCAAGCGACATCGGTAACCAGTGAGATTCCGAGCGAAGTCGGGACCTGGCTGTGGAAGGAGCCTTCCGCGAATAAATAACCCGTAGTCATTTCAAATCCATTCTCCAGCAACTCGGCAATCTAAAATGATTCAATCAACAAGTTCACTGACGTCACTCAGCAAATAGCAGATATTTGTTTAGGCTCAATGTAATGTTCGAAAAATCTAATCGATATGTATCGGAAGTCTAGTACAGTGCTCTTCACTCGGCGTGCACGGTGCACACTAGGGTGTACCAAAAAATGTTAGGAGTGCACCACTACAAAAGGGTGCATCACAAACTTACCGACAATATACGCAAAACTTGAAAAAAAATTGTGAACAAAAATGAACCATGATTAGGCAAACCGACTGGCGACAGTAACCATAAGTTTGAAACTAGATAAACACATTTTTGTAGCAGTGGGGCAACTATTAAGCATCAGACTCTTTCCTACTATTTTGTTTTAAGCAGTTGTGTATTTGCGATTCATGTACTTGCACGGCCTACTAAAAGGAGACGGCCGCAAATGTCGCCTAACAGCAAAAAAATTTGAGGGGCGACTTTTGCGCGTCGCTTAGTTTACTTAACACGTAAAAGTTACTCTTCTAATTTTCTCATTGTTAGGGGACATGTGCGGCCGTCTTTTTTTAGTGGGCCAAGGTACTTGCGATAGGATACAAAATTAGACCACAATCGCCAGTAGACTAGTTTGAAGCGTCTGAAGGTTTACGGTTTCGGCAGCCGACTAAATTAGACCACAAAATGGGAGTACACCAGGCCTGCACAACATATGGCTCGCAAAGCCCTTTATTCGTCCCTCGAAATGGTTTCACGTAATCTCAAACAATTCATATTTGTCGTATTGTGACTTGGTGTCTGACGCAATTTTGTGTATGAGTCATGGCGCTCTTAACAACAGGCCATGTCATCGCGCCAGCGCCAATATTTTGTGGGGGCCTATCAGCTGTGAAAACGGTATCGTTGTGTCTGCAGTCTGCTGAAGTCTGTCAGTGAGAAGCGGTGTAGGCTAACGGAAAAAGCAGCAAATTAATGCTTTAGTCATGATTAGAATTAAGATAGTAAAATTTAAATTGATATAATTTTCAGCGTATTTCGGAGGTTGCAGCACTAAATTTGGTAGCATTAGGCTAACCACAATAGAAAGAGTTGTCAAGGCTAGTGCTAGGCTAAGGAACAGACTCTGAGGAAGAAACTCAAGAAAGTCTATAAAATTAATATAATTTTCAGCGTATTTCGGAGGTTGCAGCACTAAATTTGGTAGCATTAGGCTAACCACAATAGAAAGAGTTGTCAAGGCTAGTGCTAGGCTAAGGAACAGACTCTGAGGAAGAAACTCAAGAAAGTCTATAAAATTAATATAATTTTCAGCGTATTTCGGAGGTTGCAGCACTAAATTTGGTAGCATCAGGCTAACCACAATAGAAAGAATTGTCAAGGCTAGTGCTAGGCTAAGGAACAGACTCTGAGGAAGAAACTCAAGAAAGTCTATAAAATTAATATAATTTTCAGCGTATTTCGGAGGTTGCAGCACTAAATTTGGTAGCATCAGGCTAACCACAATAGAAAGAGTTGTCAAGGCTAGTGCTAGGCTAAGGAACAGACTCTGAGGAAGAAACTCAAGAAAGTCTATAAAATTGATATAATTTTCAGCGTTTTTTGTAGGTTGCAGCTAATACGCCGCACACTCCGCACCTATGGAGAATACGCCCCTGGTGCCAATTATGTAAGCAGAACAGAGTAACAGATTGTCTTTAGTTGTTTTATTTTTGTGTTTTAACTATATAAGAATCTGTAAGGCTTCGACCCTGCGAAACTGTAGCCAATTTTACTTCGCAACACTGAACCAAGAGGAGCTAGGTCTAGTTGCTTTTAATGCAGGCCTATTTTGAAGAAAATTTTTAAAGTTTTTACTCAAAGCAATGAGTGTAGCCTAATCAAAGTGACAATCAGCTTAACACAAAACTGTAAAGGAAAGCTGTTGCAAGTATATATTGAGTACTAGGTTTGAGCATTAGACTACTGGCAGGCAAACAAAGGAATTAATCATGGTATCTTATTTTAACTTTCACTAATTTACTGAGATAGCTGATTACGTAAATTTGGTTACTAGCCTAATAATTTTATTTCTGATTTCACTTTGCTCACCTATTCACAAGTCGTGCAAGTGTTGCATGTTTTTTTGTTAATGGGTAGTCAACAAGATTTTTTTTACCTGCTGGTTTCTAATGGGAACTTTTAAAGAAAGTTTATGTAGAAAAAGCCTTAGCCTTATAAGCTGAATAATTTCGACTAATCTATAGATGCTAACCTACAAAGTTTGAATGCATATCTTTTAAGGTTGTTGCTGGGAGATGGGTGGTTAGGGATGCAGGACTGAGCCTAGAGGGGCATTAGAGGAGGTTGGAATCACGAATGAATAAGAGTACTACAACGAGAGGTCGCATCTGGTTTGGAGAGAGTGATTGGGGGCCTGGGAGGATATAAGAGATTGGAGGGCTTCCAACTTCTCCCCAAAGCTCCCTAATTCACCCCAACTTTCGCACACTTATATTTTATTTTTATCTCAGTTTTTCTGTACCTGTGCCTAATTTTTACTCATGTGTCCAGAATTTATGGATATCTTGTAGATATAATCAAAAAAATTAATGTCTAAATTCTCCACATAAATTGAAATTAGCATTTATGATTCCACTGCTGCAGGTGCAAAGATGATTATTTTTGTTTCACACTGTGTTTAAACAGAAAACGTAGCTAATTCTACTTTCTGCATTTACAGAATGTTTGGGGGTAACTAATTCCGATAAGAAAGCTTTGGTGTAATTCAGTCAGATAAACAAATCAGTCAACTGAACACTATCCTTAGGAGCTACCGGATATAGCCAGTTATGCCAAAAAAATGTTGTGTGTTTGCATGTTGCACTAATTATGCAAGTGAAAGAAGTAAAAGTGGGGCCAGTAAGAAAATATCAGTATACCGCTTTCCCAGGGAAGAGGAAGAGAAACAAAACTGGATTAAAGTCATTCCAAATGACAACCTAACAGTAAATCAAAACACTGTCATTTGTGAGATGCATTGGCCTGAAGATTACGAAAAGATTAAAGCCAAAGGAGGGAAACCACGACCAAATATAAGATCCTATGTAATACAACTGCCAACAGGTATTATATTATGCTTATCGTTGTGTTAGTGTTATTATTTATCTATTTTATGACTGTGAGGTTGCCTATAGTTTTATGCATGGGATTTGCGCGTTAGGACGTTCGAGCGCGTGTGCTTGACTGTGTAATGTGTATTTTGTGATGGTTTTCAATGGTAGTATTTTATGCTTTTGTACCATACTTTTTTTGGGACTTTTCATTGTTTAAGCGTTGATATTTTATACCTAAAATGTTCCGGCCAATTTCGTTACAATACAAGCATAGATAGTGAACCTAGATAAAGGGTGAAACAGACTGTAAGCGTGTTTTATGTTATTATATCTTAGCCTATGTCAACGCCAGTTAGGAAAAATCCGTTGAGCTTATGTAATACGCACAATTTAAGTTATTATACTTCTGCAATGTTTGATTTTGAGTAGGCCCCCACAAAATATTGGCGCTTGCGCGATGACATGGCCTGTTGTTAAGAGCGCCATGGTATGAGTGTAAAATTGAAATCTACGTTTTACGCACATGCCTTTGTGGCAGAACTTTTTTTAAAAATTACCTCTGAGGCAGAATTGAGTTTCATCAAAAAAATTTTCAGACTTTCCTTTTTTGCATCACTTCATGATAGAGCATAAAAGCAATTTTCAGATGTAACTGCTTCCACTTATTGAAGGGCATCTTAAATTATTGTAAGAAAATTTTGAGAAGTATTTCACTGCTGAACAGAATACCACACTTGATGCTAATTCTTGGACATTACACTCTTTCACGTATGATAGTATTATTACTGAAGCCGAAGATTTGACTGATCTTCAATTAAATTTCGTCATGAAAGCATTATTTCAAGAGACACCATGTACTGAATTTTGGGGGCAACTACTAAATGTGCCAGAATACAGAAGCATAGCAAAAAGGGTAATTTCTGTTTTCCTTCAAATGCCCAGAACGTATTTGTGCGAAAATGGTTTTTCGTTTTTGTGTGAGATCAAATCTCGCAAAAAGAAATTCAATTACCCACATCGACCCATTGATGACTGATGAGGGAGCAATGAGAAAGGATATCATTCCTCGGTTTGAAGTGTTGGTTAATAATATGCAACAGCAAAAAAGTCATCAAAGATAATTTCTTGAATTTGCTGTGTGCCCTGTCTTGTGTTATTCTCAGTGACGTTGCTAAGGATGGTGGCACCCTGGCGGGATTTCGTGGTGTCACTCTTTTTCGGTTCAGAAATAGGTGAAGACCAGAGGTGGACAAAGTAGTCGAAAAATCTACTTAAGTAGAAGTATTGTTACTTACTCAAAAATGCCTTTCAAGTAAAAGTAGAAGTATGGCGAAGCATTTCCACTTAAGTAAAAGTAGGAAAGTAGTCAAAATTAATTCTACTTAAGTAATGAAAGTAGAAAGTAATTTCGAATTTCACGTGTTTGTTTATTCTTCGAAGGTTTGCTGTTGTGACGCTTACGATCAGTGTTCAAGCAAAACCATACTTACGGTAGCATATCAAAAAATCAAAGTTTTATTATTCTCTTGAAATTACACCAAAGCGTGTTACGAATACGATTTAGTAGGGACTCTGGGCTCATCTCCGCGCCTGGACAACACAGCTTGAGAAGAAATGTCGCAGCGATGGCGAGTCGTTAGCAACACTGTTCGTTAACCGGCTAGGGAATTGAACCCCAGACGGGCCGCAGCAAACGCAACGCCGTTAACCGCTAATCTTTTTCGTATGAACCAGGAGTAATGCGCATGTCTAGTTTGTCTACTGTACCATGCTAATCAGGGTTCGGTATGCTTTTTTTTTTTAGTGAGACTGAGTCAACACCTGGTATTTGATGCAACGCAAAAACACACTACCCTAAATGACCTGTAAATGAATCGTCGTAACTATTCAATAAGTTTCGTAGTACTGTACAGTAAAACAAACTCGATACCGTACGTACTTATAGTACACGTTGTGAGGTGGAACAATGTACACTACCTAACGGTCGAGTTCAACAATCCATTTAAACTTTTATTGGATTAAACCTGCTATGTACAATACGAAGTAAGCCAATCAGCAGGTCACCACAGATTCGTAACATCTAATTCGTACAAATCTTCAACCGGGTATACGATACACCAATTGGTATGCGAAACGGTAATTATGGTACTCGGTATACAGAGGGTATACGAAACAAAACTGCGATCTTCAAAACAAAAAAAAGAAAATGGTCTCCACTTACATTCGGGCTAGATTCGGTCCAATTTCGCCCAAATCTAAGCATGAAAAATCGGATCTACAAAAAAAGTCTACACCACTTACACGGGCTAGAATTTTTTGTGGAGTATACAAAGTTTTCGAAAATCGCAAAAGGTATACCACGTAAAAAAAGGTTGAAGAGCACTAATCTAAACAATGCATTACTCAGCTCGGATGGCTAATTGTATAGCTCGCATGCCTCTAGAGCGGTAAATGACAATCACGCAAATGACAGTAGGCTGTTAAGATAGTTTAAATACAGGTTAGTCTAAATCTTATAATTTATCAGTGCTGGTACTACGGTAGTAGCCCAAACGCTTACTGGTATATACTGGCAGCTATAGGCCTATAAGTGAAGGCTTTCAACTACCGGTATCTATCTGCATTACTTCTTTGGAAAACCTAACAAACAATAAAGTACACAATAATACTGCGCCCACCTAAAACAAAGAAATTCCAGAAAACCTTGCCAAACCTCAAAATTGCGGCTCATTACCGGTACATAGACTGTAATCACAGCGTACCAGACTTCTGTTTCGCGTCCTGCACGAACATGTTTTCGATAAGCAGAGTTGCCAGATATAATGAGACAAACAAAAAAACTTCAAATCGTGGTCATTGGTCAAATCATCATCAAAAAGGATTGGCTAGGTGTTTACTTCTACTTCACATAAAAGTCATTACTACTCAAGTAGCGTTACTTCGAGAGGATTTTACTTGAAGTAAAAGTAGAAGTATCAGAAATGAAAAATACTTAAGTAAGTCGCTCGTTACCGAAAATCCTACTTAAGTAGTCTACTTAAGTAGAACTACTTCGTTACTGACCACCTCTGGTGAAGACCAAAAAAAGGTTTTTGCCGTAAAATTAGTGGATTTTCGGTCCAAAAAAAGGTGAAAACCAAAACACAAAAAAAAAAAAACAGAAAAAGGTCTTCGCCGTAAAATTACTGGGTTTTTGATGCAAATGAAGTTGGAGACCAAACAAAATGAAAAAACAAGGTCTTCACCACAGTTCAGTGGAGTTATGGTTTCACGTCATAATATGGTGTCACCCGGGGTCGGCCGCCCCCCTTTTCCTAGCTACGCTACTGGTTATTCGTAGTGCAGACTGTAGTGCAATTGTCTTTTTGCATGTTAATTTTAATGTGGCTTTTTGCCTCATTTCAAATTTTAAGCAGAGGGTGCATGGGCTCGTCACAAGACTTTTGAGGGTGCACCGTCACGAAAAAAGTTGAAGAGCACTGGTCTAGTAAACAGAGAAAGCGTTTGTTACTGAAGCGGTAAAGTCGGATTTGACTCTGGCTCAATTATATAGGTTAAAATTGGCATTGCACAGCTTCCATGCTTGACTTTTGCTGTTGTTGCGGTTATCCTCTGTCACTGAACAGCGTCAGACGCTAACTAGTGGATGATCCGCACACTTTTCATTGCATAAAGAGCTTTGTGCTGGGAGGAATCCACAACCGCTTAGAAGTTTTTAGGTGATCTAATGCTCCTATGGATTTCTTCGAATTCTTGTCCATAGAATTCGATGCTTTTTCAAGACCACCAATGTGGAGATAACCATGGTAGAGTGTCTTATCTAAGGACACTACAATGTGATTAGGGTGAGGGTTAAACCCGATCATGCGATCAATTTCAACGTAAAAGCGACTCTTTTACTCTCTCGGCAACGCAGCCAAAAATTAAAATGCATGACAGGCCCACTACCGCAGAAACTCCTCACAAAACCATTTTGGGTTGAGCGACAAAAACAAGTACACAAAAGTCACTTACTGACAACAATTTGGAGATTGAAATTTCGTTTAAGAAAGACAAGTCGAAGAAGTTGCTCAAATGTATAGGTTTTCCCAGCACCTCCAAGCGGAATATCGGAGATTTGCTGAGGTCAGACACGCGTTGTGACAAACGGAACTGAAAAAAAATTGGTGAGTTAGAAAGAGGAAAAATGAAAGTTGTTGGTCGGACATAGAGCTTAAAAAATATAGCATCTAAATAATTATTGCAATGGAATTAAACTATAATTGTACTTTTTAAATAACTTTCGCGAAGTACAGGTGAGTAAAAATCTTGCAAAAGCCAAACTTTTCAAACCTAAGGCAATAAGAAGTCAAGGTTTATCATGACTTTATTATTGATAGCTGAACAGAATGATGAATGATAAGCCATTAGCAATACTACGTCAAACAAAAAACTTCATTACCAAATAGCCTTTCGAATGTAATTACGGATGTAATATTCATAAACTGACAAGACAAATTTTTTTTAGTCGCTAAATACTGTAACCATGATAACTGTAAACAATAAATAAAAAAAAAAACAAAACTATAGTGATGATAAAATAATAATGGCAGTTTACTTTTTATTCGCTCAACATGAGATAAGGAAGTTGCAAATGGACCCTGGAATCATCGTCATGAGTCACGCAACCTCCCTGCACGTCAGAGTTGAAAATTGTTAGTTTTGCCTCTAAATTTTAATTTGTGATAAAGAGAATTGTGACCAATATGAATTTTTAATACTCTGGCACGTCAATTTTTAATACTGAGAAAAGCAAAGTGGCCAAACAGCAAGATTTTAGTACTTCTCTACGTATTTGCTAAGCAATTATTGCATTAAACTTAACCTTCACGGCAAATACGAGATACTGTCTTTTATGATTTGGTTTTAAATTAATTCCCCGACTTTAAATACCGGTATGTGGAATTTGCAATAACCGTATCTTAATACTGAATTGTGCTTGCACCTGATCTTTGATCAGTTCCAGTTTTTTCAGTCCTTGAGTGGACAGAGGAGGTGGTTTTGTATTCTTCGGTTGCAACAATTCGATAATCGGGATGCTCAGAAGGTACTTCATAACGTCATTCGGTAAGTAGCCATCAAGACCTAGAAAATGATCCGTGATAGGTTTGATCTTCCAAGTGTCAATTTCAGCTTCTATCAAAGTTGTCCAATCACTGTCAACCTGCAACCAAAACGTAAAATAATAAAGAAACAACATAGACGACTGACAACAAGTTGGTATCCAATAGCCGACAAACCCATATGACGTAGTCTTTCATATTTGGAGCAAGATCGACCTACCTCCAAAGTCGTCGCTGCTTAGCAACAACTGACAGTAGAAAAACGCTTAATCTACACTTTTTATGAAAGAACATTTTTGTAACAACACGAGGCTCTTTTTTTTAATTTTAAGAACAAATTAAGAACAATGTCAGTCTGGGCTTGAAAAAAATAATTAAAAAGGGTTAGTACAATGCAGTATTTAAGTATTCAGGAGAACTTTTTTTGTCTTTTCCATACTTCTGTAGTATCTTTTTTTATTACACGTAGACGGTGATGCGTAACAAGGAGGGAGTTGCGTCCTTTGATAAGACGCTTTACGATGATTATCTTTACTTGGTGGCTTCAAACAAGCAGCAAATTCAGCTGAATAAAATTCGAAGAAAATCTACAGGAACATTGGATCACTGGAAACTACTACGCAGCGGTGAATTTATCCAACCACGAAGCAGTCATTGCAATGAAAAGTGTGCGGATCGTCCGACAGTTAGCGTTCAACGCTGCCGGTTACAGAAGGATAAATATGCACAACAACAGCAGAGCTATAAAGCTGCAACAATTTCTGTATGTTTTACTGCATTATTTGCAAAGAGTCGAGCCCGCTAGTATCCTTTCTTTTAGTGCTGTATATCGATTAACTATCTATCAGCCTGGCAATGCTGCCAGAATACCAACTCTAATGCAAGGTTCTGCAGAAAAAGAATAGAAGCACGCAGCGCGACTTGCACCAGAGTTGTAAACGGGCCGACTAGTTCAGGCCCGAACTTGGCCCGAACCCGAAAACTAATTTGAAGCCCAAATCATGCCCGAAAAAAACCGAAAGTTAAGTTAGGTCTGAAAAATTTAGCAATGTTGCCAGGTTATTTTGATTATATTCTTGTGCACCTAAGACAAAAAGTACGTCTCAGGCCCGAAATAAGCCCGAAATTTTTGTCAACTTTAGGCCCGAACCCGATTCGAAAAGCCTGGCCCGACTTACAACTCTGACTTGCTCTCGACTGCAACACTCGTCGGACGCGCGCCTTTAAAGAAAAGTTATTGAGTCGCAAAAAGCGGTAGATTGTAAATATAAAGGTATACTTTGTAAAAATGCGACCCGGTTACCTCAATTTGGAAAGAAAGATCAATTTTGAAAGGTGCAGGGTTTGGTCCAGCAAAATACAACTTTGCTTTCGCTTTCGTATTTATTGCTTGTTCGAAAATGGGCAAGGTCAAACTTTGCTGACGTTCAAACGTTTTTGAAGATGATTCAGCTATCATAGAATTGCTTTCCGACCCCAGTACGATAGGCAAAATTGAAATAAGACTTGAAACAGTGCTGAAAATATATATAAATATCAGCCGAGAGTTAAAGCAAAAACTAACTTTAAGTAGCACATTTTTTTATTTTTATAGGCTAAAGGGATTCTCTTCAATAATGCCCAGTAGTAGCATTAATGCATGAGAAAACTTTTCGATATATTGTTCAGAACAATTTCTGCTTATTGATCATCTTGGCTGCTAAAAACTGCACCCCCTTTTCTCCCACATATTTGTTATTAATAACGTGATACTGTACTGTGACTGAAAAAATACAAAACAAAATTTACCTGTTTGTAAACGATGACTGATTTACGTTGCTCAGAAAAATTTGCGTTTTAATAAAATTTTTCAGCATTTGACTGAACGCAAAGTTCTCACTAGATCTGACTGCAATACAAATTGAAAATTAACGTAGACACTAATAAATTCTTTTATTCCACGTATCCCATATAGGCAGTACTTAAATTGTACGGGGGACGCGTCCCCCCCATCGAGAGTTAGCGTCCCCCAATCGAGATTTAGCGTCCCCCCACCGAGATTTATACGTCCACCCATCCAGATTTGAGCGCTGGATGATGAAACGATCAAGAGCCAGTCAGCACGAATAAATCCTACAAATTCCGGCCGAATATAGTCCCAAATTGCGGTGAAGACCTTTCTTTTTTTTTTTTTTTTTTTTGGTCTTCACCTGATTTCGGGGAAAAACGCTTCAATTTTCGGCGAAGACCTTTTTTTTGGTCTTCATTCAATTGGGGGGACGAAATTACGTAATTCCCACTAAAATTTGGTCAAGGCTGCAAAAGCGTCCCCCCATGCAAAATTTTACAATTTAAGTACTGCATATAGGTGGATGTAACAAGAAACCAACTTGCGAATGTGGATTTTTGCATAAAGAGGAAAACATATTATTGTAAAACAAAAAAAGTAGACAAAAACAGATGCTGTGTAATTCATTTTATGCCCGTCTTGGATCATTGGGTCAAACTATGAAAGATTTAAGTAGATACAGTTATGAGATTCAAAAGATGAAATCTTTATTATACTTGGTGTATCACGCTGAAGCTAGTAACCAGTTTGCGGAGCCGAGCTCCGCGTCATTGCGGCCGAGTAACACAGCTCCTTTCAAAGAAATGCCGCAGTGGTGGAAAGTAGTTGGCAACAATGTGTCCGATTTAAACCGCTCGAGATTTCAACCTCATACGTTCTGTTTCGGCAACAAAGGTATTACAGCTCGACCAACTTGCTTATAGTATTACTATGCATTCCCTTTGCTAAAAAGGTACATGTCTATTAATTCCACCAGCAATTGCCAGCCACAACTTTTGCTCTGATGAATGAAAAGAAGTAAACAAAGTGGTGCGTTGTTGTGGATGTATATTTTGGTCTTATCAAAGTTATACTTCTTACAATATTATTTTTACAGTTGTGAAAAAATTACACAAATTTATAGATAAACAGCAAAAACTGATGATCGAGCCGTAAGCGAAACTGTAGCATCGTCCGCTCATTACTCGCAGACTGTTTGGTTTCAATTTTTTTTCGATTACTAGAACGACGCTTTCCATAAAAACTTTTTACTCATAATGTTTTAGGAGCTAAACATCGATGTATGATGATTTTGACGTTAGCGTGCCAGAGTTTTCGTAATAGGCTAGAAAGCTTGCAAATGATTAAATTTTTAGGGACTCACTGTTGTGGATTCACTAGTGTGTATAGTTGGAACTGTTATTACTTTATTCTCTTGAGTTGTCGATATGGCGATTGCTACAAACAGTGGCGTATTTAGGGAGGGGGGCAATTGTGCCATGCACCCCCCTCTTTGGGGTGCCAGTAATGCATAAATATCTAAGAATTGTGCGCAAAATTAAGTTATGTCCCCCCTTTGGTATTTGGACAGAAAGTCTGGGCAGAAAATTGGGCTGAATCTGGGTGAAGACCTTTTCTTTTTTTGATCTTCACCTAAATCTGGGCAGAAAAACGGGCTAAATCTGAGTGAAGACCTTTTTTTTTTGTTCTTCACCCAAATCTGGGCAGTAAAACGGCCTAATCTGAGTAAAAACCTTTTTTGGTCTTCATTATTCTCAAATTTCCTGCCTCCCCCACCCTTCAAAAATCCTGCGTACGTCACTGGCTACAAAAGTAAGCAATACATTTTCACTTACTAGCTTGCAATACGGAAGATATTTCCGATTCAGATGGCTCGTTTGAGAGCAGCAATACAGCGCTGCTTAACCTTATATCCGAAAGTTGCCTCTCATCGTTTACAAAAGAGGACAGTCGTCTTCGAACCTGTGAAAGTAACAGCGCTTATAAAATGCGTTCTTTTGCTCTAGAGAGAGATAATGTAACTAGTGGCCATTACAGGAGAGCAAACTCCATGATTTAAATGATTAATTTTGAAAGTGCAGTTGAAAAATACATCATGCAGTGTTTTGGAACAATTTCGGAATTTTCCGACCATGAAAAGGTTTCGCCTTCACAGCGTCTGGCAATGATAAAGTTATGTATGGCATCAAAATTGCAAACATTACAAATCGCATGTCTCGTCATTAACAACTGCAATTCGTGAACTGTGTTCAACGAGTTCAAATTGCTGTAATTAGCGCGTTTTAGCGAAACTCTTCGAAAGGTTATTTTGGTTTTCCTTTACTGTATTCGATGCTTTATAAACTAGTAGGCTATACCATTATATCGGTACCTACTTTAGTCATGGATGCCGAGAGGTGATTGTTCAGTACTTGTATCGCTGCAATTAAGACCGATGAAGGGACAGAATGCCCGTGAGTACACGATAACACGCTTTCTGTAATGCTTCTTTTGCTGTCAGTAAACTGAGACAATGATCGAATTGCGTACTCTACTTCTTTATGTTTATTCGAATCTGAAACAAGCAAAATCCTCTAACGAATTTATATCGTTTTCTAATTAGTACTCTAAACACAAAATTCCGCAAAATTTTTGTTGAATTACGACGCAATTCAATTGACACTGCAATTTGATTGGTTCTTGAGCAAACGTTATTTCGCTTATCGCTACATCAGTCTTTAAAGAGGAAACCTTGTTCCACAATTCCCCTTATTCACAAAAATAAATTTAATTCGTTTAACTCCGAACCATCGGCAAATTTGCGTTTCGTAATTTCGTGGCAGAAAAGGATGAAATTTCAAAATTTCTTGCAAAACAAGTAACGAGATTTTCGTTCAAAATTTTGCAAAAGTCATCCTTTTCTAATGTCACGATATTTTGAAAAGTAGGTTTGCCAATGGTGCGGAGTCAAGGCACTAAATCTATTTTTGCGGATAGTGGAACAAAGTTGAGGCACTTCTTTATCATCTCAATCAGTTCTCATTTTTTCAGTGAAACCGACCTTGAGCAGTATCTTTTTAAGTTGGTGCGTAAAATACCAGTGGTTAAAAGCAGTGTCCACACCAAACAATAGCAGTGCTTAGAGGAAAAAAGATAATTTTGCAAATCACAAAAATTTGAACGTAAAATTTTTTTAATAAGGAGGAACGATTTTTATCATCCAATTACTAATTTTTGCAATGACGTCATTCAAAACAACCATTCATAACGTCATAATAGTAGATTAAACAAGTAGGGGTATCATCGCCCTTATGTTTGTCTAGGCTACGTCCTTGTGAGTCAACTAACCGGACGTGAGAGGACAGTTTTGACGCAAAATGTTTTGTAAGTATTCAATGCTCTCTTCTATGATGAAATCTGACTTGGCGCTGGCGGGCAGTGATGCGTGACGCGTTAAAACCTTTCCAAACGTAAGGAATGCTTGAGGACTGGTGGCGGCGAAACTCTTTAAAATACAAATTTATTATTTGCAACCAGCAATTAAAGTTTTGAAGGTAAAGCTCATGGTTGTGAATTCGTGTTGTTTACTTGTTTCTTAACCTTTAGTAAAATTATCTTCGGATAAGTAGTAACAAAAATACTTAAATTTAAAATATTGAGTAGTTACAGTACTTCAAATCCATCCGTATTCAGTTTTCCTGACAACGGAAGGCTGACTCAGCATGTGACTTTATCTCTTTCTCTTTTTTTTCATTCGCGTGAAATGGTTTTCAACATTTGGGCTAAACTGAATGGGTGAGCCAAATTATTCAATGGGTCAAATTTCATCTTCTATCAATGCTTTATGATCAATGCAGGTGGCAAAACATTAGTATTATTCTAATGGAAATGATATATAGTAAATACCTTGGCTGCTTGCAACACAGCGGAATTAGGATATTCGATCTCGGATATCACCTCCAGGATTCGCAGCTGGACAAACGGATTTAACGAGCTCACGTCTCCGGTGACCAAAAAATCACTGAATGCAGTTTGGCATCCGTGGGCGCAGTGTGACACATCATCGCACCAGTGCTCCTTCATGCACTCGCTCATAAGTTGTAACCAAGTGCTCCTAAATAGTGCCATCAGCGTTGCCGTTTTAACATGATTGGTAAATGGGCAAACTGAGCAACTGCCCTAATCCTGCGCTTTTGAGCATTCCACTACTGGTATAGAGACTTTTTTTGGCCTTAGAGATTGTTGAGGTTGGAAGCTACTTTTGAGATCTTGTGGATATATTTTTTATCGGGCACTGCAAACTCTTAATCGAGTTCAGTTTTCATGTTCAGTTTTCGGCACAACTCGAAATTACATTTAAGTTAGTATTCGAGTGAAATTAAGAGTACTAGGCTTTAAATCTCGTCTCTGGCTTTTAGCAAATTTTTGTCCAGTTCAAGTTTGAGCTAAGAACAAAAAGATAACCAGAGAAATAACTATTGATAAAACTCTTGGTTGCTTTTAACCCAATCCCATCGGGGATTGACTTTTGCAGCTAATGTTTGTGGTAGTTGCTGGGCCCAATCTGGCAAAATAGCAAATAAATGCCCGGAGGCGGAGAGAAAAAAGATGTGTGTCTGGTAATTTCATTGTTAGTTTCGGGTTAAAAACACCAATTAAAGTTAGCAATTTTTCAAAACAAAGCGTCACACAATCATTCGCGCAACATCACACTGCCCTTGGCAAAAATGAGCTGATTATGTGTAAATGTTCTAAAGACTGTTTATTTTCTCAAAATTGATATTTCTAGTTAAATCTTAAAATCTGACAGCTCAATCACAAATAAAATTTAAGTTTATGTTGGAATTCCCTAGACTTGTTTTTGTGCAACCCAAGTTTGAATTACCGTCCAAAAAATAATAGACCTAAAGTTGTTTATTTTACTTTATGTGCAGGCTTCAAACTAAACAGAAATCTAATCTTAATTAAAAGAAATTTAATTTTATTAAAATTGAACCAGAATCTTCCGCTTCAGTAGCAATTACGTAATGTTATTGGAGACCGATAGGCAGGGGCGCCGAGAGCCAAACGTGGGCCGGGGGCCAGCTCAAATACGACGGATTTCTGGTTTTGTGAAGTCCAAAATAGACAGAGAAAATGCTTCAGTTTGGTCCTAAAAATGATGTGATCTCCAAAAAAAAAGGTCTTCACCGAAATTCTAACGGTTTTTCCAGTCAAAATTTGGTGATCTCACAAAAAATGAAAAAAAAAGGTCTTCAGGGCTTCACATGCTAACTTCTCAGTGTCATTTCGATGGGCCCCCTCTCGAGCTCACGGGCCCTCTGCTGGGCCCACTGAAGCCAGCGGCCTTCCTAAAGCCAATGGGCCCCCTAAAGTCTATGGGACCCGGGGTCATTGCCCCCCCTGCAACCCCTCTCGGCGGCCCTGCCGATAGGTTGAAACAAATATGACACCTAGTCACATACAGAATTTTTGGTTCTTGTTGTATCCTGTCTCTGAATGACGCCATGATTTGCTGATACAAAGCGGTGATTGTTGCATCATCCTGTCGACTCATCCACATCACTAGGTTAGTGAAGACCGGTGCTACATGAGCAGTGTCCGAGTCGATTAAAGCGTTGTAAGCGTCAAAAGCGTCGAAGTTGTGCAAATCGGTTCCGACCACGTCGCTTTCAAAAATCATGTCGGTTTGTTTGTAACTACTCTGGAAATTTCTTCGCTCTCCTGAACACAGTTGAATTGCTACGTCTTTGTTACGTGTAAGCCGAATGTTGTTTTTATTGCTCATACTGTACGTTGCACGAAAACTTTCATCTCACATTAGCACAACTGTTTGATACGCATTACCCTACGCCTTCCAAGAGAGGGAGAGGAAGGCGCACAAAGCTGCACGGCGATTTTGTAGTGGAGCCATACTCCCAAAGTTTAAACCGGAGGTCAAAAATAAAAAGCCGAAACTTTGCTCTCATAAGAGGTTCGGAAGCAAAGCCTTTAAGAAGGTTAATATCAACACTTACTTTCGCTCATTCCATCATTGGCTTTCGGGGTCGCGATGCGATACGACGATAATTGGATTGTGACGTTAGTGCTCATATAATTCTGGTACATACAAAATGAATTTAAGAGGTTGCAAAAATCGCAAATCTTTTTAAAAACAAATATTTAAAATGGATGCTTGCTCTAAGATAGTAGAAATCTTGGACTTTAGGGTAAAAACAGTAATAAATCCTCCAAGCCATGGGTTGAGGTGATTATCTCCCGACCCTCTTGAGAACCAACTATAAACCTGCTTCAACAGACTAAATGAGAGGTTGCGACCGCTTGGTTGGGCACCACCGACCGTCAATGGTGAAGAGTAAAGAGAGTGTCATTTAAGTACAGTGTGTATAATTTATCAACACGCAGCATAATTTGAAAGAAACAACAGCTGCGTAATTAGAACACCATAAAAAGATTTAGCTGTAATTTTCTGACTTTTCAAAGACCAATATTTTTGTTTTACGCACAGAGAAAGCGATTGGCTTGGATAATATTTGTTTTACACACTGAACGTCTTAAATAGTGATTGGCTTGCTGTATAATAGGAAGACCATCTTCCTTTTTACGTACTGAGCGCGTTAAATAGCTGAAAACAGGCATTAATACTGCCATTTTTTGCGTTAATTTGGTCCTCTCCTGAGGAAATTTTTGGGTACTAATTCATAAATTACCACAGGTGTATCACACTATATCATCAAAGGGATTTAATTTGTAATGTACTTGACCAGAGGGATGTGGAGGAAGCCATATCTTGGCTTCGCCATTGGCGTGACTAGATATGACGATGAGTATATCATTTAAAAAAATAAACTCCGTCACAAAAGCTTAAAAAAAAGCTAACTTGAGTTTGTTGCCCATATTGAATCTGCTTCATCTTGTCCAAGACCGGCACTGAGTAGCTGTCTGTGCACGTAACTGCGTCGATGCGTCTATGACGGTACAATGTGTATTGGCAAGACTGTTTCGTAAACGAGCTGCCCATATACTTGTGTAGAAGTCCTTGTAGCTACAAGAAAAATAAGTTCATCAGATCAACCACGATTGCAAGGACCTCTTGACAGAACTGCAAAAGAACCTTGGCAGTTTATTTGCATAATCTGGAAATTCAATTTGAGCGGCACTTTACACGACTTCGACAACTTAGCTTGATGTTTTTTTATAACATACCACAGTACTGGTCAGAAATTAAAATTTAAAACCCTGCAATCTGTTTCAACTCTAATCGGGATCATCAGGGGTATTTTATTCAAATAAAACTCCACTCATCAAACTCCACTCATTTTGATGTTTTTTTATGTGATTCTTGTACTATTTGTACCCTTCGTCATGTTATGGTTTTGTTTTAGATTATTATGGATCAAAAAGTCATTCTTTTTTGTTGGTCACTTCTGAGTGCTCAATCATCAATTGCGTAACAACGAGCTTTTGTAATACAAATAACTTTTTAACCGGTAAAAATGCTCACAGCAAAAATCTATAAAAGTGCGAAAATCTTCAGCCTCCAAAAATTGTCAATTATGGCGCGTCGAAATAAATATAACTAACCTTAGGCGCCAGGAATCGGGAAGCTTGAGTGTTGCTGTGTGAAAAACCTCGCAGACGAAGAACGGAGTTGTGGATTTTACGTGGATTCTTTTGCTCTGTCAAATCGCGATGTGTCGTTACGTTCGACATTGCGCCGCTTCTCCACGTTACACGTGCGTTCACGTCACCAATTCCCAAGATACTGGATTGGTTTCGAATCTACGCAAACATGCAGAAATATCTTTAATAGCTGTCTTTTTAGGGTGAAATGATTACTACAGCTTAATATCAAAGAATCAGTTTTTTCCGAATAACTCATTTTCTGATGGAAATGGAAAGAGGGGTTCGTTTGGGGCAGAGATGGAAACCGGTCGGGTCGACCGGCACCGGTTGGGTCGAACGGCCGGTCGGGTTGCCGGTCGGGTCGAGATTCTTAGACCGGCTGGTCAAGCCGGTTGAAAAACCGGTCAAATTCTCCTTTCTTGGAACTAAAATACATCTAAGCACCAATCGAAATGCTCGTATATATTTTATTACAAATAAAACTTTTTATAAAAAAACAGTATTAACCAACCAAACCTTTGAAAAACACTTGCTGAATGGTTTCAAGCTGTGACTAATATGCTGTGACCATTACGAAATGCACATCCAATGGCGTATTTAGGGGGGGCATTGTGCCATGCGCCCTCCTTTGGGCCACGGCCCAAAGCAAAAAAGTGAAAAATATACGTTAAAATTGCATAATCAGATTATAATAAAGCATTCAAGTGGAAGAGGCTTACGCTACCTAGCGTTTTAGCATCATTTTAATCAGCTTAAGAGTAGAAGTGGTGCATATTTCAGGTTTTTTAGTACATGCTAAAATCTTGCCGCTTTGAAAAGCTTTTTTCAACTTAAATTTATCACACTCCACACTGGGTAAGAAAAACATTGCTCTTGTTTTTTTATATCTAACTAGCCATGGCTTGTTCTGAAGTAGCAACATTTCTACAAACTGCTGGGGTGCATTCTATTTTGAATATGTTCCAGCCAATGTTAAAACAGGTTAGTGTTTGCAGCTCGGCAAATTGCAAATAATCTGTCACCAACAGCGAAAAAAATTTAACTTTTTTTCTTGGCCTTACGCATAATATCATTAGAAAAAACCTCTAATAATTTAACTTGTATCCTCCAGTCAGGCGCGTAGCCAGAAATTCGCAATGGGGGGCTATTTTATAGGTCTGGGGGCGAAGCCCCCAGCTGCCGGAGGTTTTTTTCCAAAAAAAATTTGCATTTTTTTGCAAAAATAACAATTTTAGGGCTATTTTAATAAAAAATAATGCTTTTAAAAGGTGGCATAGAAATAGGCAGCGCAACATGATTCAACTGGTTGCATTAATGGGCTATGTGGAAAGTGGCTAATGTTACATTGTAGTTCTCTTGTTTACATGCTGGTAAATCATAAAATCCTATCATTCAATAAAACTCACACTGAGTAATCCATTTCGTCTATATTTTATAAAGAAAAATAATTGGGGGGGGGAGCTAATGAAAAGAGATTTGAAAGAAGTGATTGGTAATTAAGTAACTCGGAATAGCCCCCCTCTTATATTGAGTTTATACGTAATATATTTGTTGATGAAACCTATGTTTGGCTTTTTTACACTGGCGATCAAATTTGCTTGTTTAGTTTTGGGCATTTTTAAAAGTTTTTATTGATTTGTGACTTTAATTTTTGACAAATTAGCTCCCCATGAATACATGTTTCAAAAGATGCTTTAAATCACTTTTTTAGTCCATTCCAGCGCAAAAAACAGTCTCAAAAAAGCTAAAAACACAGTATTTTGGTTGACGGGCCAATGGGGGGGCTATAGTCCCCCCGCTCCCCCCCCCCCCCCCCCCGGCTACGCTATTGCCTCCATTTCTTTTTATACTAATTTTGTGCATGTTTTGCGCTGCTCAAAACAGGTCTTTCAAACCGAAATTTAACCTAAAAAGATCATAAAATTGAGTACGCAAAAATTTTTTGGGATTTTTTTTCTGAGACCCCCGTCCGGAGTCACAAATTTTAGCACCTCACCGATGGTCCCCTTCTTATGAAAATGCTTCATTAGATGCATTGAACAGTGAACAAAAATCTTCTGCAAAAATACCGGTCGACCGGCCCGGTCAGAAACCGGTCGACCAGCCGGTCGACCGGCCGGTCAACCGGCGTAGATTTTGAAATTTAGCGGTTGGGTCGGGTCGAGAAAATCCTGACCGGTTTCATCTCTGGTTTGGGGCTTGTGTAGGCATTGGTGTTCAGCAACTTTTGACGTGGGTTTCGTGTTTCTGCAATCTCGGAATCAAAAGTTGGGGCTAATTTTTGCAGGTTGGAGGCCGCCGACCCACTGGATGGCGGTGGCAATGGCATTTCTGCATGCAGCCCAGCAGGGGCGAATCTGGTGGTGTTTTTGGCCCATTTTCCGGGTTTTCTCGCCCCAGGTGGGTTGGTTTCGAGGAAAAGAATTTTTTCACTCCACCCTATTAAGCATGCCACACGTCCTCACCCAATACTATTTACTTACTACGTCTATCCACCCCTGTATCCTACCCTTAGGACCTTACCCTCTTCATCTCCTTCAACATGTTTTATACTGTACATAGCTTATTGCAAATTGCTTGTTTTTCATTATTTTTAGCTATTTTGTGATTGCTGCGTTAGGTTCAGCGACCATGCAGTGCCTTTGTTTTTTTTGTGTTATTAATGAAACTTGAAATTGTGCACGCTTCAACGTATATCGTTTTGTCGCTGTTTTCCTTTTTCTGGTTTGGTAGTGTGCTTTTTTGGCTTAAACGTTGATCTGGTGAGATAGAAATAAAAATTCCCTATTACTATCACTAATCAGTTATCACAAAGGCGACTTCAGTCAAGTGCTGATGGAGTAGTAGATACCACTTGATTGCGTCTTGCGACTGGTCGAGTAGACGCTCCACGATGTCACTTTTATTCTCCGAAGGAGCGCCAGGTACTGATAAAGTCATCAAAAAATATTTATTACCGTAAAGGTTTCTTCAGCTGTGTGCCGGAAGCCTTGGCCCATGAACTTGAGTGAAAGGGCAGAAAGGATCGCTTTCTTTAAGTTCCTAGTGTCTAAAGGTTCATCCTCGTGCATGAACACATGGGTGATCTAGCAAAAAAAATTCGTTTTAAAGCAAAACGTGTTGTGTCTACTGCAATACAATGCGAAGAATTATAATAGGTAATACTAATAAATGCATTAATTCATTTGAAGCGTTGCGATGGTCATTTGAAAATTCATTTGGATGTAATGTAAATAAAGCCCTAACACTCTTCCGAGTTACAGTACACTGTTACTTTTCCTTATACTTTCCTGTCTGTATGTTCGAGTACAGATTCCTTACTGTTCATGAGCAGTATTATAGATTCCTTAATGTTTGTTGTTCAGTTGGTGTTTGGTACCAGTGAGAAGATTGTACCTTACAATCAAAAGAATTTTAAAATTTTTACTCTCACACGAAAACAAACTCACTAATAAGCCCTTTTTTTGGTAATAACGCATTCGTTTTTACGCCAAAGTCCTGCATTGGCTACAGCTTCAGTCAAAAATAGGTCATCAAATGATTACCTTGCCGCTGTTGAAGTAAAAGTATGAATAGAATCTATGCAGAAAATGGTTGATTTTACTGGTTTTGCTCGAATCTTCCGTAAACGAAAGACCATTTGCACCATCTTGCATCTGTCCGTTCAGCAAAGCACAACCTTCCAGTTTGAGTCGGGCCGCGCAGTTTGCAAGAACATTGATCACCACACGCGAGCATCTACATGTCAGACACAAATCATGAACGTGTTTTTGTTCATGAGTTTGATCAATTTTGTGGCTTTTTGTCAGTGCAAAGTCAGGATTTTGTTTTGGGAGGGAGGAGAGAAATTGCTTGATACGAATAAGTAAAGAAAATGTTTTTGCCGAGATATATCCTGCACCTTTTTTCCGAGAAATTATAGTAGGTGAAAACAAAAAATTGCCTATGTTAGGCCTTCTCGAATGCCGTTTTTTCGAGCAAATTTTGCTCAGTAGGAGACTCTTAACTACAATGCGCAACGCAGGGGTGCAAATCTTTCTTGAGCATTGGGGAGAATAATTTGCAATTTTACTCCAATTTTACCCTATTTTCAACATTGAGGGGGATAAACCTCGACCACAATTTTTTTCAGGTGAGCAAATTAAGTAAAGAGCAAAAAAAGAAAAGGTCTTCACCAAAAATGGAACACTTTTTTCCCCAAGATCAGGTGAAGACCAAAAAAAAAGAAAAAAAAGGTCTTCACCAAAAATGAAGCACTTGTTTTCCCCGAATTCAAGTGGAGACCAGCGCTTTGAGGCAAGCCACAGTCACATTATTGGGGGGATGCAGATGTAAGCCATACTCAAATTATTGGGGGGGATACAGTCAAATTATTAGGGGGATATATCCCCCCCCCGGGTTTCGGTACCCCTGTGCGCAAGGCGGTACTTGAACAGTTAGGGCACAACTTTCGGCACAATGGCTTTTAACAATGATTGTGATCATCAATTCTCATTCAACTAATTACGCAATGAAGTCAAATTTTCTCGTACTCAGTAACAAAAATCACCAAACATGTGAAAAAATGCAGCTCGGTATAACAAACTACAGTATCTAGAAGTTTTTTGGCTTAACAAGCTCTTCAATCATTTCTGTATAACTTATCGGAATTGTAAAGCTCACTTGACTCGGAATCCGTTTGGTTCTTCTCTCGAAGAGCTTTGATGCACAACGGTTCCTTCGTAAGTGTAATAAAAGTTGCGGCCGTTGGGAAACGCCTGTACAGCTGAAATTAATGTAACCCAAAACGTTGTCAGTTACTAACTCGATTCAGCGGTAAGGCAGATAGATAGAAGACCAAAATTGCATCAGCTCACAAAATAATCACATTGATCATTTAAAAGTGGTCTGTTGCAGTAGATAAAATTAGTGTCTAAAAGTTCGAAGTTAATGCAATACTATCAAAGTGTGATTCTTCTTGACCTACCTGTGTCCAGAGGTCTGCAAGTTAAACCGCCATTTTCATCTCAACTGTTAAGATTATATCATAGTACGTGTAAGCACAGTACTGTTCTGAACTTCAATTCGAAAAGCTGTAAACACCATGATTTCCACAAAGTTTTTGATTTATCCTGACTCGGAATTGAACGGAGTCAACCGATATAAACGTTCTACCAACTATACAAACGGCGTTGGTTTAATTAATTGGTCAAGATTGATCATTGATGTTCATGTATATTGCACAGACCACAGTCTCACCTTGGCAGTCATCCCATTCATTCAAGAAGTAATTAGCATTTTCTTGAGCATTCACGGCTGCAAATAGGTACAATAAGTTATTGAAGGAAAGTAGCTATGATTTTATAGTATAATTGGCGAGGCTCAAAACCGAGTACATAAAGAAGATTTTGTAGTGAGAAAAAAAAGATTTTTTATCCTTACAAACATCTTTTTTATGCTTCATTTTACATTTCAGATTATTTGCTGTCGCTACGTGATTCTCTCAAGGAAATAAAAACTGCAACATTTCACAAACATTTATAAATAATGAGTTGATTTACAGTATACTAAATCTTGGTTATTGCCAAGCAAAATCTTTTAAATACTTACGATATGGTAAGACCGAACGCAAAGCAACGCGTCTTTTGGACTATCGCAGCGCTTCGCGTGTCTCTGCAAGCGTCGCCGACCACTCGCACAGATGCACGTAAAGTTGCAAAGGGGCTAATTACGCGTTGCTTTGTGTCTATTTTAGTTAAAAAAAAAGTAACTAATTGATTGATTTGAATATTTTCAAACCAAGTTTGTAACTTAGTTTTGAATAGAATTGTTGGTGTTTTAATTTTTGTTCAATGCTTTTAGTGTACCATTTCTCAGCTTTACAAAACATGCAACTTCTTCAATTGCTACTTCTCTACCATGTATATTTAGCAAAGTCAAAATTCACGAATAAATTCAACCAAAGAAATCGCCACAAAATTTTTCTAACTACTTTAATGGATTATGTTTTATTTCTAACTACAAGACGTAGCAAAAATCTTCATTCACTTTATTTTTGTGGCGCATGTCAAACAAGCTTGGCAATCTTTCAGTAATAACTCTTTCTTACACGGGGGGGCATTTTTGTTATCTTTTTGGTTTTTTAGTGATAAATCTCTTCAATAACTACATTTTTATTTCAAATAAACTTGACTTTGAGTCAAATTATATCACAAATAACTCCTGAAAATTGGAAGCTGCTAAGGCTACGGAAAGTTTCCCAATTTGAGGTGTCGCGAATGTCACTTTTCGAAATCTGAGCATTTTTGGACAAAACTCAATCAAAATAACGTCATAAGACGTTTTTGTGACGTAACTACTTTGACTTGAGCATTTTATGTTTCAGTATTAAAAAACAAACGTATGTACAAAATTTGAACCGCCTGTGACCTCATCAAAAATAATTTTATTTTTTGAAAATATAGTCGTGCCGTCACGACGATGACGTCATCAACTCAAAACCAATTTTTCTGAAAAATTTTGCTGAACACCAACCTGCATGCCAAATTTGGTGTTTTCATGATTTTTGGTTTCGGGAATTAGATAGGGAGGCATTGGATTATTCACATACTTTTCATCGCAATAAATGTTCACTAATGCTGCTGTTAGTAGGATTGGATTGAATTTGAATTTTGAATTTGAATCCGCTCACGAATGATTGATGAATTTGAATTTGAATTCGAATTTTGCAAAATCAATGAATTTGAATTTGAATTTAGTTTTTTCAAATTCAATGAATTTGAATTTGAATTTAGTTTTTCCCCAGTCAATGAATTTGAATTTGAATTTAGAAATTCAAAACAAAATGAATGGATCCAACCAGTGCCGTCGCTACGGGGGGGCAAAGGGGGCCGTACCCCCCCAACGGAAGCTTGTGCCCCCATGTTGGTTCACTAAAAATACTGCTTTTGAAACATCACGCAAAGACAAGACAACAGACAATGATGGAAAAAGAAAAAATTACGTTTAAACATAATTATCCTTTGATGTTTTTTCGATTCTTTGTGAAATTGCTGGCAACCAACTGCTGTGCATTAATCTGGCGCAATATTCCGTCTTATTGACACGCCTTTACGGATGTGTCGCGGACAGTAGCGTAGCCAGGAGAGGGGCTATAGCCCCCTCCCCCTATTGGCCTGTCTACCAAAACACAAAATAAGAAAAATAACACGTTTTTAGCTCTTCTGAGACTTTTTTATGCGTTGATATTGACTAAAAAGTGATTTAAAGCATCTTTTGAAACATATATTCAGGGGGGGATAATTTGTCAAAAATTAAAGTCACAAATCAATGAAAACTTTTAAAAATGCCCAAAAATAAACCAGCAAATTTGATCGCTAGTGTAAAAACGCCAAACATAGGTTTCATCAACAAATATATTATAAACTCAGGAATAAGGGGGGGCTATTTAGTGCTACCTAATTACCAATCACTTCTTTCAAATCTCTTTTCATTAGCTCCCCCCCCAATTATTTTTCTTTATAAAATATAGACGAAATAGATTACTCCGTGTGAGTTTTATTGAATGATAGGGTTTTATGATTTACCAGCATGTAGACAAAAGAACTGCAATGTTATCATAAACCACTTCCCACATAGTCCATTAATGCAACCAGTTGAATCATGTTGCGCTGCCAATTTCTATGCCACCTTTTAAAAGCATTATTTTTTATTAAAATAGCTCTAAAATTAAGTAATTTTTTGCAAAAAAATGCAAAATTTTCGCCCCCAGCCTCCGACAGCTGGGGGTTTCGCCCCCAGACCCCCATTGGCTTCCAGAGGCTGGGGGCTCCGCCCCCCAGACCCTCACAACATCCCCCCCATTGCGAATTTCTGGCTACGCGCCTGGTCGCGGAAGAGACACGTAAGCATGCAGAATTGTTATCGGTACTTCGTTAGTGATTATGACATGAAACAATGCGTGAAACCTTTTTTTCAAAGACCAGCTGTTTTGATTTTTAGAGTAGACTCAACATTTTGAGGTCACAGTTAGTGGTGCAACTAGGGGAAAGGGCTTAAACCCCATTTGCAAAGTTACAAAGAAAATTTAATCTCAAAATACAAGCGTTTAAACGTATTTTAGACTTGACCAAAAGTAAGGGGGGTTGAGGTGCAAAGCAATTCAATTCTTTGGAATGACTTTTGAATTTTAGGAATTTAGTTATTCATATCGCTTCTAAAAGTGTGAAGTATGATTAAAATGGCGTTAAAATTGCGTTCTTTTTTTGCTTCAAAATCGCCCAGCGGCTAGGGGTTCCGTCCTCAGGCCCCGTACACATTCACTTAGTATTTAGTGTCTATGTCCGTCTGTGACACGCTTGAGTTGCATCAGTTTGTTCAGTACGGGGCTAATTTAGGCAGTTTTTTTGTAAAAAAATTTGCTTTTGGTTGACCTCTCTTAGCAAAATCCTGGTTGCACGTCTGGTAGCATTAACTGCTGTGGATAGATTTTTCTAGCGATTAATGGCCACAGACGAAACGAGCTAATAAAATTGCGCAAAATTGTAGCCGTACAAGATCTGAAGATCAGTTTTTATATGCAAATTTTAGTGCCTCCCCCACTTTTGGCTTGTGCCTCTTCACTTCATTTGCTCTGGCGTCGGTACTGGATCCAATTCTGGATTCAAGCAATTTGAGTTGTTGGTATATTACGCACCTGTGATGCGCTAATACACATCTGCGACTGCGAGACTGCGACTTGCTAGATGCAAATTGCAAAATCTATTTGAATCTTTGGCGTGAAAAGTGGGGTTGGATTTAATTTGAATCTTGATTTTGAATCCGCTCACGAGTTATTGATGAATTTGAATTTGAATTCGACTTTTGCGAAGTCAATGAATTTGAATTTAGTTTTTTCAAAGTCAATGAATTTGAATTTAGTTTTTTTGAAGTCAATGAATTTGACAGAGGTGGAGTCCCCGAGAACGTCCTTGGCCTCGAGAATAGATTTTGAAGTCCTTGGCCTTGGCCTCGAAGGTCAAGTCCTTGGCCTTGGCCTCGAGGCCTCAAGTCCTCGAAAATTGGCCTGTCCTCGGCTCGAGGACAGCACTATTTTTTAAATTGTTAAAATTTTGTGGAGCGCTTGAAAAATTTTTTGGAAAACGTTTTTTCGTGGAAATCGCTTGAAAAATTTTTGTGAAGACCATTTATTTTTTGGAGAGCACTTGCGCTTGTGTCCTTGGTCCTTAGTCTTGGCCTCGAGCATTCCTGTCCTTGGCCTCGATAGTGTCTGTCCTCGGAAAGGCTGTCCTAGGCCTTGGCCTCGAGCCTTGTGTCCTCGACTCCACCTCTGGAATTTGAATTTGAATTTAGTTTTTTTAAAGTCAATGAATTTGAATTTGAATTTAAGATTAAAAAAAAATGATGAATCCAACCCTGGCTGTTAGTCCTGTGGATTTTTTGTCTACTGAGTTTGCTGCTTGTTTGAAACCACCAAGAAGAGATTATTTTATTTCTGATGATGCTTTCCGGTTTTTGGAAGCGACATGTTAATAAACTCCACAACAACGACTTTGGTGTGTTTTTCTGAAATTTGGTGGGAGGATGAAAAGTTTTCAGCAACTTCCATACTCACCAAAAAAGATACCTAAGAATAGGACAAAAAAACTTGCAAATCTTGAAAGCATAGGTAGCCTTTAATAAAAAATCGTTAGACTAAATATTTGTAGCTGAAAATACAAAATAATGTTGTCATTAGAGTAGGTCCAAGGAGAAAACAGATAACAAAACAAAACTTTTTTCAAAAGAAACGCCTAAACGTCAAAACATCGCAATTAAATTATTATCAAAGAAAATTTTTACATTAACGTTTGATTTTTGAATGACCCTTAACCAATCATTCTTTTAGATTGAAACAATCAGCGCAAGGAGCAAAAGTGGTTTTAGCGCTATGCAAGCTTGTCCACAAAAAGCATTGAAAAAAAATACTGATCAAGATAAAAAAAAAAACAAGCAAAGAGTACTGCGCAGAAAAACAATACTTGCTTGGCAGTAGAAAACACCCAGTTTAATTGAAGACCGAAGAGAGCTTATTTTGGTAGTTAATTGCTCACATTTATAGATACAGTTTACGTCGTTGAGTACTGATTATGCAGTATGGTGTACAGTTAGTAGTGATACCTTTCTTATGCGACCACCGGTAGTTCAAACTAAAAGTGGGAGATGCGTAACAATACTAGCTTCTTGTTTGGTTTCGGAATTATAAATGTTCTAACAAGCCAAAATTCATGCAAATGGCATATTGTTTATACAAATTGGTCTTTTTTCATTTGTATTTTTATTTCAATTTTTGTGCGCGGTTTATAATTGTACGTTGATACTACTAATGCCGTCATTGGTGTACGGTATTGTTCTTTTTTTCTGAATTTGACTTTGAATGTCGAAAAGCAACATTGACCTAGAAAAATGCAAATTTACCATATTATTTATCGTGACATATTCAAATAAAATTCGCAATTAAAGAGCAAGATAATAAAAAAGATACAGAGTCATCAAAATTGTAACGGAAGTTGAGAAGCATCCCTTGGTGTATCATCTCGAGAAACACTGGTTTGAAGCTTTTGGAACTGCCAACTGTTTGAGCTTGAATACGCAAGTAGTTTTTTCCGCTTTAACCCGTTATGTAATTACTAAAATTTTTAAAAATTATTGATACCGTACTAGTAGTAATTGGTGACTCTTCGCTAAACCTCTTGCACTTTACTTCTTTAAATCGCGAAAAGTACAACTAACTAAACACACTTATTGCCATTATTGTGGACAAACTGCGAAATCTCAACTTTGCTGCAGTTTAAAATTCTGTTTTGCTTGTTTGTGACGCTGTAACCTTTTGGTTCTACAAACTTGCTGTGGCGTCAATTTGTCCATGTTTTTCTGTTCCGAACAGTTTGCAGGCACTATTTGTGTTTACTCTACGCGTACTTACACATTGTTTGTGCACTGCGATTGCCTATGCTGTACTGATTTCTACAAGATTTAATGGCGTTTGTAATCAATGCTGGTCAACATTAATCGTTATTACGCAAGCAAAATAAATGTTGGCAAAAGCAGTTTTTATAAGCGTTGGTAGATAAGGAACACGAATGCTTTTAAAACTGCTATGCGCTGGTTGGCTAAAATTGCTCTGCGGCTAGAAGATCGCAAGGGCTATCTGTAATATCAATTGGGTACGTGTGCATAGAATTTAATCCAGGTTAAACATCATTGATATTGTGCACGGTTTTTAGTGCTTCAAAAATCAAAACAAATTCAAATTAAATCAAATCTTTCATTACACTTGCTGTAATACGCCGAAGCGTGTAACGAACGAGTTGGCGGGGCCCATCTCCGCGTTATTGCGCCCGGGCAACCCAGCTCCTTTCAAAGAAATGTTGCAGCGGTGGCGAGCCGTTGGCAAGACTGTGTCCGATTTGACCGGCCCGAGATTTGAACCTCAGACCTCCCGCTCCAGAGACGAACGCGTTACCGCTCGACCAACTGGCGGATGTCGTAACTGTCATTACAATTTATTTGCCAAGTTGCCTTGGCCAGAAGAGAACGGAGCTTGCTTGGCCCTTGTGGTACGCTTGAGTTGTTTCAGTTTGTTTAGCACGGGCCTAAAGATAATTTGTGCGCAAAAAAGTTTTACGTTTTGTTCAAGCCCCCTCCCCTCTTAACAAACCCTGATTGCGCTTTTGGTCGCATTCACTGCTGCAGGCAAATTTTTCAAGCAATTATGAGGGATAAGAAAGGAGCTAAGAAACGCTACCGGCCTTTATTCGTCTTTTTTTTCAGATATGAACGCAAAATCGTTAAAATAACTTATAATTTGTAGCCTTAAAGTGCCAGTTTCTATGTGCAAAAGTTCAGTTTATTCTAGTGCCCCTTCCACTTTTGGCTAGTGCCCTCACTTCGGTTGCTCTGGCGACGGCACTGTCTGCCTACCACCTATTTGCTATATTCGATGGAAATTTCAAAAATCCTCGCTATCTGTGTACTTGCCCCCCCCCCACTGTGTACTGGTGCACTTGCCCCCCCCACCCAGGAAATTAGGATGCCAAGTATTTTTTCTGTTTAAATTTGCAAAATAAGTCTAAATATATCTAAATACTTATCTAAACTAAGAAAACAACCCTTTTTGGAGCTGTTTTACCTTTTTTGCCTTGGTGCAGAGGGCGGGGGCAAGAGAAACAGAATTGCCTATTTTACGTGAATTATCATACAGCATTTTCTTAAAAGCGAGGTATAGCAATACTCTAGGATTGAGCATTTAATTGTTCTAATAAATAATCCATACCAAACGTTTATTTCTAGAAGAACATGGTTTATCAAACGTTTTAGCATCTCTGATCTGTCATTGAGCTTTTATCATCAGGATCTAAATACAATAGAGCGTTCAATGCTTTGAATTAACGCTGTTATCTAAACACTAAAATAATAATTACTCCGCCATTAAATTAATTTTGCTGAGAAATCGAAATCAAAACCAAACCTGTAATCAATAGCGTAGCCAAGGGGGCTGTGCCACCTGCATTGGCTTGTAGACCAAAGTGTACAATAAGAAAAATGCCTCAATTTTTGGCCCTTCTGAGGCCTCTAAAATGGTTCAAAGTCACTTTTAATGGCCTTTCAAGTGGTTCAAAACCACTTTAAAAGCATTAATTTTTATTATTTATTTTTTCTTGTGAGGGAGGAAGGTATTAACTTAATTATTTGTCAAAAATACAGCTTCAAATTAATCGATAAAAATTTCAAAACATGGGTCAAAATAAGCACTCAAGATTGATCGCTTAAAACAAAATGCTTAACGTAATCTTCATAAAAAAAGAATATGGGGGGGGGGGGGGCGCGGTAAAGGGGCTATTCAGCATTTAATTTATTTAATTATAACAAGTTTTGGACTTGACCTGTGAGAAACGTGGGGGTTTGAAAGGGGTGAGCTATATTTAATTCTTTCAAATGGATTTCAAATTGTATCAAATTAGTTTTTTAAATGGCTCTAGAAAGATGTAAGATTTGATTCGAATAGCATTAAAATGGCTATTTTTTTTCTGAAATATCTCAAAAATTGCTCAGCAGCTAGAGTTTTGCCCCCAGACAACGGTCTGTGATATGCTTTAATTGCATCTGTTTGCTCGGCACGCTGCCCAATTGAGGCATTTTGCAAAAAATTTCAATCTTTAAGTTAATCAAGCCCCCTCACCCCCCTTTTCAAATTCAGGTTGCCGTCAGTGGCACAACCAAAGAGGCTAAGGGAGTTTAACCTCCCCTTCTGCTTATCCAAGTCACTTGGCAAAGCTAACTCACATACAGTAGCGTAACCAGAGGGGCGGGGGGGAGGGGGTGTGCTATAGCCCCATCCCCCCATGGCCTGTCGACCAAAATGCAGAATAAGGAAAATATCACGTTTTTAGTACTACTGAGACTGTTTTTGCACTGGAATGGACTAAAAAGTGATTTAAAGCATCTTTTGAAACAGATATTTAGGGGGGCTAATTTGTCAAAAATAAACTCAAAACTTTGAAAAATGCCCAAAAATAAGCAATCAGATTTGATAACTAGTGTAAAATTACTGAACATAGGTTTCATCAACAAATATATTATAAACTCAGGAATAGAAGGGGGAACTATTCAGTATTAGTTATTACTAATCACTTCTCTCTAATATATTTTCATGAGCTCCCGCCCCCCCAATTATTTTTCTCTATAAAATATAGACAAAATATATTACTCCGTGTGAGTTTTATTGAACTATAGGATTTTACGATTAACCAGCATGTAAGCAAGTGAACTAAAATTTTACGATTAGCCACCTCCCACTAAGCCCACTTATGCAACCAGTTTAATCATGTTTGCACTGCCAATTTCTATGCCACGTTTAAAAAGCATTAGTTTTTTATCAAAACAGCCGTAAAATTAAGTTATTTTTGCAAAAAAATGCAAAATTTTGGAGCGCTGGGGGCTCCACCCCCAGACCCCCAAACAGCTCTTTTCTCATTGCGAATTTTTGGCTACACGCATGCTCACCAATGCGAAACTTTAAATGTGGTATGAATTTGATCTGCAATGGCTGGGCAATTTAGGAATTTGTAGTAGATTCTTAATCTTAGCAACTTTGTTCTTTTCGATGGCTTTAAAAACGCTCGAAATGTGATCCAAATGGGCTTAAAGTGGTTATTTTTTTTAAGACATTGCGAAAATTGCCCAACGACTGGGGGCTTCGCCCCCAGACCTTCATCCATAATACACTTGAATTGCATCAGTTTGCTTAACATGCCGCCCGAATTGCAACATTTTTTGAACAGAATCATTTAAACTTTTGGTTCAAACTCCTTAGCAAAATCCTGGTTGCAGCTATAAGGTTTTAATTGATCCAGTAGATAATGGATACGTCGCTTGCCCCCCCCCCCTGAAAAAAATTCTGCGGGCGCCTTTGAGCTTAAGCGAGTAAAATAAAAATGACGAATATTTGTCCGAGTATTTGCTTTTCTAAGAAAGATTAGGATTTGAGTTAGATTTGGGTTAGATTTGGAGTTATTTTTATGGTAAAGGTTTGAGTTAGATATGAGTGAGAATTTCTAAAAAAGTAGGTAAAAATTTCCAGTGAAATAAATCCTTCCAGACAATTCTTATAGTTTCAGTTTCTCCTGACCGAGAATCGAACCCTTTGTTTACCGTTTCTGTCATGAACAACGGCTCGATCCACTTGATCAATTGCAGTAAGATAATTTTTACAAAAGAAAATTCATTGACATAAATTGTGTAATTAATATTGCTTTTCACACATGCAGAAAATTGCGACTCGGGAGCGCCATACCACAACAAAGCCAATAATATTCATGCAGATGCAAACCGAATAAAATGCTATCGGGACGAATGAGGGCTTAATGGTATTTTGTCGCCCTCTGGTTTAGTGAGCGATATGGTTGGAGAAGTGATCATCTTTTCTTTACTTCTAAAACGTGCAGTTTGTGACGTTGATGGCAGTGATTGGATGGGGATGGGTGATGGTAATGGAGACGATGAAGAATTAATCGTTGACGCAAATCCAGCTGTTAAGTCAGACGAATCACCAAGAGTTTCTATTAGAGGTTTCTGTTTCTCTGGCTTAAATGATGACGAGTGGGCTTGGAACCGAGAATGTTGTGACCCTGATTGGTCATACAGTTCTCCTCGGTCCTCTTTTTGGTAAGGTCGCCATTTCTTGTTTGGCTTCCAGGAAGCTTTAAATCTCTGAAACAAGATTAAAGTAATATTTATTTGTCGTTATTATTATTGTAGTATTTTTCGTTTCAACAACAAAATAATAATTATCCAAAATTATAATTTGCATGCAGTACTTAAATTGTAAAATTTTGCATGGGGGGACGCTTTTGCAGCCTTGACCAACTTAACAAAAAGTTTAGTGGAAATGATGTAGTTCCACCGCCATAAAGACCAAAAACAAGAAAAAGGTCTTCGTCGGATAATGAAGTCATTTTTTTCCCGAAATCAGGTGAAGACCAAAGAAAAGGTCTTTGCCGCAATTTGCGACCATTTTCCGCAGGAAATTTGTAGGATCTTTTAGTTCTGGCTGGCTATTTTTCCTCTGGTCATCCAGGGCTCAATTCTCGATGGGAGGACGACTAAATCTCGATGGGGGGACGCTAACTCTCGATGAGGGGACGCGTCCCCCAGCGTCCCCCCTACAATTTAACTACTGTTTGCATGCATGTAGATTACGTCATGTTGCTTCAAAAAGACTATTGATTTAAATTAATAATCTTAATTGTCCAAGATCAATCTGCAAAAACTTGACCACAAACTAATAATTGACCAAATATTGGCAGCAGGAACGTGTTTTACAGTACTTTAGCTATAGCAAAACTGGGAGGGGTAAAGCGGTTTCAGTTACGGGCTAGCAACAAAACTATAGTGCTGCATAAGATCTCTTAGATTAGCATTGTAAAATGCACGTGAAACGTGTGATATGTTTTAGCCGTTAAACAATTTTCTGAAAACGATATGCAAACATTCAACAAAAAGTGCTCGAAATATTTGAACAGTAATTAATTAGAGTTTCGGCTAATCATGGAGCCTTTGTTTAAGATATTCTTTTTTTACACGGTTTTAATAAGTGTTTGTTTTTCTGAATTACTTTGCTGAGAAGCTCTTGTTTTAGGTTAATTTTAATCTATTTTTGTTTATCGAAAAAGACCCCTTCGATGATCCCCATTGTGGGTGAAACAGACTGAGGGTTTTAAATTCTTAATATTTACATGTGACGTAAACTGTGATACGATATTCGCTCTGGCCAACGCTGTCGAGCACTTTTTTGAACCAGTCGAATTCAAAATCGACTAGTTTCAGACTATTGCTTAAAACTCGAGAATAGTTCGGCTTAGCTACATAAAAGTTTGATAGCAGTTTGAGAATAATGAGCAGTATGTTTGCCAGTGCTGGGCACTTCCGAAAATCGGTCCGCAAATTGCGGACTCAAGATTTCGGTTTGCGGATTTGCAAACCGATTTCTTACCGCAAACATTTGTGGATTTTCGGTAAAAAAGATAAAATTTACTGCAAATCGACAACATCGCTGAGATCGCTGTTTTGCAATTTCCAAAAATATACTTTTTTACGATTCAATGTATCGACAGATTTGGGTGGATATATTTATAAAGTACAACACCCCCTTACTAAGTTCCTTTGCTGTAGAACGATAATTTTTTATGGGTGCTGCTAGTCTTACAGCAATATGAGTTAGCTTAACGCGTCAAAAAGCTTCCTACGGCTTGTTTTTCTTAAGGGAAACGTAGATTTTTTGACATAGTTAGGCAAGTTAATGCAAAACGTTAGCTTCGTTAACCACTAGTCCGTTAACAAACTTCACATCTCCGTTAATGTTAATCCGTTATTTCCAGCTTTAATTAACGGAAGTTAATAAAGTCCGTCAATTCGTTAATATTTTGGGTGTAATTTACATTTTGTTTTATTCACTCGCTTCTAGAACACGTATTGACGCTGTTGAGCTGATTGTAAGGAAGTATTTATTGCTGTGGTGGTTTTTTTGTGTTTTGGAAGTTACATTTTGCAGTCTAATCTAATTTCAAGATAAAAACAGGTTCAAATGCACTAACGAAGCTGCAATCGGAAAATCTTTGGAAATTGTGAACAGCGATAATTAATAGACCTCTGAGGCTGCAGCTTGATATTTGTCACAAAAAAAAGCTCCTCTCTTTGCTTTCTTTTATAAAACTCGTGCTAATATGCAACAAGTATTACCGGTGCAAACTGGTTTGTACCGGTGCGATAAACAAATGGTGCAAGATATTAACTATAAATCCTTAACGGAAGTTAACAGAACTTAGCGGAAGTTACTTTAGTCCGTTAACAGAACTTAACGGAAGTTAATTTAGTCCGTTAACGTGAAAAAACTTTTTAACGGATTAACGAGTTCAAGAAAAAGTTAGCTTCGTTATTAACGGATTAACGATTAATGGACTTGTGCCCACCTATGCTTTTTGATGTGGCAAAGAGTTGCACAAGACGACTTTGATGGTCAGCACATCTAGTAAATAATTTAGCTGTAGCAGGCCTACAAACATTTTCTATCTTAGGTTTTGTTTTTAGTTTCGTTAATTGTGTTTTTGGAATGCATACTTTAGATTACATGCGTTGCAGCTCAAGAAACTTCTAAAGATATTTTGGAATTAATATTACCGCCCGCTTTAGAATCCTGGAAAAAAATATCTTCATCCTGGATAATTTTGTGATATTTGATGATGTTTATGCATTATCCAATACTATGCATTTTTGATTTTCCAAAGTTTGTATATCATGCAAATAATGCGTCAAAATGCTTAATTTTTTTATTCAAGAAATGGCGTAAATTTCTAAGCAGTTGGCGGCGTTACCCCAAAATTTTCCCAAAATTCACGAGTTAACTTAATCATATTGACAAACTTTTTGGCGGGTATATTACTACGGCATATTGATCTTGTAGATTTTTGGCACCGCCAACAAACTGGCCACCGTCGAAACAAATTTATGATTTAACAGTGACCATTGATAGAATCTGCCTTACATACCGATAACCAAGACTTAAAACCCAATTTTTTTATTTTTGCAATTACTTTAGATGATGACTGCTCAGCTCCCCCCAAAAAACATAAATTTTAAAATAAGAGATAGTTTTCAATCAAAATCAATATCTGCACCCAGTGGCGTACACAAAAAGTTTGCGAGGGAGGCCCATAGCTTCATTCCACAGTGACGTCAAAAATCAAGTTCATGGAGAGTGTTGAAGGCAAGATTATTTTTGGGTAGCCCGACGCATGCCCCGGAAAAATTTTGCAAAATTACACAAAAAATATGCGTTTTCGGGCATTCTGGAAGCAAGTTTTAGAATAATACTTTTACAACACTTATAAGAAGAATAAAATCGTAAAATGAAAATGCTTCAAAAACATTACGGAATTAAAAAGCTACGTCATTTGTGAAGGAAAACGTACATCCTCCAAAAACTGCTTGGTTTTGGTTTATCTTGTTTCATTTTTAGAGTCTGAGGGAAGGCCATGACATAGTGGCCTCCCACCTCGGTACGCCAGTGTCTGCGCCGTAATAATTTTGTATTCAATTTAAAAGCTTTTAAAAGACAGCTCTTATCTAAAGTTCGACGAGAAAATCAAGCGTTTGAATTTTAAGTAACCATTAATCAGGACTGTATTGCAACTGAAATAAACAAAGAAACCGAACTTTTGGCTTGTTATCTTACACCTAGCACATTTTCATCTTTGCAAAAGTTTGCCTCTATATGAACACATTTCAGAACAATTAAAAAAAATTTTGAACCAGTACTCGTACAGTAGCAAAACAAAAACACAAAAACGTTAAATGCAAGTATCACGTTTGAACTAAGTTATTTTAATTGTGACCTGCAAATTGCCATACGTGATGAAGGGAACAGGAAGTGACATCGACAACGAACCGCCACCTCCCTCCCCCTTCAAGTAGTAAATAGTAGCCAATAAGCCTATAAAGTATCATTTTGAAGAACGCAAAAACGCAACTTCGTGCGTCTAGAGCTTTTACTTACCGCGACTCAATGAAAATTTGTGCATCTCTGCTAGTCCTAGATGACAATTACTGTACAAGTATGTAAATCAACTAAGGATTTTAACTCAACAAACATACTGTAATAAGAAGTTAAAACGAGCGACGAAAGTAATTGGCAGGTGGGTTACTCTCTTCCAAGTCTCCACTCCAGCCACCAGAGTAGCAGCCGCAATTGAATTCCGCTCTCAGTTTTGTTTACATGTTTACATTTTTGCTGTTTTGTTTACATTTTTACTCGGCCATGCTCCTGACATCTATATTATAACTTACAAAAACAGAGGATTAAATAAATCAAAGAAAAATTACTGGTGTTTACCACATGTCTATGTAGCCTTCATGGAAAATATGAAGCATTGTTATACTGCTATAGGTCTTTTCTAAAAAAATAACAGCAAAGTTTTCGGTTCAAGTTCGCGGAAGTAAAAAGCCATTTGAGGTTGCAAAAGTGCAAAAAATTACCGCAAACATACCGCATATTTGCGGATTTGTGGACTACCCATTGCTATTTTGCGGAATTTACGGAATAGAGTGTAAATTTGCGGTGCCCAGCACTGATGTTTGCATCAAATTTTGAGGCAAAATGGGTTACGTGACTTTAGTTTCAGAACTCGGAAACCGTTCCGAACGTTTGGCGTAAAAAGCGGTCTCATTCAAAAACGGCTTAAGTACGGCAAAAAATATTTTACACGGTTATGTCTCTTAAGATACCCTTTTATCCCTGCTTTCTTTTATTTCTTCCTAAATGTTGTACGCTCTTCTTCTCCTAAGCCACAAAACATTGAAATCAAATTTTGGTGTAAATTTGTTGAGCTTCAAACGCAATTTTGTCTCCCAGAATTTTGGGGGGCCGCTCGCCCCGGGGGGTCCCAAAACTCAATTATTTAACGGCTCAAGTTAGGGCGCTAAGTTTTTTTTGATATCAGTAAATATTTAAGAGGCAAATGTTTTGACATAGTTTAAGGGTACGACTTCCCCCAGGAATCTCCCCAAATAAACCCCCAAAAATCAAGTTTTTGAACAGATTAAGCAAGAATGTTAGTTTTTTTTTTTTATATCCGCAGATATTTAAGAGGCAAATATTTTGACATAGTTTGGGGGTACCACTCCCTTGGGAACCCTATATGACCCCTTTAAAATTAATTCTCATTATTTAACATGCGTCGATCGTTCAATGGGCTTGCTTCTCAGAAAGCTTCCATGTAGTTAAATTCTTACGTTCATTAGCGTTCCGTTTTGTTCTTTACAAACTTCGTAAATAGCTCGCAATGGCACGAACATTAGTGGGATGATGCATAAAGCCCACGCGAACAGATTCGCCCATTCTGGATAGCTGTAACTCCCTAAACTTAATCCGTCTTCAGCAATCAAGCCCACAATGAGAATAAGCTACAAAACAATAATAAGTTTTTTACACAAAATCGAATAACCTTGACTTGATTATAGTTGTAACTACACTTTTATCTAATAAGTTGCCTTGAACCAGAAACAGTCAATGGGACTTTTTTGGTTTTAGAATCAAACTGCCACCTGCCCACCTGTCTACCATACCAGGTGAAGGATTCCTTTGTTGAACATCAAGCAGCTAGTAAAGCTGTGAAAACCAATTTTTTGTAGTTTTTGGTTTGACCCGACTGGGAATTGAACCCGACTTTACTAATTCAGTATCAAGCGCTCTATTTACTCGACCACTGATCGATGGAATTTGGTTCCATTATATTTACAACTAAGTGAAATGATCGTTCGAGCACGGCAAGTCTTTCTGAGACATTACGCCTTAGCATGAAAGATATGCAACAAGAAACAGACCAACAATCATGCTTTCTAAACGGAAAACATTTCTATCAGAAAAGCATAAAAATGTTTCAACCGGCCAGTTGTCTTATGGCATCTATAAGTTTCCTGACTCGGTTTTGATTCCATGTCAGATCAAATCATGAATATAAAAACTTAAATTAACAAGTATCTTCTCGACGTTTAGTATTTAAAGAGCCAGTGTGAGGCCTTCACAGTGCGGTAAAGGTCAAGTATAATTGCTAACGCCCTTCGATGTTTTCTGATAATTAAATACGTAACTTTGGTGAATAAAAAATAATTTTATTTGTGTTTAATTACCA
The DNA here is from genome assembly GCA_963965965.1 of Trididemnum nubilum. Taxonomy (NCBI): domain Eukaryota; kingdom Metazoa; phylum Chordata; class Ascidiacea; order Aplousobranchia; family Didemnidae; genus Trididemnum; species Trididemnum nubilum. The sequence continues at coordinate 18,928,822 of OZ014486.1, forward strand.
TAAACTTTCTTAGAATCCTTCAAAAAATACTCCTTTTTAGTTTCGTCGTGATAAGTTCTTCAAAAAAAGCTTTGACTTTGAACCAACTTTAATTTTGAGTAAAATTCATTTAGAAGTAGACCTACTGGTGTAAAAAGTACACAAAAAGTGTAATCAACTAAAAGTTTCAATACTTCAACAAACAACTACTTGAAGTAAAGTGCAAAGTATTGACCGCAAAAAGTAATTGAGTAAAAGTAAAAAAATAGTCGTTTTAAAAGTAATTAAGTACAAGTATTTCTGAAAGAAGATCTGTCGAATCCTGTAAAGGCATCGTGACACACAGGAAGTGACGCATTTAAGGGAAGAAGAAGTTTTCACTGCAGCAGAAATGGCACTAGCAATTAAAGGGATAAAATCTGGAAAAGCTGCTGGTGAAAGCGAAATCAGATTCGAAGTGTTGAAAGCGCTGACTGTTGAAGAAATTCTCTGGTTAACACAAGTGTGTCAAGTTGCGTAGAAGTTTGGCAAAACTCCAAGAGATTGGCAAACAGGTGTGATTATTCCGATATTCAAGAAAGGAGATCGCAAGCAATGTACGAACTATAGAGGAATATCACTCCTTAGTTTGCCAGGAGAAGTATATGCTAATGCCTTGAAAGGAAATGCCGAGAAATAGTGGAATCGAAACCGGAAGATGGCCAGTGCTGTTTTTGTCCGGGTCGCAGCACCACGGACCAGATCTTCACTCTGAAGCAAATCTTCGAGAAATCTTGGGAGTACGGCAAAGATCTCTTTGCATGCTTTGTCGATCTTGAAAAAGCATATGACCGAGTTCTTCGGGATAAAATTTGGAAGGTTTTGCAGGATTATGTCGTTGATGGTCAGTTGTAACGCGCCTTTATGTCATTCTACTCCCGATCGGAGGTTTGTGTTGGAGTAAATGGCAAGCAATCAAGGCCGTTCCATGTCGGCGTTGGACTCCGGCAAGGGTGCGTTTTGTCATCTCTCCTTTTCATTGTTTACATGAATTGGATCGACAAATGCAACCAAGTTGATGAGTGTGCCACGACTGGAAATTGCAAAATCAGTCGTCTGCTATTCGCTGATGGTTTGGTTCTGCTTTCTTCCACAGAGTCTGGCCTCCAGGGCGCATGAAATAGCTTTGCAGATGCATGAGACACCGCCGGAATGAAAGTAAGCACGGCCAAAGCCTAGGTAGTTCATCTTTCAAGAAACCCTGATCATTAATTTCTTGTTACAAGTGAATGGAGCGACGCTGAAGCAGGTAGAAAAGTTCAAGTATCTTGGGGTGGCATTCACGAGTGACTGAAGGCAAGACAAAAAACTGGATAATCGAATTGACAAGTCTCGTGCAGTAATGCGAGCTTTACACTGTTCGGTTGCATTGAAATGAGATTTGTCAAAAAAGGCAATGCTCACAATTTTCAAAACAGGTTTTGTCCCCCTTCTCACTTATGGTCATGAATCTTGAGTAATCACCGAAAGAGTGCAATCACAAGTGCAAAGGTTCGAAACAAGATATTGACGAAGAATCGAAGGATGAATTACATTACTTAACAAGATGCGTAGCTCTGAGATTCGAAATCTCTTAACATCAAACTGTTTTTTCTCCGAATTGAAGCATCTCAGCTTAGCAGCTTAGATGGTTTGGCTATGTAAGCAGAATGGCTCAGAAAAGATTCCCTAAACAAGTTTTACTTGCCAAAGCAAATAGGAAAAGACCAGTTGGACGACCTAGAAATAGAAGGACCAAATACATTAAGGGTCTTGAATGGAATCGCTTGGGACTTCACCCAAGCCAAACGATGGATGTGATGGAAGACCGTTAAGCGTGATGGGTTAATTTCCAGCTGCTGCCCCCGCAATCCTCACGGAAAAGCGCGCAATGAAGAAAGAAGAATGCGTTACAGAAAAACAAATAAATTTTTCAATTGACAAACTTTAGTGTACGAGAACTAGTCGACTATTTTCACATCACTGCCACATAACGCTTGGTCGTCTCACCCGTCAATCTCTCAAAAAGTTGTAAATTATTAATTGATGCAAGTTGTTGTTGCAGTGCATATTTATCCTCCTTCACCGGACAGCGTCAGACGCTAACCATTGGACGATCCGTCAACTTTTCATTGCATTGACTACCTCTTGCTTGGAGGAATCCGCACCTGCTCAGGAGGTCCCAGTGATCCAATGTTCCTATGGATTCCTTCGAATTTGTCCTCTAAATTTGATGCTTGTTCGAAGCCATCAAGCTGAGATAATCATCGTTAAAGCGTCTTCTTCAAGGACGCAACAACGTGACCAGGGTGTGCATTTAACCCAGATCATGCAATCAGGGTCGTCGTAAAAACGACGCCTTTACCCATTCGTCCACGCTGACGACTGCCGCAGTTTATTGTTTATTTAAATGAAAATGAACAAAAGCAAAACTTTGAGATTTGAAAATCATGTCACGCAAAATTTATTTGGAATCATTTTATAAAAGTTTTGCTGACTTAAAATAAATGAACAAATGCCGGTAGAAAACTCAACGTTCTGACGAATTTGAGATTCAAATTTAAAACTACAGTACTTTGCACTCTTGTGAATCACTATGTTACTCAAGTTGCGTTACTCTGTGCTAAAAGGAAGCAAGTAAAAGTAGAAAGTATCCAAAAATATGATTGCTATAAAAGTGCTCGTCATCGGCAAATTCTACTTGAGTTCTACTTTCAAGTAGATCTATAAAATACCGAAATTTGGTCACTGTTTGGCCGATTTTTACTTATGACGCCGTAAGACTTATTTTTATGACTATTCGCGTTGACTTGGGCATTTTATAATTTCGAGTCGAAAAATAAACCTATGCCCTAATTTTGATTCGCCTTCTTCCAAAATCAATCGTGACGTTACTATGGTGACGTCATTAATCTAATCAATTTTTCTAAAAAAATTGCGAAACACCAACCAAAATGCCAAATTAGGTATTCTCATTACCTTGGTTTTCTCGTAGGTAGGAAGAGGAATATTGTTACACCCTTACTGACCTATACATCTCCTATGTAAAATGCGTTCGTCGATATAGCTCGTGTGAAATAGGGCTAGGGCATAAAAAAAAAATATTTTGACCACAAGACAAACTAAAACACTTGACTAACCTCTAATGCAACTGGAGAGAAAAATCCCCAACATAATCGCCATATACGGTGAGGAGCTTTTCCAAGCATCATAGTGATGTCAAAGACATATCGATTTATTCCTACAAACAAACTAAAGTACATTAAAATAAGCAATGTGAAACAGTTTCCTTCAAAGAACGTGCATAGCTTGTGGGTTTGAGAAGTCGTGTTTCTGATATTGCAATCAGTAGCGTAGCCAGGGGTAAAGAAGGGGGAGTAAAGTCCCTCCCATTGGCCTGCGACCAAAATGCACAACAAAAAAATACCACGTTTTTCGCACTTTTGAGGCAATTTTTTGCCACGAGATGGTCTCTGAAGTGATTTGAAGCCACTTTTGAAGCGTTTACTAAGAGGGGAAGGCTAATATTTGCCAAAAATCACACTTACAAATTGTAAAAACTTTAAAAAATTGCTGAAAATAAGGAATCTAATTTCATCGCTTGATGCAAAATGCTTAACGTGGACTTTAGAAATGTTGTGTGGAATGGAGGGGGTTATTCAGTATTTAATTTAGCTTATTATCAATCTCTTCTTCCAAATCTTGTTCTATTAGCCCTTCCCCAAAATCATCCTTTTGTTTAATGCAGCCACCGGATTAACCAATTTACAAAGCCAGTTTAATTACGTTTTCGCACTGATAGTTTTTATGCCACGTTTTAAAAGCGCAATTTTTACCAAAATAGATCTAAAATTTACCCCAAAACCTCCATTTGAACGCCACCTCTATTTAAACGCCACCTTTAATAGAACGCCACTAAAAAAGGGTTTGAAAAATAGAGCACCACCCTATAAGTGAACGCCACCTCTAATAGACCGCCACCTCAACATTGTTATGCTATTTGGTAATCAAAGATTTCCTTCATTATTGAAGCATCATGCCATTATTTGATCACGCATCAAACACGTGGGAAACACGCATTGATCATGCAATTGCATCTTTAATTGAGTTCCACCACAAAAAGAACGCCACTGAAACCAAAAGTCGAAAAACAAAGCGCCATGGCTCTCAAACTGAGCTTTTACGGTAGTTATTTTTGCAAACAATTGGAAAATCTCCGAGCGCTGAAAGCTCCGCCCCCAGGCCCTTTTCCTTCCGGCGGTTGGGGGCGAACCCAAACGCCCCTCATTGAGGATTCCTGGCAACGCGCATAGTTGTTATTGCACTATGGTTTTCATACCCCTCTTATTACCAAATCTTTTTAAATTTGAAAAGTTGATTGGTGGTACAGAACTTGAGAATTGTTTTGATTAAAATGTTCATATCTTCGGAGATTTTCGTCTGACACTAATTGCAAAGAAGAATCGTCAGAATGGAGAGCGCAAAACAAGGAGCGGCTATTTATAGCAAAAAGCCGAGGCGTGATTGACTGGAAAAAGACCTATGAAAGAGCGCCATTAGTGCATAATCTTTAAAGCTGTGCACGAATTCTGTTTGTCGGCAGAGGACGGGGTTAGAAGTTTTGATAGAAGTGGGTTCAAGAGCACATAAATGGAAAGAAAAGCGGCCTTGGGCAAAAATAGAGAATCTACTGTCATCATAATGTTGAGCACAGACAGGATTTTGTAAAAGGTGAAGTCCAATGACTGAAGCAGAAGCAAGAGACTGGGGATTGGTCTGGGTGGAAGACTTGCACCAATGGGCAGGAAGTAAGCGTTTCTGGGAAGAAGAGCAACAGCGGATAGATTTGGGGACATGTCGTTTAATTCACTTCCGCAGCCTTTGAGAAGTACAGCTTAATATCGACTGTCACAGTAACATGAGAACTAATAAATCACGTCGCTTTTCTGTAAAGCAGGCAGTACATCCTTGTTGGCAGCGTAGAGAAGCTCGTTGGTAGAGTAAACAACGAGAGATTTCACATTGGAAAAGCATGGTTTGACAGCAAATTTTACTCGCTTTTCAAACCGAGTAGAAACAGAACCGAGCCATAGGATACGTAGATAGACGGGCATCTTTCCGGTCCGAATTTAGGCAGAGTGTAAAATTGCTTCATCTTCTTAGCCACAAACGACTTGATCACGTGCTCCGGTATCCATTAGTCTGTAGAATGAACTTGATTTTGTTTAGTTCAGATGACAATTTTTCAGAACAGTTGGCAAGAGCCCAGTGAATTAAGGTCAGGATTAAGTTAGTTTTGCGTTTCTGTGTACTGACGGAATTCCAGCGTAGATATTGACCAGTCAATGTGGGTCTCCTGTAGACGGAAGAGGTGAACTTGGAAGGAAATTTTTCAACCAACACGTCCAGAAAAGCGAGAGCCATGTTAGATATTTTCCAAAAGTAAAGCTTAGCGAAGGGTTAAGCAAGTTTAGGGTGTCCAAGAAAAGATTGCACTCATCTTCGTTGCTGAATACCACGAAAGTGTCGTCCATATAGCGGTAATACATTTCCGGCTTGGACGTGGTTTGGAAAAGTTTAGATTCATAGTAGCCAACAAAAATATTGGCTAGGGCTGGTCCAAGGAATGATCCCATGGCGACTGTGTCGATCTGGCGATACATGATGTCATCGAAGCTAAACACGACAGAAGGAGTAGCCATCTTCATAAGTTCAACAAAGATTTGCCTTGCAAAAAGTGCAGGAGGGTGTTTCGAACTGTAAAGAGCGTCATCAGAGATTTGAATAGTGTCCGCTAGAGGGACATTAGTAAATAAACTTAAAATGTCAAAAGAGCAGAGAAAGACGGAGTAAGGGTTCAAATTTGAAGTTTTAATAATATCGGCAAAAGTAAGAGTCCCGTGTGCAGTTGCTCGAATAGAGAGAGAACCGGTTCGAGAAGACAAGAAAGATTTTTGGCAGTTGGTATTGCGCTGAACCGGTAATAGACAGGATGGATCGGAGTGGCACATCTTTCTTGTGTGTTTTGGGAAGGCCGTACATGAGCGGTCACTGAGAGCAAGTTGGGCGAATGAGTTCGTATAAAGTTGTAGGTAGGAAACCGTCTTTATACAAATGCAGTAGGCGTCGTTGTATTCGGGATTCGATGTTTGAGGTGATGCCATTTTTGCTGGATGGGGCGAGAGTCAAAAATTTGGCTAAATTTAGCTTCGTTTTCAAGAATAAGATGCATTTTTGTGATGTAGTCAATTTTGTTCAAAATAAACACGCCTGACCCATTGTCTGGTTTGGTAATAAGAACGTTGCTGTTTGATCGCAGGGATTTGATAGCACTAAGACATTCTCCTTACATGAGAAAATCGCCAACATCAACAGGTGTGCCCAGTAAGCGTAAGTCAAATTGCTCAGTTTGGCTTTTAAAGCGGAGTGATTTTCTGGTGATTGAGGAGGATGATGCTGAAGTTGAGCAATTAAGATTTCAAACTTTGCAAATATTCCTTCTTAGTTCGGGGTGGTAGGTGGAAGGCAAAAGTTAAATCCGTGTGATAGCACGAATTCTTCTGTTTGAGAAAGTTTGTAGTCGGATAGATTGATGGTGTTTTCTTTTCCGGTTTAGTAGTGCTGCCAAAACTTTGCAGTTGAAGTAAACGAAGGTTGCGTTTGTTTTTCAATAGATTTTCTTTCTCTTTCTTTTTTGTACCTCCCAAAGGCTGCGGAACAGAATTAAACGACACCTTTTCTTGCTTCTGCTTCAGTCATTGAACTTCACCTTTTACAAAATCCTGTCTGTGCTCAACATTATGATGACAGTAGATTCTCTACTTTTAACCAAGGCCGTTCTCCTCTCCATTTATGTGCTCTTGAAGCTACTTCTATCAAAACTTCTAACCCCGTCCTCCGCCGACAAACAGAATTCGTGCACAGCTTTAAAGATTATGCACTAATGACGCTCTTTCACTGGTCTTTTTCCAGCCAATCACGCCTCGGCTTTTTGCTATAAATAGCCGCTCCTTGTTTTGCGCTCTCCATTCTGACGATTCTTCTTTACAGTTAGTGCCAGACGAAAATCTACGAAAATAGGAATATTTTAATCAAGCGTTTTCAAATTTTGTAAACATAATTATTTTTTGTATCGATGTTTTAAGTTTGCTAATACTTTGAACTTATGAAGCACTGAAACCGGTAACATGCTCGTCTCTAAAGCGGAAGGTCTGAATTTCAAATCTCGGGAGGTCAAATTGAACTTATAGTGTTTTCAACGACTCGCCACCGCTGCGACATTTCTTCGAAAGGAATACTAAGCGCAAGCGACGTGGAAATGTGCCGTGCAAACTCGTTACTCGCTTCGGCGTATTACACCGAGTATATAAGGAAAGATTTAATTTTGATTTGATTTGAAAAATTGATTGGTTATCAAAGTGTATTTTTGCAAGTTGTTGACATCAGCGTAACACAAAAAATCTTTGCCTTTTTCCTAAAGTCATGTCAAAACGACACTTCAATCAGTAATGCTCGCTCAGCGGTTGTTTGTAGCAGTAGCGGCGATCGATGAGTAAAATCAGTACCTCTTGTGAGATAATCAAGTGCTCACTTATTGAATCTCACAGAAATTGGTACTTTTCTACCGGGTTCTCCGGCAATCATTGGGGTTCTACCGTGTGAACAGTCCGTTACATCACACACTGCAAACTATCAGAGAACCAAGTAACATTTCCGCATACAAAAGTACGTTAGAAAAAAGATCCGGAAATTGTTCTGTATTTCTAAACGATACTGACGAGAAGAAATAACTTAGAAGACGAAAATATATACCGAAACAGTATGTCTAAGGCTGTAAACCATAGTTTTGAATTTATTGTGCCTCTAAGACTCTGAATACTATTATAGCCGATCATAAATTTCTCAGTACATTGCTCTTAAAAAAGTACATAAAATTACGTAACTCCAAAGTTACGCCAAATTTAACTCCAAAGTTACGCCAAATTACGTAACTTAAAGTTACTCCAAAGTTACGCAGAGCAGCTCACAGCTTCTCAAGCCATGTTAACGCACACTTACTGTACCATAAGCGTAGCTGATTGTGACGAGCTCAAGAAAGCCGATAATGGTGAGCAAGTAAGAAATGACGATTGTGTCAAGAAGAATTACCCAGTACAATCCGCTCTGCATTAAAACGTCATGTTATTGCATCACGATTATTTACCAACGTCTAGGCTACTCTTCTGTAATTCGAATGATACTGATTCTGTTTGAATAAGCTCTCTACGTCAATCAGGTTCCACTTAAATTAGACCGAAAAAAAGCTTCAAAATGAAGAAAAAATTATTGAAATAACGTTCTTCTTGCGGAAATTCATTTATAGAAATTGAGTGAATTTGTTTTGAGCAGCGTATATGAGCAAAATAATTTAAGCGTTAGAGGGCAAATACGACTTGAAGAAAGTTCAAAAACAATATAAATTGAAATTAAATATAAAATAAACTGCATACCCATAGACCTACTTTGGTTGCTAAGATAAGTCCAAGCAAAAAATAAGAGCCTGTGATGATTGCTACTGATAGATTTGTTTTTCGATTGATATTTTCGGGAAGAGAAATTTTAACAAAGATAGCCAAACTCTTCGTTAAATTGAACTAAAAAATGTAAAAGATATTAAAATTAACAAGTCCCCTAAGACGAGCCGAAAGACAAAACAGGCTTTAAGAATCTTGAGCTAGTTGTTTTTTTGATTTTATGGTCCCCGATTGATTGAATTTCAAAGATAATGTGCATAGCACATCTTTTGAATAATTGTTAATCCTGCAGCAACGCTCCCTTGGGAGAGCGTAAGGTTGGGGATAGACAGGTTGCTAGCCACCAGTTGGCTTCCCGAAATGATAATAAATAGTTGCTTTCTTTGGCAAGGCATAATTACTATCAGTATATGGCAGTAATTTCTTATTGTGGTCTGGCGGCTGTAGTGGCATTGACAGATGAAAATTTGTTAATAAGAAGTTACTCAGGGCAGCAAGCAAGGAAAGTGGAAGACAAAACATCTTTGCTCCCCAACCATGTTCATGCTTTCTAAACCTAAATTTATAATAGTTTTATACATAGGTGGGCACAAGTCCGTTAATCCGTTAATAACGAAGCTAACTTTTTCATTAACTCGTTAATCCGTTAAAAAGTTTTTTCATGTTAACGGACTAAATTAACTTTCGTTAAGTTCTGTTAACTTCCGTTAAGGTTTTTATCGTTAATATCTAGCAGCTTCGTTGTGCATTTGAACTTGCTTTTATCTTGAAATTAGATTAGACTGTAAAATGTAACTTTCAAAACACAAAAAGACCCCCATAGCAATAAACATTTCCTTACAACCAGCTCAACAGCGTCAATACGTGTTCTAGAAGCGAGTGAATAAAACGAAATGTAAATTACACGCAAAATGTTAACGGATTAACGGACTTTATTAACTTCCGTTAATTAAAGCTGAAAATAACGGATTAACGTTAACGGAGGTGTGAAGTTTGTTAACGGACTAGCGGTTAACGAAGCTAACGTTTTGCATTAACTTGCCCACCTATAGTTTTATATGTGCCACGGAGCTACAATTTATTCAAAAGCTGTCCACAAAATTGTTTAAAAATTTTTTATCAAAATTGTTTAAAAATTTCTCATTAAATCAGATTCCATTGAATTAGGATAATGCGGATTGTATACCGGGTTTGTGCTTTATTGAATGCAAAGTTTTTCAGCAGACGGCTATGCATTTTTCGTTGAACCTTATTTTGCAGGGGGGAAGCGGAGCATTTTTGCCCCCTCTCGTTATTTTTGTAATAAAGTCCTTCAAAAAAAAGTTCTTTTTTCAAACCTACTTGAATTTGAGTCAAAACTCATCACCAATAACTCCTGAAAATTTGAATTTGCTAAGCAAACGGCAATTTTCCCGATTTTTGAGGTTTTCCGAAGTAACTTTTCAAAGTCTTAGCATTTTTGGCATATATTTAATCTAAATGGCGTCACAAGACATTTTTATCACGTAACTAACTTTACTAGGCATTTTATGACTCAGTATCAAAAAGAAATTTAAGTACAAAAATTTAGCCGCCTGTGACGTCTTCGTAAAATGACGCAATTTTTCGAAAACATGGTCGTGACGTCACAATCATGACGTCATCAACTAAAAGCCAATTTTTCTAAAAACTTTGCTGAACACCAACCCGCATGCCAAGTTTGGTGGTCCCATAACTTTTGGTTTAGGAGTTAGATACAATAGATAGGGAAGCATTTTTGCTCTTCCCGTTTAAAACACGTTGGCCAATTATACCCGCGTAAAATAGGGTTATTAATGAGCGACCATTGTAACAAAACAGTTACGCATTTTTTTTTTTTTTTGGTTAGTTTATTCATCGGTATCACATTGTGGAAGTATGAAGTCAAAAGATTTTTGTCGGAGAGGAACAAAATATTCTTTAGATGCCAGTTTTCCCCGAAATTATGTTGTTTTGGAGATGATCAAGTGCTAGCTGCAAATGAGGGACTGCTGTAAAAAACTCGTTGAACATTCTTAAGCTTCCAGAACTCTGTAGCGGACCTTGATCCTCAAAAATGCTCCATGCACTGCTTTCTCAAACTTTTAGCTGTCGCTTTTAATTGTTACACCGATTTGGCCTGCATTTAGAGCATATTACCCAAATTCAACTAGCGTTTCCAAGCAGTCACAACTCAATCGTCTGCGTGTTCTATTGAGCACATACACTGTCCAGCCCTGGCCAATGGTCATACAGAATATGCAAAGAACAAGAATCGCATTTGGTACGAATAAAAGTCGAAAAATGATTAAGTTTTTGGGCCCCCTCTCTCCTCTCTTAGAACAATTTTGAGTCATCAGCACACCTTTCTACAGGGTGTCAATAAAGTCTGGATACATAGGATAATTGAATATTTTTGGTATATAATTAAAATTAAGTTTTATTTTTACTATTTATTTTAGTACTTTTACTATTTATTTTATTCAAATAACATCTTCAATATGAGCGCTATCATTTGCAATGCAAATGTCAATGCGTTTCACAAAATTTGCATGAACTCGATGCAATAAATCTGCATTGCCATCAATTTTTGTGCATTCACTCTTAATTCGTTGAGTCAAGTGCATTGAATCTGCGATTTTTGTTGAATACACTTTCTCCTTTAGCATACCCCAGAAAAAGAAATCAAGTGGACTAAGGTTTGGTGAATTATTTAACTTTGCTATGAGATATTTATATTTTACTATGTGATATAAAATATTTAACTTTACTATGTGTCCAGACTTTACGGACACCCTGTACATTGCAGCTATGTAGTACTCTAAATCTGCTCTCGTATTTGTGGATGTGGCTAGACAAAGCTATAGAGTGTTTATTGTTTTAAACGCATGAATAGAATGTATAATTTACCAAGCTTTCCACCAGGCTGAGCAGCATGATCATGATGAACAACACCGCCCACACGTGAGAGCTGGGCAGGTGAACCAACGTTTCCGTGTACGCAATTAAGGGCATGCCGGGGGCTGAAACAACAAAGTATAGTCATCAGGGGAGCCGAAACCCGGGGGGGATGTATCCCCCTCAATAATTTGGCTGTACCCCCCCCCCAATAGTTTGAGTATGGTCTACATCTGCATCCCCCCCAATAATTTGACTCTGGTGAGCATCTGAGCGTAGGAGTCCACTTGAATTCGGGGAAAAAAAGTGTTCCATTTTTGGTGAAGACCTTTTTTTTTGGTCTTCACTTAATTTGCTCACCTGAACAAAATCGTGGTCGAGGTTCATCCCCCCCAATGTTGAAAATAGGGCGAAATTGGGGTAAAATTGCAAATTATCCCCCAATGCTCAACAAAGATCTGTACCCTTGTAGTACATTATCTCGAAAAAAAACAGTATTGAGGAAGGACCGAATGCAAAATCAATGGGGGGTATTTAAAGTTATTGCTTCTCTAGTCATAATTTTTATTGACAGCCTTGATGTTGACAACAATGTTGACGCCATCCGAAGACAGCACCACAATTAGGCTAAGCCACAGCTGTTTAACCAATACTTATAGCTTAATAGGCTTCTGTGGGCTAGGCTACTGCATTGAAATGTAAGGGTTGCCAAAATAAGATGATGATTAGGGAGACCAATACGAGGTATTTGAAGTTGAATATCTTTGGAACAGCTGGGTCAAGAAGGATGAAATTAATACCAATCTAATAAGATTATCCTAACTTGAAAAAACCCATTGATTTTGCATTCAGCCTTTGCAAGCATTGGTTGATAGAAGCCTAAAGATTGGTTGATAAAAGATTTTTTATGCTCTTGTTACGAGAAAGTCACAGTGGTGCTGGTCTTTTGACCGAAACCGCTTCCTCTGAGGAGGAGTTGATCAATTTACTAGTTTTTCCTTCGCCAATTTTCCACTTCTTCGAAACCACCTAGCAAACTAAATGATCAAAAAATTAAAGATGCAACTACGCGACCAGAGTGCAGGTTGAACCCAAATTTAATATTCAGGGTCGTCGTCGTAAAAAAACGCCTTTACTTGGTCAAACTGCCGAAGGAGGAGTTTGCAAGAAGGCTGAGTTTATAGTTTTCACCTCTTTTCTTTCTGTTTTTAGTCTGAGTCTCATTTTTGCAATGAAAAATACGTTAAAAAAAATTGGCGACTCGATTAAAAAATCACTCGTTTTCCTTAGCAGTTTTTTTAGTATACGAGCAAACAAAGCTGGTATATACGATTAACAATCGTTGTTCGTGTTTCGTAACTTTTACATGTACTGTATAACGTTTACGAAATTAATTGCCTTGGTTTCTAATAAGATTTGCGTGTGTATAATTGCATTTTTACTGGAAACCTTCATGTAAATGAGGAATATTGATAAGTTGAAAGGCTTTTCATTGTTTTCAATATTTATGTTCAGGGAAAGCTGTTCAGAGTAAGCCAACAATACAATTGATGGTCTAGAACCAAAGGTTCTTAACAGGGGGCCATTGGTCCCCTTAAGGGGCCAGGGGGCATTAACCAGGGGGCCACCACTAAGAGTAATTGTCTGGACAATTAGACAAAATAGTGGCTGTTACTACAACAAATCCCAAATTCAGGCCAAATACAGTACCAAATTGTGGTGAAGACCTTCTTTTTTTTGGTCTTCAATTGAATTCGGGGAAAAAATCCCTTCAAATTGCGGTGAAGATCTTTTTTGATCTTCATTATTTCGTATACGGACAGAAAATTTTGTTACTGAGCAGTAGGCCATTGGTGTTAAGAGTCTCCAGAAGGAGGCCGCAAACAACAAAAGGTTGAGAAGCACTCACTGATCTAGACATAAAATGCGCTTTTACCAGCTACAAGGAAGCATCAACACCAGCGAACGTTGCCTTCAAAGTAGTAGAGCTAATTTTTTTTGAAAATATTGAAAATTTGGAATTGTTTAAAAAAATTGAAAAAAGTTTTCTTTTGGATACAACCCCGTAATAATGGGATTCCGACTTTTTATCCTTTTTCGAAATATGATTATAAGAAGGAAGTTGACATTTTTTTAGATACGAGTAAATTTTTCACTTACCATTTTCTATAACATCGCTAACGGGCTTGTTTAGTAGAAAGGCGTCATGGCCAAGGATAGCAAACGTTGATAAACCGGAAAATAAACTAATGATTGCGCTGCTGATGCAGTAAATCCACGTATCCCTAAAAAGCAGAAGTTACTTGTGTGCCACTATTTGCCTTTCGACGTCAGAAACGTAGTTATTACGCTATAGTGATGGACGAGAAAGTGCACTAACATTTTTGTTGTTCATACATGGAACCGTAACTATATCTGTTCAGACCGTATGGATGGTGTTTAGCCGGCGTGATCTGGAGTAAAACTTAAATTCACTCAAAGCTGCTCAAAGTCAAAATTTACTTGCAGAAAATGAAACGAAGTACAAGTTTATTTTGGCTGCATTTTTTGGCGTTCTAAGAATCATTGTTTCGAGCAGTCGAATTTAGCTGCGGTTCCATGTTCAGAATATGGTGGTGGTTCTTCATTCCATAAGCAGCACACTCAGCGCCATAACTGGACGCGTTGTTCAGGCTGGTTCAGCAAACTTCGGGCGTGCTCAGCATACCCATAACTAACATTTACATCTAAATCAGGAATGTGGAACCGGAAGCAGTGGAAACGGTTACTTTTTTGAGGAAGCAGACGCACTTTGACAAAAAGTCGAAAGCGGAAGCGAACTCGAAAGTGTATGATTTTTGGAGGAGCTGGAAGCGAAAGCAATTAAAAAAATCATGCTCTTCCACTTCTTCTGAAAACTGAAAATTGGTCACGGCAAGTTCTAAAATAAAGTTCAACAACAATGTAATTACTTCTACCTAGTACTGTCACGAATAATAATTTTGAATGCCTGAGATATGATTATCTGCTGTATTTTAACGTGTACGTGATTGATTTACTACTTTTGCCGCTTTTTTTGATTTAGAATATTCGAAATATTTGAGATAATTCCTTTCTAGCAGAGGTGGAGTTCTCAAGGACGTCCTTGGCCTCGAAGACGTCCTCGAGGACACATTTTGAAGTCTTTGGCCTTGGCCTCGAAGCCTCAAGTCCTTGGCCTTGGCCTCGAAGCCTCAAGTCCTCGAAAATTGCCCTGTCCTAGGCTCGAGAACAGCACTATTTTTTGAATCGTTGAAATTTTGTTGGAAAAAGCCAGAAACCTCGCGGAAAATTTGCAAATACCTTTTTTGTTTTCCGCAATTGGAGCATAGGCGTAGCCAAAGGGGGGGAGTGGGGACGAGGGAACCCACCACCCCAATTGAAATTTCACCAATGACAAAAATGTGCCAAAAAAGCCTACTGTTTCTTCAGTTTCAGTTTCTTTTAAGCATTTTTTTGCTTGAAACAGTAACTAACAACAATATGGAAGACCAGGGGACCCGGGCCCCCTTCAATTCAATTTTTCCATCCAATTTAAACGTATAACCCGGAAGAAATGGAGAGTTTTTCTCCTAAAAGTTGTTATCTCAGACCCTCATGTAGCATTTTTATGAACGTAATGCATTAACCAGGGCCGGATTTACCATAATATGGCGCTGTACCAGCTGAGGGCCCCGCCCTAAAATCGTAAGACTTTTGTTTGGTCTTGCCTATATTTGTCAGAAAGATCTTGCAAAAATTCCCAAAGTGCCAGGGGCCCAAGGCGATGTAAATCTGGCCCGGCAATAACATGGTTAATAGGCGTAACCATCTATTATACCATTTTTCAGTAACAACTCAGTAATTCATCTCGAACAATTCAGTTTTTACGCACAAAATACTTTAAAAAAATTAGCCATGGAAAACGCTGATTGAACAAATTATTGACTTTAATTGAGAGGCTTGGGCCTCCTAGCCGAACATACACTTCTATAACCGGTTATTTTCATGACAAAAAAAATCTCTCTGGAAAATCTTCGAGTGGATTATTATTTACAGCTAAAATGTAGCCAGAGATAAAGCACTTTACTTCTTCCTACCTGGACCAAATCACTTACAATTAAAATTTAACTCAAGAATGTAAGATGTTAAACGTGTTTTGGACTTAAATTGCAAGTAAAAGGAGCATTAAACAATTTAATTTTTTCAATTGGCTTTCAAATTTCAAAAATCTAGTGCTTTCAAATGGCTCTGAACACGTGCGAAATGTGATACAATGGCATTAAAATAGACCCCCAAAGCCCCGCCCCCAGACCCCCGTCTGTGATACGTTTGAGTTATACAAGCTTTCTCAACACGTCTCCAAAGTTAGATATTTGCACTTTTTAATTATTAGTTTGACCCATCTCTCTTTGCAAAATCGTGGTTAAGTGGCGATGGGCAACGATTTCAGATCTTCCATCCTACGATATCTTTGTCCCACGAAAAGTTCTTCGTTTTAAAATTTTTGATGACGTCATTGCATGTGATTTGTGGTTTGGGCCCCTCAATCAAAATGTCTGGCTATGCCAAAAAGTCGAAGAATGCCTGAAAAACTTTTTAAAGACCTTTTTTTTGGAGAACACTTGCGGCTGTGTCCTTGGTCCTTGGCCTTGGCCTCGAGCATTCCTGTCCTTGGCCTCGAAAGGGTCTGTCCTCGGAAAGGCTGTCCTTGGCCTTGGCCTCGGATTTTTTTTGTGTCCTTGGCCTTGGCCTCAAGCCTTGTGTTCTCGACTCCACCTCTGCTTTCTAGTACATTCTGCTACTTTCTGCAGTTATCGATGTTTGGGTTGTTTACGACTCTTAATTGCTATATTTGGACTTGAAGTTTGTGACGTCATAATTATGTCAAAATTTGTTTATTGTAAGCTCGTGTATTTTTTCTATTGTGACGTACATGGATTGTTCTGGGATATTCGATAGCTTTTGTCGTAGTATACATAGGCGGGTCGTTTTTCATTTATTATTCTAATATTCTAAGAATGGGTGATTTTAGGCATTAGTTTCGTAGGCAGTTAAGCCGAGTTTGTGTATCTGGGGTTGGCTCGTATAGCCATTTAGTAAGAGGTGTGAGTGGAGCGACTTTGCTCAGTGAGTTGGTTTGTGTTTCAATCTTAAATAGAAGTTTTAATTTAAGATTGGTGTGCTGCTTTCTGAGATTCAAGAAGCTAAAGGAACTATCAACTGCCATTTTCGATTCGTCAATTAACATCTCAGTTGTTCTTTAGCCGACGTGGGCAATTCTAGAGATTAGAGGTTGTACTCTAGCCAAGTATCAACGATCGCGACAAGTACTAATAGAAGTACTGAATTGGCTCTACATCTGCTCAAATTTCATGGCTATTGTAAGCAGGATAACAAATTTTTCGGCCATCTCGGGCCTTGAATGCCTTTCCCTTTCTAATGGACTATAATGTGCTTGAAGTGGAAAAGGACTGCGAAACAATTTAATTGGGAACCGTAAGCGGAAGCGTAAAATTCTAAGAATGAGGAAGCGGAAGCAAACTCGGAAGCGTGACATTTCAAGAAAAGCTGAAAGCGGAAGCATTAAAAATTGACTGCTTCCACATCCCTCAACTAAACCCCTAATTCTGAGTGAAACTTTTCGGGCTGGGCTCAAGCATTTCCAGAAGGGGCTGGGCCCTTAACTTTATTTTGTAATTTTTTTAAATAGTCAATCGAAGAGGCATAGATAAATTAAACAATATACACCAATTACAGCTCTAAACTAAAACTTAAAAATTATTTGAAGATCTTTACACTCTTAAAAAGCTATTTTCGCCGTTTAGACTTTTGTGTGGAACTTCGAATTTGTGACTTTTTGTGTTACGCTGAGTGGATGACTTCCATGTTGATTCTGCCCCCGAGAAGCACTGACTGTATATGAAGCTCTCGGGGAAATAATCGATGTGTTTGTTAAAATAACCAAGATCTATTACCAAACCAAATATTTCTAGTTCAGATCAGCACATCGACTTCCTTATTTGTTTCATCATCATTCAAATGAATGACAAATGTATGTGGCCGATGCATATGTACATTATATAGACAATCGAATAGAGTTTCGTAGCAGTTGTGTTGCATTAATTGCTAGTTTTGAATGTGCGAAACAAATTTTCACCTACAGTAGGCAGTTATTTTGAAAGTTGTTGACTGATGATTTTGTGAAAAGAGACCCGCTGCAAGTTGTCAATGATAGTAGAACCTGGGAGGCTGCGTCTTTCCAAATCTACAAATATTTTTCAATGACGCCATTGGCCGTACTAGCCAGTTGGTATAAAACGGCAAGGTGATTGCTTCTGAACCGAGAAATTTGGGGTTTAATTCTCAGGCCGTTCAAATCAAACACCTATAGTTGCTGACGACTCGCCTATTCGTAGTAAGTAACACTTCTGCAAAAGAAGCTGTGTTGCCCAGCCACAAAAACGCGGAGATGGCCCACTAATTCGTTACATGCTACGTTGCATTTCGGCGAATAACATTTAATTTTTTTATTAATAAACATTGATGTCAAAATTTGCAAAAACGTTGTTTTCCAAAAGAAATCATAAAAAAGATTAAACAAAACTTGACCGGTCAGTTGGTCGAGCGGTAACGCGTTCGTCTCTGGTGCAGTAGGTCTGAGGTTCAAATCTCGGGCCGGTCAAATCGGACACAGTGTTGCCAACGGCTCGCCATCGCTGCGACATTTCCTCGAAAGGAGCTGTGTTGCCCGAGCGCAATGACGCGGAA
Source organism: Trididemnum nubilum (assembly GCA_963965965.1). Taxonomy (NCBI): domain Eukaryota; kingdom Metazoa; phylum Chordata; class Ascidiacea; order Aplousobranchia; family Didemnidae; genus Trididemnum; species Trididemnum nubilum. Next base: position 18,946,995 of record OZ014486.1, read on the forward strand.
ATGGGCCCCGCAAACTCGTTACACGCTTCGGTGCAATACAGCGAATCGGCACAATGAAAGATTTGATTATGAAAGGTTTGATATACTGTACAATGAAAGATACGCTCTGTACTATTCTAAAAAATGAATCAAAAAAAAGGAAGAAGATAATTTTGTTCTCAAAAAAAAAAAAGAAAACAAGAAAGTTTGACCGTAAATAAAATCATAATTTGCTCTGACTTTGATCATCGAGCTCTTTTACGCTAGAGAATCCAGAAATAACTGGTAATTTTAAATATAGTGTGTTTTCACAAATTGGTATTCACAAATTGCTCACTTTACCTTAGGTTCTTTTAAATCCTCCCAGTTCGGCTGAAAAAAAAACTTTAAGCCTTCCGCGGCGTTTTTCAAACCAGCGTTGTTGAGAAAAAAAATGAAAAGAATTAAGTAAGGAAGGGTTGATGAAACGTAGATCAACTAAATAAAAATAAGTGAAGCATTATTAATTATTATCATACATTTGACGGAGCTCTTTGGTAGAAAAAAATTGATAACCTATAGTATTTGTTAGCTGAAAAATTGTTTGCATAATGTGGCTTATATAGTCCAAGGCTCTTCAGACTAAGTCTAAAGTCAAAATTTTGATTCTTAGCTTTTGGCTCAAGTTTTTGCAATTTTTAGCTGCAGTATATCATATATGATTAGTTATCAAGAAACAGCAAATTTGAAAAGATTTTGTAACTGGAACAAAGATAAATTTCAATTAAAATCAATTATTTATACATGATTTTCAGTTTTTGTGGCACAACTTTGTTCCGATCTAAAAAATGCCTCAAAATTGCTCCCGTCAGTAACGTTAAAGTACGGAAGGTTGAAATCATTTTAACTCAACGTAAGATGTAAAGAAATCAAGAAAATCACTGCTGTTTCCACAAAAAGTTTGTGTATGATCACTCCTCGACGTCGACGTAGGGGCGACGGAAGGGTAACGTTGACGGCTTCTGTGTGAACCCGCTTTTAATAGGACCAAGACTTCCGATACTTCAGCAATAATATTTCACCATATTAAGTAATAGAGGATGACGAATTTCTTTCAATAAGTCGCTTCTCATTCTTCAAGTGTCAATTATGCTTTGATACGTCACTTCTTACCAGAGTTATAAGTCGGGCCGGGCTTTTCGGGTCGGTTTCGGGTCGGGTTCCGGCCAGGTTCGGGCCTAAAGTTGACAACGATTTCGCGCTTAATTCGGGCCTGAGACGTGCTTTTTCTCTTAGGTACACGAAATTATAATCAAAATAACGTGGCAAAATTGCTAAATTTTTGAGACCTAACTACACTTTCGTGATTTTTCGGGCATGATTTGGGCTTCAAATTAGTTTTCGGGTTCGGGCCTGAACTAGTCGGCTCGTTTGCAACTCTGCTTCTTACTAACGTTCCATCGCCACAACATGATGCTTGTGCGGTCTTCTTTGAAAAAATGTAGTTCTTCAAGACAACGAGGCATTCTTGCTGCGCTTGACCAAGTCACCGCGAAATTTCGAAAACTATTCTTACCTTCGAAGAGACTTCGATGATTGCTGTAAGCTTTGCGAAAATAATCAACCAAATCGCGAGGTAAAAAGCGATGTTGTCAAGACGCAACTGAAATGACAAAATAACCAGTCAGTGCAAATTTTGTTGCATTTTTTCGCTGAATTTTGTTTTGAATGTCAAGGTGTAGCATTGATATAAAAAAATACGTACAAAAAAACGTAAATTTAGGTTACAATACAAAATCTAAATAAATTCAGTTCTTTTTTTTTTTTAAGAACACAAGGTTATTTTTCAACACAGGTATTTGCACACACTCGCACAATTTGCTACTGTGGAAACCCAACCTTTGCCTTTGCGAGTTTGAATGCGATTCTTTACCTCTACAAAGAACGGCATTTCACGCCACCTAACATCAAGCAACAAAATTAGTATCAGCAAAACTAGCATATATATGACTATAACAGTTCAAAACAATCCATCACAGTTCAACGGGTTCCAACAGACAAATCAATTTCCAACAATAAGGCTCTGAAGATATGGGTCCCAGCAGGCAAACGAATCTTGGACCAATAAGCAACGGCTCATCTCGTCTTAAAACTATAATATGGTCACTATAACTCATCTAAACAGCACTGATTGATTTTGTTCATTCAATTTGATTTAATTAACTGTTTTTCTACGTTTGCTTTAGAACCAAAGTAATGTACCAAGATCGGGAAATCAATGTAGAAAGAATAGGTTGAATGATTTATCCAAAGCATACTGCCACCCACATTGCAAGGTCTTATCATTTGAAATAACTTTCTATTTGAATAAGATTAATAATGAATAATCAAATCTTTCATTATATTCGCTGTACTACACTGAAGCGTGTAACGAGTTTGCGGGGCTCATCACCGCGTCATTGCGCCATGCAGGGCATTAATATAGATGAGTTAAAACAAATCGAAACATTCCCGTGCAGAGCAAAATATTGTATATTGTCGTCAGGTCAATCGCTTTCTCAGTGTCCAAAGCGAAAATACCCGTCTTCGACTCCTCGAAAGACAGACAGTTACAAATGTTTCATAACTGTCTGGTATTCTAATTTTGCAGCTGTTATCAGGGCCTCAGGGAGAATTTTTTTCAAGGGGCATACGGGAACAGATAATTACGATTATCTTCTTTTGGAAATTAGATGAAAAAAAGGCCTTCGCCGGTATTTGATTAGGTTTTGGCCTGAATGCAGGTAAAAGCCAAAATAAATTACTTTGAGTACCACTACTTAATTGAAAAGTGCTACAAAAAACATGACGCGTGTACTTTTCGGGTCTTGTGGGCCCCCAGAGCCGCCCCCTTAGGCCCGGGTACGATGAAACCTCTAAACACCCTCTCGTAGGCGCTGGCAAGGGCTTTTTTAGGGGGGGGCCATTGGGCCATGGCCCCCCATTTGGGTCGCCAGGATAGTATAATTAGCATAGATTAGTTTGCAAAATTGCGGAATGCCCCCTCCCCTTTGTAAGTTGGGCAGAAGGTTTGAGCACATAAATGGTAGGCGAAGACCTTTGTTTTTGGCCAGCATCCAAAAAAAATCGGACTAAATTTTAGTGAAGACCTTTTCTCTTTTTTTTGGGGGGGGTCTTCACTTAATTTTGGGCAAAAAATCGGACTAAATTGAATTGAAACAATGTTCATTCCGACCTTTGTTTTTCTCAAATTTTCTGAGGTTTCTGGCCCCCTCCTTTTCAAAATCCTGCGTATGCTACTGGGCGCTAACTATTCATTTCATTCTAATTACACTTTGCTTTGTTTGTAATGTACACTCTCTGTAATCTTCATTCAGACGGCATTGACAAGGCAAAAGTTGGTTACATATACAGTATCTATCCTGCTTTTTGTTTCATCTCAGACGCGAAATTTAGGCCGACATTTTGAGATTCTTAAGAACGAGACATGAAACTTGATCGAGGGTCAAATTTGATTCCGCGCCTCTGTATCAACGATAGCTTTATATTAATTTCACACTGAACGGGTTAACAAACTCAATGCATTTTCTATCGAAGTTGTATCGCCTTTTTTGTTTGATGTAGTGTAGTACTACGAGCCTAACATTTACAACATCGAACCTGACCGAATTCATCAATTCCTTCCGATAATTCCAACGCCCCATGAATCCAATATTTTTCTGCGGATAATATCGGTTCAGGACAGAATGAGTTATTATTTTTCCTCTCGGTTGCGTTGCAGGGGTCTAAACAAATTGAAAATATTTTTTGAAGGTATAAATGGAAGATAAACTGTGATTATGTCAGATAACATTTGGTAATCAAAGCCGGATTTACTATATGGTAAAATGGCGGAGTGCCTCGGAGCCCCCAATTTGGATGGGAATCATACCACGAAAGCTTGGCGAAGACTTTTTGGTCTTCACCTTACCTTGGCAAAAAATTTGGGCGAAGACCTTTTGGCTTCGGCGGTTTCATCTCCCCAAAGCCAAAAGTGCCATAGCCCCCCCGCAATTTGAATCTGGCCTTGACTGCAGTGCAGCCTTATATAGTGCATATGCAAAATTCTATTCTCGATCCTTCATATAATGTTGTCCCGAACAACCAAACTAAAAAAAAAACGAAATATAGCAACCAGTAATGAGAAGCTGGAGATTGGAAAAGCTGCAAATATGACTGAAGAAAAGAACATTTTGAAAGCGGAAAGATGACTCATTAGTTTTGCTTAACATGGAATGGATCCTTCAAGATCACAAAAACCAAGATCTTTCATCCCCTCTTTCCTTAAAATGAGTGAGGTATTAAGAATTGGTAGAAAAAATAAAATAAATCGGATTTAATTATTTATTTATTTTTGAGGGGGGAGACTGGAATTGAAAACATGATACGTGAATGAAATATTATATCATGAGAATCAGAACATCATGTTGAACTCTATTTTCGTGGTTTCGTCATAAAAATTTGAAGTCACTGTCGTTGTCACCAACAACTCACTCCCATAAATTACATCATCATCTTGAGGCAGATAATGAATCCATCAGTGATACTAGTATAAGGTAAGCTCGCCTAAAAGCGCAATTTTCAAGTTGCTATTTTTTATTCAACTGCACAAGGGTGGAATTCTTAGAGAGACGTAAAATCATAGATTACTGGTATTGACTCTGTACATATAAGCAATTTATGTCCCCTTTGAGGTAACACCAACTGTTGTCGATACATTTAACTTAAGGGTCATGTTGCAGAAAAAGTGCTATATTTTAAGTGTAACTGCAAATAATTAATTATACGTCGAAGAGAAGCAGCAAAAATTTGGGAAGAAACTGCACCATTTGAGTGTTTTATGAACAATGGCACACATGAAAAGGATTGCTAGTACCTCGGAATACCTCTCCTGTATCAACGCATATAGTCTCTCCACTTGAAATGTTGAAGTGCTGTGTGACCTCACATAAAGACCAAGGCAGGTGATCGGTAAAAGAAAAAACGAGATAGTGGAAAAAGATGGCAATGATTTTGCTGTAGTAGAGTCCAATGTAAAAAGATAAGCAGTACATCGAAAATTTGAGACCTAAAACCAACCAAACATCATTTTTAATGGTTTTGTTTCTGAAGCTGGAGAGTCTGAGATTCCAGTCTGGGGCTGGTCAAATCGGACACAGAGCTGATGCACACGACTCGCTGCGATATTTCTCAGAGCTGCGATATTTCGCGAAAGAAGCTGTGTTGCCCGGGCGCAACGACGCGGAGATTGTCTTCGCAAACTCGTTACACGCTTCGGCGTAATAGAGCAAGTACCATGAATGATTTAATTTCATTTCATTTAGTCTTTAGTATTTACAGTAGAACAGTGCAAAATGTAAAATTTTAAAAACAGTTAATTTTGCTGTAATATCTTCTCACTTCTCTCGGTTTGAATAACTAATAAGAAACTCGGCGACAACCTATTTGTTGAACCTCTGAAAGGAGATTTGTTTTGCTATTTTGACAACTTCCCCATTCAGGGAAGAGATCATAACATATTATGTTGTCGCGGCGAAGCGTTGGAAAGTAACCCATCAATCGGGTAGATATAAAATCAAGACGTTCTACCACATCATTCATGTTGCTTGTTTGAAGTCCCCAAGAATTCAAGGTCGATCCTCTATGCAATTCAACCATTTCGTTTTGGTTCATTCATGCGTACAAGAATCTTCATTTAGAGCAGCGGTTCTTAAACTTTTTTGAGCGCGACCCAAATCTGAGTTTGATGATTATCTTACGACCCAAACCTCATACGTAGAAAAAATGTTTTTTTAATATAAGCACTCTGCTATTTATTCAGATAAGACACAGAAAACCAGTTATAGTATACAGCATTTTGACAGAATTTTGAACAATAATACCTGCAATTTAATATGCTACTTTAGGAAATTGTTTCAAACTACTCCACGATTATAAAAAGTAATTTCGGCTAGTTCTGCAGCAGCTGGTCCGCCACTAAACTCTTAGAAAACTACTTACGATGCAATAATCTTATTTTATTTCGATGAAGCCGACTAAATGTGGATGATGCATTAATTTTGAAAGACTTAATAAACGGGAAAAAAAAATTCTTCAGATTTTGAAAATTCTGATCTTGCAAAAAATCGTTTTGACGGATTTGAATGGCCTTGGCGCGACCCATTTTTTAAGTCTTCGCGACCCATGTTTGGGTCGCGACCCATACTTTAAGAACCACTGATTTAGAGCTTTGGTCCGAACCGAGAAATGTGTCCCGATTTGTTCGCCTCCGCGAAGTTCTTCCGCGCTCCCATCCGTCAAAATGAGTCGGGTATTACCACGTAAACCTTCTACACCCACCCACTAAAAAACTTGTTCCGAAATCCCGATAGGACAGTGATAGTCAGTCAATGCTCATCATGGCAGATAGCTTCAAAGACAAATTAAATTTCAACTTACCACTCATTATCGGTACGGAATTAAAAGCTCTGAGTAGACCTTTGCTGGTAAACTGACCAATGCTGGTCTCCATGAAATAAAGAGGAATTCCGACAAAAAACAGTATGATTAAATAACAGATCAGAAAACCACCTAAAAGAATACTGAAGTTTCGTTCATTCAAAAAGTTTTGAAATGTTTATTGCACAGCAATCAAATGAGCAATGTTTATTGTTGCTAATTGGCTTCTTGGGAAGTTGAAACTAATATCTTCGGTGCTGTTAGAAGGTCAATCCAATACTTCTAACGAGTAGGGTATTTAACGAATTTCATTTGGGGGGGCATTGTGCCATGCTCTTCCTTGGTATGTCAAAGCACAATACTGATTGTATTTTGCCACTAAAAATCAGTTACTCCCCCTCCTGGAAGCAAACCGTTGAACAAGATACGGTGCAGCGATAATTTTTGGCGAGAGTATTGGCTACTTTAAAGTGACGACCGTTTTTTGGTTTTACCTTAATTTTGCAAAAAAGCCTCCCCCCCTTCAGAATTGCTGCCTCCAATTTTGCCAATGCTGAAAGAGGGTTACAAGTCAAGTCATCGGCTTTGTCTTCACGCCAAATGAGCTCAATCATTAAATCATATTTTTGAAAGTGTTTAAACACAAACAGAGAAGCATACTGTGAAATGTAAATGCTGGACTTCTTTTAACACAAATTACGTAATAGTATTTAAATGGAAAAGCACTTATTTCAACCATAAGACATCGTCAACTCCCGGTCCACACTAGGCGTAAAATCGTAAGCGTATGAACGTATTCTTAGTTTGCTTTAACCAACTGACAGTTTTTACGCTGGAAAGGCGGTACGCTTGGCATACCGAATTTTTGTTTAAAATAAACTAAAAATTCTTCAAATCAAAAGATAAAAATTGGTATTTCGGGTGTAGTAACAAAGTAGATTGATGGCAACTTTACTCAAAGTCCAAAGGGTTACTGTCTGCACTCTCTCATTTCTAAAAGGCAACTTGGGAAATGAATAATTACGGTACAGATCACTCACCACCATGGTTATCGTAAGTGAGGTAGGGAAACCTCCAGATACTTCCGAGCTCGACGGCTGCAGCGACAATTGACAACCGTTCACGAAATGTGCCTTGCTGCTCCTCTTCTTCATTATGTGGCAGCTTGCTCTAAATATTAACTTTTTTGCTTTACGGATATATCAGTACATAGAAATTAAAAACCACGATATAAGGCTTTGGAATTTTTTTCAAGTGGCAACGCCTTTGCTCCGGTAAAATTTTATTTGGCTTGCTGATACAGAGTAGTAAGTCGGGCCGGCTTTTCGGGTCGGGTTCGGGCCTAAAGTTGACAAAATTTCGGGCTTAATTTGGGCCTGAGATATGCTTTTTGTCTTAGGTGCACTAAAATATAATCAACATAACCGCTTATATACGTTTTTCAGACCTAACTTAACTTTCGTGGTTTTTCGGGCTTGATTTTGGCTTCAAATTAGTTATTAGGTTCCGGTCGGGTTCGGGCATATATTTTTCGGTTCGGGTTGGGTTTGGGCCTGAACTACTCTGCCCCTTTACAACTCTGTGCTGATAACAAGACAGCTACCCGGTACTTAAATTGTAGGGGGGACACGTCCCCCCATTCATAGTTATCGTCCCCCATCGAGATTTAGCTTCTCCCCATCGAGAATTCAGCGTCCCCCTAACGAAATTTTAGCGTTCTCCCCCAAGAGTAAGTGTCTGGACGATTGGACAAAAAAGTGGCTGTTAGCAACAACTTCCGGCCAAAGGCAGTGCCAAATTGCGGTGAAGACCCTTTTTTTTCGGTTTTCAATAGAATTTGGGAAAATCTTGGGTGCACATTTGGGAAGTTCCCAAAGTGTAGCCTCCAGGGGCGCACCCAGAAATTTTGAAAGGGGAAATCAATTTTTCAAAAAGCAGCCCGTCCTCAATTGCAGTTTATTTATTTTAACCAACGCAAGCTGATATAGTCAAGTTGGGTTTCGCGGAAATAGTTCCATTTTGTTACAACATATTGTTGATTAAGAAACCTTCCAATAACGATTTTAAAAGCTGTTGGTACTGAAAATTGCGTGCGAAAGAACAAATAACCACTATGGGGGCTTGGGGGCGAAATCCCCAGCCGATGGGCAATTCTTGCAATTTTTCGGGAAAAAAAAGCTACTCAACGCCGTTTGGATGACATTTTGTACGCGTATAGAGCAGTTAAGAAAAGGTTAATTACTAAGATTTGGAAGAGTTTGAATGAATTTATTTTGCTAAGTCAAGTCAGCGCCCGGACGGTTACTGGTCAACTCCAAAATACGTTTTAAAGCTGAAAGATTGCATATTTGGCTTACATCTTTTAAGTAACTTAACAAGGGAGCTTCAGCCCTTTTAATCTCTCCTGGTTGCTCACTGATCAAAGTATATTCTATTTCTAATAAATGCTCAATAAAAAGCGAAATGTTTAGTTTAACTAACCTAAAGAAACTATAGTTTCGAGTAATGTAAACATGCAAGATTCCACACATATAACTGTATTTTGGGGGGTTGGCCCTCCCATATTACGTCAAAGTATTTTGTATCTTGTAAATATCAACTGAGAGCAAAAAGTTGTTCAAATAATTATTTTGGAGGGGTTCCGGGCGGAGTAGTACCCCTAAACTACATCAAAACATTTGTCTGTTAATTAAATGTCTACTGATATCAAAAAAAAAAAAACTAGCGCCTTAGCTTAAGCCGTTTAAAAAAGTGATTTGGGGTTCTATTTGGGAGGTTCGGCAGGATAGTATCCCCAAACTATGTCAAAATACTTGTCTCTTAAATATCTACAGATATCAAAAAAGCTGGCACCTAAGCTTCCGCCGTTTAAAAAACAGATTTTTGGGGTTTCATTTGGGGATTTCGGGGGGGGGGGGGGGGTAACCAAAACTACGTCAAAATATTTGTCTTTTAAATCTCTATATACAAAAAAAACTAGCGCCCTAGCTTAAGCCGATCAAAAAATTTATTTTGGGGGGGTTCAGGGGAGTGGTTCCCCCAAACTATGTCAAAATATTTGTGTCCTAAATATGTACTGATGTCAAAAAAATAATAATAATTAAAACGCCCTGTTCAGTATAAGATGATGGCATTGCCGTGAAGTGTGGCGGCTTAATCTCGAGCTGCTGCCCCCGCGACCCTCACGAAAAATAAAAAAAGAAAAAGAAGATTATAAGTACAAAATATCTCGCTGAGTTTAATTTTTTTTTCAATTTGAAAAGGGGAAATGGCAACCTTGATTTCTGCTATTTTAATCTTAACTACCAGTAAATCTGTGACCCAAACTAATATACAACAGCCCAGTTTTCTACTACGTCTATATCGTTTTAAAACTTGCTTTTGCATATGATTCTGGTTTGTTGACTTGCTATCAGTTAATAATTGCTATTGGAAGATCAATACTTACAGTAACTTGTAAAATTTTTCATGGGAGGACGCTTTCGCAGCCTTGACCAAACGCATTCGTATAGCGGCTGCAATTTAGTGAAAATTTTACTTCAACTTCAGATGCTCTATTTTGCTCAAGAAACGGCTTAATCTGGTGTATGATATTCTTTTCTTTTTTTTTCAGTTACTATGTGGTTGATAAAACATTTTTGAAATTGTTTGAAATTCCAAACCCTCCAGGGTTGCCCAGGTGAAAACATTTTTAGTTGCTCTCTAAGCAGGAAAGCAAAAAGTTTTTTAGAGAATCTCATTATTTATAACATGCGTCAGTTGTTCAATGGGCTTGTTTCTCAACAAGCTCCCATCTAGTTTGTTCTTAAATTTTATTAAAAAGTAAACTGACACAAATACATTCTTGCTTGGCGAAAATATGAGTAGTGTAAATGCTTTGTCGAGGGTCAAAGCGCAAAAACAAAACAGTACAGTCCAATGGCAATAGTTGCAAAACCGTGGTTAGTTTCTTGGAATACGGCACTGTATAGCAGAAACTTATTCTAAATGCAAACTCGTTACACGCTTCGGTGTAATAGAGTAAGTATAATAAAAAATTTAATTCAGAAAAATGATAAATACATACCGGATATGCGGTAGTGGACACAATACAGTATAGATCACAGACTCTACAAAAATTTCTCACTAATCCCAGCTTCATCATCAGCAATAAAACAAGACGATGTTACAAAAATTCAACAAAAATAGTCTGTCAATGATGAAAACAATAATTTTTACACTTTTGCGAAATTTGTTTGACTATAGGGTTTATTTCTGCGTTAATTTGAATATGAAAAGGAATAAAGTAAACTTTGCCATCTGCATTTACATATTTTGCCATGCAATCACTCATATCTGTTGACTGGTAAACTCCCGAGTCACTCGGGGATATTTAGATTTCCTTCGTTCTTTTCCTCAATGCCACTCTTGTATCGTAGAATTGACGAGCTGCTGCACTCAACCATACTCTTTCTTTAGTGGCAATTTCACCGGAAATTTCCACGGTAAAAAGGTGTAAAACAAAAATACGGAATATTTATCCGTGCATTTTTCTTTTGTTTGTTTTAGGCTCAAGATTAAGGTTTGAGTTCAGGTTTGAGTTCGAGTTAGTTTTAGAACAGGTATTTGAGTTTGGGTCAGATTTGAGTGAGAATTAATAAAAACTAGACACTGCAAAGAAATTTCCGCTAAAACAGGGAATTTTTTTCCTAATTCTTAAATAATTTGGTCTTATTGCACCAAAACCAAAACTTACTGTCGTTGAAACTATGTTGAGGTTGTGTAACTGATGGCTGCTTGAGGAGTGGAGCTCTACTGGGACGACTCTGTTTCTACTTAAGTACTTAAATAGGGTTTTTTTCATAACTGCTACACTTCCATTTGAAATCTAAAACCATTCAAACTTTAAAATCGCTCTTATTTTTTTCTTTTTTTCATTGCTTTAATATTTAAATGAAGTAATTTTGCCAGTTACATGCAGCGAGACAACAATTAAGATTATTAGTCTTCTCATATTTATCTGACGACAGATGCTGCTAAAAATAATCAACTGCGAATGAAAATTAATTATTTTAGTACACATAAAATTAATTAAAAATACGTCACAGTTTATGATTGTTTATTACATTGCTATATTAGGTTTACAGTATGATGGTCTAAAATCCCATTAATTTTGTACGTGCATTGCTGCATTTGTTAGTAAGCCCACGTCCACGTAATAATACAGAGCAGTTTTAACTTTTTTTGACACATTAAAATCTTGTCATGTTTCATACCTAGCTTATGCATCCTAAAGTTTTCAGCCATCTAGCTCAAGCTGTTCATAATTCTCCATATTAAGGGATAACCAATACGCTTTATTGAAATTCAAGCGGGACCTTGAAATAATTGAAGGGGGTGAATCATCCAGCTAATTCCAGTACTTTAGAAGGGTCAATGGAAAATGCCTGTGCTGAAAATAACCGTACTGGAAAATGGCAAAATGCTGGTACTGCAAATGCCGGTACTGGAAAATTCCCGTACTGGAAAATGCCGGTACTGGAAAATGCCAGTACTGGAGTGTTGCCATGCGAATTTTTGATTGGCTGTGAATTGGTCTACGAGCCTTTGGATATAAGCTGTGAAAAAATCAGCTTGTGTTGGAAATAGAGTGAGAGAACGTTGAAATTTAGTGCACTAACTGCAAAAAGGTTTAAGAAAATTGGGGTAATTTTTTTCGAAATTTCAAACTGAGTAGGAGGCCTAGATCAAGTAGGCTAATAGTAAGCCAAAGTTACCTAGTTAAGATAGATGTTTGGTCCACAATATACACGGTTGCCTACAAGTGTGGTTACGGTCAGCAGGGACACGCAACCATACAACAGTGGCGGATCCAGAAAATTTTGATGGAGGGGGACGATAAAAATTTTAAGCACAAAACCTCAAAAATTTGGATGTGTTGTAACCAGGCGCATAGCCAGAAATTCGCAATGGAGCGGCTGATTTAGGGGTCTGGGGGCGGAACCCCCAGCGCTCAAAAAATTTGCATTTTTTTGCAAAAATAGTTTAATTTCAGAGCCAGTTTGATAAAAAAGAGCTTTTAAAATGCGGCATAGAAATTGGCAATGCAAACATGATTCAACTGGTTGTATAAATGGCCTATGTGAGAGGTGGTTAATGGTAAAACTTTAGTTCTCTTGTTTGGATGTTGGTAAATCATAAGCATAAAATCTTATAGTTCAATAAAACTCACACGCATAGGTGGGCACAAGCCCGTTAATCGTTAATCCGTTAATAACGAAGCTAACTTTTTCATTAACTCGTTAATCCGTTAAAAAGTTTTTTCATGTTAACGGACTAAATTAACTTCCGTTTAGTTCTGTTAACTTCCGTTAAGGTTTTTATCGTTAATATCTCGCACCATTCATTCATCAGACAGGTACAAACCAGTTTGCACTGGTAACACTTGTTGCGTATTAGCACGAGTTTATAGGAAAAAGCGAAGAAAGCAGCTCTTTTTTTGTGGCAAATAATAAGCTGAAGCCTCATAGGTTTATTAATTATCGCTGTTCACAATTTCCAAAGATTTCCGATCGCAGCTTCGTTGAGCATCTGAACTTATTTTTATCTTGAAATTAGATTAGACTGTAAAATGTAACTTCCAAAACACAAAAAGACCACCATAGCAATAAATATTTCCTTACAATCTGCTCAACAGCGTCAATACGTGTTGTAGAAGCGAGTGAATAAAAAGAAATGTAAATTACACACAAAATGTTAACGGATTAACGGACTTTATTAACTTCCGTTAATTAAAGCTGAAAATAACGGATTAACGTTAACGGAGGTGTGAAGTTTGTTAACGGATTAACGGTTAACGAAGCTAACGTTTTGCATTAACTTGCCCACCTATGCTCACACGGAGTAATTTGTTTCATCTATACTTTATAGAGAAAAATAATTGGAAAGGGGCTAATGGAAAGAGAATTGAGACAAGTGATTGGTAATTAACCAATACTGAATAGCCTCTACACCCCATTTCTGATTTAGGCCTATAATATACAGTATTTGCTGATGAAACCCGTGTTCAAGTTTTTTACACTAGCGATCAAATTTTATTGCTTATTTTTGGTCATTTTTTATAGTTTTTTTTTGATTTGTGAGTATTATTTTTGACAAATTAGCCCCTTCTGAGCATATGTTTCAAAAAATTGCTTTAAATCACTTTTTGGTCAATTTCAGTGCGAAAAACAGTCTCAGAAATGCTAAAACGTGTTATTTTTTATTTTGCGTTTTGGTTGACAGGCCAATGGAGGGACTATAGCCCCCCCCCACCCCCCTGGCTACACTACTGCTTAGGATTAATGTTCTTGACCTCGCTTAATGCTCACCTTTTACAAGCCTAATATGTCACTTAAGAAATGATTTGCATTGTGTAGGTTTTATCGCTGAAAAGTGCAAATTGTAAATTTTGCTAAATCGGTGCTTTCAAATCAATCGGACCCGTAAAAGACTAATTTCTGTTTTGTAAAAACTTCGCTGTAAAAATTACATTTTTCGATCCCTCCCCTCACAGGGCTTTAGAAATTATATCACAGTCACATGACCTATCGAAAATTCACTGATTGCTTTTTTTCAAAAAAGTTTAATATTCATATGCACGTTAAGTTTACGCTAAAAGGGGATGTATCCCCCCATCCGCCCCTATAACTCCGCCACTGGTTGTGCTCCTACGCCTTTATCGCTGAAAAGTGCAAGTTGTGAGTTTTGCTGATTTGGCGCCTTCAAATCAATCGGACCTGTAAAAGACTAATTTCTGTTTTGTAAAAACTTCGCCGCACAAATACTATTTTCTTGTACCCCCCCCCCCCTCCCCTTGGCTTTTGAAATTATATCACAGTCACACGGGCTAACGACTATTCACTGATTGCTTTTTTAAAATAAGTTAAGTATTATTCATATGCACGTTGTGTTTAGGCTGGTGGGGGGTGATGCATCCCCCTCATCCCCCCCCCTAAATCCGCCACTGCCATACAACATAATTCATAAATTTTTGCCAAGCTGAGTTACATGCAGTCTGGCAGTCTCTGCTTTTACTCTTTAGCTTTTTCAATTACATAGGCCTACTTTTAAACTAGCTACAGCACACTATTATAACTTCGTAACTCAACACCTTTTTTTTGACATTTTTTATGAGTGTAGGCTATAGGTGGGCAAGTTAATGCAAAACTTTAGCTTCGTGGATCATAAGTCCGTTAACAAACATCACACCTTCGTTAACGTTAATCCGTTATTGTCTGCTTTAATTAACGGAAGTTGATAAAGTCCGTTAATTCGTTAATATTTTACGTGTAATTTACATTTCCTTTTATTCACTCGCTTCTACAACACGTATTGACGTTGTTGAGCTGATTGCAAGGAAATATTTATTGCTATGGTGGTCTTTGTGTGTTTTGGAAGTTATATTTTACAGTCTAATCTAATTTCAAGACAATAAGTTCAAATGCACTTGTAGAATTTAGTAATCCTTGGCTGTCTGTCGGATCTCAAAAACTTTTTCACGCGTCTTTAAGCAATTCAAACGTGTATTGATATTCAGAAACAATCAGTTACAAAGACGTAGTGGATTAAGACGTAAAAGCAGACGGGACGTATGCTAAGACGTAGACCTAGACCTAGACATAGACGGTTTTCTATAAAGAACACAAACATTCAGGATGTCTAACAGTTTCAAGACATGCAAACTACACTAATTTAGCTGCAACGTACGCCAAATCAAAAAACTTCAAATTTAACATTAACCAACTTAATGTTCAAATGCACAAATCATTCAATTAAAACACATTGATAACTAAATTTATACCAACACAGTTTATCGTGAATATACTGTAAATTATATCAGTGACAGTCAATGTCAAACTTCAGATAGACGTCAATTTAGAACAA
This sequence comes from Trididemnum nubilum, assembly GCA_963965965.1. Classification (NCBI taxonomy): domain Eukaryota; kingdom Metazoa; phylum Chordata; class Ascidiacea; order Aplousobranchia; family Didemnidae; genus Trididemnum; species Trididemnum nubilum. Next base: position 18,962,334 of record OZ014486.1, read on the forward strand.
ATCAAATTACCAGTTTATGATCGGTCCGCAGCCAAGAATTTCGGGACGTTACAGACAAAAGGTTACGGGTATAGCACTGCAAATAAACGCCGAAAATTGAAAACTTACACATTTTCGGTTTTTCAATTAACTCGAGATTAATTTATTCAACATCAAAGCTACTTCAGGCATTCAAAAAAACAGTAACTCAAAGAAAGGCATTTAAATATGTATTAATTTTAGCCATCAAAATATTAACTAACTTCCAGTAAGCACTAAATTACCTAAAATTAAAACAGTAAACTTTAAACACAAAATGCCAAGCACAATACATACCGGTCAAGTTTGATTACAAATTTTCCATAAACGACCTTGCAAATTTAGGATATTCCATAGCAAATTTCAAATTCTGTTTACAGTCATAAAATAAGCAGCCAAACCGAGCACTCCTATTGTTTACTGAAATCTTATCACATCGTTCTCTAAAAAACTAGAAAATGATTTTACAAAGTTATGCTGAGTCAAAACGAGAGAAAAAGGCGTTCATGGGACAAGAGCTACCCAACTTATTGAAGAAATTCGCGTTAGAGAACAGCTGTAGTTGGAATGATAGATGATGCTGTTTTCGAGAAAAAGCGAAAACTGATATCTTAAAGGCGGTGAATCATCCAGCCAATTCCGGTGGTTTACAATAGTTAAAATTGAACTATAATTTTTGATATTTTTTGTTTTAATTTTGGGACTGCGGTTGCAAAGATATTCAACAAATACAAAAAGATATCCCCCGAAAAAAGTTTTTGGAAACTCTGAGTTTTGTTCTTCCCGCCAAAACCACAGTAGGCCTAATAGTTTAGAAAACTGTGGTTTTGGTGGGAAGAACAAAACTCAGAGTTTCCAAAAATTTTTTTCGGGGGATATCTTTTTGTATTTGTTGAATATCTTTGCAAACGCAGCCCTAAAATTTAAACAAAAAATACCAAAAATTATAGTTCAATTTTAGCTATTATAAACCACCGGAATTGGCTGGATGATTCACCGCCTTTAAATGAGTTTCCACACGTATCATAGAACGCTCGACTGTACTAATCAAGCGAAACACAAAACGGCAGAAAACAAACACAATTTGGGAGACCTGAAAATTCTGCAGCATTAACGAAGCTGCGATCGGCAAATCTTTGGAAATTGTGAATAGCGATAACCAATAAATAGACCTATGAGACTGCCGCTTATTATTTGCCACAAAAAAGCGCTCTTTTCTTCGCTTTCTTCTATAAAACTCGTGCTAATACGCAACAAGTGTTACCAGTGCAAACTGGTCTGTACCATTACGATGAATGAATGGTGCAAGATATTAACGATAAAAACGTTAACGGAAGTTAACAGAACTTAGCGGAAGTTAATTTAGTACGTTAACATGAAAAAACTTTTTAACGGATAAACGAATTGATGAAAAAGTTAGCTTCGTTATTAACGAATTAACGATTAACAGACTTGTGCCTACAATGGTGTAGGCTACAATACTGTAATATTTTGTATTGCTTGTATGCATCTACGCTAGTTTTTGGTCATCTGCGCTTTCTCAGCATAATATCATGTCTTTTTCAGTTTTGTGCTTCTGAGCGTAGGTGTCCACTTAAATTCGGGGAAAAAAAGTGTTCCATTTTTGTTGCAGACCTTTTTTTTGATCTTCACTTAATTTGCTCACCTGAACAAAATCGTGGTCGAGGTTCATCCCCCCAATATTGAAAATAGGGCAAAATTGGGGTAAAATTGCAAATTATCCCCCCCAATGCTCAACAAAGATCGGCACCCCTGAATACCGTATTTAATTTATTAAAATTAATTGCTACTATTGGTATTGTTTCATATTTGGGATGTTTAAATTTCCAATTTATTTACATTTTTCTCATTGAAGCTTTTATCATCACAAGCAATACAGAATAAGGTATGTTGATTGTTGATTTGGATAAAAGTTTTGTTAGTTGATGTCTTAGTCTCTTTATCATAACAAATACTTGTGCGCGGCAATTGTTTCATACACCGACACCTCTACCAGTAACACAAACTTCACTTATGTGTAATGTACTACTGACAACTAACCTACCATTCAAGATTAGCCTATAAGTCATCTACATAACAAGTTTCATTGTAAACAGTAGATATGCAGTATATTTGATCTACATATAGCAGAGGTGGAGTCAAGGACACAAGGCTCGAGGCCAATGCCAAGGACATAAAACAAATCCGAGGCCAAGGGCAAGGCCAAGATCAGCCCTTCCGAGGACAGACACTCTCGAGGCCAAGGACAGGAATGCTCGAGGCCAAGGCTAAGGATTAAGGACACAGGCGGCAAGTGTTCTCCATAAAAAAAAAATCTTAAAAAAATTTTTTTTCAGGCGATTTCTAAAAAAAAAGTCTTCAAAAATTATTTCAGGCGATCTACAAAATTTTAACGATTTAAAAAATAGTGCTGTCCTCGAGCCGAGGACAGGGCAGTTTTCGAGGACTTGAGGCTTCGAGGCCAAAGCCAAGGACTTCAAAATGTGTCCTCAAGGACGTCCTTGAGGACTCCACCTCTGACGCATAGACTATAAGGCAATCTATCTACAAAACTTGATGTACATAAGGAGGAAATTCTATTTTTTGGAAAAAAATTTTAAGCAATTTACACTGTAATTTTAAGTAATTAGGTAAATTACACTGCCTTTAAAGTTCGAAAAAATAGTTGGCTATTAGAACTGCTGAAGACAACATATGGTAGTCTGCCATGCGGGCAACATAAAGTTGTAGTTGACAATATTGTGCACTGAAATCTGAAATATTTGCAGCAGGCTATCAATAATGGCTTCATTCCACATCAGAAATCCTGCTTATTTCAACAGGCTACGTAAGGCACACTTACCAGACAAATAAAAGATATAAAACTTCAACAAACCTCTTAATCTGCAATAATTCTAAATTAAATGTTAAAAAAAAAGAGAGTAGGCCATAACTTTATCTACATGTAAGCAACATCTGAGAGTAGGGCTCATTACTGTTCAATTTTTCAGAAATTTTCAGTGAGTAGGATGTCCTATATTACCCTACTACCTAGTACCACAATCTGAACAATGAAAAATTTTGACATTGGCAAAACTACAGTCTACTGGCATTTTTTAGTAATGGCATTTTCCAGTACCAGCATTTTCCAGTATCGGCATTTTTCAGTACCGGAATTTTCAATACCGGAATTTCAATACCGGCATTTTCCAGTACCAGCATTTTCCAGTACCGGCATTTTTCTGTAACGACACTTTCCAATATCGGCATTTGCATTACCGGCATTTCCATGACATCGTTTACAATTGCTGAATTCGAAATATCAATTTTGAAGATTTTTGTTCTCATTTTGGGGTTGCGGTTAATTCCAAAGATATTTAACGAATACAAAGAGATATCCCTCTAAAAAGTTTTTGGAAACCCTGAGTTAGTTCTTCCAGCCTGAATTTCCAGAAAGGGGGTTACTAAAATTGGATTGGTCAGGTGACGTTACTGGAAGGGCAAATCCAAATCAATCTCTCTTTTTCCTGGGAAGTTCAAGCTGAGAGAACAGATTCAGGGTTTCCAAAAACTGTTTTTGGGATATATCTCATCATATTTGTTGATTAATTATCTTAGCAACTGCAGCCGCAAAATGAAAGCAATAATTTTCAAAAATTATATTTAAATTTAAGCTATTGTAAACTACCGGAACTGGCCGGATGCTTCACCACCTTTACATTAAAAAAATTACAGGAAATTTGAATCTAAAAATGAAGGGTATTGAAATAATGCCTCGAGCAACCTTGTTCGGTATCTTCTATTTGCTATCTTGCGACATAACAACAGCTTCCTTTTCGTCATCCTACTAAATTGCCTTAGTCATTTTTTTGTATTTCCGGAAAACGTTAAAAAACTTCCTGTTTGTTTTGAAGAAAAAATGTTTATATTTCAATTATTAACGAAGGCTAAGTGCTTTTAGCTAATATAAATAAATAAGTAAGCGTTTATTTGTCTGCTTGAACATCACTAAAAGCACAGCACAGGCACTACAGAACGCACCAAACAGCATGCAACAGAGGTGGAGTCCTCAAGGACGTCCTTGGCCTAGAGGACACAGTTTGAAGTCCTTGGCCAGGAAGGTCAGGTTCTTGGCCTTGGCCTCAAAGCCTTAAGCCCTCGAAAATTGCCTTGTACTCGGCTCGAGAACAGCACTACTTGTTGAATTGTTAAAATTTTGTTGATCGCCTGAAATTTTTTTTTGAAGCGTTTTTTTTCGGAGATCACCTGAAAAAAAATTGTAAGACCTTTTTTGGAGATTGCCTGAAAAATTAAAAAAAGAATTTTAAGACTTTTTTTATTAGGAGAACACTTGCCGACTGTGTCCTTAGTGCTTGGCCTCGAGCATTCCTGTCCTTGGCTTGGAGAGGGTCTGTCCTCGGAAGGGCTGTCCTTGGCCTTGGCCTCGAGCCTTGTGTTCTCGACTCCACCTCTGGCATACAAGTCAACAAATAAAACAAAGGTTAGCACAGGCTGTTTTGCAATACGGATCGGTTTAAGGCCAAACTTATTTTACGAACCGTCCAATTTTGTTTTGTTAGTGTTTTGACTAAATAAAGCAACCTGACTGCATATAACCTCATTAACATAGCAAAATCAACTCTTCCTCAATGCTAAACTTATTTTTTGTCACAATCGTAGCTAAAAGCATGCAGTCTAGCACAAAAATTCAGCAATCATATTTTTACGTGCAAATCGACAATCATTCTAAAAGTTTTGGTTTCAGCACTAAATGTATTTTAGTCTTTGTAAGCCTATCTCGAAGCCGGAGATGCAACGATACATAAATTTTTTTGCGTCACAAAAAAAACGTCAAGACATTAGCCTAAACTCCGCTGCTCGATAATAAGTTTGTCACGGAACAGCATCGGGCTGCGGCCCTGCGTTTGCCGAATGCTACCGTAGAAGAACTTGAATTTCTTTGCAACCAGTTTCAGTTCGCACACATAACTTTGCTCTTTGAAGAAGCAGTTTGAATATTTTTTTAGGTGTTGTGGAACGATTTCGTCCAAGCAAGGTTTATCAGCAAATAAGGCTTTGTTATTTTTGAAAACAATCCAAAAAATTTCTGATCGCTAAGACCTGAGATCTCCTTGACTCCGACGGCTATAAAGCTTTGTTCCCACTCTCTAGACCTCCAGCCCTTTCCCCAACCGGTAATCGAACTCATTTCGACCAGTGGTTAGATGCTTATTGTTTATAACGTATGGTTAGAAATAGCAAATACAGTAGAATTGTTCCACTATTTATTGTTTATAACGACTTTTCAGAATATAAAACTAAACGTATACAAGCTCGAACTTTGAAAAACAACTTGAATGCTCTTACTAAGGAAAGTACTTTTCATAAATACCGATAACATTTCGAGCTAATATTTTGATCATCATCAAGTTTAGAACCGCGGGCTTGGTTAGTGGAATCTAAAGGTGCTGAAACTCTTTTCTTAGGGTTCAGCAGCCGACGTATCAGAAGCATTATCCTTAGAAATCCTGGGTAGTGGCTGTGAGACAAAAACATGATCAGTGCTTTCTTCATCTTTATATTTCTGATTTTTGCTAAATTCAGTAGCTATTGCATCTCCAGTACTGGCGGGTAAACTAGCAACCAGGTGTGCATATTTTCCGGTGCAATCCGCATCTAAGAATGGTCTCCAATGTTTGTTTGGTTTTAATGTCTTCCTAAAACGCTGAAAAAAGCAGTTATCTCAAGTATAATATACGGCTAAACTTTAAAACCACATATAAAAAAAAAAATTTTTAATCTCTACGCGCTAATAATTTTCGTGAGAGATGCATAAATTTGAAAAACTTACTGGAAAAGTTTGATTAGTGCAAATTTAATATTCGTGGAAAGTTGAATCTTTCAAGTGCAACTGCGCAACTCAGAGGCTAGTAGAGCGTGGTGGTGGGACTACTCGACCCTTGGAATATGGAACATGAAGGAACTCCGCGAGGACCCAAAAATCGGTCCACACTCAAAGGTCAAAGATAATAGTCTATTATGTAACTTCTTAACAAGCTGTCTAATAGCACTTCTAAAGAGGGAATATTTCCGAATGGGTGAAGAGCCCCTGATTGCGACTATGGTTACCGGTTGATCAATTATCAAGGTGGTTGTTGTGTCCTTGAGAAAGTCGCTTAGCTCATCTTTCGTCGGGGCCGTGGTGGTCGAGGTGCCCAGTCTGACAAAAAAAATCCAATTAAAACTTAAAAAAGGGTGTTTGTTTTAATGTACAGTAGTTGTATTACAGATGAAAAAAGCATACTTTTTACGCAGGGATGAATGAATTATAGCGATACCATTTCAAAGCCCTACTACTGCAGGTACGATATCCTTGTTATCGAATTATGATCAACTTACTTCTGCCAAGGTTCCGCGTTTTTGGTAAAATATTTCATAAACGGCAACCACAGGAACAAATCCGATACAAGATAATACAATAAGCCATCCCAGAACCGACGACCAAACCGGGAAAGTGTATGTTCCTAACTTCAACGGTTTAAATTGGGCAAGAGTAGCGATTAATATAACCTGAAAAAAAAACAAGTAAAACGCTTTCAGTTCATGTAAAAGGAGGTGAAACATCCAGATAGAGTAATGTGCTGTATACAGATAGAGTAATATCCAGATAGCGAGTAAGTTAAAACATCATTTCACCAATTTTGTTTTTTATTACTTATTTATTCTGAGATGTTTCATTTCAAGGTTTAGAAAACTCCCAACTTTGTTGTCAGCACAAATTTCATGTTTTTTTTTAATTTTAGCATGAATAGGGCCCGGACTGTGCGTAAAATCGTAAGCTATGGTATCTTAGCTTATTGAACCACCTGGCAGCCTCTACTCTAGTAAGGTTGTACGCCGGGCGTACCTAAGTTTTGTTTAAAATGGACTATAAATACGCTGGTGCGCTCACAATCAGGGCATGGTATGGAATGAAATGGAATGGAAAATGGAATGGAATGGAACGAAAATTTCGGTATGGAATATGGAAGATGCCAGAATGGAATGGAATGGAAGATTTTAAGAATGGAATGGAAGACAATCTTCCATACTTCCATACCAATTCCATACTAAATTTCGTGCATTGTATTTACAGAAAAATACCTACTGATGTCAGGTAGTGATAAATAATATTGTCACAGAAGTATTCAACTTCAACATCTACGCATATTATTTGTCGACAAATCGCGGTACTTTGGTTGTGTACATTGCACAAACAGTGTACGTATTGCATCATTGTCAGTACATTGCAATTTAATTGCAGCATTGATGTTACAGTTGACGACCTTGATAGATTTGACTTGTTATTTTTTTATTTTGAGGCTGACAATTTGCCCAGTCGTAAATTTTGTTTTCTTACGTCGTCACAAAAACTCGTACTTGCTATATCATCCCCGTTGCAGCGTAATTTTATTTATATTTCTAGTTTTTAAGCTTATAGTACCGGTAATTTTTTTTTGGTGTTAAAGCTTGGCACTTCTATTACGGTAAATGTTCTAGTTGATGTGAGGGCAAACTTGTACAGTAATGATTAAACCATAAGCATAGCCAGAAGGACCGGCCCTCTACCTCCCTTCCCCAATGATAAAATGAGAGAGAGAGTAATTTAAGTGCAAACACAGCAAAGCATCCAAAACAAACCAATCACACTAATATACATTCCAATTTGGCCAATAACCATATTTTTCATACCATTCAGGATGACACCAAGCCTATTTATTCAGTTTTTTTTTAGCATTTTTGGAGTGCAACAGTACATACGTACAACGGCAATTAGCCGTAGGTGGGCAAGTTAATGCAAAACGCTAGCTTCGTTAACCACTAGTCCGTTAACAAACTTCACACCTCCGTTTACGTTAATCCGTTATTTTCAGCTTTAATTAACGGAAGTTAATAAAGTCCGTTAATCCGTTAACATTTTGCGTGTAATTTACATTTCTTTTTATTCACTCGCGTCTAGAACACGTATTGACGCTGTTGAGCAGATTGTAAGGAAATATTTATTGCTATGGTGGTCTTTGTGTGTTTTAAAAGTTACATTTTACAGTCTAATCTAATTTCAAGATAAAAACAAGTTCAAATGCACAACGAAGCTGCAAGATATTAACGATAAAAACCTTAACGGAAGTTAACAGAACTTAACGGAAGTTACTTTAGTCCGTTAACAGCACTTAACGGAAGTTAATTTAGTCCGTTAACATGAAAAAACTTTTTAACGGATTAACGAGTTAATGAAAAAGTTAGCTTCGTTATTAACGGATTAAGTATTAACAGAATTGTGCCCATCTATGCAATTAGCAATAACTTGATATTAATATTGATGACCACAGGGCCCATGCCCTCTCAATTTAAATTTGTACCAACCAATTTAAATGTACAAGCGGGGAGAAATTCAGTGTTTTTGTTCTAAGAGGTGCAATCTCAGGCACTCATTTAACTTGTTTATGCAATAATATGTTTTATGCCCCCAGCTAACTTTTATGTTACAATAACACGATTAGCCTACTAACCATTTATAGCATCTAATGTACCAACTTTAAATTACCAACTTTAAATAACAATCCACCTCCATCTCGTCAGTTTTCACGTGACAAAATGCTTTTGAAAAAACCTAGTTAGGGGAAATGCTTATTGAACAAATTATTGAATTTGAATCGAGAGTGCCTGGGCCCCTGGTTGTACATGTATTCCTAAAACTGTTTATTTTCATGACAATCCAAAAATCTTCAAAGGCAAATCTTCGAGTGCATTATTTAAGGCTAAAAATGTTGCAGAAAGCAATGTACCTTGATTTCCCTGGCTTTGGCCAAGTCATAAAATTTACAAAATGCAAGATGCAAGATTTTTAAACATGTTTTGGACTTGACCTGAAGTAAAGGGAGTGATTTTTTCAATTGGCTTTCAAACATCAAAAATTTTGTTCTTCAAATGGCTCTGAAAATGTGCGAAATGTGATCCGAATCGCATTAAAATAGCCATTTTTTTCCAAAAAATTACAAAAAATCGCCCAGCGGCTGGGGGCTCCGCCCCCATGCCCCTCTGTTACATTTTTGAGTTGCACTAATTTGCTCATCACGTCTCCCAATTTTAATAGGATAGAAAAATTTTTAACTTGCGGTTCTAGTCCTTCCTCTATAGCAAATACAGGTTACGAGCAAAATCAGACGCCCAGCTTTTGATTTTTCATTCTTTGTCCCATAGAAAGTCCCTCTTTTTAAAAACTTTTGATGACGTCATTGCATGATTTGCAGTTTAGCTCTTCCCCCAATTCAAAATCCAGGCTACGTCTATGCATTAAGCCATGTGCGATATGCATACCAGATACCGGTTGTTGCATCTTAGTATTGTTGGCGCACCTTCACGAGCGGTTGGTTACAACCAGGGCCGTGGCTAGGTGGTTCGGCCCCCCCCCCGAAAACTCAAGAAGGAGCCCCCTCCGAAACGCTTAAATTTGCACATTTTTGCAATCGGCCTAAGTAGTCACTGAACTTTCACATATCTAAGACGCACTATTATTTCAAAACCAGGATTGTAGAACAGCACGAAAATTTACAGTTAAATTTACATTAACGATATCCAAAATATAAAATAAACCAGTACAATCAATAAAATTATCGTTTGAGAGTGAGTTTTATTGAATTCCAAAGACCATTAATACCGTATTGTTAAAATGCTACGTGAAAAATAATTTGGGTACTGGAACTGTAATTATGAGTTAAAGATGCCATTCTTGTAAGCGGCTGTAGTGACAGCAATGATCCTAAAAAGATCTGTACTGAACTCTAAGAACTAAAAATTTAATAAAATAAATTTTAACTTGTTTGCTGACATCCAAGCTCGTAGCCAGAAATTTGCAATGAGGAGGACTATTCTGGGGGTCTATGGGGGCGTAGCCCCCAGAACTCGAATCTTAAGCAGTTAAAGCTTAAGATTTGCAAAATTAACTTAATTTTAGGACTATTTTAATTAAAAATAATGCTTTTAAAACGTGGCAAAAAATTGGCAGGGCAACATGATTTAACTGACTGCATCAATGGGTTACGTGGGAGGTGGCTTATGATAACATTGTAGTTTTCTTGTTTACATGCTGGTAAGTCATAAAATCCTATTATTCAATAAAACTCGCATGAAGTAATCTATTTCGTCTAAATTTTATAAAAAAAAATGATTGGGGGTTGGGCTTATGGAAAGATATTTGAAAGAAGTGACTGGTAATCAACTAGCACTGAATAGCCCTCCCTTTACTTATTTCTTAGTTTATAATATATTTTTTGATAAAAACTATGTTTGGCGTTTTTACACTAGCAATGAAATTTGATTGTTTGCGATTTATTGGGCATTTTTCAAAGTTTTCATTGATTTGTGACTTTAATTTTCAAAAGTTACCCCCCCCCCCCCCCAAGTGTATGTTTCAAAAGACGCTTTAAATCACTTTTTGGTCCATTCCAGCGCAAAAAACAGTGTCAGAAGAGCTAAAAACGTGCCGTTTTCATTATTCTGCATTTTGGTTGACAGGCCAATGGGGAAGATATAGCCCCACCCCCTGGCTACGCTACTGCTGACATCTGAAGGCTATAACTAGACTGACTCTGGACTGGCTGTAGTGCAATCGATTAGTAAGCTGAGCATGTGAATTAATTAACTAGCTAAGACAAAGCGATTGTGATTCTATTACACCATAGATGAAATTGTAACGCAACAGCAGAGACATGCAGGTACAGCGAGCGTATTTTCAGTATCTTATGCAATTTCAAATTGACAATACGTTTAATTTTGTTTTAAATATTGCAAAACATATTAGCACTGATCAACAATATCAACTTTTAAAGTAGTAGTAGTCAAGTAAAAAATGGGGCCCCCGTGTTGGCTGGGCCCCCCCTTCCGACCGGGGGGTTTGGGGCTGCCTTGACACGGCCCTGGTTACAACATTGCAAAGGTGCAAAGCAACAAAATAAACGTTGCATTGCTTCCAGTCTAAAATTTCTTTGATATGGAAGTATGGAATGGAATATGGAATGGAAGATTTTTGGTATGAAATGGAGATGGAATGGAAGATTTTTGGTATGGAATGGAAATGGAATGGAAGAAAATTGCCAGTATGGAATATGGAAAAATCGTCTTCCATTCCATTCCATACCATGCCCTGCTCACAATTTCACGCTCAGTAAAGACCGGGCCTAAATGCTGCAACTGAAACACTTTTACAAGTTATGTGGATATTTCAGTTTCTAGGAAATTAGATTTTAATTGGCAACACAGTTGGAGAGATCTCTTAAATTTTGAAACAAAACATTTCAAAAACGATAGGTCGCAGAAATCTAAAATTAGGTGAAAATATGTTTTAGATATTGCTTTATTTTTTGCACATAATTCTGGCTGAATGCTTCACTCCCTTTAAATCAAAAGCGGGATTGCAGTGTTGATCAACAGTGAAGTTTGCAGCTTGTATACTGTGTATGGTAGCGTGGCAAGTCCCATCTGATCAGGCAGCAACCACGATTTTGCTAAAGGGGGGAGAAGCTTGAACCTCGGTTAAAATTTTTCTGTTCGAGAAATGTCTCAATTGGGCGGCTTGCTGAGCAAACTGGTAAAACTCAATAACTTAATCGCATTACTGACAGGGTTGTGGGGCAAAGTTTTCAGCTGCCGAAGGTTATAGGATCAGAAGGCGATTGTCACTGCCGCTTGGCAATTTTTTGTGCTTTCTTTAATAGTCATTAAAACGGTATTTGGATTACATTTTGAATTTTTCTAAAAGTTATTTGCAAGAAATAATTTTGTGCAATTTGGAAGGCAGCGAAAAAAATGCTATTAACTTGGGTTTAAATTTCCCAAGTGACTTGGCTAACGGTGAGGCTGAGCTGAAGACTTCTTTGCCTCCTCCCCTGATTGCACCACTGCTTCTGATCATTGACTACGAATTCACTCTCCAGTTGAAGTGCAAACTAGTCTGTGGCTTGTTCCGAGAATGAAATCGTGACTTCAACCGCCACCTACTATTAAAAAACGTTTAGATAACGAAATCAGAAAGCTGCATTAAAATACGGGCCGTAATTTTTGCCATGTGGCGTCTAACTTCAGTAGACTACTTCTTCTGTAGACATCGCAATTTGTAAAACTTGAAGTTGCGTATACCCAACTTGAGATGGGATCAGTAAGTTGATTGGTTCGGAGCTCGAGCAATTCAGTGAATAGTCTTGGAGTGAAGTGGTCATTTTTGCACAACCCAAATTTGGTTGGTACTCATTACAACACAGCTAGGCGTTCGGTATTAAAGGGAGACAAACGTCGCTTTATTCGACCAGCAGTTTGCACCAGACAAATACAAAAAATTTTAGATATCAGTGATTAATATGTGTTTGTTTCTGCTACATAATGAGGTTCATTTCAGCAGTTAAATTACTTTGCTATAACTGGTCGCAGTGCTTTTTGTTGCAGCTCATAAGCCTAACCAGGATTTTTGATTGGGGAGGCCCAAACCACAAATCACATGCAACGACGTCATCAGAAATTTTCCAAAGAGTAACGTTTGTGGGACAAAGATATCGTAGAATGGAGCCCAGAAGCCGCGGTCTGGTTTACCAAAATCAAAAAACAAAATTGCCTGTGGAGGTTTTCAGTTGTCACGATCGCCAACTTTTCGTTTACCTAGTTCGCGTAAATTGGGAGATGTGTATTGAGTAAACTAGTGTCACTGAAACGTATCACAGACGGGGATCTGGGGGCGGAGCCCCCAGCTTTGGTGGTATGGGGGCAAAGCCCTTAGAAGCCGGGCGATTTTTTGGAACAACAAGGTATTTTAATCCCATCGGATTACATTCTGCAGGTGTTTATAGCCATTTGAAAGAACTATATTTTTAGCATTTGAAAGCCAATTGAAAAAATTAAAGCGTTTAGTCCTCTTTTTGCTTACAATTTAAGTCTAAAACATTTTTGAAATCTTCCATTTTGGGGTTAAACTTTGAAAGACATTTGGCCCAGGTACGGGAAAGTAAGGTACATTGCCTCTCGCGTAAAAACTATCTAGGTGGAGGTGAATTGTTGTTGAAAAATGGTACAATAGATGATTACGCTACCTAACCATGTCATTGACCGGGCTAGATTTACGTTGCGTTGGGCTCCTGGCACTTTGAGGATTTTCGCAAAATATTCTTTCCAAATATAGATGAAGACCAAAAACAAAGTCTTACCATCGGAGTGCCAGGCCTCTGGCACAGAGCTATATAGTAAATCCTGCCCCTGGTTATTGCATTACGTTCATAAAAAGGTTAGATGAGGGCCTGAGATAGCAACTTTTATGACAAAATTCTTAATTTCACCTGGGTTACACATATAAATTGGTTGGCAAAAATTGAATTGAAGGGGCCCGGGCCCCCTGGCTGTTAATATTATTGTTAATTAATGTTGTACACGTGTATGTTGTACGCAAAAAATGCTAAAAGAAACTGAAGAAACAATACGCTTTTTTGTCACATTTTTATCATTGGTGGCATTTCAATTGGGGGGCCCCGGGCCTCCTGGCCCTACCCCCTGGCTACGCCTATGTTGCAGCTCCACAATTTTTTGCTGGCTGTATTTTAGCTAAGATAATCATGAAAAAATTAGTTTTACAGAAATTAACTTCTAGAGTTACAGTGCGTTTACATTGGACGCCAAGCAACGCAAATCGACTCCCAAGCAACCAAACTTTGACCTCATCGACAACTTGGGAAAGGCAATCTTTGCTTCGCGTCCAAAGTATACACACCTTTTGAGATAAAAAGTACCAAAGCAAAGCTATCTTTTTAATCTGGATGTTTATTTTTTCGAAGCTTTTCGATCATCTGACATTTGTGAAAACGCCGTCCGAATGGAAAGCGCAGCAAAGAAATAGCTATGTATAAAAAACAAGAAGCTTCGACGAATTGAACATTCTCATTAAAGCTCTACTCAATTTCTTTGCCGACGGCCAACTTTTTAAAATTATCTTCATCACTTTGACACAACGCTGAAGTATTGTAAATGTAAATCGAATCATAATCCGAGCAATTAGTGTAATCAATTCGATCAGTAAATAATGACTATATGAAAAGAGATTGCTACAGAAGGTGCAATACTTTTATCTTAATTTACCAAGTTACATAGGCCAGGACGCAACAATGGAACCTTCGCCCTTGTATCAAGGATCCATTTGTTACCGTCCCGTCCACCACACACGAAATACAATTTCACATTATTCTTTATAATGGTTTAATCATTTGCGTGTTTCTGGGCTAAAGGCTACCAGCTCGGAAGCCTAGGGAAGAGCCACCAGAATGGCGAATACTTAAAACAAGCAGGAAAGTTAAATATCCTTTTTAATGCTGAACGTTAAGCGGGAAGTTGTGGATACCAAATATTTCATAGTCTTTGGTTTAATCCGACCAGAAATCAAACCCGAGTCAACCGTTTCATTAGCAGACGCTGTATTCACTCGACTAAAGATCGGTTAAAAAAAGACAACGTTCACGAAAAATCTTGTCTAAAATCTTCCTAGCCCGTAGTTACCAGTAGAATTGTAGGAGTGATAAAAGTCCATATAATTTTCCAGACGAAATGAGGTTTTTTTCCTAGCATCATCGCAATGTCCTCCAAAAAATTGTTCACACCTGCAAAGAGCAGCAAAGTTTTCTTAGTTAGAGGACTTGTTTAAAAACTCTTTCTAGTTTTCGTTTCTTTATCATTTTTTTCATTTTTTGTTTCGTTATGATTTCGTTGATGGCGCTCATGCGTGACGGAGTAATCATGTGATAGAGTTTACTGATGAAAGTACTAAAAATTTTTGAATTCATTACGACGTCTTGGTGTTTGTGCAATAATGCTAATGCATAATGAACGGAGTTAACCAACCCCTAAAGAAAAGTCTAATTACAGAAAATGTCATTGCTGCTGATAGTCCGGTTGAGTATATCCATCATGTTGTAGATTATCAACCACCCAGTGGACATTGAAATACAAAGGACCTCTGGTGTGGAATCAACTTTCACCAGAGATACAAAACAATTGCAAAACCCTAAAGTCTTATAATCTTAAAATTCATTATTACTTAATATCAACAGCTGCTAAATGGTTCTAATGATTTCTGTTTTGTACATTGTCAGTTTGTTATCGAGGCTGTGGTGTTCTTTATTGTCCATGTATCAGTTTTAAATAGTTTGCTTGCGTTTCTAACAATATGCATAGTAGTCAATTGAGTATGGCACAGTAATATTGCTACTGTTGCTGGGCCAATCAATCTGTTAATTTATTAGCATTGTTTGCTATTTTCTAAAACTTTGACAAGTCTTTTTTTAATGCTTTTGTTTTAGTCTTAAAAAAACAAGCTTTATGCGCGGTAATCATGTGAACCAAGATTATTCTCAATTGTACAAAAACACTAATTTTTTCTGTGTTTTTCTGCTTTGTTTAGTTCACATTCGTGTCTCAATCAATGAGTATGCATATGGTGAAGCAGCAATGCAGGTATCCTGTATGTTTAAACGTATATCGTTTTGGTGCTTCTGCCTTTTTCCTGACCCCTGTTTTTATATGTGATGTTTTTATTGGGCCACAGGTCATAAAATAAACCAACTGAAGTGAAAAAAAAAAGGAAATCATTAGAAGCTAATGAATCATGCATTTTTATAGCATGAACACTCTTTTTCTTATCACCATTGGTACCACAAACCAGATAAAATCCTGGATGACATGTTAAAAAAAAGTATTATAAACTATTTACAGATCACCACAATTTATCTGGCCCCAAAAGTTTGTTTCGCCAGTAGGAACCTTTAATTTCTCTTTGAATAAAATTATTAAATTTTAGCTCTTGGAAGAGACCATTGACCGGCGAAACACTTTATTGGAGCATGGCATATCGAGGTGATTTGAAACCAATACTGGCGAAGCTTCCAGGAGGCATTTGCTTCCGTAGATATGGGCCCCTCTCAGAATGCTCTTCCAAAAAGTGTGCCCACAAGTTCAACGAAATTCTGGAAGAGTATAACAAATCCCTGATGAAGACCTTTTCTTTTGGACGAATTTCCGGCGAAGCTTTTTTTCCTTGGGCTTCATCGTAATTTGACAAAACAAAGGAAAAAATTACTAGCAAACATCCTTTTTTTGGTCTTCGCTTTAATTTAACGGAAAAAAGCAACAAATGCTTTAATTAGACGGAAAACAGTGCAAGAAGTTGACAGAAAAATGCAGCAGATATATGATTAAGTTTGACCCCAGACGCAAACTCTAGTTACATCACCGTCTGTAACTAGTTAAAAACACGTTTTGTGTATATAATTAACTTTATAAGAGCACGAGGCTAATTTTACTCTAAATTTAAGAACAAATTAAAAACAACGCTAGCCTTAGCTGGAAAACATAAACAAGAACACAAGCCAAATTCAAAAAATAATAATGGCTTGTTTTAAGAAGATCGTGACGAAATAACCAGATTTTAGCAACAATAGCCGGTGAACTGTATGTATACCGTCTTGTTTTTTCAGCTTTGGGAGCTACCAAAAATTGCTTTTTTTTGCAGTTTCCTCATTTTTGTAATGCAACATTCCCTGTGATTAAACAGAACTACTTATGGTTTGTGCAAGAGAATAAATTTAAGAGAAAACTAAGAACAAATGAAGTTAAACATTCGCGACAGTTTTAGAGCAGCTGTCAGTCACATCCCAAGAATATGTTTTTGTCTATCGGAATATAAAAACGAGTGTTCGTAACATGTTATCTATATCTTTTTAATACTCGGCTTGTGCACCTGCAGTAGACAGTCAACCTATCTACATCAGGCTTTGCAATGGTGTTCATGAAAAAAATTAACACCATTTCGTCATAAAAGATATTACGGTTGTCATGAATACTTTTATAAGGTAATAATATTCGTAATACAAGCCACTGTGATGCAATAGCCAATATTAATGACGAAATGGTGTAGCAAATTTTCAAAAACACCATTGCAAAACCTCATGTAAAAAGGTTGCATGACAAATATCTGATGGAACCGTGCTGTTTACAATTAGTCATCAACCTTTTTACATGGGGTTTTGCAAAGGGTTGATGAAAACTTTCAACGCCATTTCGCATGAAGATTGGTTATTGCATCACAGAAGATTTTATCACGAATAGTATTACGTTATAAAAATGTTCATAACAACCGTGATATCTTTTATGACGAAATGATGTTGATTTTTTTCATGAACACCATTGCAAAGCCTCGCGTAAAAGGATAGTTTGTGGCATGGGGTTCAAAGCGCAAATTCGCATTATGTTTCAAAGGAACATTTTACGTAAAATCTACCAAACAAATCACAGCTGGGGCATATATCCACTTTGATTTATATAAATTGAATTTGATTTATGTAATCGATTTGAGTTTATGTATATTGAAGTGGATTTATATAAATTGCTGCTATAAGTTGGATGTAGCGTTAAATTAAATTAGTGGATTTAGTCTCAAATTATCTTATGTTTAATGGGAGGTAATGACTAAATTTACCTGCTATAAGTTGATGTGAGATTAAATCAAAGTGAATTTATTGGGCTTCACTGTGCTTTGATTGTTACGCAACTTTATTCACCAATCAAAACCAAACAAATATAGCTGGAGCAATTTAGCAAATTTCTTTAGTCTCTAATCAGTCAAAAAAGAAATGCGTGGAAATCTAGCTGCAGTGAAGCGTGATAAATCCTTTTTGATTTAACACTAAATCAACTTATAGTTGGTTGATTAAAGCATTACTTTATCAAAAACAAGTTACTTCAATACTAAATCAATTTTGATTAAACACTTAAATCAACTTACAACAGTAATTCACACAAGTTCAATTCAATATGCCAAAATTCCAATCGTTTATGCCTAAATTCAATATGCCTAAATCCTAATCGTAAGCCCAATTAGATTAAGATAAATTGAATCGAATGTATTTCCATTTAAATATCTTAATATTGATTTAAGTTTTAGCTTTACGTTTAGAACCCCATTTTGTTTATGCGTTTCGTCGGCTCTGTTGTCTTTTGGTTTTCGAGTCAAGCCTCCACTAGCCCACTCATTTTTTATCCACGGTGGATGCTCCACATGCTCCATTCCAAATGCTGGTCGAATGTAATTACTATTAAAGTTTGTGGTCTATTTCGCTTTAGAATCAAACCCGATTCAACTGTTAACTGTTTCAGTAGTAACTAGTTATCATACTCTAACCACTAGAATTGGAAAAGCGTTATGGAAAATAAACCAGTCTTAACATTACTTGAAAAAACTTTGTTTGTGCCAAAGGAACGTGAAACTTGTATTGACAAAAAACCAGAACATTTGTTACTTTTTTGCGAATCCTAATTTGTAACCAGGGGTGCCAAAACCCAGGGGGGATGGGAGGGATTTATCCCTCAATAATTTGACTGTATCCCCCCAATACCTATAGTATGGTCCACATCTGTATGCCCCCCAATAATTTGACTCTGGTGTGCATCTGAGCGTAGGTGTTCACTTGAATTCGGGGAAAAAAAGTGTTCCATTTTAGGTGAAGACCTTGTTTTGGGGGTTTTCATTTATTTTGCTCACCTGAACAAAATCGTGGTCGAGGTTCATCCCCCCAATGTTGAAAATAGGGCAAAATTGGGGTAAAGTTGCAAATTATCCCCCCAATGCTCAACAAAGATCGGCACCCTTGTTTGTAACTATTGCTTTGTCTTTAAAAAGTACATCAACTTGTAACTAAATCAACTAATGTTAATGTATCAGTGGCAGTAACGATCGGTGGCAAAAAGTTTTGGGTATTCAATCAAAAATTTATTGCGTCGTTTATTTTCGTACATGAAGTAATTGCGCATCCGGTCTGCGCATGTAGAATTATGTCCATACGTGTAGGTGGCATGTGATGTTTATACTGCGTTTGTACTGCACTTTTTAAAAGTAAAAATTGAAAGACAAAGTTTGACTCGGGGGAGTAACAAAAACACATTTGAGAGTAAAAAGTTTTCGCTCAAATTGAGGGTAGCGCGGCTGAAGTTAATTTTTCTCGTCTCGCTTCAGCTGTTGAGTGAAATGAGTATAGTGGAGGTGCAGAAAAACGAAGAAGATGAACTATAACTTCCGCAATGCTACACTCAATTCAAGCAATCGTTTAAAACTTTTAACACGCCTTTACCACATCCAATGATCAGTTGCCTATAAAAAGCAAAGAAATAGTACAAGCTGAAACAGCTTTGGCCGTTTGATTAACAATTCAAACAAAACTGTTTACTACAAAGGGCAGAGCACTAAAATCGACTAAGTTTCAGAGTTACTCTAGATGCAAGAAAGTCATTTAAAAGTAAATTCATTCGCCTTTCCGCTGAAGCAAATTCTGTTATGACTGAATTCTGAAAAGATTTGGTTTCCATTACTTTTGTCAGTAATTGTGTCTCGATGGACATAAGGCCTAAATCTGAAAGTCCGTCTTGTTCCATTTTATTTTGAGAAAATAATTTGCAACATTTCATTGCGTTATATTGCTGTTGTAATTTACTTTGACGAATTTTAAGTTTTCCTCATAGTATAGTTTGTTTTTGCTAAAAACCTTTCAAGTCTTTTACTATGGGGTGCCATTCGTAAACCCTTACTTTCCTATGTACTATAAGCCTTATTAACGATCCTATGTGCTATATCACATAGGTATGATCAATTCTTCATTCCTATGTGCTATATCACACAGGTAGGCACTAACTTTTCATTCCTATGTGCTATATCACATAGGTATGATCAATTCTTCATTCTTATGTGTTATATCACACAGGTATGCACTAACTTTTCATTCCTACGTGTTATGTCAAACGGGTTTGCACTAACTTTTCATTTCTATGTGTTATATCACATAGGTATGATCAATTCTTCATTCCTATGTGCTATATCACACAGGTATACACTAACTTTTCATTCCTATGTGCTATATTACATAGGTATGAACAAATTCTTCGTTCCTGTCTACTATAGCGATCATGCGTAACGAATGTGCGATTGGCGGGAATTACTCAGCATTTTTACCTCGAAGTTGCACGGTAAAGATGGTAGCCGCGCAGCGTGATAAATTGTAGTAGTTTTGCAGGGAGTGTGGTTGCAGCGTGGAGGATGAGACCACTTCTTTGGATGAGGTTAGGAATCAGCCAGTATTCGCACTGGTTAAATTCAGTCTCAATGTAGCCAGCTACTCACCAAATGTTGCATTAAAATGTACTTTTACAGTTTTGAAAGAATAATATACCGAAACTCATCATCAAAAGGCTTAATATTTGATATAATCAACTTTAATTTTCATCACTTGATGACAGCAATGCTTATTAAAAGTGTAATGAAATAGCAATATCTCTGGATAGGATGACTGAATTTCATTCAATTTTTTTTTAAAGGTGGAGACTAACATGGAGCATCTTTTGAAACTGAATTTCATTCAATTTTTTTTTAAAGGTGGAGACTAACATGGAGCATCTTTTGAAAACGTGTCCACAAACACAACTTATCCATATCGCCCTCTAGTGGCAAAAAAGGGCAAATTTTGGAAAAGTAAGCCTCAAAATTGGCCTGGCGAGGAAGGTAAACATTGATGAAAATTTTTGAAACTTGGTATTCATGATCTACTGATCAAACTGCTTTACCATAACATAGTTAAGCAAAATCGGTAAAGGTCGGGGCGCCTGCAACACCCTACGCGGTAGGCTTACGATATCAAGGATAAACCATGCTACCTAACAAACCTAAGCTACAAGTAAGCCATGCTACCTAACAAACCTAAGCTGGCTACATAGAGACTGAATTTAACCAGTGCGAATACCGGCTGATTCCTAACCTCATCCAAAGAAGTGGTCTCATCCTCCACGCTGCAACCACACTCCCTGCAAAACTACTACAATTTATACGCTGCGCGGCTACCATCTTTACCGTGCAACTTCGAGGTAAAAATGCTGAGTAATTCCCGCCAATCGCACATTCGTTACGCATGATCGCTATAGTAGACGGGAACGAAGAATTTGTTTATACCTATGTAATATAGCACATAGGAATGAAAAGTTAGTGTATACCTGTGTGATATAACACATAGGAATGAAGAATTGATCATACCTATGTGATATAACACATAGAAAAGAAAAGTTAGAGCAAACCCATTTGACATAACACGTAGGAATAAAAAGTTAGTGCATACCTGTGTGATATAACACATAGGAATGAAAAGTTAGTGCCTACCTGTGTGATATAGCACATAGGAATGAAGAATTGATCATACCTGTGTGATATAGCACATAGGATCGTTAATAAGGCTTATAGTACATAGGAAAGTAAGGGTTTACGAATGGCACCCCATATTTTACTGTCAATTTTTTGATACGGAGAAAGTATCATGGTGGTTAATTTAATTGACAGGTCTTTAACGGCCAATGTCGCAACCACAGGCGCAGGCAGCTGAAGGCAAGGTAATCACGCTCGCTGTCTGAAAACCTACGATGACGTCAATTGTGACGTTTCTGCACTTGACCAAATTTGATTGGTTAATACAGAGGCGGGGCGTTACTGGTTTCACTTTGCTGCGCCATTTTGGCTTTTCACAACTTCGCTTTGATACCTTTCAGCGCAGTCAAGCTAAATCGACTGCATATCAACCGTTTAGCGCCACAATGCCGAAAACTCAAATAATTGACTGCTTGCCACTAGGTTTCGCCTATTGCTTCGCAGAGTACGTTTTGCTTGTAGCCAACTAGTCATGAAAGCAAATATAACTAAAATATAAAATATTATTTAAAAGGTATATTACTTTGAATAAATACAGATGAGATGATTTTGTTTGGGTATTCAAAGAATACCCCGATGCCCCTCACCGATCGTCACTAATCAGTGGCAATAATTTGCTTGGAACAAGCTTCAACAAGTAACCAGCGATAATCTGCGCTTTTGATTGTCTATATTTGTTCATTTTCCAAGTCTTAATGTCTCATTAAGAAAATCGTACCTTTGCGTAGCTTTACGCAAGTTGTAAAACCATGTCGTGGATTACTTTTTCCTTGGAAATTAGTTCTAAATATTGTAAAACCAACCACATAATTGCAGCTTTTTACAAGCTTAACAATAAACAATCAAAAGGGAAAACAGTTTAGTTCATTTATAATCGCGTTTTGTTAGACCAGATCATAGGCGTAGCCAGGGGGGGCCCAGGGGGCCCGGGCCCCCCCCCCAATTAAAATACCACCAATGATAAAAAATTATGACAACATAGCCTAGCGATGTTTAGTTGCAGTTACGGACGACAAGGGAGCCCCGGGGCCCCTAACTAACAACAGGGGGCCCCTAACTAACGACCAGGGCGACCCAGAGCCCCTAACCGACAACCAGGGAGCCCCGGGCCCCTAACTGACAAGCAGGGTCTCCAGGGCCTCTAGCTGACGAACAGGGGGCCCCTAATTGACAACCAGGGGCCCCAGGGCCCCTAACTAACAACCAGGGGGCGCTTAACTAACGACCAGGGGCCCCTAACCGACGAGCAGGAGGCCCCAGGCCCCCTAACTGACAAACGGGGGCCCCGGGGCCTCTAACTGACCACCAGGGGGGCCTGGGGCCCCTAACTGACAACCAGGGTGCTCTTGGGCCCCTAACTAACGACTAGGAAGCCCCGGGCCCCTAACTGACAAACGGGGGCCCCGGAGCCCCTAACTGACAACCAGGGGGCCCTGGGGCCCCTAACTGATGACCAAGGGTCCCGGGCCAGGGGCCCCGTAATTCAAATTTTTAACACTTTATATGCAAATCCTGTGAAAAATCTAAGAGTTTTGTGGTAAAAGTTGCAATCCCAGGCCCTCGTTTAACGTTATTATGAACTTAATGCTATAACATAAGCGATAATGCAAACCCCCAATTGAAATGCCACCAATGATAAGTTATAATGAGAGCATAGCCAGTATGTTGCTCTTGTCCGGAATTGCAGCTTCTTTGATTTAGGATTTACGTGTACAAAAGTAAGTAATAATAATGACGACCACCTGTCCACGTCATAATAGTGTCATGCAATTTCTGGAGGTTTCAAAAAACTGTCAAGTGACTTGACTGGAGTCCTCCACGTTTTGGAAATAAAGTTATTTTAATTTTGCTTTAAATATATATATTTTTTATGAAAAACTTTAAGGGCGCGATCTTATCTCAAAATCATAGACATAGCCAGGGGGGTGGCCCTGGAAGCCCGGACCCCCTCAATTGAAATGCCACCAATGACAAAAATTTAACTAAAAAACCTTGTTTCTTCATTTTCAGTTTCCTTTAGCATCTTTGTGTACAACAGCACACGCGTACAACAGTACTTAACAATAAATAATATTGACGACAAGGGGGCCCGGCGCATCCCCTTAATTCAATTTTTCGAACCAATTTTAACGTATAACCAGGGTGAAATTAAGGGTTTTTGTCCTAAAAGTTGCTACCTCAGGCCCTCATCTAAACTTTTTATGAACGTAATGCAATAACCAGCGCCGTATTTGCCATATGGCACAGTGCCATGGCCCTCTCGCTCAGATAGTAGGACTTTTTTGGTCTTCACATATATTTGGCAGGAAGGTGATGCAAAAATCCCATAAGTGCCAGGGGCCCCGCACAATGTAAATCCGGCCCAGGAATAACATGTTTAGTAAGCGTAACGATCTACTGTACCATTTTTCAATAACGATTCACCTCCACCTTGCCAGTTTTTACGCACGAAATACTTTTAAAAAATAGCTAGGGAAAATGCTCATTGAACAAATTATTGAATTTCAATTAAGGGGGCCTGGGCCCCCTGGCCGTACATGTACTCCTATAACTGGTAAACTTCATGACAAAATAAAAATCTTGAACGAAAATCTTCGAGTGGTTTATTATTTACTGCTAAAATATTGCAGGAGGCAATGTGCCTTACTTCCCCCTACATAGACCAAATCACTTGCAATTAAAATTTTACACCATAATGCAAGATTTTAAGCGTGTTGTGGACTTTAATTGCAAGTAAAAGGAGGATTGAACAGTTAAAATTTTTCGATTGGTTTTCAAATGTTAAAAATCTAGTTTTTTCAAATGGCTCTGAATACGTGCAAAATGTGATCCAATGGGATTAAAATAGCTTTTTTTTCCAAAAACTTACAAAAATTGCCCAGACCCCCATAGCCACCGGTGGCTGGGGGCTCCGCCCACAGGCCCCCGTTTATGATACGTTTGAGTACAACAGCTTACTCAACACGTCTCCTAAGGCAGACATTTGCTCGTTGTAACTATTAGTTTTCGCCCTCTCCCTTTACCAAAGTCCTGGTTAAGTACCAACACGCTACAGCTTCAGATCTTCCATTCTACGATGTCTTTGCCCCGCAAAAAGTTCTTTTTTTGAAAATTTCTGATGACGTCATTGCATGTGATTTGTGGTTTGGGCCCCCCCCAATCAAAAATCCTGGCTACGCCTATGGACCAGATGGTCTAGTTTCAAAATAGCAATGCCACGTTCGGATGTGAATTGAAAGTAGTTAAAGAGGGTTTAAATTTACAAGTTAACAGAAAAATGCAGCTCTCAAACTTCATTAATCTTGATTTTGTACTTCATAACCTAAACTGTTGAAAAAATTGTACAATTTTGGGATAGACTTTGGATTGATTGCATTGAAAATTTTACATTATGTGGAATTTTGTGGCCTTCTCTGGGCAAAAACAAGCAAAACCCAATGTCTGGCGATATTGGAGTAGGTTCAGCAATGTCTGAGTAGGTTTAACAAAAAAATCGTACCTTGTTGCAATTGCAACCAAAATTATCTCCAGTGGAAGAGGTCCTTACCTGTTTTAACAAGTAGTGTACTGTGTATAACTGAAGCGAGTTTCTTCAACTTAGACATGGCTGCTTAATTTCATGAAACTTACCGTAAAAATAAACTACTGCGGTGATTTCTATAACAGCAGCGAAGAGGATCGCATAACCAGCTGCATACGAGTCGATAAGCGTCAACCAGTAGAAACCGCCCTGAACAACAAGATGAACGTTAGAATCTTCACCTGTCAACCTAGTTTATTTGCGAAAAGCTCTATTAAAACAGCAGATGTTTATAACTGATAAAAAATGTTATTTTCTGCAACAGTGCAGCCTGCTGTGTTTTAGGTAACTAATGTAGGTTTGAGTTATCATGATAGAAACGCGGTTTTAACTCATGGGATGTTGAGTTATTTTTTTGACTTTTGTTTTCGATAATAAGTCAATAATAGGTTCAATTATATAAGTCTTGGACATATTTAATTTTTTAACTCAATATATTGCAAACTGAAAGAAAAGACCAACCATTCATTCACAAATAACGAGTATAAACCAAACAAATTACCAGCTTATGTCTGACCTCGCCAACGAAGAATACCTTATTTAGATTCAGTTAAGTGTCATTGATTGTCTTGCCTGACCATCATCATGACAGACTGGTAGATTGTTCCGATAAAAAACAAACAGTGCTTTCTCTATGATCCACACAACGACGCATTTCCAGCAGCCGTTAGAATTTAAACTCAAAGGTGAAGAAATACAAACTAAGCTTTAGCTTGTGTGAATTAATAATGAAGAACCATAAAAAAGTTTTATTCCATTCTAGAAAGTTTGTTTTTTCTGCTTAATTTAGTTGAAAAGAATAGAGACAGAATCAAGTAAAATTTTCCAAATAAAATTTAAAGAAAATAATGAAACTTAAGCAATTTAGCAAATCTTTTCTTTGTAAAGGAAACGAGAAAAAATACCTCAGACCTAAAATAATGAAACTTATTTTGAGATTAACAGAGACATTCTGGCCCACTGCACGGCGGTATAGAGTAGACGTTAAAATTCAACCTCAAACTTACACAGATGTACGTGTTGGTCTATTCGAACTTGTTTAAGTTTTTGACTTATTTAAGTTCAAGTTTACACCAAACGCAAAGCACTTCAAGGCGATGCGAATCAACCTAAAAATTGACCTCATCGACCACTTGCAAAAGATTGCAACTGGTCACAAACTTCGCAAGCGGCTGGGTTAACTTCTCTAAAGCAAAATGATTGGCCTTATAAAAAATGATTCTCTAAAGCAAAGATTATAATAAATGATTGGCCTATTTTTAGCAGGAAACGTGAGCAACCAAGGTTGCAAAGGTTGCCAGCATTCGCTTCGCGTTGCTTCGCTTCCTGTGCAAACGCACTTTAAACCTTACCTTGGTAACAATAAGGATGCTGCTCACAAACATAAAACAGCATGTACACACGGTCAATATGCCCCTTCTGTTGTGGAAAAAATGAGGCCACCCGTCTATTATCGTCGACACCAAAGTCTCGGTGATTGCAAACTGAAAAAGGAGATTATCACAAACACAAAAAACAGAAGAATATTCATATAGGACAGAAATATAAATACAATAGTATCAATGAAACCTTTTAGGCAAAATAAGGCTTGCTTAAAAATATAATCAATTTAAAGGGGCATTGAGGTTTAATTTTTTAATTTTAACACTAGAAATACAAATAATAATTGATTATCACCGCTTTTGTCCCGTTTTTAAATAGTTTTAATGGGAAAGATTTTGACTTTCGGGAAAAAATTCGGCAACACGTTAACATTACATCTCCATGTAAATCAAATCAAATCGTTCATTGTACTCGCTGTAATAGGCCGAAGCATCTAACGAGTTTACGAGCCCCATCTCCGCGTCATTTGCGCCCTGGAAACACAGCTTCTTTCGAAGAAATGTTGCAGCGGTGGGAAACCGTTGGCAACACCGTGACGATTTCACCGGCCCAAGATTTGAACCTAAGACCTACCGCTCCAGCCAGGGGTGCCGAAACCCAGGGGTGGGGGTGGGGGGGATATATCCCCCCAATAATTTGACTGTATCCCCCCCCCCAATAGTTTGAGTATGGTCTACATCTGCATCCCCTCCAATAATTTGGCTCTAGTGAGCGTATGAGCGTAGGTGTTCATTTGAATTGTGTAAAAAGTGTAAAAGCCTTGTGTAAAAAGAGTAGTTTAAAACTGCTGCAAATGGTAAGCTACTGATGATGGTAGCTGGTAGGAGCTACAATAGTGATAGGCGAGGATGGCAGCACGGTACAATATAGTATGGTATGGCTCAATTTTTGCTAAAAAGTACGGTACGCTGGTACGGTAGGCCTTTTTTGCAATGGTACGGGTACGGTACGTTGGTACGCTGTTTGAATTTGCCTGCTAAACTTTTATCTGCAACGTGCGGCCGTCAACGAAAATTCGTGCGACTGTGCCTGGCGTGCTCATATTCTGGGCTATTCTCAAGTAATCATTATTGCCTCTTAATTTGTTGTTGCAATTGTATTATGATGTCACAAGTCACGGTCACACGTTTAGCCAATTGTGATGTCACAATTATTGCCTATAAATGCTAGGAGCCTTGTACTATCGTGGCATGTCATATATTGAAGAAAAATTTGAACGGAAAGAACTGCGAAAGTTTAGCTGAATACGCAGTGGTTCAAAAACCCCAGTCTTTTCGCATGTTGAGCCTTTTTTTGTATTATTGAAGGGAAAAGTACGAATAAATTACATTGCAGTAACGCCTCGTGAATCAGAGTTGTAAACGGGCCGGCTAGTTCAGGCCCGAACCCGAAAATATAAGTCCAAACCCGACCCGAAAACTAATTTGAAGCCCAAATCATGCCCGAAAAAACTCGAAAGTTAAGTTAGGTCTGAAAAATTTAGCAATATTGCCAAGTTAATTTCATTATATTTTTATGCACCTAAGACAAAAAGAACATCTCAGGCCCGAATTAAGCTCGAAATTTTTGTCAACTTTAGGCCTGAGCCCGGCCTGACTAACAACTCTGTCGTGAATGACGACACGTAAACAGGTTTCCGACACATTAAAATCAATTTGACCAATTAAACAAATGCAGATTAGAGATGGCAACAGCGCAGTGTACGCGGCCGCAGGCTGTTGTTGGTGCACCGCGCCACGCAGCGTGGTAATCTAAATCTGCATTACGTCACAGCGTCAGCGCCGCGTACTGTAATTTTTTTACATTTTTTTTACAATTATTGCTGGTGAATTATTTCTTAATGTATAGCAATAGTTAGTCGTGTTATAACTATAATACGAATTGAAGACAATAACAATACCATATTGCGACAATACATAGGGTTAGGCTACTAAAACAGCAAAAGGTGCCTTCGGTTAAAGTTTATTTTTTCAGACTTTGGAGCATCCTAAAATAGGCTATTTTGGCTTCAACAAACTTAGTTTTGATTGGCTGAACATGTTTCTTGACACCAACAAAAAGATTTTGGTTGGCTAGGAAAAGTTTAGGACGTTTGGTGAGAAGATGAAACAAAGACAGACAAAACAAAATGTAGATGAAACGAGTTTGTGGGAAACAATCATCAGAGCAGAGGCGTATAGCCTAGTCACATACCCACCCTGTATGCAGTAGGCCTGTGGTCTTATTGGTACAAGCCCAAGGCTAGATAACAGTTTCTACCACACATGCGCTTGCATTTCAGAGTGACAGAGTTAGTTCTGTGTAACCTATTCGTCAACAGATCATGGCATCTATCCTATATGCCTGTTGCCTATCTGGTATGTGGTAGAGTTGAAGACTAGGCTATACAAAGTTGCAACGACAGAATAGCCTGCGTGGTAGCGGTAATTAGAGGGTTCCAGGTTCACGGATAAGTAAGCTATCGGTAGTTTACCCAACAAAGAATACCCATATATTGGCTTACGTTAGGAGACAGCAAATTTGTTCTTCTCAAGTTAGGCAGTTAAATATGAGTGTAGTAGCTTATGAAAGCATGCAGAGCACATGTAATACCAGTATTTGGGCTAATGTTTCCAGAATTAGTACAGTAGTTGCATGAATCATCAGGTAGACCGGTAGATTGTTTTTGATTGCCAAAGCACGGTGCAGAAATGAGAAAAACTGATAGAAAACATACACAAGGCAGATAAAAGCAGTATAATTAGAATGATTGACCTCGCGTTGCGTGTTCCTATGTTTTTACTCGGCCATTTTCAAAGTTAACGAGTGCGAAGTTTCATACTTTTGCTTATAACTCGAGAACAGTTAGGTCTAGCTGTATGAAATTTAGCAGCAGTTTGAGATTAACAAGATATATGTTTGTGCCAAATTTCGAGGCAGTGAGTCACGTGATTTCGGTCTTAGGATCCAAAAACTACCTCGAAAGTTTGGTGTAAAAAATGGTCTTATTCAAAAACAGCATAAATATGGCAAAAAATATTTCACAGGGTTATTATATGTCTTAAGATACCCTTTCATCCCTACCAACCCACTTTTGGCCACGATGAGTTTGTTTTTGTTTTTTTTACTTTCTAAATCTTGTGCGCTCTTCTTCTCCTAAACCACAGCACATCGGAATCTAATTTTTGTGTAAAGTAGTTAAACTGCTAACGTAATTTTGTCTCCCAAAATTTATGGGGCCACTCCTCCAGAAACCCTCCCAATACGGGGGCCCAAAAAATTAATTTATTTGATTGCTCAAGCTAGGGCAATTTTTTTTATATCAGTAGATATTTAAGCAAAAAATGTTTTGACATAGTTTGGGGGTACCCCTCCTCCTCCCAGGGGCCCTTAAGTGGACATCCTAAAAATAAAGCTTTTGAACAGTTCAAGCTGGGGCATTATTTTTTTTTGATATCAAAAGAAGTTTAAAAGACAAATATTTTGACTTGGTTTGAGAGGGCCACCCCTTTGAAAACCGTCCAAAATGATACCCCAAAAAAATTTTTTTTTTATGACGTAAGCTAGAGAGCTAATTTTTTTCTGATGTTTGTGGAAATTTTAAGAATAGATAACTTGCGGTGCGGTGTAGTGTGGTATGGCGTGAACTTAGTTGTGTTTGGATGCGGTGCGGTGTTGCATGCGGACAAGGTTTGCGAACACAGCGCAGCATGCGGATGCATTTTTTGTTATCCACGCCATCTCTAATGCAGATATCTTTGCTGTACAAAAATATAAGAAAATACAAATATTGTGGTAGCAGCCTATTCGATGTCTTTGTGTTTAATAAAACTAAATTTTTGCCAACAAATTGTGATTTTTTTTATCTCTAAACATAAAGAATTTCTGAAGCATAAAGAATCACCTCCAGATGTTGCATTATTTTTTGTTCTAAAAGATTTTGACGGCCTTCAATGAAGTATCGGCATATAAAGCTCAGCAGTTTTTAAGTTCAACATGATATTAGATTCAAGTACCTATTAAGCCAATGCTTATTAACGTATAATACGAATCAGATGTAAACAAAAAACACGTCAACATAAATCGCATATGTCATTAATGAATCGTTGTTTAACTAGATTGATTGAAGGTACGGTACGCTTCAAAACTTGAACTGAAGTACGGTACGCTGGTACGGTACGGTTCAAGGCGCGAGGTACGTAGTAGACAAATTCTAAACGTACCGTACCGTACTGCCATCCTTGGTGGAAGGCCTACGAAATAATGTTCAAGCTAGCGTCCAAACCATGGCAACAGATCAGTCACTCACTGGTCAGTGATTCAAAAATTATTTTTAAAATGAAAGGATTTCAATTAACAGATAGCGGGAAAAATAGATACAACTATTTTTCAATCTAGAAGTGGCAGAATTTTGAAATTAGTCGTCAAAATGTCAAAAAAATACAAAATTTTGCTAGCCATACAAAAAATGAGTTAAATTAACGTTTGATGCCCCTTTAATAAGTGATAAATAAAATGAAGCCTGATTTAAACAACCATGACATAATGGCATTTTTATGGATGCCAATGACATCATTGAGGGGGTGTTTGCTTGACTCGATGACGTTTAAGAAGGTGACAGAGAAGTCTTTCGTAACTTAATTAGCAATCGTTTAAGAAGGGACTGGGAAGTCTTTCGCAACTTCCCTGTCGCCTTCTCCACCGGATGGTAATTAATTTCTACTTCGTGCTGTTTCAGAGCGATAAAATAAACGTGTCTTGTCATAGTTTTCTAAGTAGTTGTTCACCTTTGCCATGACACAGCGTGACCAAAGAGAGTTTGTAATAGCAACAGCCCTTAATGGATAGCTTTGATGTCTGCGAAGAGCTGGACAGCGCTGTTTCGAGCTTTTAGCTCTCATCGGCAGCCCTCAGCTTCTCTAACAAAGTTATTCCCCAGCTGGACAAGCTCTGTGCATATTATGACTCGAGCTGCTTTGCAGCTGCAGGTTTGGTGGTTGATTTGGCCACCAAACTGCCAGTGGAAGTCGTTATGATTTCCCTGGAGTCGGCCACGAAGGACGTCAAACTTTTCAGCTTTGATGTCATCAATGACAAAGTCATTATTTTTTCCTCAAAACCGAACACACTTTTTTATAGAAGAACTTTATAAGAACGCAAGGTTCAGTTTTCCCGAAAATTTAAGAAAAACTAAAAGCAATAGCAGCCTCGGCTCGAAACAATTCTTCAGAAAAAAAGTAAGTACAATGCAGTTTTAGTAATTAGTAGAATTTTCTTGACTTTTTTTCTAATGCCATTGCTGATTTGTCTGAAGGCTATTTCAAGTGATACCGAAAGACAATTTTTATTCAAGCAAGAATGCATTTGTGTTATTTTATCTTTCTTCCAATAAAGCTTAAGAACAAAAGAGGCTAAAAATTCGTGAAAATTTAAGAATAACCAACCTCGAACTAAAATTTACTGGTTCTTAGAAAAATAAAATGTTTAAAATTTAAATTTGAGATTTTAAACCTCGTGTTACTTTTGGCAGACACCCCTGATGACCCGATTATGGGTGTTACAGACTGTAGGGTTTTTAATTTTTATTTTAGTCGATTACTGTGTTATGATATTCGCTCTGGCCTGCGTTTTCGAGCACTTTTTTGAATCGGTTGAATTCAAACTTCACTCATCATAGTATTACTTTGATATTAATAATTTTGTACAAGCGCATTTTCATACCATAGTATCCAATCCCAAAGTAAAGAGCATTAAGAAGAAGAGCGCCGACCATAATTGCGGAACTGGCAGTTCTGTGACAGCTTGAGGGTAAACCACAAACGCCAGGCCTGGACCTTTAAACAAAATACCAACGTGATCATGTAGATTAATCTAGCAAGCTAATCTATAATCTATAACGTTCACATAGCTATTTCGATCTCAAGCTTCTTTTCAGCAAGTCTCAAAACTGTTAGTTGAGATCAATAATCTCATCCACAAGCGCGCTTATAAAATTTGTTATGGTGAATAGAGTCCAAGGGGTTGAAATAATATTGGTTATGAGTTCTTTGAACTATTTGTGTGAGTTAGATCATCTTCGTCGACGGTCCTGAGAGTTACTGATGAAGACTAACAGTAATGGTAATAGTCCCAAACAGCGCTGTTCGACATTGTGACCTAATAGATAGACTTGGCTTGCAATTAAAGCTGCGGAAATTTTGCAGCGGCAGGATCGGAGACTGATTGGCTTTACAACTAAACCAAGAAAGTTATAGTTTCGACTTCCCAGCAAACCGGTAGACAACTTTGAGCATTAGTATTCACTTAAGAAGTGGATCTATAAGGTCGCTAACATGTAACGCAGCTTGAACTTTTTAATATACATGAGTTATTCCAAAAAACTGTCAAATTGAGTTCAGCATTAAAAAATTATCGACTAATATCCATAGCTTAAAAAGTATTTACGCCAACTTTTTTACTATCTACCAATATGTCGAGAAAGGTTTAATCGATTGCACTTTATCAAATATTGCAAAACAAATATTTCAAAACATTGCAATTTAAAGTCATCAATTTTCGCTTCGTGAGCGTCACCATTTTGTCAGTACTATTACAAAACATTATAAAGTTGCAAATTTATAATTATAATTTCTTTGTGTACTTTGTCAACAACGTTGACAGAAAAGCTCATTGGAGAATAAAAATATGCAGTATTTTTTGAAATTTGGTTTTGATTGACAACACTGGTAAGATTTCTTAGGGAAAAACATATTTTCTGAAGGAAAGTTCAAAGTTCAAATTGCTTTACCTTGGAAACAAAAGGTCGCGAAAAGCTCAAATTTGGGGAAGACAGTCTAAACTCTTTCTAAAGAAAACAAGAAAAATGCCTCAGACTTAATGCATTTTTAAGTTCTTGGCATTGTTCGTGATTCAAACGGAATACCTAGATTAAGCTTTTGTTCAAATTTTTAACTCTATCTACTGCAATAAATGTTGCACAGTTTTAAGAGCCATAGACCTCAAACAAAAAATTCTTTTAGAACTATTTAATGAATAATGATAATCCAACGGCGATTTGATCAAAATGCTATTTATTAAGATGATGATTACTCACCACTCGATACCACATGAGAAATGTCAACCCCAAGTCGCTTGGCCATGAACCCCAGAGTTGCAAAAATGGTGATGGCTGCGTAGATACTGGTGAACGAATTTACAGAAGCGACTATCCAAGAGTCTCTGAAACAAGGGGAACCCTTTTAGATGTTAGCCAATGGATTAATTTGGTTCAAACTGAGTCCTTGTTTTTGGTTTTTATGTTCGGATGGTTGTCTTCTTTCCGGTTGGTATCGATAACTTCTCTGCTTCTGTACGTAAGTGTTTTTTTTTTGTCTAAGTTACTTGTTTTTGAAACATGCTGCTATACCTCATTTTTTTCTAAAACCTCTGAATTTTAAGAGCAGTGAGATCTACCGTACTATAAGCGCCAAGGTGGCTTATATCACCGCAGGGATTCGAAATACCACTATGCGCCATTGAGCGCTTACCTGTAGCAGTTGTTATGGAAACCGTTGTAAGACGAAAGTGCAATGAGACCTCCCAAACAAGCAGAGAGCGAAAAGAAGATTTGAGTGGCCGCCTCCTGCCATACCTGCACGACACATGAAATTAAACAGCAGTCAACCTTTTTACATGAGGTTTTCAAATGGTGTTCATGAAAAAAATCAACACCATGTCCTCATCAAAGATATCGTGATTGCTACGAAGACTTTTATAAAGCAACAGTATTTATGATACAAGCTTTTGTGATGCAATAGCTTTAGTTGTGACCCTCCTTTAAATAACTTTAGTTGTGACCAAATAAAACTACTTATTGGTGATAAATTAATAAATTATGACGCAAAAACAATAACTGTGAGGAAATAATCGTTATTTATGTTTAAAATAATGAAATCTTCGTTCAGTGATGTAGTCATTTTGATTACGTTAGTATAGCATCTAAAACACAAGGCTCGTATCACGACCTAAATTTTGTCCATCTTAATCCCGAACCCGACCCGAAAAGCCCGGCAACTCTGGCCTACAGTACAGTCCAGCAACATTTTAGGACTTAAGGACATTGTACAAGTGTACAATACTGTTCATCAGCTACTATACTTGTTTATCAGTTTTATCCATCACTAGTTCACTACAGTCAGCTAATTCACCTGAATGTACAAAGCTGTATCATGTACAAATAGTCCTTACTTTAGCTTCGCCAAGTCTTTCCCAGGTCGGTTTGAAGAAGAAATAAATTCCTTCACTAGCCCCTTCCAGTCGCAATGAAGCAATGAGAAGAATGGTGAGAACAACATAGGGAAATAGGGAGGTGAAGTAGACGACCTAATCAAATAATAACCAGATTACCAAACTGGTCTCTTGATTGATGTGCTGCCATATCCTCCACTGACGAGAAAGCGACGGTTAGCTCTATTTTTTGGAAAAATCCTCTCCCGCTTGAGAGTTAACCATTTTCAACTTTTTCGGTATATTTGACTTTTTGCCATTCAAGTTTGCTGCTTGTTCAAAGCCACCGAGCAGAGACAATCATCGTGAAACGTCTTATTCAACGATGCAACAACGTGACCAATAACCACTGACCAGGGTGCTGTAAGTGCAATGTCGAAATGCAATCCACGAGAGTGCAATGTCGAAATGGTTTTGGTCCAAAATTGAAGTTTAAAAAAACGGTTAAACTTTCTGAAACAACCTGATATGGGTATAAATAACTTTTGGAGAACGCAATTATTATACATGCAACAGAGTTAAACCGGTTGGATCAAAGACTATCTCGTTTGAAGTGAATTAGCGCACGTAAATCCTTTTTGCCAAATTGAATAATCCTCTCACAAACTGATTTAATCACAAACGCAGTGGACAACCGCGGCAAATGAATGATTTGATAAATGTCGGAATGCAAAATAAGTGCATGATTTTAAAAATTACGACTTTTTTCATCATCAGCGTAAAAGTCCTCGCACTATAGTACGTTGCATAACGACTTCATCAATCCCTCATCTGAAAAAACTTCGTAGATAGTTGTCGTCTCTGCTATACACTACCTTTTTACATAAGATTTTGCAATAGTGTTGATGAAAGATTTCAACACCATTTCCTCATAAATATTGGCTATTGCATCGCAACATCTTATATCACAAATATCATTACGGTACTTCATTAAAGTCTTCATAACAACATAGCAACCGTGATGTCTTTTAGGCCGAATTGATGTTGATTTTTTTTTTGTTAACATTATCGCAAAACCTCACGTAAAAAAGTTGACAGAGCTGGTACTGTATGCACGAATTGGTGGTATAATGTGGCACTCCATTTCCATTCCAAACAAAGGCACGAATCAGTTTTGGTGAGAAAAAAATCTGAATTAGAGCTCAGCAACGATTTACTTTCATAGTTTAAGCCCCGTCGCGCTAAATTCAGTCACCATGGTGTTCAAATCAAATCTTTCATTATACTCGCTGTAGTACGCCGAAGCGTGTAACGAGTTGGCGGGGCCCATCTCCGCGTCATTGCGCCCGGGCAACACAGCTCCTTTTGAGGAAATGTCGCAGCGGTGGCGAGCCGTTGGCAACACTGTGTTCGATTTGATCGGCCCGAGATTTGAACCTCAGACCTCCCGCTCCAAGAGAGGAACGCGTTACCGCTCGACCAACTGGCCGCTTCACCACGGTGTTGCTAAGCTTATTTTTACCTTTCCAACTGATTTAACGCCTTTAACGGTACAGAGACAAATAATGATCCAAGTGAATAAGAGTTCAAAGAAAAGGCTCCATCTAATCTACAAAATATAAAACACCATTTTTGAAAGATGAAAATTAAATTCTAGACCAGTGGTTCCCAACCTTTTTCTAACCGTGGTCCATTTTCATTTTGAAAACTTCCCATGGCCCTAATCTCAAAGTATTGCTCAATCGCAATTTTCCGCTATCCTGAGCAGTAGCGTAGCCAGGATTTCGCAAAGGGGGGGGGGGGGCTTTTTTGGAAACTTAAAACATCAGTAAACGAACTTGACCCAAAATTTCATCAGTCTTGAATTATATTGAGGCGGTATTTCGGTCAAAATCAGGTGATCTACAAAAAAAAAAAAAAAGGTCTTCACCAAACTTCAAGCGATTTTTCCGGACGGAAACTGGTGATCTCCAAAAATAAAAAAATTAAAAAACGTCTTTGTTCAAGAGAACGCCATTTTCTATGTATTTTCAGTCGATCTCAAAAAAAAAAAAGTTAACTCGCCGTTCACCGCACATTGCAACTTTCTGCAAGCTTTCTGACAATGTCAGGGAATAAACAGCTCATCGTGCAAATACGACTTTTCAAACCAAAATGCTCTGTGGCCCACTGCAAAATAATTCTGTGGCCCACAGGTTGAAAACCACTTTTCTAGACAGATAGGAAACTCCAAAGTTCGACTGGTGAAGAAGCTTCACACTGATCGCTCTTGTTGTCTTCGATCACTTTGTTACTTTTGAAGACGATATTTTTGAAGACGACCACCTTCTCTGACCAAATATATCCGGAAAATATGTCGCAGGGCCGCAACCTGTTTACCAGCACAACTAGTCTAGTAAAAGGTTTGAAACATTTTTTTAATATTTTTTATTTTATTATTTGCTTTTTTGGTTTAAATTTAGCCACATTCGGACTTTTTCAGCTAATCTAATTTTGTATCATTGTAAAAAAGTTTGAACACCCCTAGCTTAGAGCATCGGCTCTGGACTCGTTAGAAGGGACCACATTATAGTCAAATGTTAATAAGCATTTTCCAATAGGTAAGTATCAAACTCAAATAATAATGTTAGCCTTTCCAATCAAACTTACAGAATCAGTAAGGAAAACGTCTCTAGCTCGAAGAACTCCAAAATTATTGTCTTTTATGAAAAAAAGTTTTTCTGATACATTTATCCGGTTTGAGGTGTTTGCTAACACCAAGTAGGGCTGTATATCACTACAATAATAATTGTCTAATGACAGATTAAAATAATCCTAAAATGGGATTAATGCAGGAATAAGATCGATGCTTATGATAAAACATTAATTGTCATGCGTTATATCTCGTAATAGATGAGATTTGGTTTACACCATGTTATTCTCTCTTTGGTAATGGATTAACGAGAGAGTTGAAGCAGCAGGATAGAGGACAAGCTTAGCCAGAAATTTGCTGCATTGTTTTCTGTTTGTCAACTTAAGGTGCACAAAAAAGTTTACCGAATATTCGACCATTTTTTCCTTGAAATATAGGTGAATACCAAAAAAAGTTCTTCACCGAAAAAGATTGATGCCTTTTTTCGTCAAAAATAGGTGAAGTCCAAAAAAGACGCATATTCATTTATTTTCTTCTAATGTCGTTTGCTTCTTTTTAAAAATTCGTCCTTCCTAGTAACCCCATTTCTCGGAAGGGGCCTACTTCTGAGGAGACAAATGCCCCTCCGTCAGTTACGCTAGTGTTCTTGGTTGATTTTGACTCGGCCACGTTTTTACATCGCTGAGTTTTGTGCAAAAATATTGGCTGTTGTTGATACTTGTTGGCACGGCCGTATACATATTCTAATTACATTAACGCATAATACGTTTTGATCTTTGGAGCTTTTTTGTGGCTCTTTAATTCTGTGTGCCGACAAATACCAACAGTGGTTGCTTTGGCAAGAATCAAACGCGGTCTCACAACCCATAGACGTAGCCAGGGGAGGGCCCAGGGGGCCCGGCCCCCTCTCAATCAAAATTCCACTAATGATAAAAGTGATGGTAACATAGCCTAGTGATGTTTAGTTGCAGTTTTTTCAGTAATTACGCGCCTAACAGTAATTAACAATAACATTAATGACGACGAGAGAGCCATGGGCCCCTAACTAACAACCAGGGGGCTCCGGGGCCCCTAACCAACAATCAGGGGGCCCCAGGGTGCCTAACTGACAACCAGGGGACCCCGAGGTTCCTAACTAAAAACCAAGGGCCTCCAAGGCCCCTAACCGACAACCAGGGGGCCCCCGGGTCTCTAACTGACAACCAGGGAGCTCCGGGGCCCCTTACTAACTACCAAGAGGGTCCAGGGCCCCGTAATTAACGACCAGGAGGCCCGGTGGCCCTAACCAACTACCAGGGGGTTCCGGGCAGTAGCGTACGCAGGATTCGGAAAGGGGGGGGGGGCAGGAAATTTGAAAATAATGAAAACCAAAAGAAAAATTTCTCCACTCAGAATGTTTGTTTTCCTACCCAAAATTAGATGAAGACCAAAAAAAAACAGGTCTTCACTCAAATTTAGTCCAGTTTTTGGCCAAAATTAGGTGAAGAGCAAAAAAAAAGGTCTTCACCCAGATTCTGTCCCTCGTGAGCTCAAACTTTCTGCCCTAGTTACAAAGCAATTTGGGGCCATGCCGCAATTTTGCATACTATTCTATACTTATTATACTATCCTGGCTACCCAAAGGTGGGGGCCATGGCCCCCCTTAAATATGCCCCTGGCCTCGGGGTCCTTAACTGACAACCAGGGTGCTCTATGGCCCTAACTGAAAACCAGGGGGCCCCGGGGCCCCTAACTGACAACCAGAGAACCACAGAGCCCCTAACTAACAACCAGGGGACCTCGGAGTCCCTAACCAACAACCAGGGGGGCCCGGAATCCCTAACTGACAACCCGGGAGCCCTGAGGTCCCTAACTGACAACCAGGGAGCCCCAGGGCCTCTAACTAGCAACCAGGAGGCCCCCAACCGACAACCAGTGGGCCCCAGGGTCCCTAACTAATGACCATGGGGCCCCGGGGCCCCTAACTGAGGACCAGAGGGTCCCAGGGGCCCTAACCAACAGCCAGTGGGCCCTTAACTGACAAGGAGGGAGCCCCAAGGTCCATAACTAACGACCAGGGGGCCCCAGGGCTTGTAATTAACAACTAGAGGGCTCCGGGGCCCCTAACCAACAACCAGGGAGCCCGGGGCCCCTGACTGACGACCAAGGGTTCCGTGCCAGGAGACCCTTAATTCAAATTTTTAATAATTTATATGCAAAACCTGTGAGAAATCTAAGAGCTTTGTTCTAAAATCTGCAACCCCAAGCCCTTGTTTAACGTTATTATAAACTTAATGCTATAACATAAGCGGTAATGCAAACCCCCAATTGAAATACTACCAATGATAAATATAATGAGAGCAGAGCTAGTATGTTGTCCTTGTCCGGAATTGCAGTTTCTTTGATTTACGCATGCAAAAGTAAGTAATAATAATGGCGACGACCACGTGTCAACGTCATAGTAATGTCACGCAATTCTTGGAGGTTTCAAAAAACTGTCAAGTGACTTTACTCGAGTTCTCCACGTTTTCGAAAAAAGTTATTTTAATTTTGCTTCAAATGTTTTTTTATGCAAGAAGGTTTACTTCATCTACACTATTTATGAACGTAATGCAATAACTAGCGCCGTATTTGCCATATGGCAAAGTGCCATGGCCCTCTCGCTCAGATAGTAGGGCTTTTTTTGGTCTTCACTTTTATTTGATAGGAAGATGTTTCGAACATCCCTTACGTGCCAGGGGCCCCGCGCAATGTAAATCTGGCCCGGTATTAACATGTTTAGTAAGCGTAACCATCTATTGTACTATTTTTCAACAACGATTCACCTCCACCTCGCCAGTTTTTACTCACAAAATACTTTTAAAAAAGCAGCGAGGGAAAGTACTCATTGAGCAAATTTTTGAATTTGAATTGAGTGGTCCTGGGCCCCCTGGCCGCACATGTACTCTTTTAATTGATTAACTTCATGACAAAACAAAAATCTCCAAGGGAAATCTTCAAGCGGATTGATTATTTGCTGCTAAAATATTGCAGGAGGCAATGTGCCTTACTTATCCATACAAGAACCAAATCATTTACGATTAAAATTTGCATCATAATGCAAGAAATTTAACGTGTTTTAGACTTTGATTGCAAATAAACGGAGAATTGAACAATTAAATTTTTTCGATTGGCTTTCAAAAAGTTTAGTTCTTTCAAATGGCTGTGAACACGTGCGAAACGTGATCCAATGGGATTAAAATAGCCTTTTTTTCCAAAAACTTACAAAAATCGGCCAGCGGCTGGGGGCTTTGCCCCCAGACCCCCGTCTGTGATACGTTTGATTACACTAGTTTACTCAACACGTCTCCTAGGTTGGGCATTTGCACTTTCTAACTATTAGTTTTCGCCCTCTCCATTTACCAAAATCCTGGTCAAGTGCCAACAGGCTACGGCTTCAGATCTTCCATTCTACCATATCTTTACCCCGCAGAAAAGCTCCTTTTTTGAAAATATCTGATGACGTCATTGCATGTGATTTGTGGTTTGCCCCCCCCCCCCAATCAAAAATCCTGGCTACGCTTATGTCACAACCAACATGGTTCAAATCACAACTTCACAACTGAGATTCAAATTGCAATAGCTTTCCACTGTACAAATCTTGGGTAGCGACTAAATCTATAGTGACATGCTTTAATTTCGTTATTGAGCACCGAATAGAGTTTTGTTGAAATCAAATCTTCTAATAAATCTTTGATTAAATTGTTATCCGAAACGTTTTTACATAACCACTCTTTAGCTACATACTGCTGAGCACCTGTCCTGGCTCATGGAGGCCAGACGACAGCTGCAAAACCACGTTTCTCCAATAGTTTTCACTTGCGGAGATGCTTTGAGAACAATTTGTTCCTACACACGGATCTAAAAACAAAATGAATTATCTGGACTTTTTCATGAACGCTGTAGAGGCTATGCTAAATATAGAGAGTGGCATTACGTAAAAATTTTCATTCGATTGTAAAAGAATTTTTAGAGTTTTTGAAT
The DNA here is from genome assembly GCA_963965965.1 of Trididemnum nubilum. Taxonomy (NCBI): domain Eukaryota; kingdom Metazoa; phylum Chordata; class Ascidiacea; order Aplousobranchia; family Didemnidae; genus Trididemnum; species Trididemnum nubilum. Next base: position 19,003,431 of record OZ014486.1, read on the forward strand.
TTTACACGTATGTTGTTTTGAAATTTTTGGTCTATTTTTTTGAGCAACAGCAACTAAGGCAAAAATACACCTAAGCAGAGGTGGAGTCGAGGACACAAGGCTCGAGGCCAAGGCCAAGGACACAAAAAAAATCCAAGGGCAAGGACAGCCTTTCCGAGAACACACACTCTCGAGGCCAAGGACAGGAATGCTCGAGGCCAAGGCCAAGGACCAAGGACACAAGCGCAAGTGCTCTCCAAAAAAAAAAAAAAAGGTCTTCACGAAAAATTTTCAAGCGATCTCCACAAAGAAACGTTTTCCAAAAAATTTTTCAAGCGCTTCACAAAATTTTAACGATTCAAAAAATAGTGCTGTCCTCGAGCCGAGGACAGGCCAATTTTCGAGGACTTGAGGCCTCGAGGCCAAGGCCAAGGACTTGACCTTCGAGGCCAAGGCCAAGGACTTCAAAATGTGTCCTCGAGGACTCCACTTCTGCACCTAAGCTTTCAATCCAAATATTAGACTAATCAATACTTGATCCAAGAATCCGAAAAAGCATCTTCTGAAGCGTAGTCTGGAAAAGCGCCACAATGCTCAGCGCAAGTCGAGCTCTTTTTTGCAAATTTTAATTTTCGGTTTTTGGGCACTGCTTAAAGGCGGTGAATCATCCAGCCAATTCCGGTGGTTTACAATAGCTAAAATTGAACTATAATTTTTGATATTTTTTGTTTTAATTTTGGGACTGCGGTTGCAAAGATATTCAACAAATACAAAAAGATATCCCCCGAAAAAAGTTTTTGGAAACTCTGAGTTTTGTTCTTCCCGCCAAAACCACTGTAGGCATAATAGTTTAGAGAACTGTGGTAGGCCTAATAGTTTAGAGATAGTTTATTTCTAAATAGTTTAGGCCTAATAAGGCCTAACTATCTCTAAACTATTAGGCCTAATAGTTTAGAGAACTGTGGTTTTGGCGGGAAGAACAAAACTCAGAGTTTCCAAAAACTTTTTTCGGGGGATATCTTTTTATATTTGTTGAATATCTTTGCAAACGCAGCCCCAAAATCAAAACATAAATATCAAAAATTATAGTTTAATTTTAACTATTGTAAACCACCGGAATTGGTAGGATGATTCAACGCCTTTAAGTGTAAAATACCGTCAACTATCGCATTTATTAAAGTTGGTACCGGAACGACAAAATTTTTTTTATCCATTAAGTAAATGCACTACCGTAAAGTTTCAACTTGCTACTGGCACTTGCATTTGGTCTAAAAGAGAAAAGAGTCAAGATTTAAAAAATTTTGAATTTGCGTTTGTTCTAAACAGGTTAAAACCAACTATTAAGGTAAATGTTGCTAAACTCGGTCGTACCAGTTTAAGCACAGTATTCAGGGTGTAATATGAATTGGGTGCTTTAGTATTTTGTCACTGACTTTAAATGCTGAAAAGTCAGCAGTCTAAATTTTACGCACCACCATGCATTTTCGAATGAAAATTCCACACGTTTGAGGTATCATGACTGCAATGTATCTGCCAAGTGGCTTGCATGGGTCTTGTTGTAGGTGCATTTCCTCTGGACAGTGGCGCAACCAGAGGGGGTTATGGAGCTTCAGGCCAACTCACTCGGCTACTTAAACATGTAGTTAGAAAATTTAACTTAAAACTGCAAGGGTTTAAACGCGTTTTGAAATTGACCGGTGTTGAAATTGACTAAATAATGGGCTGGGCAATTTAATTCTTCAACTTGAGTTTTAACTTTAATCAATTTAGTTCAGTTAAACGGCTTTTTAAAAAAAATTGATCATAAAATTTGATCCGAATGGCATCAAAATGGCTAGTTTTTCCAAAAAATCACAAAAATTGCCCTGCGACTGGGGCTCTTCCCCAGACTCACGCTTGTAACACACGTGAGTTGTACCAGTTTACTCAGCAAGTTGCTCAATTGTTATAGTTTTTGAACAAAAAATTTTAACTTTTGACCAATCAAGCCCCCTCTCTTCCCGCATAGCAAAATCCCGGTTGCACTCATGTCCCTGGAAAAAGGATCTGGAACAGACATACTTTTACCAACGGCCCGTTACCGTAGCGGATTTTTTCGACTTAGTTACGCAGTTGCTCAGGAAAAATGATGTAGAGACGGTCCACGAAAAATTCTAGCGCGCTGCTGTGTAAGATTGCAGGTTTGGTGAGTTGAATCTTTCTTAAATAGGCCTGCTTACTTTCGACTTCCTGCACAGCGTTGCTGGAGAATGTTACCTCAGAACACCTTTGGTCGCTGTTGTTGTACTGACAAGTAGTCCATGGCAAAGGGTTCATAAAAGACAGGATGAAGTAATGAGCTGCGTAGGCAATAATCACAGTGTAAAAAATTCCGACGTAGAAACTTATCACCACCACTGTAAGTCCAATGCCTGCATGACATTGAATGCTTAATAAATTAAAATATAAAATCGCACACTCAGTTGGCAGCGTGGCCGAGAGGGTAAGGGCGTTGTTTTTACGACGATCCTGATCGCATGATCTGGGTTGACCACGCATGCTTCCGGCCACGTTGTTGCGTCCTCGGAGAAGATGCTTTACGATGATTGTCTCAGCTTGAGGGCTTCGAACAAGTAATAAATTCAGTGGACAAAAATTCAAAGAAATCCACAAGGACATTGGAAACTCCCGAGCAGGTGCCGATTCCTCCAAGCACGAAGTAGTCATGGCAATGAAAAGTGTAGGGATCGTCCAATAGCTAGCGTCCAACAATGTCTTGTGACGGGAGGATAAATAAGCAATACTACAAAAAAAAGACGCATATGCAAAATAATACGCAACAATGAATTGTGCTTCAAAATTTGGAACCTGATAAGAGTTGTTTCAAACGAACTTATACAACGAGAGGAAAAGATTGATTTGTTTCCTAAAAAGTTTTCGATCATAGCCATGAAAAACCGTTTATATTCTGACGAAAGTCCATTACACGATGAAAACGAAACAAGCTAGCTTTCAAAGATATAGTACTAGGAATCTTGTTCCAATGGTAGTAGTGTTTCAGTACAGTTAAGTAATACGAGTTATCCGGACTAAGATATTATTGCAAGAGTATCAAAGCCACAATTAGAAGAGTTGCTTCAGGGGATGGTGGCGCCAAATCTAAACGTTTTTTTTACAATTAAATTTACAGTACCGGTATTTGTTTCCAAATTGAGACGTTCTTAATACGCTTCATAATAATAGTACGGTATGTCTGTTGGGAGCATTGTTTTATTGGTGTTTTTCTAAAACTTATTTTTCTCCGTATGTCTGAGATAGGGTCCGTTAAGTATCGCTTAATATATGAAAGAATTACAAAGAAAATATAGCGAAAAATAGGATATTGAAAAATTCAATTAATTAGCCGGGCAAGTCAGCTAAGGGTATTTGACTGTAAGCTGGAATAACTAACTAAAACTCCTTCTGGTGTTGCTGGCTAGTTTAGAAAAACCACTGAGAGGCTGTACTTAAAAAAACAAATTTATTGCTTAAGTTTCGCTAGTTGGAAGCACGTTTAGTTTCTATCAATTGTGATAGCAAATCGCCATCAGTTACTGCTTGCAAAAATGCAGAAAAACGATCCGTACATCACTGGAGCTATGGCGGATCCACAAAATTTTGGTGAGGGGGATGATAAAATTTGTAAGCACAGATTGTGTATAATCTCAAAATCTGGTATGTTTATGATTAATGTTCTTGATCTCGTGCAAACCTGTCAGGCATTTTCATTGATCATGCACATAGCCAGAAATCTGCAATAAGAGGCTGTTTCGAGGGTGTGGTGGCAAAGCCCCCAGCGCTCGAAAATTTTGTACTTTTTTGGAAAAAAGTAACTTAATTTTAGACCTATTTTAATAAAAATTAATGCTATTAGAACGTGGCATAGACATTAGAAGTGCAAAAACATGCTCATATTAGTTGCATATATGAGCTATGAGGGAGTTTGCTATTGCTAGAATTTCAGTTTTCTTATTTACAAGCTGGTAAATTAAAAAATCCTTTACCGGAAGTTCTATAAAACTTTCAAGGAGTAATCTATTTCGTCTATATTTTAAAGAGAAAGATGTAAATATGGGACTAATTGAAGGAAGTTTGAGGGAAGTGATCAGTAGTTAACTAATACTGAATAACCCTCTCCCTTATTCCTGAACTTATGTATTTTTTGATGATTAAATTATTGTTTGGCAAGCATTAAATTGAAGAAGCCCAGGCCTCCTGGATCAATATTATTGTTGGGAGCTAATTTAAATATTATTGTAGGGGGCCCATTTAGATATTATTGTAGGAAGCCCGTCTAAATTGGTTGGCAAAAATTAAATTAAAGGGGCCCGGGCCCCCTGGATCAATATTATTGTTGGGAGCCCATTTAAATTGGGGGAAATTTAAATATTATTGTAAGGGGCCCGTTTGAATTGGTAGGCAAAAATTAAATTGAGGGGGCCCCGGGCCCCCTAGATCAATAATGTTGTTAATTACTGTTGTATGAGAGTACTGTTGTACGCGAAGTTGCTAAAAGAAACTGAAACAGTAGAAACAATAGTCTGTTTTGTGACATTTTTATCATTGGTAGCATTTCAATTGGGGGGAAGGCCGGGCCCCCTTTCCCCCTTCCGGCCACGCCTATACCTCAACAACCCTATATCCGTCACTGACTGGAGCCAGAGTTGTAAGTCGGGCCGGGCTTTTCCAGTCGGGTTTGGGCTCAAGATTGATAAAAGGTTTTGCTTTATTTGGGCTTGATAGACGTATTTGTCTTGTGTTTTAAACTTTTCGCTGCTATAAAAGTGTAATATTAAAATAACTTTATAACACTGAACGACAACTTTGTTTAAGCTTCAATGCAATTATTACTACTCAACCATTATTATTGCATCATAATTGATCTGCACTAATTAGATTTCTATTAAACGCATACGAGCGATAACTGTACTCATTTTTTAGTCCTAACTCAACTTTCGGGCTTTTTTAGGTCTGGTTTTAGCTTCAAATCACTTTTCGGACCGGCTTCGGGCTTTTGTATACGGATTTAGGCCTGTACTAGTCGGCCCGTTTACAACTCTGTTTGGAGCAGAATGACTAGCAAAGAAAATTCAAATTATTCTGCCAAAGTTGATGTGTTATGTGTGAGATCGTTTCTCTTTTTCTTTTTTTTTTGTCATCAGTAGTTGATGGCGATTTGCTGTCTCCATGGTAATGCTCTGAAGAAGGTAATTAGTTGCTTTCCAATAGCTACATGTCAGCAATGAAGTTTTTTTTTTAGCAAAACTCAACTTTTGGAACATAACATCTAAACTGCAGTTTTTATTTTAAGTACATCCAGTACAAGCTTGTCGAATGCATTAGCGCGTTTCGTTTTGATCTTAGATACTAAGAGTAAATTGGCCGAATAGTCATGAGGTTATGTTCTCCCAAAAAAAAAAGGAGAAAAGGTGATCAACTAACCCCTTTGAAGTTACGGGATTGCTTTTTTTTAAACCAGAACTCATAGTTAATTATCTATCAAATATTTTACGTGTAATAAAGTACAAGCAGTTTCGGTAGTGAAGCCTCACCAATTCGGAAATTTGGAAAAATTTCATAAAATGTTTTATTTTTGAACAGATTTTCGACAAAACTGTAACTTCTTGACATTAAAATGCAAAGGATGAAGCTTGAAAAGTCAAGTTTAAGAATAAGACAAAAAATGGTAATAGACTAAACATGTAATTTGAAGCGATGTTAGCAAAGCACTGAGTTAGTTAGATCGAGAGGATCGATTTGAATATACAGTATATATTTGGATAACTTGGCCATACTTCATAAATATGATAAATTTATGATTTTGAAAAAGATAAGATAATTATTAGTTCTATTATGAAAACGGGAACAAACAAAATCGCATAATTTTAGTATTTCCATGTCAATCAATGTTTTTACCTTTCAGCAAGGGTATACAGTTAAATGCTTCGAACGAACTCTGGCCACAGAACTGACCCAGCGCAGCTTCAAGATAAAACAATGGCAGTCCAGCTCCGCAAAGCATCATCACATAAGGAATTAAAAATGCGCCTGAAATTAGAGGAGCCTTATTTCATTTACTGAATTATTCATTTTATGTTTCTTGTTTTTTCATCTTCAAGATCTTCAACTATACTCCTTAAAACTTTTAAAAATTAATGCTCTTCCCAGAATTATTTGGGTTAGCGGTGTTTTTTAAACAGTTTTTCAAATTAATGGCTTAAGTATTTTAACTTACTATCATTGCGAATCGCGGTTTTGTATCATAGAAGAATCTTCCAGTCTAATTTGACATTATTACAACGGTCCAGCTCTTCTTATGATCCCCTATTTCACCCGAAATGGAAATATTTATATCGAATTTACAATCAGAAAAACCGATCAAAATTTTCTTTGTGTTATGTACATTATACAACATAAAGTTGTACTGTAATTGAGACAGTTTTTATTCACCAAGTTACTTTGGCCAGGAAACAGCAAAGAAACTTTACAGTCGTCAAGTCAAGCTGCCATTGTCCATTTGTGTACAGTGCTTCCTTCGAGGTTAGGCTCGGCCTATTTGGTTGTTTTGGGAGGGTAGGATTGGGTATAAGCTCCCGGAATCTAAACCATTACCGGTATTTTTCATTGAACTTGACAAGTTTCCTGTCCAAAATTTGGCCGAAAGTTGCAAGGCTCCTGGCAAAGACCTTTTTTTATTTTATGTTTTGATCTTCATCTATTTTCTGGCCAAAAACTCAGCCATATCTCGGCAAATATCTTTTTTTTTTCTTTTCTTGGTCTTCACCTACAGTATGTTCAGGCACAAAATGCTAAAATTTCCGCCGGTTACCACGATTGTGCTTACGATGTTCATTAATTCTTTGGCCGGATTTTGATCCAGAGTCTACCCACTTGTTACAGCGAAACTTGCGGATCCTATCCAGCAATTCTTCTAGGACGGCAGCACTTCCTGTCTACCACGCAGAACGGAGGCTTCACTTCACACTGCCCTTTTTTTGCTGTACGTCAAGCAGGGAAGCTGTGCCTACCAATTTTTATAGCCTTTGGTTAGACCCTAACAGGAAACGAACCCGAGTCTACTGGTTCAGTAGCAGACTCCCTACCCACTTAAAAAATGGATAAAGATACCCGTAGGTGGGCACAAGTCCGTTAATCGTTAATCCGTTATTAACGAAGCTAACTTTTTCTTGAACTCGTTAATCCGTTAAAAAGTTTTTTCATGTTAACGGACTAAATTAACTTCCGTTAAGTGCTGTTACCGGACTAAAGAAACTTTCGTTAAGTTCTGTTAACTTCCGTTAAGGTTTTTATTGTTAATATCTTGCACCATTCATTCATCGTACCGGTACAAACCAGTTTGCGCTGGTAGCAATTGTTGCGTATTACCTCGAGTTTTATAGAAGAAAGCGAAAAAAGCTCTTTTTTGTGGCAAATAATAAGCGGCAGCCTCAGAGGTCTACTAATTATCGCTGTTCGCAATTTCCAAACATTTTCCGATCGCAGCTTCTTTAGTGCATTTGAACTTATTTTTATCTTGAAATTAGATTAGACTGTAAAATGTAACTTCCAAAACACAAAAAGACCACCATAGCAATAAATATTTTCTTGCAATCTGCTCAACAGCGTCAATACGTGTTCTAGAAGCGAGTGAATAAAAAGAAATGTAAATTACACGCATAATGTTAACGAATTAACGTACTTTATTAACTTCCGTTAATTAAAGCTGAAAATAACGGATTAACGTTAACGGAGGTGTGAAGTTTGTTAACGGACTAGTGGTTAACGAAGCTAACGTTTTGCATTAACTTGCCCACCTATGAAGATACCAGATACGAAAGTGGTATAGAGATGTCACATCTGGCGTACATTGAATGACCAAGATCTAAAATTGGTTTTGTTGCTAGATGTATAATCTTGATAGGAATGCTGAATTGGCTTGGGATCGGAATTTCGGACCTAAAACTGCTTGTCTTCGGTAGTGTGCTATGCGGAAATATTTGGAAAACCACATCTGGTTTAGATCAGCCTCAGGCTCTAAATGATTCGATTTGTGTTTCGATTGGATTAAAACAAACTATGCTGCCAGATTTGGCTTTGATCAGGAAACTGGATCTAAATTTATTTGCCGAAATAGGAAGGTTTTGTATGCTACGTTTGGTTTTGATCGAGTTCAGAGCTTGCTAAAACTTTGCCTGCTCAATGTACAGAAGGATACCGAGTTTGCAGGATCTTTCCCCGATTTCGTCCAAGTAAAAAGGTTATCGACTGACCACTCACCTCCACCATTATCATAAGCTATGTAAGGGAACCTCCAAGCGTTTCCAAGCCCTACAGCATATCCAATCATAGTCAGCAGATACTCGCGTTTGTTGGCCCATGATCCTCTTTCCAAATTGCGAAAGGTTTCCTGAAACCGCATTTTTTTACCAAATTATCTAGTTAAGTTTCATACTTTGAATCAAAGCCGGATTTAAGGGGGACAAGAGGTCCGATTTCCGGGGCCCCCACCATCCACTACTAATGGCCTGGTGTACATTTGCACGCTGTTATGCAAAATAACAATATTTTAAAATTATTTGTCTTTGTAGCAAACTAGTTGGGTCCACTTTTCCGCTTTTCTTCGTAACGGGTTAATTCTGGCATTTTGATGCCACGTAGCACCTCTACTGAAGGAGCAAGGATTGAGTTGGCAAGAAATAATTTTGTAATCAGCTTTACGTAACAATGATTTTCTTTCGCTGCTTATGCCAAAGACTTAGTGGCGAAACCACGGGGGCTAAGGGGGCTTCATCCCCCCCTCCTTAGACTAGTTACTCGGAAAATATAACCCAAAATTGCAAGCGTTTAAACATGTTTTGTACTTGATCTGTGAGTAAGGGGGAGCTTTAAGGGGCTGGCAATTTAATTCTTCAACTGGATTTCAAATCTTAGCAATTTAAAGCATTCAAATGGTTTCATAAAGGTATGAAATTTGATCCAAATGGCGTTGAAAATTTTTTTCTAAAAAAGTGCAAAACTGCCCAGTGACCTACGCGATTCTAATAACCGACCGTATACTTTTAGAAAAGTGAGACCACAAATTTTTTTTTTTTTAACAAGGTCCTGCATGAATAACTGCTGTTTTACATGCAACAAACATGTAGGATTTATATTTATTAAGTTTGTTTAAAAAATTACAAAATCCAGTTCGAATGGTGGCAAGAAAATTAAATATAGTTTGTCAGAGCGGTACTATAGAGCGTGAAAATTCTAATATATGGTTCAACAAACACATTGATAGGTTCACATGTCCTGAAAATTTTTCTGATTTGAATTAAAAGGAAAATGTGTAAAGTGGTGCAACCAAGGAAGCTATAAGGGGGGCTTTAGCCAAGTCACTTAAAAAATTAATGAATACAAGCGTTTTAGCGTATTTTGACTTGTAAGAAAGGGGGGTTGAAAAGGCTGGGAAATTTAATTCTTCTATTGGCTTCCAGATCTTAGCAATTACAGTACGTTCTTACAGATTGCTCTAGAAACGTTTGAAATGAGTTTGAAGTGGCGTTGAAATGGCTATTTTTGCCGAGAAATCACAAATATTGCCCAGCGGCTGGGGGCTTCATCCCCCCACCCCGATGATCTACGGCGACTGGTGGCTCCGCCCCAAAACCCGCGCTTGTGTGATGTTTGAATTGTACCTGCAGTTTGCTCGGCACGCCGTCCAATTATGACATTTTTGGGCCAAAAAATCTTACCGTTTGGTCAAGTCTTTCCCCCGTTAGCAAAGTCCTGGTTGCGTGCCTGCATGTATATGAATGAGGTCGTATCAAGTTTTTGTTTAAAAATAATCGCTATATAAGCCGTTCTCTACCAGGCAGTTTCTGTTTTAAATCTAATTTTTATCATCTTTTTTTGTCTTGTATTAAAAAATTATAGATTATCACCTACTGTAAGTTCATTGCAAAAACGACTTGCTTAATCCTTCCTTTCCGAGAAAAGCCAGGTAGGATATATTTGAAAAGTGTACCTTTAGAATTACCATCTATATATTAGAGTTTTTTAATGTTTTGAAGATAGAGGTTTTGCCAAAATATGCCCAATTTTTTTTCAACGCAGTATGAAACGACGCGAAAAAAATAAAAGAACTCAACGCAAACCAAACACCAAGGTGCGACTCGCAAGGCGGAGTGTTTTATCGTTACACCAAAGAGACAAATAGACGACCGCGCTGACAGTTTGTCAAAGCGGCGTTTTTGTAACTCGAGAGAAACAAAAAACAATCGATAGTAACTACAAAGGCACACTTTGGTAAAACGGCTCCGACTTTTTTCCAAAACCGAAAGGATTAGAAATGTCGCTTTTTAAATAAATAGATTTAGACGACCAGCTACAGGTATAATATTTTGCTATAGTCTCGCTAAGTTGGACCATGACATTAACAAAAAAGCAAAGTTTCGCTGTTTTTTAATCTTTTCAGACAAGAGAATTTTTTCATGTAGCGGCCTGTGGACCAAACTTTCATCAAAAGATAAAGTTAATTTGAAAATGAAATGCATGGTTACTTTTAGCAAAGTAAACAACCCAAATATTGGTTTTCGAAACTTTTATTATCTTTTTTAGTGTTTTTTCCTCAATCCTCATTGGGTCATACTTTGTTCATTTTCACTAAATAGTTTATGGTTCTTTGGGAAACTCCTGCAGTTAACATTTGAACATTTGCTGCTGGAATTCTGTTATCTTTTTTTGTGCTAAGAAGCTCGGAAACATACCACTTTTGTGCTAAGGTCATTCTCCATTATCTCACTACAGGCAACATCACCGTGCCACAATGATTAATTAATCAGTCATCACGACCAAGACCACTGCAACAAAACCAGCGCATTCACAGAGGATAATTATAATAAATACTGTTGCTGCAGAGCTTAATTCCCCTTGACTCTGACCGGAAGCTGCAGATTTTGATCCATCGCTTGAAGGAACATCTAATTTCATATTGGTGCATCAAAAATCCTGAAAAAACATTGTTTTTTACTTTTGTGGTTGATGATCGTCAACGAAAAACGTATTTTTACGTTCGTATTGTGTATTTGAATGGAATGTGCGTTGATGAGTATGGGTAGACTTATTACGCGCCTTTGTTTGATATATGTACTCGTAGATCATCAGATGGAGTATTTCGGTGTGTTACTGTCTATATAGCAGTGATTTTCAGCCTTCCATGAGTTGTGGCCTCCTTGTTAAGAATCTCAAAACTGGTAGGCCCCCAACTCTAAATTAATAGGTTGCCAGAATATTTTGAACCAAGACCTGCACCAAATAAAGGTGAAAAGCACAAAAGGGTTTTTCGTATTTTATGAGCTGAAATGGGGGCTAATTTATAAGATAGAAGTCAAGAAAAAGATCTTCGCTTTTTTCAAGACACCGAGAAACTATGTGGTTCCAATGTGCATACCCCCAAACTCGGTGCACTTTCCTTGTAGTTCCTTGCGAATCACTCCATATCTTCTCTTGAAAAACCCTGGTTTATAGCGTATCTCAGCTTAACTTTAACCTAATTTCACACAAAGAGGGAGCCAAAAATACCCTCCCCCCACCTAACTTTTGAAGCGGAATGAAAATTCAGTCAATTTCGATAGTTTATAATAGTTAAAACTGAAATATAATTTTTGAAATTTTTTGTTCTCATTTTGGAGTTGCAGTTGCAAAGGTATTCAATAAATACAAAGAATTTTCTCCTAAAAAGTTTTTGGAAACCCTTAGTTTGTTTCAGAAAAGAGAGGGCTTTTCCAAAATTGGATAGGTTATGTGATGTTACTGGAAGAATAAATGGTATTTAGTCTCTCTTTCTCCTTGCAATTTCTGACTGAGAAAACATACTCAGGGTTTCGAAAAAGTTTTTACCGGGATATCTCTATGTATTTGTTAAATATCTTTGCAATCGCAGCCCCAAAATGAGAGCAAAACATTTAAAAAATTATATTTCGATTTTGGCTTTTGTAAACTACCGTTGCTTCACCCCTTTGGACTGGCTGGATGCTTCATCCCCTTTAGACCAGAGATCATGAGAGGATCAAATTTGGCATGTAGCTAGGTGTTTACAGGCGATAACGTCGTTACAGCGACGTCGGGGCTGTTTTGGCCGTTTTAAATATTTTAGATAGTTTTTTTTTAATTTAATTATAACACGCTAAAGTCAAAGCAGAGTTGTAAGTCGGACCGGACTTTTCGGGTCGGGTTCGGGCCTAAAGTTGACAAAAATTTCGGGCTTAATTCGGGCCTGAGACGTACTTTTTGCCCTAGGTGCACAAAAATATAATCAAAATAACTTAGCAACATTGCTAAATTTTTCAGACCTAACTTAACTTTCGTTTTTTTTCGGTCATGATTATGGCTTCAAATTAGTTTTCGGGTTCGGGCTATGTTTTCAGGTTCGGGCCTGAACTAGTCGGCCCGTTTACAACTCTGAGTTAAAGTAATGATATTGAATCTTAAAACTTAATTTGAGATTGCATGCAACGACGTCCTCAGAAACTTTCGAAAGAGGAACTCTTTGTGATACAAAAACCATTGTGGAATGGAAGATCTTTGTGGGAGTGGATGATACCACAACCTTTGTGGGAATGGAAGATCAGAACCCGTGGCCTGGTTTGGCATTTAACCAGAATTTTACTAAAGGGAGAGGCGTTAAGCCAAAGGTGAAAATGTCTAAATTGAGAGACGTGGAGAGTAAACTAGTGTACCGTAACTCATATATAATTACAGACGGGGATCTGGGGGCTAAGCCCCCAACCGTTGCGCAATTTTTAGTAATTTTTTGGAAAAAAAGCTATTTTAATGCCTTTGGATCACATTTCGCTCATGTTAAGAGCTACTTGAAAGAACTAGATTTTTAACATTTGAAACGCAATTAAAGAAACTAATTGTTCAATCCTCGTTTTTGTTCAGTAATTTAGTAATTTGTTCAATGAGCACTTCCCCTAGCTAATTTTTTTTTAAACTATATAGTCGCGCAAAAACTGGCGAAATGGAGATGAATTGTTATTGAAAAAAGGCACAATAATTGGTTACGCCTACTAACCATGATATTGCCCGGGGCCGGATTTACATTGCGCAGGGTCCTTGGCACTATTTGGAAATTTTTGCAACATCATCTTGCCAAATATGAGTGAAAACCAAAGAAAACTCTTACCATCTGAGTGCGTAGCTCCTGACACTGTGCCATGTGGTAAATCCGGCCCTAATAATTGCATTACGTTCACGAAAAGGTTAGAAGGCCTAAGATTGCAAATTTTAGGACAAAAATCCTTAATTTTACCCTGGTATACATTTAAATTGGTTGGAAAAATTGCATTGAGGAGGGGGCGGGCCAAGTGGTCGTCAATATTATTGTTAAATGAATTACTGTTGCACGCGTCACGCGAAAAATGCTGAAAGAAACTAAAGAAACAATACGGTAGGCTTTTTTCGTCTCATTTCTATCACTGGCGGCATTTTAATTGGGGGAGGGAGTGGGCTCCGTGTCACCCTTAGCTACGCCTAAGTAGAGTAGTAAGGTTTTTTGAAGATTATAGTCTCTAAATAACAATCAAGAAAGCATTTACCACCCCTAAAATTTAGGGCTTCGAGTCGAAAGTTTTTTTAGTGTATTTGGCTTTTTAACTTTAGAACGACTTTACAATAAACAGGCACCAAAACAAAGAACCCAGCTTGAAAAGTGGACATGTAAAACTGCTGTTTACTGGACATAATTAATCCATTGAATAGTTTTTTTGTTTGTGATGTGTTAGTTTTTGCTTACTCATTCCAAAAAAGTGCCAAATTACGAAAGAACAGTAAGCTAACAATAAAACAGTTTATGTGATTGCGATGTTTTTTGATGACAAATCAACTTTTTGATTGGTACGGCTTTTTTGAAAGTTGGCAAACAGGCACCGAAATCAAAAATCCGGCCTGAAAAGAGGACATTAAAATTTCATTTTTAGGCACAAAACGCTTTACCTGTCCCAAGTTTCCAGATTTTGCAAGTTCATGCGGCGTCTTTCCTGTTCATCTTGGTCTAAATGCCTTGCTTGGTGAAAAATATCAACTTTTTGCTGTAGAGGACTCAGTTTTTTTGTGACGCCACAGGCTTGATTAATTTGTCACAGTGATCAAATATGGTATGGAAGGAACTTGATGCGAATTGTTCGTGTGTTTTGAAAAGAGTATCTGTACCACGTAAACGATGCGACTAAAATGCCTGGACTTACGTGAAAGCAATACCGTACGTCCGACAGACCGACACTTATTACACAGTTTTTTTTACATTTTCGTTACTTCGACTTGCCCACTCTCGTTCAAATGTAATAACTAGGGCTATTTTTATTTTCACCTAAAAAAATTTAATTTTGACTTAATTTCAGGTAAATTCTGATTTTATTTTGATTTACACCGTTTTGGCCTCATTGAGCTCCAAATTTTAATTAAAAAAAAAAGTTTTGTTAATCGCAATTCACGTAAGTTTGAAGCTGGTAACCTTCTTCACTTGTCATTAACAGCATTTAGAAAAAAATACCAATTAGTCAGTCTTGTGATTAAAGTAACTAATCGCTGCAGGACAAAAACCTAGGAATCAGCAATCATTTCTATGTCAATTACACTTTTTTAATAACCGGATTTACCATATGGCACAGCGCTAGGGGCCTCTGGCACTTTGGAAATTTTCGCTGTAATACGTCAAGGAGTGTAATGAAATATGCGGGGCCCATCTCCACGTCATTGTGCGCAGGCAACGCAGCCTCTTTCGAAGAAATGCTACAGCGGTGGCAAGCCGTTGGCAACACTGCATCTGATTTGACTGGCCCAAGATATGACCTTTTGGCCTGCCGCTCCAGAAAGGAACGCGTTACCACTCGATCAACCAGCCGGTATTGGACGAAATATTGTGCTAAATAACAACTCCTTTATGTTTGATTGAAAGTTGTATTCGGGAGGTTTTGTCGAGTAGAATGCGATAGTTGCAACCAGCAGTCACTGGTAGCCTGCAGTCACTGGTAGCCTGTCGTCTATTGCGTGGATTTGATTTAGATCCACAAAATACTTCTAAAATAGGATCCTGTACATCTCCCCGAAAAACACCTTCCAGAAAGGACATTTCCCCGAAAAACACTTGGCCGAAAGTACATTATCCCGAATGTACATTTCCCTGAACGTACACTTTCCAGTATGCACATTTGGCCGAATGGACATTTTCCTGAAAACCTATTTTCCAGAATTGATACTTCTTGCCAGAAAGGACATTTTCCCGAAAACCTATTTTCCAGAATTGACATTTGCCAGAATGTACCTTTGGCCGAAAGGACATTTCCCCGAAAACCTATTTTCCAGAATTTGACGCTTGCCAAAATGTACATTTGATGTTAGCAATTATTATACAAGACTACGAAATAAAACTCTTTTGTTCAGTAAGCCGGGTATATATATGTTTTATATCAAGTTTAGTTCTACCGTTGTGTACTGTACATTTCTGCGTAGTTCTTGGAGCACTCCATTGGAAAAAAAAACTTGCAAATATTATTGGACTGATCCCTGGATAAGCCTAACATATTACTAGGAACTGCATAATAATTCAGTACAAAGACCGTTTTAGGCCTTTTGAGTTCCCGAAGAAGAAATTGCTGAAAACTAAACTGTTTAATTGATAAATGTTTAAGTGCTCATCTTAACTCAAATGCATCAAAAAATTTGTATTCCAAAACTATATTAACAAAATTTAGTTACTGCGCCGCCTGCAAATAACCAGAGCAATTTTTTACCCAGAACCGCAAGGCGCAAAAATATTTAAACCTGGGGCAAAATAATCTTATTCCTTAATGTACTATATGATAAGAGCGTCATTTGCTTGACTGTGCCCATTATTTATAAAGTCCAGGTAGCCATCTTTACGTTAATACAATAATCATCAAGATAGATCTGTCTTTTTTCACCTTGGGCCGGATTTTGTCGACTAACAATAATATGGTCAACGGTTTGATCTTTTTGCTACCAATAAAGAATGGCTGAGATATCCCAACAATATAAGTACTAGTTAAAACCTCCAAATCCTGCCCTAATGCGACTCACAGTGATCGGGTTTCTTCGCTGAAGAATTAAAAAAGATGCAGATGATTTGCAGGCGAAATGCCGAACCAGAATAATCGCCGTCAAATACAAGATAATATGCTTTCATCGATTTTTAATTTCTATGCTTACTACGTTTGAAGCATGTAGATGATTGTAGATAAATTCACCGATTCGGGATATAACTCTTATTTAATAGGAAAACTGTTACAAGATTTAGCGGTAATCAAAAGTCAATATTGATTATTGAAAATAAAAACAATGAACATTTTTATTATTTTTCTCAAAATATATTCTCTCAAAAATGATTTTCGAGGAAGTGTAATTTTATTCTGGAAAATAGGTTTTCGGGGAAATGTCCATTCGGCCAAATGTACATTCTGGCAAGAAGTGTCAATCCTGGAAAATAGGTTTTCAGGAAAATGTCCATTTGGCCATATGTACATTCTGGAAAGTGTACGTTTAGGGAAATGTTTTTCTGGCTAGTGTTTTTCAGGAAAATGTTTTTCTGGGGGGGGTAAGGATACCTTTAAAAATTCAAAGAAAGTTTATCATTGAAGAGTCGGTGGACGAATTTACCTAATTCAAAGTTGACTAAGTCGTTTATTAGGAGGATATTTAGTTTCTTATATGCTGGAATACTTCTATGCCTACCGCTTAATCCTTCGATTAATTTAATGCTCTATCTTGATGAGTTTGCAGAACTGCGCCTTCCCAAAGCACTTTTGAAGTTACCGATAAAATAAAATAGTCTACTTTTTTTTTTCTGAAACTATACCTATTGTAAAGTTTACGCTCAATGATAATCGAACAATTGTATGAAGTACAAGATAATAATGACGAAATAGAAGGCTAAAGTAAAATGCATAAAATCGAAATTTGGCTGAGAATAAATAGAAATTCAGTTGAGTTTTGCATTCACTATGTAGTAGAAATTTGTTTCACAAGGAAGCTTACTAGAATGTGCGACGATAAAATCGTACCGGTACCACAGATGAACACGGAGGAGGATGAACACGACAGGCGTATTAGGGAGCGGACAGACGAACTTAAAGGTACAGAACAAAACAGCTCAATTTTTCGGAAAATTGGAGTTTATTTAATGAGTCAAAATCTTGCAATCGTCTGACCATAGACTCTTTATTAGTAGACTAGAAACTGACTCTTTTGTCTTTTTTTTCACGGTTGATTTGTTCTAAAATATGCCGATTCGTCAAATCAGCTTGACTTTTTTCTTCACGGTTCACTCGTTCTACGAATACGTTCAATCAAATCAGTAGAACACGCGTGACCGCAAAAAACTTTACCAGCAAAGCAAATTTTTTTTCTTCAATGCTCGTCTATTTTTAATCAACTAAATAAAGAATCTATCGTCGGACCGTTTCCACCAACGCGAAACGTCTTTTTCGGGTTGAATTTTTAAAGTCATTTAAGTCAGGCTAAGTCAGTGGCACAACCAGGGGGTGGAACCAAAGGGGCTTCAGGCCCTCCACCCCCCTCCCCTTAGCCCAGTCTCTTGAAAACTTACGGTAAGTCAAAATTTAAACTGTCAAAATACAAGGCTGTACTTCCGAATTTTAGCAATTTGGTTTGTTAAAATGGTTTTAAAAACGTACCGTACGAATTGTGATCCAAATAGCGTTAAATGGATATTTTTTTCGAAAAATCACCCAGCGGCTAGGGGCTCTACCTCCAGACCCCCATCTGTAATACACTTGAGTAGCACAAGTTTGCTCAGCACCGCTGTCTCTGAGTTTGGGTTCTAGCTCCGCACCCCCACCCCCTTGATCAATATCCCCATTGCGCGCCTGTGGGCTAGGTACTACTACTGAGATTGTTTAGCCCAAACGGAATAACAAACAAGCACTGTGTGTTTCCCAAGGATAAAATTACGGATTGTCAATTGAGAAGTCGAATCGGGAGTTGTCAAGATTTCGATTACAAAACCCAACGCTTATTTACACTTCCACTTTCAGTCAGTCCTAATTCTCATGGACTCTCATCTATGCTTTCTTCACCGTATTCTACTTGGCCCCCTCATAGCTCCAGCCAAAGTCGTTTTAAAATGTTTTTAACATGTCCCCTCAATTCTTAGGATTACCATACGTCCCGTTTTAGCCGAGACAGTCCCGTTTTTTAGGCATTGTCTCGGTATCCCGCCCGGTTAACCATTTCGTCCCTGTTAACGAGTTTGTCTCAGAGTTTTGAAACTTTTGACTGACTAAACCGTGCAAATTTGTGATTTCTTGAATTGAACATCTTTTTTCTGCGTCTTCACCTCAAAATCAGCGAAACATTTTGGGGAAAAAAGATTCGGTTTTTCTGAGTGGAAGATCTTTTGTTGCCCACCTCAAACACCGGGTAATTCCTGTTTTGTAAGGCTGTACCGTTTTTCTGATTCAAAAATATGGCAAGCCCACTCATTCTGCGACTGTGGCATTCTCAATAATTTCAATGTGTTCCTGTTTCCTGGCCATGCTGGTCACATGAAAACATTTGGTGATTTCCCGGCTATAGCGGGAGCCTCTCTGCCGCCGATGTGGTCTCATGTCCTCTTTTCCCCGCTGTTAGATTTTTGGGCTGGTGCGCTCGTGGGCTCGCGATTTGCGTGGGTTTCAAAAACGGGTCTGCCAGGTCTCGAGGTATAGGTTAAATGTAGGTTCATAAGCAGTTAAAATCATAAGCGTAGCCAAAATTTTTGGTTGGGGGCAAAGCACAAATCACATGCAATGAGGTCATCAGAAATTCTTGAAAGAGGAACTTTTTGTGGGTCAAAGATAATGTAGATTGGAAGACCAGAAGCCGAGGCCTGTGTGTTGGCACGTAACCACGACTTTGCTATGGGAAGAACACTTAAACCAAAAGTAAAAAGAACGAATGCCTAAATTGGGAGACGTGTTGAGTAAACTAATGTAACTGAAACGAGACGTCTAGGAGCAAAGCCCCCAGCCACCGAGCAATTTTTTGTGATTTCTTCAAAAAAAAGCTGTTTTATTTTCATTCGATTACAATTCGTACGTAGAGCTATTAGATTTTTAACTTTTGAAAGTCAATTGAAAAAAACAAATTGTTCAATCCTCTTTTTACTAACAATGTAAGTCCAAAACACGCTTAAAATCTTGCTTTTTGTATGTGATTTAGCCCGGTTAAATTTTGTATGTGATTTGGCCCTGGTTGGAGAAATCAAGGTACGTTGCCTCGTGCATTATTTTAGCAATAAATTATAATCCCTTGGAAAATTTTTCTTTGATATTTTTGTTTGGCATAAAAATAACCAGTTGTAGGAGTACATGTACGACCAGGGGGCCCGAGCCCCCTCAATTTAAATTCAATAACTTGTTCAATGAGCATTTCCCCTAACTAATTTTTTTTTCAAAAGTATTTTGCCGCGTAAAAACTGGTGAGGTGGCGGAGGATTATTTAAACATGGTAAAATAGATAGTTACGCCTCGATACTGCTATTTGAATTTGTTAACAGATCAAGGACTGCTATGATGTCAACTGTCGATTTATTAACTACTAACGTTTTCGACAATTCGTGGCAGTATCGACATAACGCTTCAAACAATTAAATTCACTTATTGATTGTAATCCTATTCATACAGATCTATAAAATAACACAAATATTAGTTTTATGGCTACTTTGAAAAAATCCTGCAATTTAACTTCATTTTAAGTATTTTCGCGAACTAACTATACAAAGCTGTTGCTGTTCTGCGCAGTTAAATCTTTGAAAAACAAAACGGTGTCTGTGCGCACAGTTTCAAAACAACAAAAAGCGCTTGTTTTGCGTCAAATATTAAACTGTTTCTAAGCCAGAGTTTGAATAAAATGTAAAGCCAGAGTTCGAAACTACAGCAAGCTGAATTTAAACAAAAAGCTCAATTTCAAACAAAACATATTTTTGGCTTTACCATCCCCGCCCCTTTAAGCGCACCAAGGGAGCTACGAACAGGCGCTTAAATCCACGTTCCTTAAAACATTCCAAAAATTCACAGTTAATGAAAGGTAAAAGACAAAACTTTCTTAACTTAAGCATTAGCAAAATTGCAGATATTAACTAAGAACGGTTACAGTTAACGTAAATTTGTTGATAACTGAAAACTGAAACTTCCAAATATTACACTACAGCGGTAATAATTCAATCAACGTAGTACGTAACATTTACGATTCATCTGATGTTGGTGTTAGTAACACCAATTTTGTTACTGGACGAAGCAAAACTGAGTTTTTTGTTAAGACGCGAGCAGTGCGAACGTGTCCAAACGAGTCTGGAAAAGTCTCTAAAACCCGTCCCATAAGCCAAACGTTACGAGGAAGACCCTTGTCCACGATAAGTACGACATCGTTTATCGAAAGGTTGCGGTGAGTTCGAGTCCATTTTTGTCTCAATTGAAGTGTGGGTGAATATTCTTTAAGCCACCTGGACCAGAAAACATTGGCTAGATATTGGACTTGCCTCCACTGCTTGCGTGAGTAAACGTCAGTAGGATCAAAGACACCTGGTGGGAGAGAAGAGTTGGTTTTCTTCAGTAGAAGATGGTTGGGTGTAAGCGGCTCCAAATCGTCGGGATCATTAGAAACTGTTGTGAGAGGCCGACTATTGATGATAGCTTCCACTTCGCACATCAGAGTAATGAGAGATTCATCGGTTAGTAGTTGCTCTTGACAGATGGCATTGAGTTGCTTGCGAACGGATCTAATCTGTCTTTCCCAGATTCTACCGTGATGTGAAGCACCAGGCGGATTAAAAGACCAATCAATGTTTTTTTGCAAAAGGAAGTCGTGTATCTGTTTGCCATTCCAATTTTGTATAGCTTCACGCAATTCACGCTCGCTACCCACGAGGTTAGTTCCATTGTCGGACTTGATTTCAACTACTGGACCCCTCCTAGCGATGAAACGACTCAAAGCTTGAATAAAAGAGCTCGTGTCAAGACTGTAGACAATTTCAAGGTGTATAGCGCGTACTGCGAGGCAAGTGAAAATGACTCCATATCGTTTGGTCCTACTTCTGTTTGTTTTTGTTAAAAACGGACCAAAAAGATCAGTTCCTACGTGCGAAAAAGGAGGTTCATTAGGAGACAATTTTTCTTTTGGAAGTTCGGCCATTAATTGCACTTGGGCGGGAGCATATAGTTTACGACATGTCACACACTCAGACAAAACTTTGCGAACAGATGAATTTGCTTTTAGAATCCAAAAGCTTTCCCTGAGATAAGAGAGTACGTGTTGCCTTCCGGCGTGGCCAAGAGAAACGTGTGCAGATTTGATAAGAGAGGTGACGTGACTATAAGACGGAAGTATTATCGGATGCCTTTGATTGTAGGGTAGAATAGCTTGCTTTATTCGGCCTCCTACTCTTAGCAAACCATCAATAAGAAATGGGTTGAGTTTCCGAAGTTTGCTTGAAGTTTTGATAAGCTTGCTGGCTTTCAGAGCTTGAATTTCTTCCGAAAAGAATTGCTGTTGAAGATGAAAAAGGATAAAGTGTTCAGATTCGTTTATATCAGCAACAGAAAGAGTACAGGATTTAGATGAATTGCATTTGATAGGAGTGACAGTGTTGTGTCGTGACTTAATCTTAGTCAAGAATAGCGTTTTGTAGCGAAGTATGATTGCGCAAACGCGCAATAGTTTTTGCCAGTTCGAGAAATGAGAGAACAAAGAGTCATAAAAGTCAGAGTCGGATTCGAGAAGTATAGAACAGGAAAGAGTGGCACTTTTCTTTTCTTCTGGATCTGGACTGCCTTCACTGTAAAGCGTAGGCTGTGGTGGCCAATCGGATTCGGATTGCCATAAGAAGTCAGGTCCATTTTTCCACTGCTTATTACGTAAGAAATTTTCGATCTTGAGTCCTCGACTAGGAAAATCTGCCGGGTTGTCATTTGAGGGAACATATTTCCATTGGGAGGGCTCGAAATAGTTTCGTATGGTCTGAGCTCGATTGGCTACGAAGGTGTGGTAAACCTTTGTTTCGTTATTCACATATCTTAGCACAGTTGTTCTGTCGGTCCAAAAAATGGAAGGTTGAAGCGCAATAGGTAAATGTAGTTCACGTCGCAAATCAAGTTCGATTTGAGAGGCAATAGTAGCAGCGCATAATTCCAATCTGGGAACAGTCAATGTCGTCAATGGAGAAAGCCTGGTCTTTCCCATAATAAGAGAGCAATAAATTTGATCCTGCTCATTAATCAGACGTAGATAAGCAGCATAACCATACGATTTTTCTGAGGCATCAGAAAAGTGATGTATCTGCGCTGATTTGATATTGCTAAAGTTGGCCGGCTTGATACATCGCGGAATTTGAAACGTGGCTAGAGGTGGTAGATGCTGAAGCCAATCCATCCATTTTCTTTGCATTTCATGAGGTATTTCTTGATCCCAATCCAGATTGAGTTTGCATAGGTCTTGCAACAACACTTTCATAGGTTGAATAGCTGGGGCACCAAAGCCGAAAGGGTCATAGACTGAGTTTACAACGGACAAAATCCCTCTGCGGGTCATAGGTTTGTCATTTAGTTTCACCTTGAAACAGAGTGTATCAGTTTCTACATCCCAACGTAGTCCAAGAGATTGCTCTTTCGGTAGAGGATCACGTGACAAATTTAAATCCTTGAGTTTCTTGGATCGTTCTTGTGGAGGAACAGATTCTATCACTTTACGACTGTTGCTGGTCCATTTAGTGATTTTAAAACCACCAGTGCTCAACAATTTGCTGATTTCGTGCAATAATGCCGTGGCTTCTTTTTCGCTGGGTGCTGATGCTAAACAGTCGTCGACTTAGAAACAATTTCTTATAGTGTTGATTGCAGCAGGACTAAACTCTTTTTCATGGTCCATAGCCGTTTGTTTGAGAGCAAAGTTTGCGCAGCTCGGTGAAGAAACAGTTCCGAAGAGATAGACACACATCCTATAAGATCGTAGGTCATTTTCCAGAGAGCTATTTTCCCACCACAAAAAACGTAGTAGGTCTCGATCGTTAGGGGGAACTTGAACTTGGTGAAACATACCCTGGATGTCGCCTTGAAATCCAATTAGCTCTCTGCGAAATCGTAGTAAGACTACAATTAAACTGTTAGTGATATCCAGGCCTGGAAGAAGGTTATCATTAAGACAAGTGCCTTTGTACCTTGCCCGAACAGTCGAAAACCACCCTCAATTTTCCTGGCTTATTGTTGTAATATACACCGTGATGAGAAATGTACCATGTTTTTCCTTCCTCTCCTTCTACGTCTTCAATCTTTTCTGCGTATCCTTGGTCGATCATTTCTTCTACGAACTGTTTGCATTGTTCAAAGAAGGTTGGATTCTTCCAAAACTTTCGTTTGAGGTAACAGGCTCGCTGCTCCGCTAAACTCTTGTTGACCGGAAGACGTAAATTTCGATTACGAGGTGGCAAGGCAATTTCGTAATGGTTATTTTCAAGGTGTCGGACTGATGTCTTGACCAGTTCCATAAACCGATGTTGTTCCCTCGAGATTGAGTTGGTATTGTGCACAGTATCAACTACGTCGGTGCACAAAGAACACATGGGCTGGACAAATCCTGTGTCAGACTTGATGAAAAAGTTCTTGCAATAAGTTACAGATTTGTCCTTTTTAGAACAGTTAACAACCCAACCAACTGATGTTCTTGTTGCGTAGTGACCCAAAGCAGTATTGATGATGCTCTGAGGTTTCAGAATGTGGCGATTATCGTTTCCAATTAACAAACCTACATCCTCATCGACAGATGGAAGAAAGATCTCGTCGAATTTTGGAAACTCGGAAATATCCTCTTGAGTCAGGGCGTCGTTTCGAGAAGCGGGTAGACATTGGATTGACAACAACGGTTGCAAGTGAAAGAAGTAAGAAAATTCGGAAAGTTCGCTAATTTCCAAGTTAGAGATAACCTTAGCTTTTCGGGTCTCTTTATTTTTATTGATTGTCACAGTAGTAACCTCAACAATAGGAGTCTTGTGTACTTGCAGTTTGTCTATGAGATCGCAAGTAATGAATGAGCTGGTGCTGCCAGTATCTAGAAAAGCTTGCGTGACAATCGATTGCTTAGAATTCTTCAAGCGAACTTTTACTGGAACAATGGGAAGAGAGCTTCGGTTGTCGGCAGAAGTGTCAACATAGCCATTGCTAACAGTAACACGCTGCGAAGAAGTAGAGATAGTAGCTGTAGAAGCAGAAGAAGGGGATGAAGAATCAGTAGAGGTAGGAGTTTCAGGAGGATGCAAAATTGTGGTGTGACGGCCCTTGCAATCGGGTTTCTTGCATGAATCCTTCCGAGAGCAATTATGCGCAAAATGCCCAAATTCGAGGCAGCTGCGACACAACTTGTTTTCATTCACAAATTTAATGCGTTCGTCATAGGTAAACTTACGAAAGCGCTTACATTGATTTAAATAATGAGAGCTTTTGCAAAGTTTGCAACCTACTTTGGAGGGTGCGAGAACTGTTTGTGCCGCTAGTGTGGTTTCTTTGCGATTTTTATTGGCGACAAACTTTTTGGAAGTTGTCCAATCACAGTCAAGATTTGTCATCTGCCTAGTTTTAAGGGCTACGTACGATGCAAGATTCTCAATGGTAACATCACATCGTTTTATGTGAATAAGCAAATCTACTTCTGTTTGCCAGCCATTAATCCACGGATGGGGAAACCGTTTAGCAATTCTAGTAATTACGTCTAGGTTGTTCATTTTGTCGAGGTAATTCATGCCTTTTAAGGTGTTCATGTACGAGTTGAGCTCGGAGGAAAATCTGAGCAATGACGCCTTGTCGTTTTGATGTAACACAGGTTCGTTAGTTAATGTGTCAATGCAAGCTTTGGCAACTTGAAATTTTTGGCCAAACGTCTGTTGTAAGAGTTCTCGTGCCTTAGTGTAACCTAAGTTGTCATCCATGTATTGGCAGCCTTTTACCAGTGAATAAGCAGGGCCTTTAGTGTATCTCAAGAGATAGAAAAGTCTCTGCCTAGGTTCGGGAACATTAAAGGTGATAAGAGCATCAAAGGCATCAATAAAGTTACGGTAATTAGCTGGGTTCCCATCAAAAACTTCAGGCTCTAATACAGGCGTGGCAGAAGGGAGCACTACAACATTTTGGGGTGGCGTATTAAAATTCGAGAGGTTGTTAGGGTTCGCATGCATAAATTCTTTGAAACCATCAGCAGGTTGGCTAAAGGCACTTCCTAATTCACGATCAGGAGTGAGCTGAGTCCAGGGAATAGTGTTCGTTGCGGGCCTGGTAGCAGAAAAGTAATGGACTGGTTGCGAGTTCGTAACCCATTGGTTCTGAGCAACTGTGGGTTCGTGAGTTGCATCTGCGGGGTTCGTAAAACTCTGAAACGGAGCAGCAAGGTGCCTAATGAATTGAGAGGGCATGTAACTTGGAATGCCATTTTGAACAGGTTCAGTACCTTTAGTAACGTTTGGCTTGAGCATTACATTTTCCCTCGGGTTGCATTTCGGTAAAGCACTGCTCGAGATTTTAGTATCAACACGAAAAGCCGATGTACTAATCACATTATCAATACTAGGCCTAAACAACACACTCTCAGAAATTTTTGACGGACCGGGAACTTCATCGCCGATATTTACATGCTGCGATCGCTCAGTTAAAAAGTTACTCACGGTTATTTGATTGTCCGCAGATAACGTCTGATGTTCGTCAGCATCAATTACAGCCTGAGTTTCATTAATTTCGGCGCGAATTCTTGCCTCAGTCAATTGACGTTGGTGTTTTCTTTCTTGTTCTTCTCTCAAGCGTATCAACTTGAGTTCTTCTTCTTCACGACGACGTTGCAATTTCAGCTCTTCCTCTTCTTGAAGACGTTTTTGTTTAATTGCTTGTTCTTCCTGAAGACGTTTTTGTTTAAGCGCTTCTTCTTCCTGAAGACGTTGCAATTCTTCTTGAAGACGCTTTTGTTTAAGTTCTTCTGCCTCCTGAAGACTCTTTAGTTTTAGTTGTTCTTCCTCAAACTCGAATCTTTCTCTGCTTTGCTGTTCTTTCAATGATTCGAGGTCTTCATGAGATTTTAGGCGAGCCAGAAGAACAGCCTTCTTCGCGGTGGCACTTAAACGAGACGACGACGAACCAGTTGAGCTCCGCGAGCTTGCACCAATCGAATCGGTTTTGGATGATCGAGATGATTTAGATGAGCGTTTTGTTTTTGTCGACAGATTGGCTCTGACTGATCGACTTGACTTTGGTACTTCAGACAAAATTTCGCTACCAGTCACTGAGGCTCTATTTTCAAACATTACGCTCGATTTTTCAGCTTGGTCGGACTTGGACATTGATCTCGTTATTACGTCTAATTTTGAGGATTTTGGTTGGGATTTTGGCATTAAGCTTGAACTTGAAGCTTGAACTGTCGAAAACTAACTTGATACTTCTATTTGAATTTGTTAACAGATCAAGGACTGCTATGATGTCGTCAACTGTCGGTTTATTAACAACTAACGTTTTCGACAATTCGTGGCAGTATCGACATAACGCTTCAAACAATTAAATTCACTTGTTGATTGTAATCCTATTCATACAGATCTATAAAATAACACAAATATTAGTTTTATGGCTACTTTGAAAAAATCCTGCAATTTAACTTCATTTTAAGTATTTTCGCGAACTAACTATACAAAGCTATTGCTGTTCTGCGCAGTTAAATCTTTGAAAAACAAAACGGTGTCTGTGCGCACAGTTTCAAAACAACAAAAAGCGCTTGTTTTGCGTCAAATATTAAACTGTTTCTAAGCCAGAGTTTGAATAAAATGTAAAGCCAGAGTTCGAAACTACAGCAAGCTGAATTTAAACAAAAAGCTCAATTTCAAACAAAACATATTTTTGGCTTTAACACGCCTAGTAACCATACGATTGCCCGGGCCGGATTTACATTGCGCGGGGCTTTTGGCACTTGAGAGATTTTCGCAGCATCTTTCTGCTAAACGTAGGTGAAGACAGTAGCGTAGCCAGGGAGGGGGGCTCGATCCCCCCCATTGGCCTGAAAAGTTAACAAAATAGCACGTTTTTAGTGCTTTTGAGGCCGATTTTTGCTCCAAAAATGAAAATGGTTCCCCCCCCCCCCCCCCCCGGAATGAGATTGGCGAGCAGACGTAGTGAAGAACTTGTTGTGATGTTGACCAGAAAAGTGGAGTTTTTTGCCTTGGACCTCACCTGAAGTTGGTCAGGAAAACTGCCTGTATTTTGTCGAAGACCTTTTTTTTGGAGATCACCTAAAATCGGCCGAAAAAACCGTCTCAATTTTGGTGAAGACCTTTTTTTTTGGAGATCACTTGATTTTGACAGGTAAAACTGCGTAGCTCTGATTCAAGACTGATAAAAAGTTTGGTCAAGTTCGTTTACTGTTGTTTCCAGCTTCCAAAAAAGCCCCCCCATTTGCGAAATCCTGGCTACGCGCTTGGGTGAAGACCAAAAAAAGTTTCATCATCTGAGAGCGGGGCCCCAGGCACAGTGCCATATTATGGTAAATTCGGCCTTAGTTATTGCATTACGTTCATAAAAAGGCTAGATGAGGACCTGGGATAGCAACTTTTAGAACAAAACCCTCAATTTCACCCGGGGTTATACAACATTTAAATTGGTTGGCAAAATTTGAATTGAGGGAGGACGGTGGTCTTTGGTCGTCAATATTATCGTTAATTATTTTTGTAGGCGAAAAATGCTACAAGAAACTGAAGAAACAATAAGTTTTTTTGTCACATTTTTATCATTGCTGGTGGCATTGCAATTGGGGGGCCAGACCCTCCTGGCTACGCCTATGGTTGAAATAAAGTTGCTTTTCAAAAGGGAAAGCTTGCGCGTAGGTATGAAATATCCTTGCTAAAATCCAATGCACTCTGTTGGCTGCCACATCTGGAGCCACAACATTACTCATCCATATCTTACAGTAATAAAACTGTCAAGCATTTCCAGAGGAATTAGTATTGTTTCGCACCATAATGTTACTCTTGTCTTAATTTGCACAAAACATTCGCAAATTCTTCGTGCAGGGTCTGAGGATAACTTGTACAATTCTATACGACGTAAATCATTTTTCAAGTGTCCGCCTACAAGCCCATTCGTATTTTTGGCACTTTTATCTCTATCTTTGACCTTTGGTGTAGACGTTGGGGCGTGGGCGTGGCCATACTGTTCCTCCGTGCTCCCATCTTGGCCTATACGCCGCCGCCGCTTGCAAATTATCGTTTAAGTCAGTGAGGAAATCACTGATCAGTAAATTGGATTAAAATCTTGAAGCATATCCAGCTAGAAATATCACTAAAAGTTAGAGAGTTAAAGATATAAACATATAGGCTATTCACCGAATTTTAGCTTTAAGCAGCTTATTATTTCCGAAATATATCCAAAATATATTAGTTCCAAAACAAATTCCTTTTCTTCAGTGTTGCCTGTAAAAATATTATTTTACAAACTGTGTTCCTGCCTACTTTTGGTGGATATTTCTTTTTCGAAGCAGTTTCTATATCATAACTCTCTTTACAAGTCCGTGACCCAAAACTGGGCCAAAAAATGAGCATGCTTAGAAAGAAGAATCAAAGGACTTAAGTTGAATAGCCATTATGATCAAACCAATGTTTGATTTCATAAATACTGTGTTAGTTTTGTATTTAAAGTTTAGCTTAAAAAAATAATATGAAGCTTCCACACTGGCCAATGGGTCGAGCGATAACATGTTCGTCTCTGGAGCGGAAAGTTAGGTAAGGTTCAAATCTTGGGCCGGTCAATTCGGACACAGTGTTGCCTACGGCTCGCTACGGCTGCCACATTTCTTCGAAAGGATCTGTGTGTTTGCGCGCAATGACTCGAAGATGTGTACCGCAAACTTGTTACAAGCCTCGGCGTAATACAGAAAGCATAATGAAAGAAAAAGAGGAAGTTTCCACCATGAGTGAAACATTGTGGGAAAATGGCATTTTGACTCGAATTTCTCCTGTTCAAGTATATTTTCAAATAAAAATATAAACCAATTTCAGCAAAATTACAATTGCGTATGCGCGATAAACGCGCTATTGTGGCTGTTTCAAGTCAAACAATCAAGGACAATCAGGAAACGATCCGAGAACTTCAAGAGGAGTTAAAAGCAATCCAAGAGCACAAAAACGCCCTTACTGGACCTTTTGCGGAGGAGCACTTGATCACCAAAGGCCTCGCAGATTGCAAGGAATCCCAGCTCGCTTTGAAAAGGTGTGTCGCTCGGACTTGGGTAACGAAAAGGATTTTGGGGTCTGTCAAAATGCGGAATTCCGCGGCTTCAACTCATAATTTGTGAAATTTTTTTGTTTTCGACACTGCTGCTTGTTTAATTGAGCGCAGTAATGCGACGTGGGGAATCTTAACGTGGAATTTTTTATTCCCTCTGCTGTCGCCAATTGGCAATTTTACTTGCCCATCCACAGTGGCAGTAGCGTAGCCAGGGGGGGGCGGCGGGGGGGCTATAGCCCCCCCCCCCCATTGGCCTGCCGACCAAAATGCAGAATAAGGAAAATACCACGTTTTTAGCACTTCTAAGACTCTCTTTTGCACCGGATTAGATTAAAAAATGCTTTAAAGCATAGTTTGAAACGTTTATTGGGGGGGGCTAATGGACTGCCGAGCAAAATGCAGAATAAGGAAAATACCCCGTTTTTAGCATTTCTAAGACTCTTGTTTGCACTGGATTAGACTATTTTGAAACGTTTATTTACGGGGGGGGCTAATGAACTGCCGACCAAAATGCAGAATAAGGAAAATATCATGTTTTTAGCATTTCTAAGACTCTCTTTTGCACTGGATTAGACTGAAAAATGCTTTAAAGCATAGTTTGAAAGGTTTATTTAGGGGGGGGGCTAATAGACTGCCGAACAAAATGCAAAATAAGGAAAATACCTCGTTTTTAGCATTTCTAAGACTCTCGTTTGCACTGGATTAGACAAAAAAGTGCTTTAAAGCATAGTTTGAAACGTTTATTTAGGGGGGAGGCTAATGCAGAATTAGGAATTAGGAAAATACCACGTTTTTAGCCACTAGCGTAGCAAGCGGGGCGGAGGGGCTATAGCCCCCCCCATTGACATGTCAACCTAAATGCAGAATGGGAAAAACACTACATTTTTTAGCACTTTGAGACTGTTTTATGCACTGGAGTGGACTAGATAATGATTTAAAACATCTTTTGAAACATATGCCCAGGGGGGGGGCTAATTTGCCAAAAATAAAGCCAACAAATAAATGAAACCTTTAATAAATGGTAAGAAATAAGCAATCAGATTTGATCGCAAGTGTAAAAATGCTGAACATAGGTGTCATCAACAAATATACTATAAACTAAGGAATAGGGGTGGGGGCTATTCAGTACTAGTTAATTACCAATAATTTCTTTCAAATCTCTTTTCATTAGCCCCCCCCCCCCCACAATTATTTTTCTCTATAAATTGTATACGAAATAGATTACTCGGTGTGAGTTTTATTAAACTATTCGATTTTATAATTTACCAGCATCTAAACAAGAGAATTACATTTTACCATTAGCCACCTCCCAAATAGCCCATTTATGCCACCAGTTTAATCTTGTTTGCACTGCCAATTTCTAAGCCACGTTTTAAAAGCGTTATTATTTAATCAAAATAGCCCTAAAATGAAGTTATTTTTGCAAAAAAATGCAAAAGTTTCGAGCGCTGGGGGCTCCGCCCCCAGGCCCCCGTGCCTCTGGCGGCTGGGGGCTTTGCCCCCAGACCCCCATTGGCCTCTGGTGGCTGGGGGCTTCGCCCCCAGACCCCCCAAGCAGCCCCCCATTGCGAATTTCTGGCTACGCGCCTGCACAGTGGCATGAGCATTGCATTGCAGTACTTGTTAATTGGTGAATATCTTGTGTACTGAATATCATATTCGTCCTAAGCAAAAAAAAAGTAAAATAAGTGGGAACAAAAAAAGATAATTTATTAGTGTGTTGCTTAGCGGAAATGTTTATTAGTGGAAATCTTTCGAGCAAAAATTCATTACCCAACATCAGTAGCGTAGCCAGGGGGGGGGGCGGGGGGGGCTATAGCCCCCCCCCCATTGGCCTGCCGACCAAAATGCAGAATAAGGAAAATAGTACGTTTTTAGCGCTTCTAAGACTCTCTTTTGCACTGGATTAGACTAAAAAATGATTTAAAGCATAGTTTGAAACGTTTATTTTGGGGGGGGGGGCTAATGGACTGCCGACCAAAATGCAGAATAAGGAAATTACCACGTTTTTAGCATTTCTAAGACTGTTTTTTTGCACTGAATTAGACTATTTTGAAACTTTTATTTCGGGAGGGCTAATGAACTGCCGACCAAAACGCAGAATTAGGAAAATACCACGTTTTTAGACAGTAGCGTAGCCAGGGGGGGCGGGGGGGCTATAGCCCCCCCCCCCCCCCATTGACATGTCGACCAAAATGCAGAATGGGAAAACACTACATTTTTAGCACTTTGATACTGTTTTATGCACTGGAGTGGACTAGATAGTGATTTAAAACATCTTTTGAAACATATGTCCAGGGGGGGGCTAATTTGTCAAAATAAAACCAACAAATAAATGAAACCTTTGATAAATGGTAAGAAATAAGCAATCAAATTTGATCGCAAGTGTAAAAATGCTGAACATAGGTGTCATCAACAAATATACTATAAACTAAGGAAAAGGGGGGGTCTATTCAGTATTTGTTAATTACCAATCATTTCTCTCAAATCTCTTTTCATTAGCCCCCTCCAATTATTTTTTTTCTATAAACTGTATACGAAATAGATTACTCCGTGTGAGTTTTATTGAAGTATTCGATTTTATAATTTACCAGCATCTAAACAAGCGAACTACATTTTACCATTAGCTACCTCCCAAATAGCCCATTTATGCTTCCAGTTTAATCTTGTTTGCACTGCCAATTTCTAGGCCACGTTTTAAAAGCATTATTTTTTAATCAAAATAGCCCTAAAATGAAGTTATTTTTGCAAAAACATGCAAAATTTTCGAGCGCTGGGGGCTCCGCCCCCAGACCCCCGTGCCTCCGGCGGCTGGGGGCTTTGCCCCCAAACCCCCAGCCTCCGGCAGCTGGGGGCTTCGCCCCCACACCCCCATTGGCCTCCGGCGGCTGGGGGCTCCGCCCCCAGACCCCCCAAACAGCCCCCCCCATTGCGAATTTCTGGCTACGCGCCTGCCCAACATGAAAGTTGACCTTCAGGTTAAACCGTTTCACAGCAGTGGTTTACAATCTACCCATACAGCTCAGATTGGCTGTTATGCTGAGGAAGAACACCATTTTTCTCTCTCTCGTATGTATTGCTTAGACGTAATCCGAGATGATCAGAACTACTGCTACACCCCTTGAACGAAAAAAGATTTGCAAATGAGGCTCGAATAGGTTTTTGAAACGTTTCATAAACTGTCAATCGACGTTAATTCTTTTATTTATTGAAAAATACAAAATATTTCACAAAAAAATTTGGCTCCAATTTCGCTAATTTCATCATAACTCTCGCTCTCAAGCATCTCACAAAAATATTGCATAAAAATTTTCAGATGAATCTAACGTTTTTTAATTTTCTCTTTTAAGTTTTTTAACGTTTGATTTTGCCGAAATCGACACTTTTTCTGCGCTGCTGACGTTTACTGCGTATGGCCTGTACCTTGATCATCACTAAGCAGCGAGTAATTTTTTCCTTTTTTCAGAAAAACGGTTGAAAAAGCGATTGAAAGCAAACGTGAGCATGTTTTTGAAAGAATAAAACGGCTTAATTATTTGCGTTTTGAGAGGAAAGAATGCCAAAAAAGATTAGAGGAATTGCGGGGAAAACTGGGGACGATGCAACCCTCCGTTAACTCTGCTGAAGAACAGGCCATTAAGTAAGTTTTGCAAGATTGAATGGTAGGAAACTTTGTCGCGGGTTTTTGTTCCGGGTATGGTTCTCTCGTATATGCTAACTAAATTTGCTTTTTTGGTTCTTCCAGTAAGTAACCATATTGACAGACTAGTTTAAAAACTTCCGTTTAGCCTTACTTTACAGGGGCTATTTGACCAACGCATTTCACTGGGGGAAGAGCAAAAATGCCCCGCTATCTAACTCCAAAACCAAAAGTAATGGAAAAACCAAATTTGGCGTGTGGATTGGTGTTCGCCAAAACTTTTCAGAAAAACCGGCTTTTGAGTTGATGACGTCATATTAGTGACGCCACCGCCATATTTTCGAGAAATGACGTCGTTTTTGCAATGACGTACAGCCGGTTTAAATTTTGTTGATAACTTTGTTTTTTAATACTCAATCATAAATGCATAAGTCAAGTTAGTTACGTCACAAAAACGTCTTACGGCGTTATTTAAGCAGGGCATGGTATGGAATGGAATGGAACATGATTTTTCCATATTCTGTACTGGCAATTTTCTTCCATTCCATTTCCATTTCATACTAAACATCTTCCATTCCATACCAAAATTTTCTTCCATATTCCATTCCATACTTTCATACCAACGAACTTTTAGACTGGAAGCTATGGCTGCAAATTCGAACTCGAAAAAACTCGGTTATTTTGCCGAACTCAAACTTGATTTCGAAAAAATTAAATTTCAGAACTCGAACTTGAACTCGGACTTGCTAAAATAGGCTGAACTCGAACTTGAACTCAAATAAAAACCGATCGAGTTCGCAGCCCTGCTGGAAGCAAACATCATCTTCGTATGGTCACACCTTTATGTCTGCTGTTTCTATCCAGTTTTTTAAGTTCATGTCGCATTCATTAGCTGATTTAAAGCCGCCAGTCAGTTTTGTCAAAGGGCAATCTTTGGTCAGGTGATCTGTGAGGTCTTGTGGAAGTCAGTTGCATTTTGGGCAGGTTTGGGAGTTAAGTACACGTTAAATACTCATAAACCCCAGCGATAAAGGTTTACTGCAGTTCTGGCGTGTCGGTACCTAATTCGATTAGCAATTGTCCATTGCTTTCGCGATGTTGTGAGGAAACCTGGTTAAGATTTAGTGGGATCAGTGATCAGATTTCCTCCTGTGAGTTGGTGTTCGAGCCAATAAGTTTTCCATGCTTCTTGTATATCAAAGTTAGTTTTGAGTGTTTTACTGGTTCTAGAAAGGTTTTCGTGACTTTAGTCGGGCTGTGGTTGGTGCAGTTTCAATAATTTTCTTGATTGGGATGTTGTTTGGTAAGTTTTTCAATTGTAGATGAGTATTTTGAGTGAGTTCCTGTCTTTGAAGATGGAGAGGAGCAATTGTAGCCATGGCTTGAAGCCAAACTGTGAGCAATCCAACAGATATTTTGCACCCTCTCAATGTTGTGCGCAACCACCCGCGAAGGAGAGCGTTACAATACAAAGATGAAACAACCGGTACCTGGTATGCACATTGCACATGGTTTAATGCATTAGGTGTAGCCAGAATTTTAGATTGGGGGGAGGGGCAAACCGCAAATCACATGCAATGACGTCATCAGAAATTTTCAAAAATAGAGACTTTTTATGGGGAAAAAATAAAAGATCAGATGCTTGAGGGTCTGGTTTGGCTCAAACTTATATCAAAATTGTGTGATGTCTCTGATATCTTTGAGATCTGTGATACCAAAATATCACAGACAGGGCCTGGAGGCGGAGCCCACAGCCGCCGGAGACGATGGGAGTCTAGGAACGCAGCCCCCAGCCGCTGGGCGATTTTTTGTAATGGAGATTTTAATGCCATATGGATCACGTTTTACATGTTTTCATAGCCATTTGAAAGAACAAAATTTTTTAAGATTTGAATTTTTCGACAAATAATTTGAATTTTTCGAAAAGCAATACGCGTATCTGAAGTTGAATACTTCTGCAACAATACCCGAAATCCGTATAGATTTTTCTGTAAATACAATGCACGAAATCTAGTGTGGAATTGAGATGGAAAATTGTTTTCCATTCCATTCTTAAAATCTTCCATTCCATTCCATTCTGGCATCTTCCATATACCATAACGAAATTTCCGTTCCATTCCATTTCATTCCATACCATGCCCTGCATTTAAGTGCATATTGGCCTCAAAATGCTCAGATTTCGGAAAATGACTTCGGAAAACCTCAAAAGTGGGAAACTTACTGCTACCTTACCAACTTTATATTTTCAGGAAATATTCATGAATAAATTTTACTCAAAGTCGAGTTAGTTTGAAGAGAAACGCTTGTTTTTTTGAGGGGATTTATCACGAAAACCGAGGGAGTACCCCCGCGTAAAGTTGGGTTAAAGCTTTTGCTCGCTGTTATACCGTGGAGCTTTTAGTCAAAATAGCATCGGTCACGAAAAGTGTCCACTGTCCGTTCACGGAGTCCTGGTTGAGAGCAACCAATTCGTTTTAGCAATATTGCCATCCTCTGAGCATTTCAAAATGATTTTCCAGATTTATCAACTTACGAATAATTTCTCGCAAAATTTTCTTCAAAAGACATAAAAAAATGCTTTTTTTCCAAATAATATAAAAATTGCCCTTCGCCTGACACGTAGTCACACATAATTGCAATACTTGCGATTGCTGGATCATTTTTTATAACATTGTTGGATCATAATAATAAATTACAAAGCGTTTTAAAAAACGCATCGTATAAAACATAAGAGCAAACGTAATGATTTTTTGCCATGAATATCTGCAGAAAATAGAGGCGCCAACTCACAACAAAATTATGAATGTTTAGGCCGGGACTCCAACTGGTTAAGTTTGTTTTGAAACCAACGACGTCATACCACAATGAAAGCTTTGCGTGACAATAATGACTCTCTTAGTGCTTGGGAAAAAATTGCAATGATTTCAATTTCAGAAGCGAAAAAATGTCCATTAACGTAAATACTATTAACAGTTGTTTTTGTTTATCTAATCCGTGAAAATTTATTTCCAACATTCAGCAAAGTATCTGGAAAAAATTTGGAGGGCTATAGAAATTTTGGGGGCGGACTGCTGAGAAGGAAGTGAGGAAAGAAATGACAACGGAGGAAAAAGGGGTTAGGAAAGATTTCGGAAAAAAAGCCAAAACAGGGAAAACCTGTTTTTAGCCTTCTTTTTAAATTAAGGAACAAAACAAATCCAGCTAATAAATAACAAAGTAGCTATTCGGCTCTGCTGAAAACTTTACACTCGTTTTCATGCTGTACCCCGGGCCCGGAAAATTTCTAAACGGCTATTTTCTAGGGAGCTTTGCCTTCAATGAGTCCCTTGGATACAGGCCTGCAGAGACTCTTATCGTTTACCAATGTTTGGTCTTAACAACGAACCCCTTTTTAATGAAGTTTTTTAAATAGAAAGAAGATGAGAATAATTGGAACGACTACGGATAAGATGGAGTGGAAGCTGCGATCAGCTAAATATCTTGAACAAATTTACAAACAGGTGAAAGAGAATAAATATCAGAGGTGGAGTGGAGGAGACAAGGCTCGAGGCCAAGGCCAAGGACACAAAAAAATCCGAGGCCAATGCCAAGGACAGCTCTTCCGAGGATAGACCCTCTCGAATCCAGGGACAGGAATGCTCGAAGCCAAGGCCAAGGACCAAGGACACAGGCGCAAGTGTTCTCCAAAAAAAAAGAAAAAAAGTTTTTCAAAAAAAATTTTCAGGCGATCTACAAAACTTTAACGATTCAAAAAATAGTGCTGTCCTCGAGCCGAAGACGGGGCAATTTTCGAGGACTGGAGGCTTCGAGGCCAAGGACTTGATCTTCGAGGCCAAGAACTTCAAAATATGTCTTCGAGGACGTTCTCGAGGACTCCACCTCTGATAATTATTGTACGTGAAGGAAGACCCGATAAAAGACGGAAAATTGGAGAGGAGTTGGTCGTATACTATGCTGCGAGCAGTCGTGTACTTTGGTGAATTCATTCCTAAAAATTAAGTTGTTTATTGCAGCAGTATTCTTCCACCTGTCCAATAAATAGCATCACATAAAATTTATGAATTATTATTATTGCTGCACCGCTAACTCTTTGCTATATTTGCAGTGTTTGTATAATTTCAAGAATGTTTATGAATAGTGGATATTTTTCGCTTCTCAAAATGTTATCGGTAGTTTGTTTATTTATGTTAAATATCTCAATTAATTGCGCTTCACAAAATCGTACTGCTGACAAGTTCTGCTTCAAATTCAATCAGATAATAGAGCGGCTAAGACTTGAATTAGCGAAAGGCCATACACCATATTCATGGGCACGTAAAAAATCAGCTTTTATGCTGGTTGATTAATAGAGTTAAAAGCTTCAAAAAAAAGTATAGGCTAAGAAAACTAGGTTGATACTAAAATTAGTCCATTGCCGTCTTTTCACCAGCTTATAGTCGGTTGACAGAAGTGGAGAAAACCGTGATTCTTCTCAAAATTGCTTATGCTGTCTTTCCCCTGACGCGCCTTGACTTTATTTCAGATAATATTTCGCTTGGATAAAGATTGCATTGAGCAGCCGCGCAAATTACGGCGACTGGAAGGCCGCGTTAAACAGCTTCGAAATGAGATCAACACAGTCCTGCTTGATACGCTTCATGAATCAAAGATGGCTTTCCTCAAAGCAAAACGAGACAAGGTGTACTGATTGACTATTCGGACTGATATATTTAAGAAGTTCTTGATTACCAACCGCGTTTATTGTTATTTTAAGCTTAGTACGATTTTAAAATTAGTTCGAAATTGGCCAAATTCTTGGTTGGATATAAGTATGCCTCATATTTTCATTGTGAAGGGATCCAGCGAATACTTCAACTATTTTCAATCGAAACATTGGAAAACGGTAAATTTTGCTGTACTAATGCCTTGCTCAGCAATATTAGTTTTATGTCATCTGAATCCTGAATGACTGAATCGCGAAAAGGTTCTAATTTATCCTGAGACCGTGTACGCACACTCATCTGTCGTGTGTACGCTGTGTTAGCTTGTGCAAAAACTTTTGTTCTTTTTCTTCGTACCTATCATTTAATCAAACGCTTGACGGGCACCACGTATAGGGCCGTAAGGGGCTTTTTTCAAAATTCTGCAAAATTCGTTACTGGTCCACACATACGTACACCCCTACTGAGTGCTTTGCTCCTGTTTGGAGTGGAAGTGCACACTCCGTTAAGATCGATATCCCCCCACAACAAATATCAGGTTGCTCGCAAAGCACTCCGACTGACTCCTGACTTTTGTTTTTGGAATCGAACCTTCAGCACCAGATGAGATGTATCTGCCTTCTGCTTTTGCGTCCCTATTTTGAACGCTTGCCCATCAACTGTGCGGATCCACTCCCAACCGCTCAAAACCCTTAAACCAAATCACAGTATATGCAACAAAACCCCCAGGTTACAACTTCCCCAACGAAGCTTGGATACAACTTTACCAAATCGCCTTCGCGCGCAGTTCTTTGTTTAAATAGCACTACTTTGTATGCTCGTTTTAACTTCCAATATGCTTGCTGAAAATGAGACTCTCCGATACGAACAATTGCATATGCTGATCAATACAGACCACATAGGACGTCGTGGAGCAGTGTCAGATCCTGCGTCCGCCATGCAGCCTTAGTGATACCACCAACCCAAGCCTGGCGCAGTAACTGCACGAACTTTATCGTTCTGTCTCGTGACACCGCACACGAAAGCAGAAGATGCATTGCAAAGATACCTGCATGGATCTTGGGAAACTGAGGTTTTTGCTTTTTTCTATTTTTTTATCATCAGGTATTTCTTTGCACAAATGAAACCAACAAGAATATATCCAACTTTTTAAATAAACCTCGTTACTGGAAAACTACCTGCGCACAGACAAAATAATCAATTAATCAGTAAATGGTTTTAATACATAAATGTCATCCCATAAAAGAAATAAAGCATTTCTCCTAAATTGCAACGTCATAAAATTATCATGCTGTGAATGGTCAAAATTTTAGGGAGTGACTGTTTCATCTAAAATTTTAAGTTAAACAGAATTAAACCACAATAAATTTTCTGGGTTCACCTCGTATATATGCAGTCCGGACAGCATAGTAACGGTACGGGGCATTCGTGTGGCTCGGTTTCTGCTCTTTTGATGTGCCGCGACTTCACTTTATCAAATATTGCAGTTCATTTACGTAACGGTAGCCAAATATTGTAAATTGCAGGAAAGGTTGGAGAATCAAGTTTTAAAGCAGAAACGTACGAGAGACAAGTCAATAGATGAGATGCGGCGGAAATTCAAAGACATGAAGGTTCTAAACGCCTTCGAGGAGAGAGAATTAAAGAGCCGAAAGCATCACAGAGGACTTTTTTCTTTTGGTCCTGGAATAAAGCCAATAACATCAGACAAAAAAAACGTGGGTTGCATTTACCAGTTAAAATTTTTCTGACGTTGGTATTCCGTCATTGATTAATGAAATTCAAATGGCAAAAATTGCTTTGTGTTGTAATTTTGGTTTCAGTAGTGCTGCCAATGGATTTTGCACTTATTTGGTTTATCATTCGATTTTTGCCATTTGTCTTTTTTTTAGGTTTGAAGCTCAGATGGGGATTTTCAAACGCTTTTGAGGGTTGCTAAATTGCACTTCGCGAAGATGCAGCGAGCCATCAAATCAGGCCAAGACCACGGCCGACTTTGAAAAAGGGGTCTGGTAAAATGTAAATATCAAAAAAAAGGTCTTCGGCTTGTTTTCAGAATATTTTGAGTCGTGAAGGAAGTTGAAGGCCAAAAAGATTTCTCCAACGTTTCCCGAATCGTTTGCTTTTTTTCTGTTGGTGAAAATTGGATTGGAGCAAAGGTGAAATCTATCCGCGGGTTGGATAAAGTTTTGTTATGAGCCGCATATGGCCCGCTGGTCGCGGACTTAAATTTAAACGCCCTCAGCCATAAAGCTACCCAATAACCAACATCATGTAATTATACACGATAATATTAATTTTTTGTCACAGCTGTAAAAATTATGTAGTTATTTTTCTGAGTATTAAAATGTAATGCAGAGCCAAAACTTGGAAAGTTATAGGGCCTGCGTTTCTTTTCTTCAACGGAAAATCGCAGCTGCAGCGTGGCGCATGTTAGCGGATTTAGAACAGTGACAACTCAGAAAATACCAACAAACCGTTCAAATGATTTGTCGTATAATTTGAACACTTTATTATACAGAGGTGGAGTACTCGAGAACATTCTTGTCTTCGAGAACACATTTTGAAGTCCTCGGCCTAGGCCTCAAAGCTCAAGTTCGTGGCCTTGGCCTCGAAACTCAAGTCTTTGGCATTGGCCTCGAAGCCTACAAGTCCTTGAAAATGCCCTGTCCTCGGCTTAAGGACAGCACTATTTTTTGATTGGTTAAAAAGGAAAATAACCGAACAAAAATTAACCTAAACTGCTAGTTTGTCAATCGATTTTTTCCATATTCGAAAAATAATACAACGTGATAGCCAACAAGAGTGGCGTACGCAGGATTTTTGAAAGGAGGGGAGGGGGAGGGCAGGAAATTTGAGAATAATGGTCTTCATTTAGATTTAGCCCGTTTTTCTGCCCAGATTTAGGTGAAGACCAAAAAAAAATTAAAAAAGGTCCTTACCCAGATTCAGGCCGCTTCTCTTCCCAGATTTTCTGCGCAAATTCCAACAGAGGGGGCTATGACTCAATTTTGCGCACTAGTCTTAGGTATTTATGCATTACTGGCACCCCAAAAGGTGGGAACCATGGCACAATGGTCCCCCCCTGGCACAATGGAGAAATGATTGGTAATTAACTAATACTGAATAGCCCCCCCCCCCAATTCCTCAGTTTATGGTATATTTGTTGACGACACCTATGTTTAGCATTTTTACACTTGCGATCAAATTTGATTGCTTATTTCTTACCATTTTTCAAAGTTTTCATTTATTTGTTAGTTTTGTTTTTGACAAATTAGCCCCCCCCCCTTCCATCCCCTTGAATATATGCTTCAAAACATGTTTTAAATAACTATTTAGTCCACTCCAGTGCATTGAACAGTCTCAAAAGTGCTAAAAACGTAGCGTTTTTCCCATTCTGCATTTTGGTCGACATGCCAATGGGGGGGCAATAGCCCCCCCCCTGGCTACGCTACTGGGCTAAGCCATTGAAATTCAGTCATGTTTAACTTTGTTGTTTCAATTAATTTTTTATTTTAGATTAGTGTAGCTGACAATAAACGCTACACACTTCAGGGTCGTTGGAAAATGCTAGTACTGAAAAATTACGATACTGGAAAATGCCAGTACTGAAAATGACGGTACTGGAAAATGCCGATACTGAAAAATGCCAGTACTTATTAAAATAAGTCTACTAAAATAAGCATGATTTCTGATATGAAGCCATCATTGAGAGCCTACTGCAAATATTCCAGTGCGCTATACTATCGACTACAACTTAATGTTGTCAGCATGGCAGACTACCATATGTTGTCTACAGTAGTTGTAACAGCCTACTATTTTTGGGATCATAAGGCAAACCTAAACTGTAAATTACTTTAAACTTTTCCTAAAAAATAAAAGTTTAATATCTGTGTCAAAAGGACGCATCCCAATGCGGTCGACTTGCTCGGTTGAACAACCTATTGAGCTACTCTCCGGGTTGATGTTAACCAATTGATCAGATTAAATTTTCACTTGTGGCTACGTTAAGAGTGTGACGCTACAGAAAATAAAACCTCAACAAAGCTATTAATTTGTAATAACTGTAAATTAAATGATAAAAAAGAGAGTAGGCTCTAACCTCATCCATATCTGAGGCACATCTAAGTCTAAGACTCATAGGCTATATGCTCAATTTTTTAGAAATTTTAAGCAAGCAAATGTCCTATATTAGCCTACCACCTGGTACCACAACCAGTACAATAAAAATTTTCAGTATAGGCAACACTGCAGACCTGCATTTTCCAGTATCAGCATTTTCCAGGACACCCACACTTCAGTTGTCGTGGATTATTGATTTCCTAGGCTAACCAGCTTCATCGGGTGCTGAGAAAAGGGTGCGTGCACAATAGCACATCATTACGTTGGGAATCACTTCTGTAACGTCTGATCAAAGAGATGCGTCCCATTACAGTCATCGGGCTCGGGGCAATTTTAAATTTCGTGATTCAATTAAGCTTTCAATTGATATTGTGATTACTTTATATTTTTGGAGAAAGAAAAAAAAATGTATCATGACCTAGCTAATTTGCGATTCTTTGCCTTTCTACGCTCATGTTCATACCTGTTACGTAGTCCTAGCTATATTGACGAGGGATAAAAGACGATTGTCGATTACGAAACAGTATGTCTTAGGCTGTTAATCAAAAATTTGACTGTGCCTATAAGACTCTGTATACTGTCTATAGCTTGTTATTAATTTCCTTGGTACATTGTTCCTAATTAAGCTTTTGTTTGTGGTTGGTGTAGTTGACAACGCTATGCTTATTGCTAAGTTGTGTTGCAGTTTTCCGCCTCGGGCGATTTGAGCTTCGCAGCTTCGAAGATTGCTTTCTTTAATCAAGTCAAATCTGAGTTAGACGAGCTGATGGAAGCGACCTGTGTCCAAAATCACTCCGAGACGGCGGCTTGCCTTAAAGTTCAATCGAGAAAGTACTGAACTGCAACGAAGACTGAGGGCAAAAACAGTAGGGGTATCTTAAGTTAAGGCAATCGTATTAGATTAGATTGGCTATGGCTCTATCCTTCTTGAAATAGCCGTTCCAGATATATTCTAATTTAAACATTACTTTGGAGCCTCTTTGTCGGCTACGCGGCCGAGCGGGTAAAGGAGTCGTTTTTACGACGACCCTGATCGAATGATCTTCGTTCAACCAGCACCCTGGTCACAATGTTGCGTCCTTATATAAGACGCTTTACGATGATTATCTCTGCTTGGTGGCTTCGAACAAGCAGCAAATTTAGTGGACAAGAATTCGAAGAAATCCACAGGAGTATTGGATCGTCGGAAACTTCTAAGCAGGTGCGGATTCCTCCAATCACGAAGTAGTCAATGCAATGAAAAGTGAGCAGATTGTCCAATAGGTTAGCGTCTGACGCTGTCCGGTGACAGAAGGATAAATATGCGCAACTAACAACAACAATTCTTAATTGAAATTTTAATTGGCAACCTTGACGTTTCAATGCTGTAGCCTAGCACACAGAGGCCTACATTAACCTACGGTAGGCTAAAGTTAGTGGTTCCCTAACTGTGGTACGCGTACCACTAGTGGCACGCGAGAGTCTTCATGTGGTCCGCGAGCAACTTTAACTTACTCACAAATTTGCGACGACATTTAACTTTTAAAACTTTTATACTTCTTAGTTCGAACAACTTCGAAAACTTTCAGATTGAGTAATCTGCAATTTTCGTTTTAGTTACCTTTCGGTTAGAGGTTTCGCACTTTTATGACGCAACACTCATCCTGTTCAACACACTGTAAAAGCCAATACTGTATTACCTGCATTCAGGCCCGGCGCCCCGGGGGGGCATTCCGGTGCCGTGCCCCCCCAAGCTAGGACTGTGCCCCGAAGAAATTAGCAGGCTCAGAGCTACTGGAGTGCAAATCGAGGCCTATAAAACTGCCAAATTGGTGCTTATAGTCCTAGAATTCGAGAGCAAGAACTGTTTTTTCGTAGTTTTTGTGGACGCACACCGGATTTCATGAAACTTTGGGGACGAAAACCTCCTTTTTTTTTTTTTTTGGTCTTTACTTTAGAATTCGTGGAAAATCGCAAAATCACTACGAAAGTTTTTGAACTGAAGATCTTTTTTTTTGGTCTTCACTTTAGGATTCGTGGAAAATCGCCAGAATTTTGAGATGAAAACCGGAGTTGGTGGAAATTTTTGAACTGAAGACCTTTTTTTGGTCGTCACCTTTTTCGTTTGATTTACACTCTCGAATTCACATAAATAAATTTTTCGTGCCCCCCCAAAATTTATTTCTGCCCCCCCACGCAGTCACGCTATCCTGGCGCCGGGCCTGCCTGCATTAAAACTTCAGTGAAACAAGTCAAACAAGAACCGCGCGTCATACCTCCTGTTGCAAAGACAAAAGCTACTGCAGAAAAAACAACTACATCCAATGCATCATACACTCTTTACTTAGTAGACTAGAAATACACGCGCGGAGAAAAAGAGAAGAGCATTAAAGAAAAAAAGTTTGCTTTTGTTGCGAAGCTTTTTTACGCTCACGCGCATTCGACTGATTTGATTTGACACATCGTAGAACGACCGAAGTGCGAAGAAAAAAGTCATGCTGATGGGATGAATCGGCACATTCTAGAACAAATAAACCGTGAAGGAAAAAAAAGCAACACTGTCAGTTTACTAATAAAGAGAGCAGTGGTGCAAAACTTTGTTGAACATTGGGGGGGATAATTTGCAATTTTACCCCAATTTTGCCCTATTTTCAACATTGGGGGGATGAACCTCGACCAAGACTTTTTTCAGGTGAGCAAATTAAGTGAAGACCAAAAAAAAGGTCTCCATCAGAAATGGAACACTTTTTTCCCCGAATTCAAGTACAGACTTGCGCTAAGATGCACATCAGAGTCAAATTATTGGAGGGGATGCAGATGAAGACCATACTCAAATTATTGGGGGGGACATATCCCCCCCATCCCCCCCTGGTTTCGGCACCCCTGAAAGAGAGTATAATTGCATTAAAACTATTTGCTGGGTTATGCTCATTTTTTGGCTTTTTATGTCTTTCTGGACTGACTTTCGTTTAACTTTAATACAGCTACATGCTAATTTTTCTTATATACTGATGTACATTTTTAGTTTGAGGTATTCTAGTCAGATGTAACTTAAGTGGTACACGAACACTCTACAAAGGCTCGAAATGGTACGCGTGTTAAAAAAGTTTGGGAATTATTAGTTGCAAGGCTTTTGTGGTTTAGCTTACAGCCTATGCGGTGTTGCAATCACTCAACTGTTCCAACCGATGACGTCTTAATATCAATCTACCAA
The DNA here is from genome assembly GCA_963965965.1 of Trididemnum nubilum. NCBI lineage: Eukaryota > Metazoa > Chordata > Ascidiacea > Aplousobranchia > Didemnidae > Trididemnum > Trididemnum nubilum. The sequence goes on from OZ014486.1 coordinate 19,048,374, forward strand.
AAACGAAATAGGGACAAGCAAAACTCAACTTCAGCAACATAGCTTAATAAAGCAATTCAGCCTAATCGCACGTAGGTTGTTCAACCGAACTGGTCGACCGCGTTTGGGGCGCTTCCGCAAGCTCTCAAATACAAAACCAAATCAAACATATCAATCATCAAACACATCACACTTACTCTAAGGTTGTTCAACCGAGCCGGTCGACCGTGAAAATGACGAATTCCGCAAGCCCTGAGATGCAAAACCTAATCAACAAGCCTCAAAATCATCCAACAAATCCCACCTGCTCAAAAATTCAACCGAGCATACAAAGGAACGCGATATGTCCTTTATACTAAGAACATGATTTGTTTTTTGTACGGTCGACCGGCTCTGCTGAACAACTTTTGAGCAGGGGTGATCTGTTGGATAATTTTGAGGCTGTTGATTTGGTTTTGCATTTCAGGGCATGCGATAAGCGCCTCAATGCGGTCGATCGGCTCGGTTGAACAACCTACGAGCAATTAGGCTGGATTGCTTCATTAAGCTACGTTGCTGGAATTGAGTTTTACCCGTTGCTTTTTCGTTTTTGCTGGATTGATATATGACGTCATCGGTAGAAGCGGTTGCGTGACTGCGACAGCGGCATTGCCTTAGTATAGAACTAAGATAGCGTCGCCGATATTATCAACGTCAGGATTGCCAAAAAATGATGATGAAAGAAGCTCCTACATTGTGTTTAAACTAAAGTAGAATATCTCTTGAAGGGCTGGGTCAAGAAGAATGGAGTCATTGTCTATCTAATAATATTGTCCTAACTTTAGATATCTCATTGATTTTGCCTTCAGTCCTCGTTGAAGTAGCTTTTTTTACTTAGCTAGATTGATGGCGATCTACGGCGAATTTGAATTTTGAAACATTTTAACTATTTCATTCGTGGGCGTAGCCCGGGCCCCCTGCCCTCCAACTGAAATGCCATCAATGATAATAATGTGACAAAAATCCTATTTAACAAGTTAAATTATTCCTGAAAAATCCTATTGTTTCTTTAGTTTTAGTTTCTTGTAGCATCTTTCGCGTACAACAGTGCATGCTTACAGCAATAGTCAACAATAATATTGACGACCAGGGTTCCTGGTCCCCTCTTCAGTTTTTGCCAACCAATTTAAATGTATAACCCGGGTGAGATTAAGGGTTTTTGTCCTAAAAGTTGCCACCTCAGGCCTCATTTAGTCTTTTCATGAACGTAATACATTAACTAGGGCGGATTTACCACAGGGCACAGTGCCAGGAGTCCCGTGCTCAGATGGTAAGTCTTTTTTGGTCTCCACCTTTGTTTGGCAGAAAGATGTACCGAAAATCTCCAAAGTGCCACAGGGTACAGCACAATGTAAATACGGCCCGGGCAATAATATGGTTACTCGACGTAACCATGCATTTTTCAATAACCATTTACCTCCACCTCGCCAGTTTTACACCCAAAAACACTTTTGAAAAAATTAGCCAGGGGAAATGCTCGAGGTACAAATTATTTAGTTTCAATTGAGGGGATCTGGGCCTCCCAGCCGTACGTGTGCTCTACCTACAATTCGTCAGCTTAGTGAAAAAATGCCTAAGTCATTTTTTTTGCAAAAATGAGTTATCTACATAGAATTGTTCAGTAGCTTAAGCACCATCTGATGAAATACTTTTTATAAAAAATTTCCCGCTATAAAAAGAGTTATGACTGAAAACCAAAATGGCCTAAGCCAAATCGGTCATAGTTCTTTGACTTAGGCTAGTTTGGTTTTCGGCGATCAGCTGTTTTTGCCATTACATGATAGTGCTGCAGTAGAACTAACTTGACAACCAGCAGTTAACTTTGGTAGGCTGTAAGGTGACAGCAAGATAGTTTTAAAAGTCCAGATGCTTGATAAATGCGGAGGTGGAACAAAAAAGAAATATTCAATAAATGATGCTCTTTCGATCGTTCGTGAAGAATTTGGTGGTAAGTAGCAATATGTACAATTTAGATGACTATTTACGTAATTGCTTACTATTATTGATATCAACTGGTAGCGATAGAATGTATGATACTTTAGCAGAACTATGGGCCTTGAGAAGTTAACCTGCGTTTTCAAACTGCAGACCGTAATGAAATAACGCTGTTACACTTAAACAACTGTAGTAGGCAAGGCCTTTGAGCCAACGTAAGTGCAGGAGACTAGCTTTATGTAGGCGAATCTTTTAAGGCTGTTTGATTCAGAATCATTCTGATTGTGTGACACACTGATAAGACTAAGCAAAACAGATGGTGACTCGGAAGAACGCGTTGTGGCAGTGTCAGTCTAGTTTAGCAGCCAGCGAAACTTACTTCAGCTTACCATACTTAAGCTACGGCTCCACCAGTGAGAATTATAAACTTTTACTGTATTTGGTGAAAAATTAAAAAAATTTTAGCCAAATAAGACTATAAGAATTTATACAGTACTTCTTACTGATGGAGCCGTAGCCTTAGCAAACGTCTTAGCAATATAGTAGTTCAACTTTTGACATACTGCTGCGTAGTATTTAGCTTTACTCACTGTGAACGACATACAGTAGTTTGATTTACTCGATATAGCGTGGTTTACAGATGATGAATCTGAAAATTCTGATCAGGACGAAGGTAACAATGAGCATGCTGATTGTGATAGTGATGAGAACAGAAACATACAGAGTGACACGAGCGAAAAGTGTTCTGCTGAACTGACTACTCCTGATGTCTCATTCTGTGACAATTTTCATGAATCGGAAAATCTTAACCTTGATGATTCTGTTGTTGACCCGGATTATAATCCCCCTTTAGCAATGCCATGGGGCGACCTGGAGGGGCAACAAGAGGCAAGAGATGAAGATTTTGATAAAAAAATTTGTGAAGCAGATGTAGCAGAATCGTTTTCTAAACAATCTAAAGTACAGTACTATAATGTAATTTCAACAAAGTTTTTTTTTTGCTGTAGCCTCTCCAGTAAATTTTATCAGTAAAAAGTGCTGCATGCCCGTGCAGATTGAACTAAGCTAATTAGGTAAAACTATACTACTATACACTGTGCAGTGCGATCTTAAAAATCGCCAATTATGCACTGAGACTGTAATCTTTATTACTTTTAGAAACTTCGAGAGAAACGTCCGAACCCTCAAAACTGGAAAAAAATTCATTAGCAATAAACGATTAAAAGGTTTGCAATACAAGGGCCATAAAGGTGTCGAAAAAGAGGAGCGAAAAATGGGGCCTACTTGTGATTCAAATTTCTGCAAAAAGTCAAATTTTTGCAAGTGTCAAGATAGGATGGATGATAGTCAAGCGATGGATGCGGCTACCAAAACCGAAACTCAAAAGTCTCGAGTGCTTACAGACAGTTAGCAATTAAACACTATATTGATGTTTCGCAAAAGTTTTTGGTTGCTGGTCACACTCAAATGGAGTGTGACAACATGCACAGAGTCATCGAACGCAAGCTGGTGGTCGACGTTTTTACAGATTGAGATTATGCTATGCTTGCAAAAACTGCAAGAATCAATCCAAGACCGTATGTAGTCCGAGAGTTAACTTACGAAGATTTCAAGAAAATGGATGTTTTTCCGGTTGGTAGCATTAGACCCGGAAGAAAAGCAGGAGACCCTACAGTGCATGATTTGTGAGGTTTAAAATATTTACCAAATGGAAAGATAAAATTTAAATTAAGGTTGAACAATGATGTTACATGGGAGGTACTACCACAGCGAATTAACACCCAAGCTGAGGTAAAATGGGTACAGATGTTTCCGAATCCAATTCGTATTAAAAAGAGAAAGTTTGATGATTTACAGGCTATGAAGCACATCATACCCAAAAGCTGCCATTATTTTTACGATGCTCTTCCGTGTGCAGAGGACTAACAATTTTCTTTCCATGATTATGCAGTAAATGTGTGTGTCGTTCACTCAAATGCTTTTCAAGTTTCCAAACTTAAAAAGTTTGCTTGGGTGTTCTGCAATTTACTTTTTTTGATTTTAAACAAACCTGCGGAGCTATTGCAACAAGTTTTTATTACAAAGTCTTATTGAACCATGACTAAAACTAAAAAAAAATTATTGCTACTCTGCTTTTGTGTCATAAAGATAAATTAGAGATGAAAATGTTGTGTAGTTTCATGCTTATCAAGAGCACTAAGCCAGGTTAAAAATCAGGGTGTCGAACCGTTTCGAATAACGGTTCAGGTTCAGGTTTAGCTCCTGCTCAAAATATTTTAGCGGTTCAGGTTTGGTTCGGGTTCACTTGAGCACCATTTTTGAGGTTCAGGTTTGGTTCAGGTTCACTCAAGTAAACTATTACTGGTTCAGGTTCGGTTCGGGTTCATTGACATAAATTTAACTGTCGTTACTCATTTCGTCCAGAAAAAAATCAGTTCAGCAAGTTAACATGAATGCAGAAAAAAAAAGGAGAAATTGCTGATCCTGTTGATGATCACCACTGCTCTTATTGTGCGTGTACCAGCGCCAGCTGCATCCGGATATGGAAAAATATATTCTTACTTTTGTTAGGGGTTCAGGTTCGGTTTGGGTTCACTTGAGCACAATTTTGAGGGTTCAGGTTAGAGATGGCGCGGATAACAAAAAATGCATCCGCATGCTGCGCTGCATCCGCAAACTTTGTCCGCATGCTGCACCACACCGCATTCAAACACAACTAACTTCACGCTGCACCGCGCCGCACCGCAAGTTAAGTATCTTTTAAATTTCCACCAACATCAGAAAAAAATTAACTCTCTAGCTTATGACATATAAAAAAATTGATTTTAGGGGTATTATTTTGAAGAGTTTTCAAAAGAGTCGCTTTCTCAAACCATGTCAAAAAATTTGTTTTTTAAACATCTGCCAATATAAAAAAAAAGTAATGCTCTAGCTTGAGTCGTTCAAAAAACTAATTTCTGGGAAGTCCATTTGGGGGCCCCTGGGGGATGGGTGATACCTCCATACTATGTCAAACTATTTGTTGCTTAAATATCTACAATAAAAACAAAAAACTATCACCCTAGCTTGAGCAATTAAAAAAAATAGTTTTTTAGGGCCCATTTTGGGGGGGTTCTGGGGAGAAGCCTCAAAAAAATTCAAGAGACAAACTAGCGTTTGCAGCCCAACAAATTTACACAAAAATTAGATATCGATGTTGTGTTGTTTAGGAGAAGAAGAGTGCACAAAATTTAGAAAGCAAAAAATGGAAAAAGAAAAAAAAATTAATGCGACTAAAAGTGTAGGTAGAGATGAAAGAGTATCTTACAACATATAACCATGTGAAATATTTTTGCCGTACTTAAGCCGTTTTTGAATAAGACCGCTTTTTATACCAAACTTTTGAAGTAGTTTTCAGGTCCTAAACCTGAAGCAGAGGTAGAGTCGAGGACACAAGGCTCGAGGCCAAGGCCAAGGACACAAAAAAAAATCCAAGGCCAAGGACAGCCTTTCCGAGGACAGGCACTCTCGAGGCCAAGGACAGGAATGCTCGAGGCCAAGGCCAAGGACCAAGGACACAAGCGCAAGTGCTCTCCAAAAAAAAAAAGGTCTTCACAAAAGTTTTTCAGGCGATCTCAAAAAAAAAAAGGTCTTCACAAAAATTTTTCAAGCGATCTCCACGAAAAAACGTTTTCCAAAAATTTTTTCAAGCGCTCCCCGAAATTTTAACAATTCAAAAAATACTGCTGTCCTCGAGCCGAGGACAGGCCAATTTTCGAGGACTTGAGGCCTCGAGGCCAAGGCCAAGGACTTGACCTTCGAGGCCAAGGACTTCAAAATCTGTCCTCGAGGCCAAGAACGTCCTCGAGGACTCCACCTCTGACCTGAACTTACGGGACTCATTGCCTTAAAATTTGGCACACACAAATAACTTATGAATCTCAAACTGCTGTCAAAATTTCATGTAGCTAGACCAAACTATTATCGAGTTATAAGTAAAAGTCTGAAACTTTGCACTCGTTAACTTTGAAAACAGCCGAGTAAAAACTAAAAAACATGCGATGTGAGATCAGTCGTTTCAATTATAGGCTTTCAGGTTTAATCTGCCTTGTGTGTGCTTGCTATCAGTTTTTCTGCACCATGTTTTGGCAATCAAAAACAATCTACCCAGTTCCAGTCTACCTGATAATTTCATGCAACTACTGTACTAATCCTGAACCAGTAGCTCAATTAATGAAATATAAGGTATCACATGCTCTGCATGCTATCAAAAGCTACTACAATTGTATGAAACTACCCTATACCTTTGCTGTTTACAATACCTTTGCCGTTTACAATAAATACCCTATACCTTTGCCGTTTACAATAAATACCTTTGCCGTTTACAAGTGTGTTGGATTGTGGAATAAATTTTGCTATTACGTACCGGTAGGCTATTTTGCCATTGGAAATAAGTGTTGCCTAGTCTTCGTACTCTACTACATACAGACATATGTCTACCAGATCTGAGATAGGCTCCAGACATAGGACCAAAAGCCTAATTCTTGATGCCATGACCTGTTGACGAATAGGCTATACTGAACTAACTCTTTCACTCTGAAATACAAGCGCATGTGTAGTAGAAACTGTTGTCTAGCCTTGGGCTTGTATAAGCCTACTGCGTACAGGGAGGGTGTGTCGCTAGGCTTTGTTTTGTGCCTCTACTCTGATGATTGTTTCCAACAAATCTGTTTCTTCTACTTTTGTTTGCCTTTGTTTCATCTTCTCACCGACAGGGGTGCCGAAACCCGGGGGAGGGGGGGATGGGGAGATATATCCTCCCAATAATTTGACTGTATCCCCCCCAATAATTTGAGTATAGTCTGCATCTGCATCCCCCCAATAATTTGACTTTGGTGTGCATTTGAGCGCAGGTCTCCACTACAATTTGGGGAAAAAAGTTTTCTTTCTTTAGGTGAAGACCATTTTTTTCGGTCTTCACTTTATTTGCTCACCTGAAAAAAATCGTGGTCGAGGTTCATCCCCCCAAAATTGAAAATAGGGCAAAACTGGGGTAAAATTGCAAGTTATTCCCCCCAATGCTCAACGAAGATCGGCACCCCTGCTCACCCAACGTCCTAAACCTTTTCTAGTCTAACCTACCAAAACCAAAATCTTTTTGTTGGTGTCAAAAAATAAACACGTTCAGCCGATGAAAACTAAGTTTCTTGTTGCCAAAATAGCCGATTCTAGGATGCTCCGAATTCTGAAAAAATAAACTTGATCTGAAGGCACTTTTTTCTGTTTTAGTAGCATGCATTGTCTTCAATTCATATAATAGCTACATCCAGACTAACCATTGTTGTTCATAAAGAGAAAATCACCAACAATAATTGTAAAAAAAATGTAAAAAAATTTTAGTACGCGGCGCTGCGCTGATGCTGTGACGTAATGCAGATTTTAGTTGCCACGCTGCGCGGCGCGGTGCACCAACAACAGCGCGCGGCCGCGTACGCTGCGCTGTTGCCATCTCTAGTTCAGGTCTGGTTCAGATTCACTGAAGTAAAAGTTTGCTGGTTCAGGTTCGGTTCGGGTTCACCAAAATGAAACGGTTCATTCGGGTTTACGGTTCAGGTTCGGTTCGACACCCTGTTAAAAATGTCTCATTCTATTAAAAAAAAAAGCCTAAGTCAATTTTAACCAGTGCCAAAATGGCCTAAGTCAGATTGTGTATTGATGACGTCATTTTATTGCTGCAAACTTACGTCATAACGTGGACCATCAAATTGTGTTGCCAATGTGTAAATTTTAAAAATAAACTAACTTGTAAAAAAATTTGAGAATGTTTTTTGCGTTTTTCTCAAAATGAAAAAAATGACTTAGGCCAATTTTTCACTAACCTGACGAATTGTTATTTTCATGACAAAACAAAAATCTCTTAGGAAAATTTTGTGGAATATTATTTGCTGCCAAAATATTACAAGAGACAATGTACTTTACTTCCCTTAACTAGGCCAAATTACTTACAAAATTTAGCCTCAAAATCGAGATTTTAAACGTGTTTTGGACTTAATCTTTAAGCAAACACGCTTTTTTTTACCCAAGTGTGTAGTCAGGGCCGTACTAATATATTAAAGAAGAGGATATTTAATGAGGCATTTTGCCTCGGGAGCTTCCCGCCAAAGGGTTCTTAATCTTAAAAATAGTAAAAAACCATTAAAAAGCTATATATTTTTTCTCAAAAATGCAGAAAATTTTATTGGGGCTTACAGTATCTTCCGTATCTTTGTGTGGTATAGAAAATACAATAGATTTGATGCCATTTCCTCGTACAGTATATGATGTTTTAAAACGAAAAAAAACTATAACTCTCAATTGCAATTTATGGGTCGTATGTAAGAACGTGAATTAGTCCTCGGATTATCTGTTTTTTATCTTCCTCTACAGCTCCTAATCTGTTTAACTTTTTAAAATAAAATAAAATGAATTTGCAAGTTCAGAGCAATAATCTTCGAATTGTTTTGTAACTATAGCAACTTTACCCGCCATTTGTCCAAACTTTTCCCAAAGTTTAATCCGCGGACTTGAGTTACTCCAAATTGCTGCTTACTGCTCATTGTGAGCCAATATAATCTTTCTATTCTTTATTTTGAAATAATAAGGTAATTTTGCAGTCCAGCCCTGAGCCGTTGAAAATTTGTTAATTACCGCCCTGCCTGTAGTTTAAAACCCTATGTCGTTTTTTTGTGTTTCATTTTGTCCTTTGCTGGAAATATATATTACCGTAGAACTAAACTGCAGTACCTACTGTAATTAAGGAGTCAGAGACAGCAGCATGAGATGTTTAAGTTTCTAAAGTTATGTTCTTTGCTACTGCCTATTTATTTGCCTTGTGTTGAAGCTACCAAAAGCACTTTAAATTACTTAATCCACAAGAGAAAAACAAAACAAATGGGGTCAGGCGCGCAACTTCTGCTCAGGGGTAGGCTGGACACCAAAGTTAAAAACAAAAGATTTTGCTCAGATTAGGCTTGACACCAAAGTTAAAAACAAAAGATTTTGCTCAGATTAGGCTTGACACCAAAGTTAAAAACAAAAGATTTTGCTCAGATTAGGCTTGACACCAAAGTTAAAAACAAACGATTTTGCTCAGATTAGGCTTGACACCAAAGTTAAAAACAAACGATTTTGCTCAGGGGTAGGCTTGACACCAAAGTTAAAAGTTTTTATTCGAAAAATGTCTTGCTTGGGCGGTGTGGCGAGTAATAAGCTGGTGGTGCAACTCTAGCGTACCAGAGATGGGAATCTGCATATCACAGCAACACCAGGTGGAGGTTATGGGGGTCTGAAGGCAAAACCCCCAGCCGCTGGGCAATTTTTGAAATTTTCGAAAAAAAAACTATTTTAACGCCATTCGGATCACATTACGCAAGTTTTGGAGACAGTTGAAATAACTAAACTGCTAAAATTTTGGAAGTCATTTGCACAAATTGAAATGCCCACGTCCAAAAGTTCAAAGCATGATTAAAACGCTTGTAAATTGGAGTTAAATTTTCAAAGCCAAATTCCATTAGCACCTTACCAAATCATTTTGAAGGGGGCTGGAGCCCCTTAACCCCCCCTGGTTGCACCTCTGAATGGGTTCGTGCCAAAAAATGTTAATCAATGCCATGGAAAAAATTATACTTTTGGCTTCTTTTCAAGCACTTTTCTGCTTTTGGCTTCTGTTCTAGCAATTTGCTTAAATAGTATAAAACAGGGGTGACCAATATTTTTCAATGAAGGACCAAATTGTCCCAATGAGTTTGTCTGCCAATCACTCTGCCAAAATCAAAATGAGAAAAAAGAACGGAATTTTGTATAAATATTGGGTTTTCTGGGTAGGGAAAAGGTGAAATATAAAAATAAATAGATTTTCAACTGCTTTGGGGTAAAAAATAGGTCAAAGCTAAAAATAAAAAATATAGGCCTTCAACTGCTTTTGGATGGTAATGTGCGGTGAGGGTTGCAACTCTGTCATGCGCGTATTATCTTTCGTTCACGATTTGCCGGCGAAAAGTTTGGTGGCGGGCCCAATTTGCATTCTTGACGCAGGCCAGATCAACGTTTCTATCAACGTACAATTCATGTTTTGTTTAGGAATAAACTTCTTCTACGTCAAATACACCGTTTAAGTCAAAAGAGAAAAGCAAAATTGAAATTCAAAGGTAAGAGCTTAGAGCTGAACACTGCACTTCCCAAGCAGAGTTGTCACGGACTGCATTGCCGGAATGAAACGGATTGCCTCAGCCATTTTTCGAGATACAATACACAGAAGATATTCGACTTTTATGGCTCAACATCAATACAAAAAGCAAAATATGAAATTTACTTAATACAAAAACCGGCCAGTTAGTCGAGCGGTAACACGTTCGTCAATGTAGCGAGAGGTATGAAGTTCAAATCACTGGCGGACACAGTGTTGCCAACGGCTTGCCCCGCTGCGACATTTTTTTGAAAGAGACTGTGTTCACCGGGCGCAACGACGCGGAAATGGGCCCCGCAAACTTTATTGCTTCTACATTATAGTTTAATTCAACTCCATACCTTGTGCCGGCTTCTTCTTTGGGCTAGCGCTTTTCTCTTTTACCTCCCAAAATTACAGCTAACTCCAAGATAAAGCTTTGCGAATTGTATCCAATTCTAACTACAAAGTCTCGATAACACCATTCTATCACAAATCCGCATTTTGAAAATCTCAGAAATGTACAAATTTGAACTTGCAAAACTTATGCTGCAACACTCCAAAAATTGTTTGCCCTCTTGTTTTTGCAAATTTTTTTTCAAAAAGCGAGATTTTTACATAACCGTTGTACCCGAACACAATCACAAAGTATGCTCTATCTTCTTAAATTCTCTACTTAACGAACTCAAAGATCAATTATTAAATACAAAGGAACAAAAATATGAAACTTAATCCCATTAGACTTAAGGAATCAACCATTCAAATTCAAAACAATTTTCAAGAATCGAGTAATAATTTTAATTGTAATTGTAATTACATTTTATTCACCAAGTTGCCTTGGCCAGGAGACAGCGAAAGGACCTTTCGGTCTTCGAGTCAAGCTGCCACCTGCCCACGTGTCTACCACACACGTGAAGGCTTTACACTGTCCCTTTAATTGCTGAACGTCAAGCAGGGAAGCTATAAATACCAATTTTCATAGTCTTTGGTTTGGCCCGACCGGGAATCGAACCCGAGTCTACCGTTTCAGTAGCAGACGCTCTATCCACTCGACCACTGATCGGTATAAAATAGAGGCTACAATATAAATTTTAAAACAAATTTTGTTCAATATTCTTTAATGTCTTTGATGATTTGAATTACCGGATGGCTGCTTGACGCAAAGACCTTAGACGGTCACTTCACAGTCTCCCGTCGAGATGGTGTAAAATTTTGTTGTTGTTCTTTTTTGTAGCTTTTTCTTTGTTAATTTCGAAAATAAAATTTGTATGTACGTTGCACACTTCGGCGTAATGCTAACAGTATGATGAAAGGTTTGATTTTGACTTAATACGATAATATAGTGGGCAGCAGACACCTGCGAAAAGACTGAAATCTTCAAGGCTAGCAACTGATAGCAGCTTTGAAACGATTTGGAGGTGGAGTCAAAGCTGCGATAAAGCCGGATCAGAAATACTGTAATCTAAAACATTAATTAAATGAGGCTGAATTAATTTGTAATCAACGTAGCATGATAACAGTGTTCCATCAGGGTTCATATCTCTCTAAACTAAAACCAAAGTTTAAACAGGAAATCTACTTTTATAAGCAAAGCAGGGTTAGAGGTCAAATGAAATCTTGCATTATAGTAAGTGATTTGGCTAAGAGCGGAATTATTACGTATACGGATACTGCATTACGCCGAAGCGTGTAACGAGTTTGCAAGACTCAACTCGGCGTCATTGAGCTTGCCGGCAACACAGCTCCTTTTGAAATGTCGCAGGGTTGGCAACACTGTGTCTGATTTGACTGGCCGTGATTTGAATCTTAGATCTCCCGTTCCAGGGACTGACGCGTTACCGCTAAACCAACCGGCCGGTTAGGGGTAGAGGTGCTAATGATAATTCTACTATGCATTTATGAAGGACAGTGTTTATTAGGTCATATATAGCGACTTAGTTTAGATGCCAATTAGCCGTAAATGCAATTACAGTAAGAGATGATACCCTGTAATTGTTTGATTTTGATTCAAATGGAGGATCAGAATCGCAGTAGTGATCGCAACTTTGCAGATTTTGCTCAGTCAGGAATAAGAAAAAATACCGGTATCGTAATATTTAATTTCCACTCATGTTATCGACTTAAAGAATAATATTTCATAGTCTGTGGTTGATATCAGAGTTTCAAGGGTTTTCCATAACCAAGAGTTGTGGAGCGAATATTACAGCAGATTATCAAAATTCTAAAAAACATTAAAACATGAAATCCTATAAAGACCAACAGTGTTAAGTGTTTTACACGTAAATAGGATTATCAAGGGTGTATCTGTTTCAAACAGAATCTTCTTGAATAAATTGATTGTATTTGAATAAGCTAACGTACAGTTACTGCAGATGAAAACTGTGGTATTCTGCTGTAAAAAAGAAAACCAATGCATAAATTAAATTGCTCATGTCTTCGAAGCAGCTTTTCGTCCGACACTTGTCAAGTAGAGCAGCCAGAATGGAGAGTGTTGAAAAAGGCTCGGCTAATTATAGGAAAAAGCCGAGACGTGATTGGTTGGAAAAAAAACTATGAGAGAGCATCATCTGGTCTTTTTTCAGCCAATCACGGCTCGGATTTTATTAGAAATAGCCGTTCTTTTTCCAGCGCTCTCCAATCTCCATTCTCACATTCTTTTTGGCAAGTGGCAGACGAAAAGCTGCTTTCAAAGATAAACATTTTAATTAAAGCAGTTCTCAAGTTCTGCACCATGGATTAACTTTTCAAAATAATGCAGTATAACCATTTGCAAGCTGTCGCTCAAACAAGAACTTATCATTTACTTGATAATTAATCATCTATTTAGAAATGCACAAATAGGATAAAGTGTAGGCTAATTTATGCAAACTTTGTAAATTCTATCTGCTTTGGCTGATCATGACAAAACTACGAGTCTAAAGGCAGCTGTATTTTGTAGGTAGGCTGTCATAATCATAACACACATGTGGTGTAACTCGTTGGTGGTTTATTTATTTTTTGACTTTTACGCGCTTATAGTTCTATCCAGTACTTAAACTGTAAAATATCGGATGGGGGGACGCTTCCACACACATAACCGGACGCAATTTGAATAAAAACGTTTTAAAGCGAAAAAAAAGTATTCACTATGGGGCGCCAAATGTAAAGTAAAAAAATGCGTGTTTTTAAGCTGTTTTTGGTACCGAATTGCATATTAAGCTAAATATGCAATTTATCATTTGCCTAATTGCATATTTAGCAAACCATGCAATTTGCCATTTTGCATATTTAGTTAAATATGCAATTTGGCAATTTGCCATTTTGCATATTTGGTTAAATATGTAATTTGGCATTTGCCATTTTGCATGTTTAGTTAAATATGCTATTTGCCATTTTGCATATTTAGCTGAATATGCAATTTGGCATGCGTCATTTTGCACTTTTAGCTAAATATGCAATTTGGCACCAAAAACATCTTAAAAACACGCATTTTTTTTTGCTTTACATTTGGCGCCCCATAATTCACATTCACAACTGGTTTCCAGCACGTCTAAATTGGTCCTTTTTTAGTTTAAACTTTAGGAGCAAAAGCAGAAAAAATCTCTTCGCGTTTGAATCAGCCAGAATGCTTTTCTTCCGCAGGGAGTGCTAACTCTCGATGGGGTACACGTTCCCCCGACGATTTAAGAACTGGTTCTATCAGATATGAACAAATATGCTTACTCGGTTGTGATATCATTCTTTGAATATTGCTTGTGCACTGTGACATTTCCCTTGGTTGGGTTATTGTATGGAGTTTATAAACATACATTTCCTTCCTTTTGAATTGTTGCATTGCTTTCTTTGTCATGTATTATTGATTCTCATGGTTAGGGAGGATATTATTGTGTTTTGCTCTTTGTGGAACCAGTTTGAATCAAGGAGATAAAACAGTGACCTATAAACCTTTGCTCCAACCAAAAACATTTTCCTTAATTCAGAAGTTGCATAGCAGATTTTCAACATATATTGTTCTGCACCTGTGGGGTAGCACTTGGCTCACTGCTTTCCCATTAGGACATTATTTTATCAGCATCTGAATTCATACATTGCTTATCCTGCACCCCACCGGAACCTTAAAACCACACTCGAGGACAGTTTCAGGAACTTGCCATTGTACTCTCTTCTCAGATTACTCAGATCAAACTCGGACAACAAGGTCACCAGAAAAAGGATTCGCGAACAGTATCACACTGGCATTGCGTTTAGTTCAACTATAGTCACTAAATATCACATCAGCCTCTGACTTCTAAATAGCTGGACTTTTTCATAGCGGTACATATTGTTTTGTAGGCAATAAAATCAATTTTTCTGCAATTATCACTCAGTAATCAACTTATCAGTTTTATCACCAACTGATCAAAATTTCTTTTAAATATTGCTGAGAAAGGGCGATAATTTCAATAAGAGTGATAAGTTACGCTTACCAGGGAAGTGGACGCGGTTAGTTTTTTGTGGAAGCGGAGGCACTTTGATGAAAGAAGGTGGAAGCGGAAGCGAAAGTTTTGAAAAGGAGCTGGAAGCGGAAGCATTTTTTTCAAAATCAGGCGCTTCCGGTATTCAAACTGGCTACAATCGTTGGGGTAAAATGTAACAATAATAATATTATTTTTAGTTACATTACAATGTATGCAAAATTTCCACTTTAGTTACTGCCATAATTTTTAACGTTTGTGCTGCCTTAAATTTTTGTAATTAATAAAGAGTAATGAGCACACCGTCTTTGCAAAGATCATGGGTGTGCTATTTGTGATATACTACCAATACTACCATGGCATCAGAGTTCGAGGGTTTACTGTGGCCAGCAGTGGCCACAATGTGGTTATGGTAGGCTCCTTTTTAATTTGCTGTGCTGCTGCACGTGCTGGCAAGTGGCACTGTCAAGTAAGCCTAGTAGTGTCACCTGTAGTTTATGAAACCTTGTACTTAGCCAGTCGCAGCTGTTACAAATTGAAAGTTATATGTATGAAACCTCAATCTGGTTCAGCAAAAGTTGTAAATATTTGTTTGGCAAAGATTTTCCAAATTCCATCTTGTAACTATGTAACTTGATTCATGAGGGTAGAAGTAGACTTGAAGATCACTTTGGTCACTTCGCTTCTTCCCTATTGCCATTAGATATTATCGTTAACATGCTTTGCTTGCGATTTAATTGTGATTTTAAACTTCGCTGGCTTTGAAATAAACTACTACTACTACTACTACCGGCAACTAAGAACCTGCTGTTACTGATTAGTAGGGAGTAGGGATGATAGCTTACAGAAAGGGATACTGCAGTTAGTTACCGGTACAAAAAATAAACTATGCTTTGGTCTATATTCCTTGCAGTATTCCGCTCAGGGCCAGGGCTAAGGCTGGCTGATCTTAAATTTTCATGATTTTTCAATCTCTTTCTTTTTTTATTTCTTTTTTAAGCGCCAAAGTTTGGGTTAGTTAGAGTTGGACTTAGAGTTAGCTTAGAGTAGGTTAAGGATTTGAGTTTAGGTTAAATTTGAGTTAGAATTAACTAAAAACTACTGGTAGATATGCATAAAACTTACCAGTAAAACTGGAAGGGAGTTTGCCAGCAAACCCAGTGAACGACCGACGCGTAGCTAATGCTGTGACGCTCAAAAGTACTTTTCGTTTAGCGTAAAATCAACAATTATTCAAAAATATCTGATTATGGAGCTTCCAGAAAAGTAGAAATCCCAACCAATGTCAAAAAATATCAACGTCATCGTTTCTGATTCTAAAAAAATAATCCGTCTGGTTAAGCCAGCGTTTCTCAAAGCATGGGTCGCGACTCAAATGTGGGTCGCCAAAGCTTTATGAATGGGTTGCTGGCACAAGTGGAGCCCTCAGCACTTTGATTATCTTTAATTCATAGTTTAGCAAACGAATGTCGGCTATTCTATGAAGAAGCCTTAAAAATTATAATCTCTTTTCCAAGTTCATATTTACGTGAGATGGGATTTTCTGCTCTGACTCTTATAAAAGAGAAATATAGAAACAGTCTGGGTGAAGAGCATCCAATGCGTTTAGCGTTGAGTGATGTTGAGTCACGCTTTTAAAAATTGTTGAAGCGATATGGTGATAAATGTAGTGAAATAAAAGTACTGCTTTTTTGTGTTCTGTTTTTTTTTGTGTCTACTTAGTTGGGTTGCAGCTGTTTATGCAGGTAGGGTGTGTAAACGAATTTGGGTCACAGAAAGAAATGGTTAAGAAACTAGAAAAATCTTAATAGCGTAGTGAAAATCCTAACATATCAAAATGCGTGCTAAACTAACATCTTAAGTGATTAACAACAATTTGTCTGTTAAAGCTTCCACCATTAGTACTATAAATACATATATCTTAGCTGAAGCGTAAATTCAAAATGCGTACAAAGCTATCGTGTAATGTCTGGTACATATTATTTATTTACATAAGACTCTCTGCATTGTATTGGTCCCAGATCTATGTTTTTGCCTTAATAACAACAATTCTAAACTTATATTTCGACCAGACGACTATTTGTATTTTTAATTCTTTGTCTTACAAATATCTACGAAAAAACGGTTTTAGCTTAAATGAAAAGTTAAGATTTGGGGAATCTATGTATTTGGGGGGTTCCCGGGGAGGGGTGTCACCTCTTAACCATGCCAAACTATTTATTTTTTAGAGACTTAATATCGAAAACAATCAGCTCTCTAACGAGTGGTTTAAAGAAATTGTTTTAGGAGTGGTCCAATTTTCGGTTTCCCAAGGGAGTGGTACCCTTAAACTACGTCAAAATATTTTTTTAATATTTAATAATATTAAAAACAGTTAGCTTCCCAGCTTTAGCCATTCGAAAAAACGAATTTGGGAGGTTTATTTGAGGGAAGAAAGTTTTTGGAGAGGTACCCCCAAACTATGTCAAAATATTTGTCAGTTAATTATCTGCTGATATTATAAAACACTGGCACCCTAGATTGAGCCATTCAAAAAATTGATTTTGGGGGGTCTCCAGGGGGGTGGCACCCCCAAACTACGCCAATATATTGGTCCGTTAAATCTCTGCTGATATCATAAAACACTGGCACCCTGAGTTAAGGCGTTCAAAAAGTTGATTTTTGGGGGATCCATTTGAGGGGTCCCCAAGGGGTGGCACCCCCAAACTATGCCAAAATATTTGTCTGTTAATTATCTGCTGATATCATGAAACAATGGCACTCTAAGTTAAGCCATTCAAAAAATTGATTTTTGGGGGGTTCCGGGGGTGGCACTTCCAAACTTTGTCGAAATATTTGTCCGTTGAATATCTGCTAATATCATAAAACACTGGCACTCTAAGTTAAGCCGTTCAAAAAAATGATTTTGGGGGGTCTATTTGGTGGGGTTTCAGGGGGATGACACCCCCAAACTATGTCAATATATTTGTCTGTTAAATATCTGCTAATATCAAAGCAAACTGGCACCCTAAGTTAAGCCGTTCAAAAAATTGATTTTTAGGGGTCCTTTTGGGGGGTCCTCGGGTGATGGTATCCCTAAACTATGCCAAATTATTTGTCTGTTAAGTATCTGCTGATTCAAAAAAACTAGCACCTTAGCTTAAGCCATTCAAACAAGTAATTTTTTGGGGCCCCATTTTGGGGGAGTTTCTGGGGAGTTGCCCAAAATAAATTCGGGAGAAAAAATTGCGTTTGCAGCTCAATAACTTTACGCAAAAATTTGATTTCCATTGTTTGTGGTTTAGGAGAAGAAGAGCGTACAAAATTTAGGAAGAAAAAAAAGGAAAAAAAGAAAAAACCTCATCGCGGCCAAAAGTGGGTTGGTTGGGATGAAAGGGTATCTTAAGACATATAACCCTATGAAATATATTTTGCCGTACTTAAGCCGTTTTTGACTGAGACCGCTTTTTAAGCCAAACTTGCGGAGCGGTTTTCGGGTTCCAAAACCAAAGTTACTTGATCTATTGCCTCGAAATTTGGTACAAACATACAACTCATTAATCTCAAACTGCTGTCAAAATTTCATGTAGCTAGACCCAACCGTTCTCGAGTTATAAGCAAAAGTCTGAAATTTTGTACTCGTTAGTTGGAAAATGGCCGAGTAAAAACAAAAGAACACGCGACGCGAGCGTCAGTCGTTCGAATAAAGCCTTCCTAAATTTTATTAGAGAATCCAAGGACAGAAATTAATTCTTGCTTGATTAAAAGTTGTCTTTTATTGATCATGATTAAAATACTGCAGTGAATTACATAAGCGTATCCAGGATTTTTGAATGAGGGGGGCAAACCACAAATCACATGCAATGACGTCATCAGAAATTTTCGAAAGAGGGACTTTTTGTGGGGGCAAAAATATTGCAGATTAGCAGATCAAAGGCCGTGGCCTGAGTGTAGGCACTTAACCAAGATTTTGCTATAGGGAAAGGGTTGAACCTCCCCCAAAAAGTGTGAATTGGGATGCGTAATGAGCAAACTAATGTGTCTCAAACGTATCATAAACAGGGGTCTGAGAAGGCTGTGGGGGTCTGGGGGCGAAGCTCCCAGTCGCTGGGCAATTCTTTGTAATTTTTTGGGAAAAACTAGCTATTTTTAATACCATTGAATCACAATTTGCACGTGTTTAGAACCATTTTAAAGAACTAGACTTTTAACATATGAAAGCCAATTGAAAAAATTAAATTGTTCAATCCTCCTTTTACTTACAATTTAAGTCCAAAACACACTTAGAATGTTGCGTTTTGGAGTTAAATTAAATTTAGTAAGTGATCTGGCCCAGGTAGGGAAAGCAAGGTACATTGCCTCGAGCAATATTTTAGCAGTAAATAATTCACTCGAAGATTTTTCTGAGAGATTTTTGTTTTGTTATAAAAATCGCCAGTGGTAGGAGTACATATACGACCAGGGGGCCCAGGCCCCCTCAATTCAAATTCAATAATTAGTATAATGAGCATTTCCCCAGCTAATTTTTTTTTTTTTTTCAAAACTATTTTGCAGCGGAAAAACTGGAGAGGTGGAGATGGATCGCTATTAAAAAATGGTACAATGGATAGATACGCCTACAAACCATGTTATTGCCCGGGCAGGATTCACATTGTGCGGGGCACTTGGCACTTTGGAGATTTTCTTAACATCTCTCAGCCAAATATAGGTGAAGACCAAGAAAGTTTCACCATCTGAGTGCGGGGCCCCCAGCAGGTACTGCGCCATATGGTAAATCCAGCCCTGGTTATTGCATTGCATTCATAAAAAAGTCTGGTGAGGGCCTAAAATAGCAACTTTTAGGACAAAAACTCTCAATTTCTATGCGGTTTTACATTTAATTTGGTTGGCAAAAATTGAATTGAGGGGGGCTCAGGGCCCCTGTATGGTTGTCAATAATGTTGTTAATTCCCGTTGTAAGCGAAAAATGCTAAAAGAAACTGAAACTGAAAAACAATATACATTTTTGTTATATCTTATCATTGGTGACATTTCAATTGGGAGGGGGGTGGGCCCTCCTGGCTGCTTGCTACGCCTATGGGGCCCTGTGCCATATCGTAAATCCACCCCTGTTATTGCATCGTGTCTATAAAAAGGTTAGATGAGGGCCTGAGGTAGCAACATTTAGGACAAAAACCCTTAATTTCACCCGGATTATACATCTAAATTGGTTGGCAAAAATTGAATTGAGGTCGTCCGGGCCCCCTGTCGTTAATATTATTGTTAATTACTGTTGCACGCGTGTACTGTTGAACGCGAAGAGGCTAGAAGAAACTGAAACTGAAGAAACAAGGCGCTTTTGTCACCTTTTTATCATTGGTTACATTTCGATTGGGGGGAGCTCGCGCATCCTGCCTTGAAACACCACACGTCATTCCTTCTATGACTGTTAACCTCTAACATGTGAGCCAAATAGCAGTTGACTATCAGTTATAACGCTTGGAACTAACAGAAACTCTTTGTATCTGATATTGTCTGGCGCTGCAAAATATACGATGGCTGCAGGTGCATTACCAAAATAGCTGTATCCTAAGCTGTTTCACGTGACATGCGAAGCACATTTATTGCACAATTGAGGTATGAAAGTCGGATCTCACTTCCAAGATGTTGATCAGCTAATTGCAAAAGCCAAATTAGTAGAAGTTAAAAACAGAACCAGACCAGCCAGATTTGCTACTATAGATCACTCGCCTCAGCCCGATCTTACAAGTTGGGGTAAGCTTGTTGAATGCCCTTTATATTATGCAAAGAATTTACCTAAAGTGAAAGCGATTGTGGACCATTTTAAAGGATCTGGTGCTCTGATAGCTCAAGAAAAATAGCTTGCAAACACCAAGTTTAGCTGATCAATTTCTCAAAATCGAAGACCAATACGAATGTCTATTTAAGCTCATAGAAACGATGGAAAGTGCCAATTAGGCCATCAAAGAAGCAGTGGAAGCAATCCAAGAACTTGACGTCAGAGAAGAGACTTGCAACGTCAACCCCATCAAAAAAACCTGCAAAACAATCACATTTCTTAGATAATACTCATGGAAAGATAAGATATTTCACCTGCTGCGGACAGTTTACTTCAAAATTCTCTGCCCACAACTGCTTCTGGAGAGAGAAACTTTTCCATGCTGAAAAAACTCTTGGCGAAGAACAGAAACTTTAAAGCTGAGAACGTAAAAAGTTATATGATTTTACACTTTAACAGTAGCGTCGCTAGGGGGAGCGGCTCGCCCCGGGTGTCACCATTTTGGTATGACACCATATTATGATGTGAAACCATAACTCTGCCCTTACTTTTTTGACTTTGTTTGGTTCCTATCTTCATTTGGACCGAAAAGCCACTGATTTTGCGGCGAAGACCTTTTTTTTTTGGTTCGAAAAATGGGTCCAATACAAAATCCCACCCTGGGTGCCACCATCCTTAGCAACGCTTCTTCACTTCAATTCCTCTACCTGGTAATTGGCCTGCAATGTTATATCGTAACACTTTACTTATGTTGCAGTATCAAATAGACAATTAGACATGTTTTGCAACTTTTGTTGAGAATTCGGGAGCTTTCGTCTATTAAATGCTTGTTTTAATTTTTAATATAAATTGTCAAGAAATATAATTTATTTAGTAAAAATTTGTTTGGTCAATAAAGTCAATATAAGTCAATATATATATATATTTTTTTTAAGTCAATTTTTTGATTTTTTAGGTCAATAAAAACTTGCCCTAGTGCTTTTATATACGGTTTTTATGCTTAGTGATGCTAGCGCAATGCGGTTGAACTAAGTGCCCTGCCAGTGTGATACTGGTCGATAATCCTCTTTCTGATGACCTTGTTGTCAGACTTTGATAAGAGTAATCTGAGAACAGAGTACGATGGCAAGAGCAGAAACTGTCCTCGTGTGTGGTTTGAAGGTTCGGGTGGGCTACCAGGATAGGCTAGTTGTGAATTCAGATGGTAATGAAACAAAAGCTTAATGGAAAAGCAGTGAGTGAAGTGCTACCTCGCAGTTGCAGAAATATTTGTTAATCTTCTGCATTGTTCAGATGAATTCAAGAAAAAGTTGGATGACATAAAATTGTCCCATAAAATCATGCTTGATGAAATGCATTTGGAGCTCAATAATGCCAAAACGGTAGTCGACAACAAGGCTGATCAACTTGAAAAGCTCAAATCTCGTTTGATGAATTGTGAGATCACCCTCTCTCTGGTGGAGGAGATCATTCGAGAAATCGAAGAGAAAATAACGTCTTGGGAAAAAGTATGAATAAATCATTCGCAGTTCAGTCCAGACTTTTGAACTGTTTAAATGTTCTATCCAGTAGGCTACACCGTATTTACAATAATTGGTATTTTACTGTAACTGTATACATAATTTTAATAAGGAACTTATATTACCCTTGAGATACACCAACAGGTGTCGATACATCTGACTAAGGGGCCATAGCAACATTCAAAGCAAATAGCTTTACAGATACAAATTCAATGCGCAGCAGAGGTAAAGTAATCTGCACCTCTACGGTACATAAGCTGCAAAATATACTTGCATCAAACAGTAGTAACATCTTCAAACGTTAAATTAAAATCACTTGCTTTTAAACGTGCCTTAAAAAAAGATAAACTTTAAGTTTCACTCAGAAATAGCGACAAAGAATTCCATACTTTAAGTGATACATGCGAAAACGTGGATTGGGAATTGGGATCCAGCAAAGTTGAAGGAAGTTACATTTTGAATGAGTTAATTATTGTCACTGACACGCGAGCTAAATCTAAATCAGCCAAAACAGAGCAAGAGTCGGTTAAAATTTCCAAATTAATTGGTGCATAACCAGCATGCACGCATTTGTGCGTAAGCAAAGCAATTTTGAATTGAATACAAAATTTTTCTAATAAAAGTAAAGGCTTTTCGTATGTGGTAGCATATGCAATGCACATTGCATACGCGAAGTAAAACCACGAAGTCCGAAAATAAAGATCAATGCAGCATATAAAACTTTTGTCACCTTGTGCAATACAGTAAATTTTCAATTGAGTTACAAAACAAAGCATTGCAATAATTAATATGGGACAATATCGAAGAATGAACAAGTTGAACTTCTAAAGTTCGAGAAAGCTTAAATACAATTCTGCCCAAATGGAGTAAATTAGCTTAAATAAGGACTGAAGGCAAACTAAATCGTAGTATCCGAAGTTAGGCCAATCGTATTAGATTAGATTGGCGTTGACTCCATCCTTCTTTTAAAACAAAAAGCTTAGCCTAACTGCAGCGTAGCCTTAGGACAGAACTAAGATGGCGTCGCGTTATCAACGTCAGGATTGCCAATTCACATTATAATCGTTGAGGTCCCGACAAAATATTTAAAGAAGAATATCTCTGGAACGGCTGAGTCAAGAAGAATGGAGTCAACGCCAATCAAATCTAATACGATTGGACGCACTGTAGGTCCCCACTTGATTTTGCCTTCAATCCTCGTTTAACATTTAGTCTCTCATAAATATTGCACCAAGACTTGTGACAAAATTATTCGGCATGGGTCCTTGGTTGAATCATTGGTTGAATCCTGAATAATATTTCTAACATACGGTACAAACGGATGGAGCAACATTAGCAATTTGTACCGTATATCAGAAACATTGTTTATTTTGGATTCAATATTACGATAAGATAAAAGTTTGATCACTTTAGTCTTACTTTCATTCATTTTTAGAAAATTATAAGTCATTTTGCAAAAATGCTCGAATTTAGTTTTTAATCAAGTCAGCAGAAGCATCCCCATTCAAACAAAAGGAACAATCATCAGCATAATTATGAATGCATATTTTGTCAGGGGATCACAAATTAATTTTGCTGGTGTAGTGTTAGTTAGCAGATACAGATAGGCCTACCGGTTTATTACCGATAGGCATAGGTGGGCAAGCTAATGCAAAACGTTAGCTTCGTTAACCACTAGTCTGTTAACAAACTTCACACCTCCGTTAACGTTAATCCGTTATTTTCAGTTTTAATTAACGGAAGTTAATAAAGTCCGTTAATTCGTTAATATTTTACGTGTAATAATTTACATTTCTTTTTATCACTCGCTTCTAGAACACGTATTGATGCTGTTGAGCTCATTGTAAGGAAATATTTTTTGCTATGGTGGTGTTTTTGTGTTTTGCAAGTAACATTTTACAGTCTAATCTAAATTGAAGATAAAGATAAGTTCAAATGCACTAACGAAGCTGCGATCGGAATATCTTAGGAAATTGTGAACAGCAATAATTGATAGACCTATGAGGCTGTAACTTATTACTTGCCACAAAAATGAGCTCCTTTCTTCGCTTTCTTTCATGAAATTCGTGCTAATACGCAACAAGCGTTACCGGTGCAAACTGGTTTGTACCGGTACGATGAATGAATGGTGCAAGATATTAATGATAAAACCTTTAACGGAAGTTAACAGAACTTAACGGAAGGTAAATTAGTCCGTTAACAGAACTCAACGGAAGTTAATTTAGTCCGTTAACATGAAAAAACTTTTTAACGGATTAACGAGTTGATAAAAAAGTTAGCTTTGTTATTAACGGACTTGTGCCCACCTATGCCCATAGGCCTATCTGTATCTGCTGACTAACACTACACCAGCAAAATTAATTTGTTATCTCCTGACAAAAGCGTTACAGCGTCGGCAAGACGAGGAGCTAGTCGTGCAAAACTTACGCAGGGAGCCGCACTCAAGCGTAACGGTACGTCGCTTTCGTAAGCTAAAAAGTAGCTGCTACATAATTGCTATCCCCTCAGGCTGGCATCCTGCCCCAACCCTAACTGTAATGCAAGGTTTTGAAGCAAAAAAAAGAGAGCGTCGCACACTTCCTTCCCAGTTCCTGCAAATTGCATCACACATTCACTACCCATCCGCGAATCGAACCCGGGTGCAGAGGGCTGGTGGTTGAGCATGCTAACCACTGCACTACTCAGCTTGCAATAATGCATTGACAAAATGTCGTGTTTAAACCAAAAGTATGAGAGAAAGGCAATGGCTCGTGCGTGAGCGTGTATGCATGACTAGCTTCTACTGTAGGCAAGAGTAGAAGCTAGTCATGCAAACGCTCACGCACGAGCCATTGCCTTTTTCTCATACATTTGGTTTAAATACAACATTTTGTCTCTGCAATGCTGCAAGCTGGAAGGTGTAGTGGCTAGTTCGCTCAGCTCTCGACCCTCTGCACCCGGGTGCGATTCACGGATGGGTTGTGCAAACTGTGATAAAGTATCCAGGAACCTGGAAGGAGATGTACATAGCTATCTTTTTTTGCTTCAAAATCTTGCATTACAGTTAGGGTTTGGTCAGCGATGCCAGCCTGAGAGGATAGCAATTACGTAGTAGCAGCTTTTTAGCTTACGAAAGCGACGTACCGTTACGCTTGAGTGCGGCTCCCTGCGTAAGTTTTGCACAACTAGCTCCTTGTGTCGGCAAGGGATGGAATGGATGAGGGATAATTTTTTATACCAGGCAGCAAAAGAACCAAACCGAGGTGATTAAATTTGCCAAAAACCTACTTCAGTAGAAGTATTGCTACTTTGATTTCATTTAATTGATTCGTATTTTTTAAACTATAAATTTTATCTTTAAATGTTGCTTGCTGAATAACTTTTTTGGTGTAATACTTTAAACAAAAATAGCAAATTTACTTTGGCACTTGATCGTTATATAAAATAAAGTCAGCACAAATAATTTTCGTGCGTTGCTAGCCTTATGCAAGGGGTTCTTAACCGGGGGTAAATTTCACCTACCCTGGGGGTAAATTTACTGTCTGGCAAACTGAAGCAAGCTTCAATTTTTCAATTATACAAAACCTCAAAACCCTCATATTTTTTGTTGTAAATTTGGAGATCAGTTCAAGATAAAGAAGATTCGGCGTAACCGAAGCCCTTTTTTTTAGGAGATCCCCTTAACCCTATATATACTGGGCTATTTTTACACCCTATTTGTACCAGGGTGATTAAAAATCTAAAAACCGATTGGTAAGTGATAGAATCGAGATTTTTTGCTTGCTGATGCTATTTTTTGTTAAATTTTTAAAAATTAATTTTTTGAGGTTGTGACGTCACGAAAACGATGATGACGTCATCAAAACCAGAAAATCCTTATAACAGCACACAAATTTGCCTAAATGTTGCGAAATATTAGTTTTAGTTTGGACTTTTGTTATTTCAAAGACATCTCTGATAAAGTTACCGCAAATGATGACGTCATCGTGCATGATGACGTCACATGCATGATGACATCATCGTTAATATATTGTGTTGATTATTCTTTGTAATTTTTTGTGACTGAAATATAGCATATTTCACAAAATTTTAGAATACTGCAGTATTATTTTCATTTTATCATTCAACAGCTGATGAAAATGAATATTTTTTTTTCTGCAAACGCAGTTTATTTCGAGAAACAGCAGAAAAATCGATATTTTTGAGTTATGACGTCATCAATGACGTAATGATGATGCAATGCATTTATCAGTAAATAAAATATTTTATTCCAGCAGAAGATTAGCATTGACAATGAATACGCAGTACAATGAATAGAATATGCGCACTGATAAGCATGAATAGTGCTCAAAACTGCATAAAACTCCTTACGTGCCTCTAACAAAGGCAAAAATGACGTCACTTACGGTTGTCCAGCTGACCCTAAACTTTCTGAAAATGTGTGTTATTAAATTTGATTCAAAGTCAGGGTGCGTAAAAGCAAAACTTTGCTTTCGTTTAGGAGCTATATTGAAATAACTGAGAGGGGGGGCAAATTTGCCCCCCCCCCCCGGTACAAATAGGGTTAAAATCTTGTGAAATTTGCCGCTTCACAGACTGAAGACTTTTTTTTATTTGGAGATAACCGCAAGTGTCGCCGAAGCAGAGTTGTAAGTCGGGTCGGGTTCGGGTCTAAACTTGACAAACTTTCGGGCTTAATTTGAGACTGAGACGTGCTTTTTGTCTTTGCTGCACAAAAATGTAGTCAAAATAACTCGGCAACATTGCCAAATTTTTCAGTTCTAACTTAACTTTCGTTTTTTTTCGGGCATGATTTGGGATTTGGATTTTAAATTAGTTTTCGGGTTCGGGCCGGGTTTGGGGTTATATTTTTGGGTTCGGGCCGGGTTCGGGCCTGAACTAGTCGGCCCGTTTACAACTTTGCGCCGAAGCGGTGTACTACCTAGAAGATGGTGGTAAATTTTCGTGGACTACCAAAAATATGGGGATAAATCAAAATTTTATCATTTGCCAAGGGGTAAACGAGACAAAAAAGAATAAAAACCCCTGCCTTATACGATCATCAGTTCTGTTTTGTTTTTTTTGTTTTTTTTGACAGACGTACAACCGCTTGAGTAAATTAAAAGAAGAAGATCCTCCGGACGCAGACGATACAAAAATGGGTCATAAAAAGGTTTTGGAAAGCCTCCAGCTCTGCGAAATGAAACTCGAGAAAATGAATCAACTTGCACAGACGTATCGGTCCCATGGACATTCACACGTTAGTAAATATGCATTTGCAGTGTACAATGGGCATTGTAGCCGACAACTGTGACGTCCGGGTCAAAAGACACCTACCTATGAGGTCGACTGGTCTAAACAATCTTCTAACAGCTACATCACGCATTCAAGTCAAGTTTTACTGTTGACTAAAATGTTGGGAAAAGGCTAAAATCCATTCTCACCAAATTTGGACTTTCTATGTTTTCCCGTTTTCAAGATAATGCAGTTTAAAATTAACAGTTTTTTTTCTTACTTCAGAGTTGCCATTTTGCCAGTAATGTGACAGAAGATTAACTTTTGGAAAGTTGGCCTACATTTTTTTGAAATGCAGCCAACTTTACAGTGTTTTGAACATTCTCTTTGTTTTGGCAATAAGTCTGCTAAAAAGCATTTATTAAAAATCAGGAACATGCAGTAACTTTTTAACATTTTGTTTCTAATTGGCAACCCTGGCGAAATTCCTAAGAAAAACACTTTCTAAGGGAGAATCTACGTTATATCTCGGGAACAAAAGGTCGTAGAAAGCTAAAATTTGGTGAAGTTAGTCTTCAGATTTGTTAATTTTTTTTTTTTTTTTTTTTTTTTGACAAAAAGCCGAGCAAAAAAATTTCGGACTGGACTGTCTTTTTAAAAACGTACTTGCATTTGAATCCATATTTCACTGGTGACTATACTGCCGGAGCCTGACTCTACTTTTATTCCCCATCCTTTACGCTGGTGACAGCACTCCTTCTTCTTTAAAGCAATTTGGAGCGTTCACCCTTACTACTCCACAGCAAAGGTGTAGCCAGGATTTTTGGTTGAGGGGTGGCGCAAACCACACATTACGTGTAATGGCGTCATCAGAAATTTTCTAAAGAGGAACGAACTTTTTGTGGGACAAAGATATTGTAGTTTAGAAGATCAGAAGCCGTGGCCGGTATTTTGCACCTAACCTGGATTTGCTATACCCGAAACAAAAAGTGCAAATTGGGGATGTGTTGAGTAAACTAGTGAAACTCAAACGTATCACAGACGGTGGTCTGGGGCGAAGCTCCCAGCCGCTAATCAAATTTTTGTAATTTTTTGTAAAAACTAACTATTTTTATGCCATTAGATCACAACTTGCACTTGTTTGGAGCCATTTGAAAGAACTAGATTTTTAACATTTGAAAGCCAATTGAAGAAATTGAATTGTTCAATTTTTCTTTTACTTACAATTTAAGTCCAGAAAACATTTAAAATTTTGCATTTTGGGGTTAAATTTTGTAAGTTATTTGGCCCAGGTAACGGAAAGTAAGGTGCATTGTCTTGTGTAATGTTTGAGCAGTAAATAATAATCCACTCGAAGATTTTCCTTAAGAGATTTTTGTTTTGTCATAAAAATAATCAGTTGTAGAGATGCATGTACGACCAGGTGGCACAGGCCCCCTCGATTCAATTTCAATAATTTGTTCAATGAGCATTCTTATAAACGGGCGAGGTGGAAACGGATTGTTATTCAAAAATGGTACAATAAATGGTTACGCTTACCAACTATGTTATTGCCCGGGCTGGATTTGTATTGAGCGGGACCCCTGGCACTTTGGAAATTTTCACAACATCTTTCTGCCGATTATAGGTAAAGACCAAAAAAAGTCTCACAATCTGAGTGCGAGGCCCCTGGCACTGTGCCATACTATGGTAAATCCGGCTCTTGTTTGTTGCATTTTGTCCATTAAAAGGTTGGATGAGGGCCTGAGAGAGCAAATTTTAGAACAAAAAGTTTCAATTTCTCCCGGGTTGTACAATTAAATTGGTCAGTAAAAATTGAATTGAGGGACGACCCAGGGCTCCCGGTCGTCAATATTATTCGCAAAATGCTAAATGAAAGCGTTGAACGCGAAAAATGCTAAAAGAAACTGAAACAGTAAACTTCCTGGCTAAGCCCATGCCCCACAGTCCTGTCGTCGGTGCCGTCGCTAGGGGGGGGGCGCTATGGGCGGCTGCTTGTACCCCCATTTCGGTTTACTCAAAACAATATTTTTGGAACACAACGTAACGACAAGACAATCGACAATGATGGAAAAAGGAAAAATAACGTTCGAACACAATTTTCGTTTGAAGTTTTCTCGATTCTTTGCGAAATTGCTGACTATCAACTGCAGTGCATAAATGTGACGCAATAATCCGTCTTATTAGCACGCCTTTACTGATGTGTAGCGGAAGAGAGATGTAAAGCTACAGAATTGTCATCGGTACTTCGTTAGTGATTACAACATAAAAATACGTGAAAATATTTTGTCAAGCATCAGTTGTTTTAATTTTTAGAGCACACTCAAGATTTTTAGGTCGCAGTCAGTGGCGCAACCAGGGTGAAGGCTTAAGCTACTTTTGCCAATTCACTTAGAAAATTTAACCTCAAAATACAAGCGTTTAAATGTATTTTAAACTTGACCTGAAGTAGTTATTAGGGGATGCTGAACGGGCTAGGCAATTTAATTCTTTCAAATAACTTCTGAATTTTAGCAATTTATAAATTACTCATATGACTTCAAAAAGAGCCAAATGTGATTATAATGGTTTTAAAGTTGCTATTTTTTTGCTGCAAAATCACAAAAATTGTTCTGCGGCTGGGGGTTCCGCTCCCAGGCCCCCATCAGTGAAACGCTTGAGTTGCATCAGTTTGTTCAGCACGGGGCCTAAATTAGACAATTTCTGTGCAAAAAACATTTTTACTCATGTCTTTCTGCGCTGAACAAATCTACGGTTTTCAATCTACATTTAAATCGCTGCGAAATGCTGGCGAGTTACGTTTTTTCTAACTCCATGACTTTCAAAAAAGGCTAGAGGCAAGAAGTGTTTTAGCTACGGCACTATGCATAAGCGTAGCCAGAGGAGTAAGCCCCCAATCGCAAATGCCGGCAATGATGACTTTGTGACCTTGGTTGGTGTCTCAAAGACCGTGAAGACCTTTTTTTTTCTTCACCTAACTTTCAGGCAAATTCAGCTTTTCAACCCCTGAAGTTTTTTTTTGCCGCTTTTGATGTCGGACTCACATTTCCAGTCGTGGTTTGGGCCCCCCCAATCCTAAATTTGTCTCCAACTAAGTTTCGCCCCTCCCCCCCCCCCCCCTTCTAAATCGGATTGTGAAGATCTTTATTTTATTTGGTCTTCATCTTTGTCATTTGTGGTTTGCCCCCCTTTCCAATCCAAACTCCTGGCTACGCCCTTGGCACCATGCTTGTAAAACTGTTTTAATTCTCAATGCTCTGTTTACGTTTGTGAAAACTTTTTTGCTGTTTTTGCACTTAGCAGCGTCGTAAAATTGCAAAATCAAAAAAGCGAGCTTTATTGAATTTGAACAACAGCCAAAAATTTGTGAGTTGCCCACAAACTGCGCATCAACAGATAATTTTGGAATTGTTGCGATTTTGCTTTGCAAATGCCGGAAAATCACTAAAACTTTATCGTTATGAATCAGAGAAGATGCTAGTTTATTTTTGATTTGAAATTTAGTTTTTTAATTTCTTCATTTTTTTGCTGCTAAGACAGGCGTTGTTCTAAACTTACAAGCAAAAATTAGCTCAATGTTCTTATAAAATCGTTCTTATAAAAGTGTTCTGCTGCAGAGCTAAATGAACAGCAACAACACATCTAAAGTAACTTGATAGCATTTTAACCTAGCAACTCGAAAAAGTTTCTGAAACCAAGCCCTCTCTACCAAATATGATCTTCCCTCGACAAAATTTAGGAAAATTTATGGGGCGCCGATTGGAAAAAAATTGTTAAATTTGCAACACCCGTATTTTTGGCTTATTTAGAAAACATTTTGTCCAATATTTTATATTGTAGATTTACTATTTACGAATTGGAAATGTAGAACTTGTCATATCAGGCAAAATAGGTTCGTAAAATTAATCGTAAATTTACAATTTATATGTTGGAAATCTAGAACGTCTTATATCCCACAAAATGCGTTCGTAAAATAAATCGTATATTTACGATTCACATAGTGAAAATCTAGATCCTGTTATATCAGACAAAAAATGCGTTCTTAAAATAAATCGCAAATTTACGATTTACATATTAGAAATCTAAAACGTCTTATATCAGACGAAATATTTTTGTAAAATAAATCGTAAATTTACGATTTACGTTTTCGAAATCTAGAACGACTTACATCAGATGAAATACGTTCGTAAAATAAATCGTAAATTTGCGATTTATTTCACAAACATATTTTGTCTCACACATCTTTGCTGTAGCATCTTGTGCACTTGCATAATAACACGCAAAGTTTTGATTACGGCTGCGAAAGGACGAAATGATCGTTCCTGCTTCCAGCAGATTCCACTGTTGTAGCCTAGACCCTAGAACTTCTGCTTTTTCCTAGGATAGATATAGATCACGCACTAGGTCATTCAGGCGTTCCTGATTGATGAGAAGTGGTCCAGACTTAACTTGAAAAGACGAATCTGCTTCGAAAAGATTATGTGACATTATGCCTCTGGCACTGTGCCATATGTTAAATCCGTCCCTGGTTATTGCATTACGTTCATAAAAAGGTTACATGAGGGCCCGAGTTAGCAACTTTAAGGATAAAAACCCTTAATTTCACTTGGGTTATATGTTTAAATTTTTTGACAAACATTAAATTGAGGGGTCCCAGGCATCTGGATGCAGTAGCGGAGCCAGGGTGTGGGTGGGGGAATATATCCCCCCCATTGGCCTGTCAACCAAAATGCAGAATAAGGAAAATACCACGTTTTTAGGTCTTTTGAGACTGTATTTTGTGCTGGAATTGACTAAAAAGTGATTTAAAGCATCTTTTGAAACATATATTCAGGGGGGGCTAATTCTTAAAAATTAAAGTCACAAATCAATGAAAACTGTAAGAAATGCCTGAAAATAAACAATCAAAATATTTGATCGCTAATGTAAAAACGCCAAACATGGGTTTTATCAACAAACATATTATAAACTCAAGAATAAGGAGAGGGGGCTATTCAGTGTTAGTTAATTACCAATCACTTTTCTCAAATATCTTTCCATTAGCCCCCTCTCTCAATTACTTTTCTTTATAAAATATTGACGAATTAGATTACTCCGTGTGAGTTTTATTGAATAATAGGATTTTATGATTTACCAGCAAGTAAACAAGAGAACTGCAGTGTTATCATTAGCCACTTCCCATACAGCCCATTAATGCAACCAGTTGGTTGCGCTGCCAATGTTGCGCTGCCAATTTCTATACCACGTTTTAAAAGCATTATTTTTTATCAAAATAGCTCTAAAATTAAGTTATTTTTGCAAAAAAATTCAAATTTTCGAGCGCTTGGAGTTCCTCCCCCAGACGACCCCCATTGCCAATTTCTGGCTACGCGCCTGTCTGGATCAATATTGTTGTTGGGGGCCCATTTAAATTAGGGGTCATTTGAATATTATTGTAGGGGGCCCATTTAAATTGATTGGCAAAAATTGAATTGAAGGGGCCCGGGCCTCTGGATTAATAGTATTGTTGGGGCCCCATTTAAGTATTATTGTAGGGGGCCCATTTAGATTGGTTGGCAAAGATTAGATTGAAGGTGCCCGGACCCCCTGAATAAATATTATAGTTAATTTACTTAATTACTGCTGTACGTGAAGATGCTAAAAGAAACTGAAGAAACAATAGTCTTTTTTGTGTTATTTTTATCATTGTTGGTATTTCAATTGGGGACTGGCTACGTCTGTGCACGCCGGGCACGGTTGCACAAATCTCCATTAACGGCCGAACGTTGCACATAAATGTTTAGCAGGCATATTCAAACAGCGTACCAACGTACCGTACCCGTGCCATTACCAAAAAAGCGTACCGTATCAACGTATCTTACCAATACCATTACAAAAAAGGCGTAGCGTACCAGCGTACCGTACTTCTTAGCAAAAACTGAGGCGTCCCGTACTGCCATTCTTGGTTATTTGTGCCCTCCTCTGTTTATATCAAAGCTTTACCACATTATTTCAAGTCGCATTGTTCAAACTCGCTTCGTCGCTTAATTATTGTCAGAGATGGAGTCCTTGAGGACACATTTTAAAGTCCTTAGCAATGGCCTCAAAGTTCAAGTCCTTGGCCTTTGCCTCGAAGCCTCAAGTCCTCGAAAATTGCTCTGTCCTCGGCTCGAGGACAGCACTATTTTTTTGAATTGTTAAAATTTTGTAGATCGGTTGCAAAATTTTTTTCTACACCGATTTTTTTGGAGATCACATGAAAAAATTTTGATGACTTTTTTTTTTGAGAACACTTGCGTTTGTGTTATTGGTCCTAGGCCTAGAGCATTCCTGTTCTTGGCCTTGAGAGTGTCTGTCCTCGGAAGGGCTGTCCTTAGCCTCGGATTTTTTTTTTGTGTTCTTGGCCTCGAGCCTTGTGTCCTCGACTCCACCTCTGATTATTATTATATGATAGAATATTTTTGTTGCTTTATAACCGCAGACTTTTGTACAAAAACAAAAAAACACTGTTTACTGTACATCTTAAAATGCTATAAATTGTACTAATGTGTTTGGAAAAGAGCCAAAAAAATCGCAGCTGAAACACTCCAAAAAAAAGCACTTGTGATTTGCACGATAGCTATTGCGTGATTCAACAACGTTTAAAGCGCTTATTTTTTTTCCATCCCTCACTCGTCTGCAGGCAAGTGTCCCAAGAGCAACCTAGGTGCTAGACAATACCCATTTTAGTCGTCGCACTAAGAGTAGGATTATGGCTTAAAACAACATCAATAACTCTGAAGCAGACCAAAACTATGAGCAAGGTGCTAAATATTTCTTTATGTCAATGTGCAAACGTCTTTTTTATGGGGAGATTTTGAGATTTTTTTCGAAATTTGGGAGTTTGTGGAATTGTAGTAGAAGTAGTGTTGAGAGCTGCAAAAACCTTTTCAGGTTTCTACAGCTGCTCGGAAGTGACGATTGTTTATGCTAGCTCTCTCGACACTGCGAACCCGTCACTACATCTACAGTGTTTCGATCTCTAGATGCTTTAGCACTGCAGACACCAGTCATCTGCAGTTGCTTTGAGTACTATCGCTGCTAGCGCTCTTCATTCTCTATGGACGCGTTTCCACATCAACAGCAATGTTGAACGCTGGAGTGCCCATCATACTACTAAATGTAGCCGAAACAACTCGCTAACGATTTTTTAAATTCTGCAATCTATTCTTGTTTGATGTTTGCGTTTTGTTAAACCTAATAAAACATGTCACAATCGGTTTAAGTTAATAGCATCTGATATTAAGTTTCACTTGCGGCTATGCTGAAACACAACGCTACGCAATTAACAATTAATTTGTATTGACTTGGAAAACTGAATAATTTACTAGGAAATCTTGATTAAGCTGCATTTACACGGGCGACCTTTTTGCAAGCAATTTTTTGATAAGAGTGGATCTGGCAAAGTTGCATTTACTCAACGGCGGTTTTGATCATGATAATTGGTACTTTACTGATGGAAATAATTGTCTTAAGTTGTTTTCATACTAATATTGTCATAATTGAAAACTTTAGAAGAGAATCGGTGCTGCGATGAAAAATCGCAGTGAGATCAGCTCCGATTTTGTTTAAAAAGGTTTAGAATATCACTATCGAAATGGAAACAACTTGAGACAGTCATTTTCAGCAGTAAGGTAACTTTTATCACAATGCTATCAAAAATCGCTCGCCAAAAAGTCGCCCGAGTAAATGCAGTAAAGATAAAATTGCAGATTCCAATATTACCGCGTTACCTTATTGGCCACGATAGCAACCAAATGCAGAGTTCAAAGAAGGCATAAAATTTCAAATAGTAAAAGCAAGCTTATTTATCGCAATGACTTCAACAACTCAAAAATTAATTATTCTGAAAAATTGGAAGAACGTCGACCTAAAATGCATGCTGCCAAATTAGGGCTTTCTCGACCTCCGGTGTAGGAATTGGATTTGTGGGGACGATATTTACCCCTGCTTCGTGTTAAAATGTGTTTACAAATAACATGTAAACAATGTAAAACAAGGTAAATTTTTAGGAAAGCTTAAATAAAGCTATGGATTTTCTGGAAAAGTTACATGGTATTGACATCACGGATCATGCTTTCGACGCCCTGATTACCATCCAATCAAACAGTCGAAGAAACAGCCGAATAACTTTCGGGTTCACTCGGAACTTCTACATGGAAAACTTCTTGTATCACGATCATGACGACAATGACCAATACATGTCCCGTGAAATGATCAAACAACAAGGGCAGAATTTGGTTAAGGCCAAAGCCGTAACTTCAAAACGAAAAAAGAAACAGAAAGCTTCCTCGTGATAAAGGCTTTTAAAACAGCTTCAGTTTTTGAATAAACGTAGTTGCAGATTCTTGATGCTTGGGTGAGCTTTCTTTTTTTCGTCACGGCAGGGGAGTGCTACAGTAGGCCCAACTGCTTTTAATGTTTATCAGCCACAATTTTGTTACAGACAACTAACGTCAGCCATTTTTCTAACCAAACCAAAGCTCTTGCATTTAACCGAGACTTCGATAACCGGTTTTGTGTCTATCCGCCCTCGCCAGTCCAGTTTCGTTCATTAATTGCAATGGTATGGACTTCTACTGAATGTAAGCCTACCGGTAGCAAACCACTCTTTCAAACGATAGTACGGAAGTATTTTTCTATTTCAAGAAAAAACAAATAACAATAAATGAAAAAAATGTGCAAGCAAAAACAAAATAACATAACGATAAAATCGACCAGCTGAAGGCAAAAATTTGGTAAATTCAAATAAGTATTTACGGAAGCATATTTCTGAAGTGCAGTACTTTTTCTTTTAGTCCATCGATTCTATCTACTGTTATGGTAATGCTGCCAGAGCCCCAACTTTATTGCAAAATTCTGCTGAAAACAAAACGCAGCACGAATCGAACTGGCGACTTGTCAGACACGCGCCTTGGTAATTACATCACAGAGACGACAATCTCCAATTGTCTTAGTATCGCATTAGGTCGAGATAAATAGCAAACAAACGAGCGATAGTTAGTAAGAATAATGGCACTTTTCGCAAAAATGTGTCCCGGAAAATGCTTGAACGAAAAAAAAAAATAGGAAATGATAGTACTTATTAATTCTTTTGGGCAATACCTATGTTCGAAATTATGGCGGAAACCTCGTTCACAAGTGCAGTGTATCATTTCTATGGCTGAAAATCCTAACAAAAAAATAAGAGTACTTTGTAATTCTTGAGCAGCAACATTAGAAATAATGTGTAGTTTAGTTCAGTTCTATTGATAAAGTGAGATATACATACAGGTAATAAAGTAGTTCTCATTTCTTCAATAAAAACGATCCCGAGCAGAATCTCAAAGTACCACCATCTTTTCCAGCGTCTTAAACGATCAGCTTCGATTGAGTTGGCAGCCGTGATAAGAGTTTAGGGTGCAGAATCAACACAAGCTAATCTCAAGGTAAGGCAGTGAACAAAGTTCTTATAACTTATAAAATTACTCTTCTAGCTTTTTTTGTTACTGATATCTGGTTAAAAGCTGTCGCAACTGGTATGTAACCGTACAAAGACTTTTATTATGAAAGGTGGTATTCACGGCTGTTGTTCAATCGGTTATGTAACTTCGAATTCCTAACCTAAATGAAAAAGCAGTAAAACTGCTCGAAACACCATCATTTCACCATTTCCGCTAAACCGCTTTACCAAGCTGTAATTCGGTTTACAGGTTTAGGACAAAAATACTGCCAGAAAAAGAATATGGTTTAAGCGATAATCACTAAAAAAGCTAAAATCGTTCTTTCATCGAAACGATAAGGCACAGCTGCCAAAATGGCAAAAAACGCCGGACACATATTGCTAAATACATTTTGCTAAGTTTTAATGGTAAAAACACAAGGTAGTAAAAAATGAAGCTAGCTTGTTCGCTCCAAGCTAGCTTCATTTTTTTGCAACCTTGCGTCTTTACCATTAAAAATTAGCAAAATGTATTTAACAATATGTGTCCGGCGTTTTTTCCAATTTTGGCGGCCGTGCCTTATCGTTTCGATGAAAGAACGATTTTAGCTTTTTTAGTGATTATCGCTTAAACCATATTCTTTTTCTGGCAGTAAAGCGGTTTAGCGAAAATGGTGAAATGATGGTGTTTCGAGCAGTCTGCTGTTCTAAACAAAAAAATCTAAAGGTAGCATGAAAAGCAGTCCGGTAAGGGTTCCGTATCAAAGCGTCTCGGGGGAAAATGGGCGTGCGTCAAAACTTCTCAAAGTAAAGCCAACAGCTAACCGCGTCTAAAAGTCGCCGACCAGCACAGCAAAAAATGAACAGAAAATCTACTACGACCTCTGCAATTGAATTAAGGCTAAGAAATGCAATATCACAGGTTTGCACAAAAACATGAGAATCATCTCTTATCACAGAACGAGTCGTATGACTCGTATCAGTACTAAGAAGAACAAAACTCTTCAATTATTGGGTTTCCGCTGAGTTTTTCTGCATCTCGAAACCTTGAAAGGTGTCGGGTAGAAGCATCACTACTACCATAGCAGATAAACTACTTTGCACGACTTTTCAATCGTTTCAAAAGTAAACAAAATCTTTAAGGTCATTACGGAAAGATCAGGCAAGGATCAGTATGCAGTCGAAAACATAAAATACTGGCCAAGTGGCCAGTCTGATCGGAATCTGGTCAGGGATTTCGTTGGCGGCGATGCAATAACTTAACTAGCGATAATCTAACCTAACACAAGGATCGACAAAATTATAATGAAAGGACTTTTGTTGCCCATTCACGCGATATTTCATGGTACATCCCATTAGTGAGCTTAATTGCCTACGACAAAATTTTAATTTTGTCCAACCTTGGTCGCAAATAAAATTGTGGCAAGTGAGACAAAATTTGAGAGACTGTTGCTCCTGTCAGCTTGAAATTAAAAACTATGTAATTTCGCAAAACATCAAAACTGCTCTGCTCAAAAAATCAGACTTTAGTTTCACAGCAAAACTTCTTAAGTTTCAAGTAAAATTTTGGCTTTCGTTTTGCAAAAAAATGTTGAATTACAATTTAACAATATTTTTCAAAAATGTACTTCAATTTGAACACATCACTTTAAAATAACATAATTCATGAAACCGAAATGAAAATGTTTAAAATATGTACTTTAAATGCATCACTTTAAAATCCAGAAAGTCGAAATTTGGTGCATAATTTTTTAGGTCTGTGGTTGATATCAGGGTTTCAAAAAGTGATTAACAACGAACAAAGAGTTTGAGCAAATCACAGTACCAAAACAATAAAAACCTATGAAACCTAACAATTTGTTTCACCAGAAAATGGGATTATCTGGGATAATCAAAGATCTTATTGTAATAGACTTGTGTACAAACAGATTATTCTCTTCGAATAAGATATAATGAACTGATTGGGTGAAACAGACTGTTGGGTATTACAAGATTTCAATTTTTTAATGCTTTAGTACCGTAGTAAAATAGTAATATGCTGTGAAGAGTTTGTTTTTAGATTTTTTGACTCCGCTAATTTGCATGAAAAATTTCATACTTGATACTGCAAATACCCCCTCATGCTGAGAAAACTAGAACAATGAAAAACAAGCGCAACAGCAAATTACAGTAGAAGAAAGCAAATAGGAAAATATTAAGCGAGAACTGCGGACAAAAAAAT
The DNA here is from genome assembly GCA_963965965.1 of Trididemnum nubilum. Lineage (NCBI taxonomy): Eukaryota > Metazoa > Chordata > Ascidiacea > Aplousobranchia > Didemnidae > Trididemnum > Trididemnum nubilum. The sequence goes on from OZ014486.1 coordinate 19,087,094, forward strand.
TTGTTTTCGTCTGCAAGTTGCAGCGTCATGCTACAACTTACAGTATATAAGCCCTTTCATGTAACATGCGAATTGCGCAACACTGTCAGCTACCACCAGTTAACACTGGGTTTCAACACAGCTGACGTCATCCGCTTTCAACCAGTATGGAGATGGAAAAGATGGGTGCTTCTAACGTCATCTGCGTTTTAGCCAATAGGAAGATAGAGAGGGTGTGTTTGCTTTTCGTTCAGTTTCTTCCGGCAAGTCGGGCATTTCTTGCTGCTTCTGATCGCGATTCTGATGCAGTTCTGGCAAAAAACGTGACCGCAGACAGTTGAACGAAGCTCCACGCCGTTTTTCAGCAACTGCAAACAACATCGGGTTAGACGGGCGGCAACGTGATACAGCTAGCAGGGTGAGGGCTTAGAGGCTGAATAGTTGCTGATTACCACTTCGATACTGGTCGAACGCCATTAGCCATTCACGCCAAAAAAAAACACTAACACTTATTTATCATTGGAGATAACAGTCTGGCGGTCTTGGTGGCACAGTCAGGTGAAAGACGAGCAAATGTGAAAGGGTGCTGTGCTCCACGCTGATGCGTATAATTATTAGACAAAGCAAAAATGGTGGATATGCACGAATAAAAAAAACGGTTAGAAGCGTTCTGGAATACGCACTATTTCAAGCAAGAAACAAGGTAAGATTTCAGCAAAATTACAAAATTTAGGAAACACATAAATCAATCTCAACATCAATATTCAAGACTAAATTTCAATTAATATCACCGTAATCAACGCGGACAGATTTCTGGGAGCTATCTGACTAAAAGCAAATTCTTTCATCGTAAAATCGGCTGAAACATGTCGTAATCGCATGCAATCATGGAAAGTGCATTAACTGTCGTGCATAAACATTGCTGTCCAATCAGAAAATTAGAAATAAATTTTTCACTATATGCAAGCATGTGGTAAACAACACCTACAGTTTGCAACGACTCCAAACAGACCGGACAATTCAGCCGCAAAATCGCCGCAGTATCATCTGCTTGATCAGGGTTTGCGTGCGTTCTGTCTACTCGCCGTTTCTTCGATCTCTCTGATTGGGAAGTTGTTGAACTAGGCACGTCTACAATCTAAATGATACCATGGAAGTTAACATAGGCAAGATGAAACATAGTATATGCGGCTTCAATGCAATTGAAACCACCCTCCATGTGGATTACTGGGCGGCACAGAGTATAAATGAATAGGTGAGAATGTTGTGGTAATTGCATTGTTATCCTACTTTTGCAGGACGGAGTCAGACGCAATCCATTAGAAGATTCACATACTTTTCATTGCGATAAATATTCTGGATTTCTTCTAATTACAGTCTAATGAATTTGCTGCTTGTTTGAAACCACCAAGAAAAGATACCGGTAATTATCGTAAACGTCTTATTCAAGGACACAGCGTGAACCCAAGATCAAGCGATAAAAAATGTCGTAAAAACGACACCTTTGCCCTCGCGGTCAATCAGCTGACACGGGACCTGGGCAAAGATTTACCGATTATTCGCGTTTCTCTGGGTTGGCAAAAGTGATTAGTGAAGTTGCTGACCGAGCAGGTTGTGCGTGATTAATGTGTAGTTGGGTTCCAAACAGCGATGGTTAGGTAGCCCACTCTTTGAGTGTTATGGAAAGATTTTTTTTTTAAGTCTTTTGCACATCGCTGAATCTACTGAAGTACTGAGTGATATTCTATCATGCCATGCTTTTTATTCATAGTAAGAGCCCTCAACTCCAACCAAAATTTTTTTTAAATATCCTCAGCTTTTCAAAGAACACTTCCAACAGTACCAGTAACACAATTAAGCAAAAATGTTCAAACAACAAATCATTTTATTTAAATGAAATATTAACAATTAATCAAATATTGATATCAAAAACAATTTTTGCTTTCATTAATTTGGCTACAAGCTAGTCATTTATCAATTTTAGCTGCTTTTCTGCTACTGCTTTAAGAAAATAAAGGAGAGGAAAAATTTGATCTGAAAATTCAAGCATTCATTCAAACATGTCTACAAATATTTTACGCAATTCCTTTACTTATGTAAAACTTTTTAATATACACTCTACTTACTACAAGATCAGATGATGAGGAAGCATTTATTGAGATTGAATCTCGAGCATTGGTCAGATCAACAAGATCGGAGATTGAAGGACTATCAGCAAAGCAAGTGAGGTCAACTAGAATACCAAGTTTTCACATTCTATAACTCATACATAAAAATTTAAAGGAGAACAGCAGACAAAATCAATAAGGTTTTTAAAGGTATTGCAGTATCAGGACTGTTAGATTAGAATTGTGTTAACTTCATTCTTCTTGAATCCAGCTCCTAAAGTACCTTACCGGTATATTCTCCTTTATAAACTCATTATTGAGTCTCACAACTTGAGCACAACACACAATAACAATGATTTCAGTGGGTAGCACTAACATGAATTACAGTCTGTGTCATCATAACGTATTGCTAATCAATATTTTTGTTAGGATTCTGTAAATACAAATCTCTGTCTCTCATCGTGAGAACTTGTGTGTGATCAAAAAGTGGGAAAATGACTATTTTAATGAAAATTTTTAACTAAGAGCTACTCCTTGAATTCGGTTTTGTTGAAAAAAGGACAACTACTTCAGATAATAAAGAGATGCCCCAAACCTTTTTCCATAATTCCCCTTATTCGCAAAAATACGATTTAATCACTTTGACACCGTACCATTGCCAACCCAGCATTTGAAATTTAGTGACATCACAAAAGGCATAATTTTGCAAAAATTCTTGCAGACTAAGACAGGCGATTTTGGCGATTACCAACTAGTAGCAGTGAGTAGCCTAGAACCAAATCCCAAAATTTGGCTACAGCTACTGGAACTTATAGGCTTAGCCTACCAGCACTGATCTACACATGCCTTTTGTGAGGTCACAAAATTGCAAAATGCGGGGTTGCCAATGGTTTGAAGTCAAACAGATTAAGTCGTATTTTTGCAAACAAGGGGAATTGTGGAAAAAGGTTTGGGGCACCTCTTTCTTACCTCAAGTAGTTCTTATTTGTTCAATAAAACTGTTTTCGGGCAGATCTCTTTAAAGAAAATAAATGAAATTGAGAAATCCATGCATTTTTAATTTATTTTTTTAAACGATTAGATTAGGGTTTGGCGAAAGTTTTTGAGTAAAGACGTATGTTTAGATTAGATTTGGTCCAGAATTAATAAGATAAAAAGTTCCAGTGAAATACCGGTAGCCTCTTCTTTTTATTTACTCACTGCAATTAGTAAGACTTACCAATATTGCTAGTAACATTTTCTCTATTTCTTCGTCTTCTTGGTCTTGTGTGAGTAGGAGAATCCAATATAATTACATCTTCAGCATTTGTCAAATTTGACTGTGATCGAGTTGACTGCCTTCAACATCAAATTAATTAAATTTAATGTAAACCAGTGTTCCCTCCAACTTTTTGGCAACTCAGCAATGCTCAAAGCTGTAAAATTATGTTTATATATGCACTCTAAATTTCATACCAATCCAGTATTAAAGTCTTCTAACAGTCATATTTCCACAAATTTGTTGACTTTTCTAAAGCTATTTCCAAAAATTATTTGCCCATGATCCAACAAATCGCTGATTTCAGATCTGCAGCCAAAAATCGGCTTGGTGAGAAGACTGATGTGAAATAAAAGCACAGACAAGTGCAAGCAAAGCTAATTGCTTCGAAGAGAAATAATTTTCAACCTTAACAGACTCAACCATAGCAAGAGCAACTAGCCAAATCACAGAACTTACGATATATACTTTAAGTTTAAACTATTGCTAGTGATTACATGGATAACAAAGTGATTTCATCACAAAGTGAAAATTAGAGCCAAAGAGCTCTTTAGATATTAATAACATTTCAATGACAGGCCTTCTCAGTCAATGCTCTAAATCAAATGTTAAGATGCAATAGAAGATGATGGTAGGCAGATAGGTAGGTCTATTCTACGTTCCATCTTCTCAAACAGTCGAAGCAGAATGCTGTCCGTCACATAATTTCTTTGTGACGAGATCACTAGCAATCTTTTAAACAAAAAATGAGCCTGCACAAACTCAATCGAAGTTGAAGCACAGATTAGACAAGATTTAGGGTAAATCAACACTAAATGTTACCAGTATTAGCTCAGTGACATTGTTTTGTGTTTAACTTACCTTTCATGAAGTGCAGTACCATCACCAATCACCACAACTGAGTCATTTTCACTCATTATCACTCGGAAGGCAAGGTAAGATAACCTACCGATACAGACCAATCAGAACTGCAAACTGAGATCCAGTCTTCAAGCTTATAAATTATTATTGATAATGATAGGTCTACCTCAGGACTTTATCAATTTATTCAGTAGGCTAACTAATTAGGTATCGATGATTCCTAGCTGTATTCTTGTTTGTACTGTAACCTGGCCCAAGTCAACGACCAAGACAGTGTTTAGAATGGCAAAATAGTATTTAGGGCTAATTTGGCTTCAGAGGCAAAATAGGATGGGACTATTTATTTTGCCTCTACAACTCTAGAGGCAAAATAGCTAGTCTACTGCAATACAATAGGCCTAACCTATTTGCAAACTACCGGTAGCTTTGCAGTAAGCACAGTACTGGAGTTCTGTGTTCCCTCTAACTTTATGGCTAGTCGGTAAGTGCCCAAATAATCTTAAAACAATTGTGCCCAAAGCTCTAAGAAGATGTACATGTGCCCCAAATTTCATACCAATCCAGTATTAAACTGTATAGTTATATAGTATACCAAATCAAATGTCATATTTCCATAAATTTGTTGAATTTTGTAATGCTTTGTTCACCATATTGCCAAAAATTATTGGAAGGCTTTATTTCACCGGAAATTTTTATCTACTTTTTTATTAATTCTGACTCAAACCTAACCCAAATTCAAATGCTTACTCTAAAACTATTCCCAAATCGAACCCTAACCCAAATCCTAACCTAAACCCTAATCTTAACCCCGAAAAAAGCAAATGAAAAAAGCGCGGATGAATATTTCTCATTCTCGTTTTATTCTGTTTAAGTTGAAAATTTTCGGTGAAATAGTCACTACCAAAATTATTAGCCCTTGCTCCAACAAATCGCCGATTAGCTGAAAAAAACGGCTTAGTGGGCAGTGTTCCCTCTAACGTTTCACCTCCGGCGATAATGCCGGAAATAGTGCGTACGTTCTGAACTTATTCTGAAAATGACACAACTCTTAAGGCGTCCTCGATCTGTGCTGAAAAGTTTTCTGGTCATCGCGCTGACGGAGTCATGTTTATGTCCGGTTTTAATGCGATCTTAAAAAAAAAAAAGTCCATCTGAGTTCCGCAAGTTTTTTTACGCGCTTCGTGCAACATACAAGAGCGTGGCGCCGTAAACCGCAACTGTCTAAGGTTTTTGGCATTGAAACAAAAACGCCGCTTTTTGGCGAGAGAAAAGCGCCGGAATTTGCAAAAATTCAGCGCGAAAATGCAGGAAAAAATTTCTCACTTTTTTGTGCAAATAGGGAAGACTGGTCCCGGGCCCTCTAGTCGTCAATACTATTGTTAATTACTGTAGTACGCGAAAAATGCTAAAAGAAACTGAAACTGACGAAATAATGGGCTTTTTTGTTACATTTTTTGCATCGGTCGCATTTCAATTGGAGGTGACCCCCTGGACAGTGGCGGATATAGTGGGGGGGACGGGGGGGATGCATCCCCCCCCCACCAGCCTAAAAGTAACGATTTTGGCCGAAAAATCAGCCTCTATTTCGAACAATTCGCCTCCATTTCGGGATGCATCCCCCCCACCAGCCGCAACCTGAGGATTCCGGCCGAAAAACTAACCTCAATATCGGTGAAGACCTTTTTTTTTTTTTTTTTTGGAGACCACCTGATTTTGGGCGAAAAGAACGTTTGAATTTGCGATTTCGGCTGAAAAATCACACTCAATTTTGGTGAAGACCTTTTTTTTTTTTTTTTTTTTTTTGGAGACCACCTGATTTTGGGCGAAAAAAACGTACGAATTTCCGATTTTGGCCGAAAAATCACTCTCAATTTTGGTGAAGACCTTTTTTTTTTTTGGAGACCACCTGATTTTGGGCGAAAAAAACGTATGAATTTCCGATTTCGGCCGAAAAATCACTCTCAATTTCGGTGAAGACATCCGAATTTTTGAGGTTATGTGCTTAAAATCCCCCCCCACCAAAATTTTCTAGATCCGCCACTGGCCCTTGACTCTCGCCTATGCCCTATGGCGTCGGGGCTGAGTAGTTACATCAATGTGTAGTAAAATAAATTTTGCTGCAACAGTGAACAGTAAAACTAAGAATTGATTTTATAGTGCGCTGAGAATTAAACTAACAAATAGAACCAGGTAATAAATAAGCTTTTAAGACACCTTTGTTATGGAGTTATGCTCGTAGAAAAAATACTTAGTGTAACATCAATCGCATTGAGCATCATTTGCTTAACATGTACGTCATTACTACGTAGGCCTATCTCCTTCGACTTCGTAAATACCCGCAATATCTTAATCGCTCGACCTACTTTTGCATGAAAGTTGGACAAAATAAATCGCAGGGATGTGAATCACCTACGATTTTCACAAAACTTCAAAAAATGCTTCGTAAGGCGATTGATTGATAAATTTTCCGGTGAGATCTCTACACAAGGAATTATTTTAATGGTTAAGGGCCGAGCGTGTGATAAACAGATCGATTACTTCAGAGCTACAAGAGCCGGGACAAAATTGAACAGAAGCTGAATACTGTATGTCATCGTGCTTTAATGGCAAAACTTAACTTATTTGAGTCGATATTTCTTATTGCCTTTTGTTTGTGTAGAAAATGCGGTAAGGAATACAACTTTCTAGCGTAGCTTCCTGAGTAATTTCCAAAGCGCTAGTTTGACCAACCATCATTTTGAAATGCTAGTTTTTTGGAAAGGAGCATGACCACAACTAATTGAGTGACGATTTGGTTACTTGTTCACCATTTCATCCTACTTATGCCAATTGTAACCTGTATCGATATTTTAAAAGCTTGAATAACTTTCGAAATAAAGGTGAAATTTCACGATTAGATACCATATTTGAATGCAATTGTTTTTTTTACTACTTATTTTTTTAAAGTAGCGGCAGCGACAAGCAGCAGCGGCCACTGTTTTCATACGTTTTGCAAGCAAGCAGCGGCAGCAAGTAGCGGGTGCCCAGCTCTGTTTGAGATTAATAAGTTATATGTTTGTGCCAAATAGCAAGGCAATGAGTCACGTGGCTTTGGTTTTAGGACCCAAAAACCACCTCGAAAGTTTGGTGTTAAAAGCATTCTTCTTCAAAAATGGCATGAATACGGCAAACTTATTTTGCATGTTATATCTATGTCTTAAGATACCTTTTCATCCCTACCAACCCACTTTGGCAGTGATGACTTTTTCTTCTTTTTTTTTTCTTGCTAAATCTTGAGCGCTCTTCTCCTAAACCTCGTAACAACATAATCTAGTTTTTGTGTAAAGTTGTTAAAGGTGCAAATGCAATTTTGTCTCCCAAAATATTTTGGGGCCACTACCCCAAAATACCCCAGAATAGGGCCCCAAAAATTGATTTTTTTGATTGCTCAAGCCAGGGCAATAGTTTTTTTTACCGTATATCAGTAGAAATTGAAGTGACAAATGTTTTGACGTAGTTTGGGGGTACCACCTCCAGAAACCCCCGGGGGCCCCCAAAAACTCAATTTTTTGAACGGCTCAAGCTAGGGCATTAGTTTTTTTTTTAAGTCAGCAGATGTTTAAAAGACAAATATTTTGATGTGGTTTGAGAGGGCCACCTCTGAAAACTTTTTGAAATGATACCCCAAAAATCAATTTTTTTGTGTGTCGTAAGCTAATTTTTTTCTAATGTTAGCAGGTTAGTGAAATTTAAATGGTGGATAACTTGTGGTGCGGTGTAGCCAGAACTCAGTTGTGTTTGGATGCAGTGCAGTGCAGCATGCAGACAAGATTTGTGGACACAGCGCAACATGCGAATGAATTTTTTGTCATCCGCACCAGCTCTAATGAGCACTGTAGTGTCTGATAGCCCAAAGCTTATTTTCTGTCTACCGAGACCCCACAGTTCAGGTCGCCGTCCACCAATGACTACTGAAAGGGCACTGCAGGAGCTTTATAATCGGTTCAAATGCTCAAAAAATATCAAGTCCGGTAGAATTTAGAACAATTATATTAAAGGCGTAACAGTTCAAATTAATATTTCGTTAATCAGAATACGAGTCAAATTTCTGGATAGTTCACCGCAGGATTTAGAACGGATCAGACGATGACGAATCAATATTAATTCCAGTAGCAAATCCACAATACGTCATTCCTATAGAGAGTTAAGTATTCGCCAACTCCGCATAAGTAAGAGACACATTCAAATAGACATACCGGAAGGAATAAATTAACGGGTCACACGAGGCGCAATGAGCACGCGAAGAGTATACAAATGAGTATACAGTAAATGAGTTAATGAGATTTGAAAATAATTAACTCTCCAACAGTGCCGTAACCTTAAAGCAAAAAAATAACATAAATCATTGAGAAACGTAAGCTAAGCTGAGTTACGCTGCAGCGGTCTAAACATAAACGATACGGTACACTCAAACTGCCAACTAATACAGAGGGTAAAGTTGCCACAGTCTATTCTAACACAACAAACATCTAACTACCTTAGAACGAATTCTCAACTACGCTGGATACCCGGCCAAGAAATACCATAAATGCTTGAACCAGGTTGAACCCTAGCCGCGTAAATTTCAAGAACTAAGTCACGTGATACAAGAAAAATGAAATATCTGTGCGATAAAGTTGGGCAGTAGCAGTTATGACTCATCCACAGGCGATAGTGAAAAACAACACAACAAAGGCGAGATTGACCACTACATACTTCCCCTAAATAACGAGACGGGGACCAAACGTTATTTACACATACAAAGTGGTCAAGCAAACAAAGCAAAACAATAAAGCAAACAAATACACAACACAACACAGGTAAGGAGGGTGTCATCGTCAACACGAACCTTCCAAGAGGCTCAATTTCCTGATGTCCCTAGTCAGAGAAGAACTCGAAGTTTCTACTCTCACTCTGCGAACCCGACCTTCCTTATCTGAGAACACCTCCTTAACAATACCCTTCGGCCAGCTGCCACGCCTACAACAATCATCTACAATCAATACAATATCACCAACAGCAAAATTGCGACATGGTTTAAACCATTTTTGTTGTTTCTGTAAACACGGTATGTACAACTTAAGCCACTGCGACCAAAATTGGTCAGCCAACAATTGAAATAACTTCCAAGACTTGCGGTAGCCGTCGGCTTTTATAAACTGGCCAAGAGGTAACTCAGAGTGCAAGCGGCCAGTGAGAAGCATTTTCGGGGTAAGTGGCAAGTCATCAGCGGGATCACCGCTTAAAGGAGTAATAGGACGGCTATTTAAAATTTGCTCTACTTCAACAATAAACGAATGCAACGCCTCGTCATTCATTACCCGGTCTTGTGTGAGTGCATATAACACCTTTCGAACAGTGCGAATAACACGTTCCCACACGCCGCCCTGGTGGCTAGCTGCGGGTGGATTAAAATGCCAATCGATATTGTACTTTAACATAGCACTGTGGACATTACTTGATTCGAGACCTTGCACTGCCTCCCGAAGTTCTCTATCTGCGCCAATAAAGTTGGTGCCATTATCGCTCCATATTTCGGAAGGTTTGGAGCGTCGACCAATGAATCGGCTTAAGGCCTGCAAGAATGAACTTGTGTCCAATGAGTGTGCAATCTCTAAGTGTACTGCTCTGATAGACAAACACGTGAAAACACAAATGTATCGTTTTGGTGTGGAGCGCCCACTCTTAACGTAAATGGGCCCCATGTAGTCAACACCAGTATAATGAAAAGGAGCATGCCCTGGCGTCAAACGACACGCTGGAAGGGGGCCCATAATCTGCTCCGCTGGTTTAGCGCGCTGCAAGCGGCACTTCATGCATTGACGAAGAACAGCTCGCACAGACGATTGACCGCGCAAAATCCAATAAAATTGTCGTATGTTCGCAAGGGTGTGGATCGTTCCACTGTGACCCTCTTGTTCATGATAGTGTTTGATAAGTAATTCAGTTACAGGATGGTTAGAAGGCAATATGACGGGGTGTTTGACGTGATACGGCAACGCCGAGCGCTGAATGCGTCCGCCGACTCGTAAAACACCATCCTTCAAAAACGGATTCAGTCGTTGTAAGGATTGTAGGGAAGGTGTGCGACGAAGTTTGCTTCTGGTCACGGTGACGTGACCCTGAGTCTTTAGCTCTTCAATTGCAGCAGGGAAGGCTTGTGCTTGTACATGTTTTACAATCTCTTCCGTGGCAGCTTCAATGCCTTTAACAGTCAGTCCACTGGTAGCAGACAGTGGAGGTAACGTTGTCTTCAGTATGTACTTGTGCTTCAAGAACTCTTTGCACTTCAAGATCCAGGCTACGGCCTTCTGCAGCGCATGCCATGAGGAATAATGCATACACAAATCTTCAAGGGGAGATGGCTGAGCAGTCGGCTTTGTAGGGCGCGAATGGCACATGGCATGAACTTTCTTTACTTCATGGTCATCCAAGGGAGGGTTTGGTAGAGGGTGTGCAGGCCAAAATAATTCGGACTGCCACAAGTATTCCGGACCGCGGAACCAAGATGGATGCTCAGTATGCTTGTCAGGGTAGGCTCCTCGGGAAGCCAAATCAGCTGGGTTGGAACGAGTGTCCACATATCGCCACTCATCAACCGCCGAAAGATCGTGGATCACTTTAAGGCGATTGGCTACAAATGTCTGATATCTTGTTGTGGTATTGGCGATATAGTGCAAAACCGTAGTAGAGTCAGTCCAATACGTAACTCTGTCCAGATTATATTCAAGTTCATGTCTAAGAAAGTGGGATAGTTTTACTGCAACCACGGCAGCTGCGAGTTCTAATCTCGGAATTGTCATTGTCTTCATCGGGGCAACCCTCGATTTACCAAGCAGGAAGGAGCAGTGGATATCTCCAGTTGATGACACCATTCTCAGGTAAGCCACTGCCCCGTAACCAATCTGGCTGCCATCACTAAAGCAATGCAGTTCAGCCCTTACCGGTTCAAAATCGGCGGGCTTGTAACATCGGGGAATGGTCACGTGTTGTAATGCAGGCAGAGCAGCTATCCAACAGTTCCAATCTACCTGCAGTTCCTGTGGAAGCGGCTGGTCCCAGCTTAACCCTTCAGCGTTGAGTATCTGTAGATGTTTTTTCATGGGCAAGATGAACGGTTGAACGAATCCAATCGGGTCATAAACTTGACTTATCACAGATAGCAGGCCACGACGGGTGCATGGCTTCTCCTTTACGTCCACTTTAACCTTGATTTGGTCAGCATCCGGATCCCAAATAAGTCCCAGAGTTCCAATAGGCAGTTTGTTACACATAATATTAAAATCATTACTTACTGACCTATCGGACTCTGGAATAGAAAATAAAATTTCACGGCAGTTTGACGTAAATTTAGTGAGGTAAAACCCTCCAGTGGCCAACAAAGCTCGCAACTGGTGAATTTGAATTATTGCCGCATTGAGATTATTTACGGATTTTAAGCAGTCGTCAACATAAAAATTATTTTGCACAGTCTTAACTACCGTCTCATCAGCGCTAACCGCATTATCGGTTGCTACTTTACGTAACACGTAACCGGCTACACTAGGTGATGAGGTGGCACCAAAGGGGTGAACAGTCATTTTGTAATCAACGGGTGTTGAACTTAAATCATTGTTGGGCCACCACAAAAATCTCAAATAGTCAGTGTCAACAGGGGAAACAAAAATTTGGTGAAACATGCCTTTTATGTCACAGGTGTAGGCATAGCGCTCTTGTCTGAACCTAGCCAATACTCCAACCAAATTGTTGGTATGATCAGGACCTTTTAAAAGGTTGTCGTTAAGTGAAGTGTTATGGTATCTGGCCGCACAGTCAAAAACTATACGAAACTTGTTTTGGGTGGTAGCATGGTGTGGTATGTACCATACTTCCCCAGTGTGGGGACTTTGTAAGCTCTCAGTGACTTGTTCAGCATATCCTAGATCTATGTACTCATTCACTTTGGTCTTGTAATTGTTAAACAATTCTGAGTCTCTTTCGAGCTTTCTTTTCAAACAGTCTAATCGTCTTTCTGCCAACTTGCGGTTATTCGGAAGGGACGGACGTTTACATTGCTTCCATGGCAGGGCTACCTCGTAGTGTCCATCACGTTTCTGGACACTGGACTCCATTATTGTTAATGCTTGGGTGTCTTCAATTGAAGGCGCCAGTTGTAAGTCATTTTCAGCACAGAAGTCCATGGTAAACATACGCTCCAGCTGATCATGAATGAGAGTGTGACCAAGCGAGGTGAAGTAAACAGATGCCCTTTCTTCACTGGCAGAACCAACACTGCCAGCCAATGCCCAGCCGAGACCAGTATGAATGCCAAGTGGTTGGCCTTCTTCACCAACCTTCGTCTCACTCACTAACAAGCACTGAATATGATCAGCTCCAATAAGTAAGTCAATTTGGGGAGAGTCCAATTCTGTGATTTCAATTTTATCTAAATGAGGCCAAGTCCTTAATTCATCTTCTTTGACAATGTCTGCAGAGACGTCGGGTAAACTGGGTAACGCGTACACCTCTGTCAACTTGAATTCTCTGGCTTCATTAATTCCTTTAACCTTCAAGTCCAGCTTAAATATTGATTGAGTTCTTTCGCCAAAGATAGTCGAAATTTGCATACGCTCCTTTTCTCCTTGGACACCTAACTTTCTCATCAATCGATTGGTGCAAAGAGTGGCATTCGAGCCGTCATCCAAAAACGCATAGGTGCGTAAAACCTTTGAAGTTGAAAGTGGTAAAGAAACTTCAACAGGTACCACTTTCAGTCTTGCTTTACGGGAAGATTGTAGCGTAGACGAAACGGTTTTTCCACCACCAAAGCTCCCAGAATTGGCTCTCTCATCTGCGGCAGGCAAGCAACTCCTGTCGGAGTAGTGTAGCAGGCTGTGATGCAGGCGGCCACAACCTTCAGTCTTGCATCTTCCTAAACTTGGACAGTTTCTGGCAATATGCGTCTTTGATTTAAGACAATTAAAGCATAAGCGTGCTTCACTAACTAAGCTCAAGCGTTCTTTAACAGTTCGCTTCAAAAACGTTGGGCATTTCCACAGAGGGTGACTTTGATCGCATGCAAAACATTTGGCGGACATGCTTGAGGATGATTGATGGACTTGAGTGGTGGTTACAGTTCTCTTCTTAAATGCAGGATTGTCAGACTCTGGTTTACGTGTTCCAGTGTGCAGCATCCGACCAAAGCGAGTGTTCAGCAGCATGGCATTATGCTGCACAAAGTCCAGGAGAGCCTTAAAATCAGGTTCTCTACCTGTTGCATACATAGAAGCACTTTTTCTTTGAAACTCTCTTTGCAATGAGTGTGGTAGACGCAGGAAAACTTTATCGATAGTGTCATGGTTGTTCAAATTTGCGTCGTAATTCCATTCCGTAAGTGTGATGTAGCAGTTACGCATTTGCGTGGCCAACTTGTACATTGATTCTGCGTCACCTTCTCGCAGCCTCGGTCCTTCTTTAATCAGCTTCATATGCGCAGCTACAACTTTGTATTCCTGGCCAAACTGTTCTTCTAAAATCCTTTTAGCAGTTATAAGAGCTCTTTCAGGTGGGCGCAAAATGATGGTAGATTGAACAGCATCGTACGCCTTGCCAGTACAATGACTAATGAGGTAAGTTAAGTTAGTCATGGGATCTTTTACACGACTCGCAATATTATCGTTAAAATCAGTGATAAAGCGATAATAATCCAATGGGTCCCCTGTGAACTTTCGTACGTCTCGTGGCGGCAAAGGGGCTTGCTTCATTCCTTCGGCCAAGACTTTGAATGCTTCAGACCAATCTCCAACTTGTGGCTGCGGCACCTTATTATGCGCAGCATGCTGAGCCCCTGTCGTAGATTTGCTGATCACTGACTTCGGGCTAGTAGTCCCCTCGGCGGGAAACCCTGGAGGGGCTGGAGGCAAACTGGACCCACCTGGAACTGTCAACTGGTGACCTGCGTAGGACCCACCTGGATACTGGGATCTGGGGTTGGGCCCTCCTACGTTGCCAGGCAAGGGGTTACCACACGACACTTCCTGCGTGGCAGGATTCACGCTTGTACTATTACCGGTACTCTTACCTTGATCCGCCACAGCACTTGTACTTGTGTCAGAAGTGCTCGACTGGCCGCCAGGTCCATCTGTCTGCTTAGACAAAATGGACGCCCAGGACACTTCTTGGTCGTGCGACCTGCAGGTGGAGCTATCACTCAAAACTCCACTGCCAAACTTTTCTACCAATTCCACTTCTATGGCCTCCCTATGTGCTTGTGCCAGCTTTCGGGACAGCTCTGCTTGCTCACAATCCAACTTTATGAGCTCTTGCTGAAATGCAACTTGTTGTTTCTTTAATGAGAGCTCCTTTTCCAATTGCTCAGCTCTCTTTCTTAGCAGTTGCGCCTTACTGCTTGACTGCTGAAGAGAAGGTGAACTTGAGCTCAAATTACTTCTGGTCTTATCGGCATGGCTCGCATTCTCAGCGCCGGCGTCAGTGCTCGTCTGACCGGCCGTGGAGTTTGGAGAGAGTGGATCAAATTCACTTAAATCCAGCATGCCGTACGCTGTCGTTAGCTAGAATAAATCAAATTGTCCCAAACGATAAATTCACAAACAGTCTTTAAATATTTTCAAATGATGTAGTGTCTGATAGCCCAAAGCTTATTTTCTGTCTACCGAGACCCCACAGTTCAGGTCGCCGTCCACCAATGACTACTGAAAGGGCACTGCAGGAGCTTTATAATCGGTTCAAATGCTCAAAAAATATCAAGTCCGGTAGAATTTAGAACAATTATATTAAAGGCGTAACAGTTCAAATTAATATTTCGTTAATCAGAATACGAGTCAAATTTCTGGATAGTTCACCGCAGGATTTAGAACGGATCAGACGATGACGAATCAATATTAATTCCAGTAGCAAATCCACAATACGTCATTCCTATAGAGAGTTAAGTATTCGCCAACTCCGCATAAGTAAGAGACACATTCAAATAGACATACCGGAAGGAATAAATTAACGGGTCACATGAGGCGCAATGAGCACGCGAAGAGTATACAAATGAGTATACAGTAAATGAGTTAATGAGATTTGAAAATAATTAACTCTCCAACAGTGCCGTAACCTTAAAGCAAAAAAATAACATAAATCATTGAGAAACGTAAGCTAAGCTGAGTTACGCTGCAGCGGTCTAAACATAAACGATACGGTACACTCAAACTGCCAACTAATACAGAGGGTAAAGTTGCCACAGTCTATTCTAACACAACAAACATCTAACTACCTTAGAACGAATTCTCAACTACGCTGGATACCCGGCCAAGAAATACCATAAATGCTTGAACCAGGTTGAACCCTAGCCGCGTAAATTTCAAGAACTAAGTCACGTGATACAAGAAAAATGAAATATCTGTGCGATAAAGTTGGGCAGTAGCAGTTATGACTCATCCACAGGCGATAGTGAAAAACAACACAACAAAGGCGAGATTGACCACTACAAGCACATTGCAGCAGATTGAGAAGTGTAGAATAGGGTGTAACACTAAGGTTACCTACTTACCAACTTAGTGTTTAACCATTCCAGAACACCCTAATGCTTGGAATTTGATGATTGATACAACAGAAACTTACGAAAGACATCAACAACCGTGCATGCTGTGGGTTATCAATCGGTAGGTTTATTTATTGAAACTGACTGAACTGGCCAAAACTGGCCAAAACCGACCTGAAATAATTTGAAATAGAATAATATTTAAGTTGTAGTGCATGTTGCAAGTAATGAATAGTAATTTTTTAATCTTTCATTGGAATTTTTTCCTTCAATTTTGCAAAAATTGGCCAGTTTCGATAAATAAACTTTCTGCGACATTTATCGAAACTAACTGAAACTGACTTAAACTGGTCAAAATTGACACAAAATTGCTCAGACTCGTATGTCATTTATGTTTTGTTGTGTTTGTTTATTATAAAGTAGATGGGAGTTTGCCAGCAAACCCAGTGAACAACCAATGCGTAGCTAATGCTGTGATGCTCAAAAGTACTTTTTGTCTACCATAAAATCAGCAATTATTCAAAAATATCTGATAATGGAACCTCCAGAAAAGTAGAGTCAAAATATTTGTGAGTTAAATATCTCCTGATATCATACAACACTTGCACTCTAGCTTGGGCCGTTCAAAAAATTGATTTTTGAGGGTCCATTTGGGGGGTTCTCGGGGGGGTGGCACACCCAAACTGCACCAAAATATTTGTTTGTTAAATCTCTGCTGAGATCAAAACAAACTGGCACCCAAAGTTAAGCCATTCAAAAAATTGATTTTTGGGGGTCCATTTGGGGAAGTCCCAAGGGGGCACCCCCAAACTATGTCAAATATTTGTCTGTTAATTATCTGCTGATATCATGAAACATTGGCACCCTAAGTTAAGCCGTTCAAAAGGTTGATTTTTGGGCGGTCTATTTGGTGGGGTTCCAGGGGTGGTAGGCTACCCCCAAACTATGTCAAAATATTTGTCTGTTAAATATCTACTGATATCAAAACAAACTGGCACTCTATGTTAAGCAGTTCAAAATTGATTTTGGGGGGTCCATTTGGGGGGTTCCCCGGGGAGGTAGCACCCCCAAACTATGTCAAAATATTTGTCTGTTAAATATCTACTGATTTCCAAAAAAACTAGCACTCTAACTTGAGCCGTTCAAAAACTTGATTTTTTGAGGCCCCATTTTGGGGGGGTTCCCGGTGGAGTTGTCCAAAAAAATTTCGGGAGAAAAAATTGCATTTGCAGCTTAACAACTTTCCACAAAAATTAGGTTTCGATGTTTCGTGGTTTAGGAGAAAAGAAGCGTACAAAATTTAGGAAGAAAAAAAGGAAAAAATAGGAAAAAAAAAGAAAAAAGCCTCAGAGTGGCCAAAAGTGGGTTGGTTGGGAGGAAAGGGTGTCTTAAGACATACAACCATACGAAATATTTTTTGCCGTACATAAGCTGTTTTTGACTGAGACCGCTTCTTACACCAAACTTGCGGAGCGGTTTTCGGGTTCTAAAACCAAAGTCACGTGACCTGTTGCTCGAAATTTGGTACAAACATATAACTCATTAATCTCAAACTGCTGTCAAAATTTCATGTAGCTAGACCCAACTGTTCTCGAGCTGTAAGCTAAAGTCTGAAATTCCATACTTGTTAGTCGGAAAATGGCCGAGTAAAAACAAAGGAACATGCAAGGCGAGCGTCGGTCGTTCCAATAATAACTTTTCAATCTTTAGTTCGAGTTTTTTCCGATTAATTCAACAACGGTAGGCCAGTTTCGATAAATAAAATTTTTTCGAGATTTATCGAAACTGGCCAAAACTGACACAAAATAGCTCAAACTTGTATGTTATTTATGTTTTGTTGTGTTTGTCTATTATGAATAATATTTTTTCCATGTTTAGTTCGAGTTTTTTCTGGTTAAAACGACCAGCCAGTTTCAATAAACAAACCTACTCTTATTGCTTTATTTGTTATCAGTCATAGACCTACTCGTACTGTAGAACAGTTTTCCTTTTATGCGCAAAAAAGTGCGAAAAGTGCGAAATTTTTTGCGGCATTTTTGCAGTAAAATTTTACGGCGTTAGCGCGTTGTTGTTTTGCCAACTTTCAGCGTTTTCTATTTTGCGCCAAAATTCGTTACTTACAACCGGCGTTACGGCGCGATGTCGTTTTTCTCCCGATGTTTGGTGGAAATGGAACTAGACGAAGCTAGCACAGAAAGTGCGGCTCTCCGCCGGGTGACTTTTTTGCAGGACGGCAAATATCCCTAGAAAAATTTCACGGTTTCCAAGCCGGTGACCTTTTTTTTTGAGATCAGTGCAAAAGTCGTAAAGTGCCAGTAGAAAGTAGAGTGATGATCGTGTAGCATTACTGCCTACCGGTATTTTGCAAACTTTTCAATGAAAAGCACAGTGCAGCAGAGTGTGGAGTGTAGAATAGGGCCTAACAATAGCTAGGGTTACCAACTTAGCATTTAACCATTATGGAACGCTTACTGGTGACTGTTAATGCCTAGAATTTGAAGATTGATGCTGGATGCAGCTGAAGCTTATGACATACGAAAGACATCAACAACAGTGCATGCTGTGCGATATCAGTCATAGAGTGATAATCGTGCAGCGTTGCTGATATTTTTAACAAATTCCAAGCCTCTAATTCAAAATTAGCTTTGGTAATTATACTGTGGCTTGCTACAGAGCTACCGGTACATACCATTACCTTACATTATAAAATTTTTAAAAAGGCAGAGGCAGCTTTTACGTTGCATAAGAATAAGAAAATTGTTATTCTAGTTCTAATCCCAACCCTAAACCTAACCCAACGCTAGCTCTAATGTTAATCCTAACCCAAACTCAAAATCTTACCCAAACCCTAGCCTGATCTTGTAATGATAATTTAGAAAATGAGAAATAGTAAATGAGCGCTCACTTTTTGCTTTCTTATTCTCTTTAAGGGTGTTGCATTATGTAACACTAGCTAGTCTACTTCTTAAAAAAACAACAGGTCCACTGGTGCCCTTCTCTTGGGGTAAAGCTTCTTTCTCCAAAGCTCTTTCTCTTTGCATTTTGTGGTCATTAGGGAAATCTAAATTCTTTCACTTTAACACCTTTTTCATGCCTTTTATGAACGATTACAAACCTATACGACAAATGCTAGCAAAATGTGGGTAATATTTTTTTGGAAGGCTTTATTTCACCGGAAATTTTTGTCTACTTTTTTATTAATTCTGACTCAAATCCAACCCAACTCAAATGCCTACTCTAAAACTATCCGCTAATCGAACCCTAACCCAAATCCTAACCTAAACCCTAATCTTAATCCCTAAAAAAGCAAATGAAAAAAGTGCAGATGAATATTTCTCACTTTCGTTTTACTCTCTTTAACTTGAAAATTTGCAGTGAAATAGTCACAACCTTTTTTTTTCGAAGTGTCTTGGCGCACGGAACGTGCGCGGTTAAATAAACAAACATTCCGATGACGTCATTCGTTTTCGAAAATTTTTATTGTGATTATTATAGTTATAGGTTTGGTTAGGGTTTAGGTTAGGGTTTGGGTTAGGGCTAGAATTAGGGTTAGGGCTAAGACTAGTGCTTTGGGTTTGGTTTTTTAGCCTTAATTACGAAATGTCTGCGCGCACGGAACGTGCGCCAAGCCTTTTCCTTTTTTTTTAGGACACATTAGGACCCGACCTAATGCATCCTAACAAATCGATACTTTTTTTAGGATGATTTCAAAAATCAACTCAAATCTAGTTCATTTAATTAAAAATTTAATTGGAATTCAATTAATAGCAACTTAAATCTAGTTTGTAATAAAAACGAAGTGGCTATTTTGCCTCTGGAGGCAAAATAGTGTTTTTCCTCTGTTTGGGTTAGGGTTTGGGTTAGAGTTAGGGTTAGGGTTGTGATTAGGGTTAGAGTTTTGGTAAGGGTTTGGGTTAGGATTAGGTTTAGGGCTAATTTTCCACTTGCGGCAAAATAGCCGTAAGGACTATTTTGCCTCCAAATGACAAAATAACATGGGGCTATTTTGCCTCTAGAGGCAAAATAGCCACTGCCTAATAAAAATTAGATGTGAGTTCATGTGGTAGTACAATCATAAATGCAGTAGCGGTACGCACTAACATACCTCTTTGTCTGTTCATGCTAAAAAAAAGTTTTAAACGCCATTAAAATCATTTGAAATGTGTTTGTATAGTTTCATTAAAATCATCAAACTAAAGTGATTTGAAGTTTGAAGATAGGCCTGAATGACTAATCGACATAATTCACTGCAAATTCTAAGTAAATTCGTTACGAATGTGCTGATTAATCAGTATTCTCTATTTTTTTGGAATTGGCATCAGTAAAATATGGCCAATACTTGCCGATTCTTTGAACAATAATATTGCTAATTTTTTTTGATCAAATCATTTTACATTTATATTTTTTACCAGAAAGAAACAATTTTTTTTTTGGCAGTGTCTGCTGCACCGGCCCGGTTTCCACATCTAATCGCTGCTGCACTGGCGGCGCCAGTCGTTTTATTTTGCTGTTCAATTTACTATCTCTCAAGCTGGCATCGCTGCCCAAACTCTTACTCTAATCATAAGGTTTTAAAGAAAAAAAAAAATTATGTAGTGAAATAGCTCTCTAGCGCTATATTCGCCAAGGGTGTCCAGTGCGAATTGATACCCCAATCCTCGGCTCGGCAGCCAAGCGTGCTTACCACTACACTATCAGAGCTTCGCATTTGGTGTGTCAAAGTGCAGTATTTAAATCAAATCAATCAGAAAAAAGCAATATAACATGCTGCCGGTGCTCCAGTGATTTGATGTTGGAAACCGGACGGGTGCGGCAGACACTACGTTTTTTTTTAAGGAAAGCGTTTACACCCGTTACAAAAGGGAAAACTACAAATCACAAAAGTAAAAATAAAACAAGTTTTTTGCGGCCACATTGCTCATTGTTTTGCTCAGTTGCATATTGTGCAACACGATGGTAGAAAAAGTTTTTAATATCTGGTAATAAGTCAATTGTGATGTTTTTGACGTTTGCAGGCCAGAGTTTTATGTTTAATCATTTACGTCCCATCTAGCCTAAAGGCTACCAGCGCAAAAGCTGAGTGAAGAGCCACGAGAACTGCGACTACATAAAAACTAGCAATCCAAAAATGTTTTCTTTCTGCAGAAATCGAACCTGCAGCCTTTCATTACTGGTCTACTTTGGATTACCTCTCGCTAACATCAAAAATATCACAATAGACTTATTATTAAAATCATAGAACAAGCAAGTTGCTGGGTTTAAATAGCCAAAATTAAGCGTGCGAAAAGACCTTTTCTCTAGCTCATGGTAGAGCAGTGGACCGGTAATACAAAGGCTGCAGGTTTGATTCCTGCAGGAAGACAGCTTTTTCGCATTGTTTGTTTTTGGGTAGTTGCGGTTTCCTGTGGCTCTTCCCTAGGCTTTCGCACTGGTAGCCTTTAGGCCAGATAGCATGTAAACAAACAAAAAATAGATTATTGCATTTGCACGATTCTTTTAATAAAGCTATTGATTACAAAACAAATGGTGTGGTTTTAACTGCAGCAAACAGTAAGCTTGAAAATGTAACACGTGTAGGTCTGAAGGTGCCACTATACCAGAGGTGGAAAAAGTGCAATTAGAAGCGCAAGGTGCAAGTTTCACAACCTCCGTGATTTCGGAAGTTGCATCGAGCTTTAATTTTTTATTTTGAAACATTGCAGAAGTTGTGTTGTGGACTAAAATCTTTATAATTTGTTGCGCTTTAATTGTGCTGCGCTTTCCAAGTTTTTTTGTTTTTTTGGTTAGTAGCGTAATTCTATACATTGAACTTAATTTTGTTCAATTTTCATCGTAATATTGATCATAAATGTCAACCTTGTTTAACAAATTGTTTACTCTTTTTCTGCCTAATGCAAAAAACTAAACTACCAAATGCCATTAAAGGATATTACCGCATTGGTTGAATGATGTCAGCGACATACAGTTAGTTATTTTGTAATGGTGTAGCCATTAGTTTTTCCTTTGGTTTTGCTTTCAGTGTTAACACTTGCTTGTTTGCAAAGCATTGCTGTAATGTAAACACGCTCCACTTAAATTAACTATGTCCAGCATATGTATAAAAGTCATATAGTAATCAAAGAATCGACATTTCAACAAGAACTGGCATCGGCAAAAAACTTGGTTTCAGTACATCCCTAAAATTTGTCTTAAAACATCTCTGTCCTAAAAAAATACTGCGTCCTAAAAAAAGTGTTATCATAATTCACTGTAAATTTTAAATAAATTCGTCCTAAAACATCTCCTTCCTAAAAAACTACAGCGTCCTAAAGAAAGTTCAAAACTTTTTTAAAGGTGCTGTACCTTGATTTTTTTAGGATGGAGATGTTTTAGGATGAATTTATTTAAAATTTACGGTGACTTATAAGGATTAGTCATTTATCTTCAACTTTGCAACACTTTAGTTTGATGATTTTAATAAAACAACCCAGATTTTGAATGATTTTAATTCAGTTTAAAACTTTTTTTTAGGTTGGAGAGATGTTTTAGTATTAGGGTGGTCCTTATTTCAAAATTTTGGAAAACTATACAGGAACCGGGCTAGATTTGTTTGTTTTCGATAAAAAACTGTGCATGCAAAATATCTCAGAGAAAAATTGAAGTTTACAGGTTGCACATGAACAGTGAAAATTTGAGTTTATTCATATGCTACAGTATATACAATCATACATCACGAGACGAGCACGGCCCTATCAGAACGCTCTAACAGATGTAACCCTTGTTTAGAAGGAAAAGTAGCGATATTACAAGTAGGGTTGGATTGATTTTGAATTTTGAATTTGAATCCGCTCACGAATTATTGATGAATTTGAATTTGAATTCGACTTTTGCAAAATCAATGAATTTGAATTTGAATTTGAATTTTGATTATTCAAAGTCAATGAATTTGAATTTGAATTTAGTTTTTTCAAAGTCAATGAATTTGAATTTGAATTTAAAAATTAAGAACAAAATGAATGAATCCAACCAGTGCCGTCGCTAAAAGGGGCAAAGGGGGCCGTACCCCCTAACGGCCGCTTGTGCCTCCATTTTGGTTGACTAAAAACACTGCTTTTGAAACATCACGCAACGACAAGACAACAGACAGTCAGACAATGATGGAAAAAGGAATAATTACGTTTAAACATAATTTTCCTCTAATGTTTTTTCGATTCTTTGCAACATTGCTGGCAACCAACTGCTGTACATTAATCTGACTTTACGGATGTGTCGCGGAATGGTGGAAGAGACATGTAAGCATGCAGAATTGTTACCGGTACCTCGTTAGTGATCATGACATGAAACAATGCGTGAAAACTTTTTTTCAAAGACCAGCTGTTTTGATTTTTAGAGCACACTCAACATTTTGAGGTCACACTCAGTGGCGCACTAAGGTGACGGGGCTTAAACCCCATTTGCAAAGTCACTTAGAAAATTTAATCTCAAAATACGAGCGTTTAAACATATTTTGGACTTGACCAAAAGTAAGGGGGGTTGAGGTGCAAAGCAATTCAATTCTTTGAAATGACTTTTGAATTTTAGAAATTTAGTTATTCATATCGCTTCTAAAAGTGTGAAGTATGATTTTAAAATGGTGTTAAAATTGCATTTTTTTTGCTTCAAAATTGCCCAGCGGCCGGGGGCACCGCCCTCAGGCCCCATACACATTCACTTAGTATTTAGTATCTATGTCTGTCTGTGAAACGCTTGAGTTGCATCAGTTTGTTCAGCTCGGGGGCTAATTTAAGCAGTTTTTGTACAAAAAAAAATTTCGTTCACCTCTCTTAGCAAAATCCTAGTTGTACGTCTGATAGCATTCACTGCTGTGGATAGATTTTTCTAGCGATTAATGGCCGCCGACAAAACGAGCTAAGAAACGTGGCCGGCCTTATTTTAAAATTGCGCAAAATTGTAGCCATACAAGATCTGAAGATCAATTTTTGTACGCAAATTTTAGTGCCTCCCCCACTTTTGGCTAGTGCCCTTTCACTTCGTTTGCTCTGGCGACGGTACTGGATCCAACGCTGGATTTAAGCAACTTGAGTTGTTAGTATATTACACACCTGCAATCAGGACCTCAGAGTGAAAAATTTTCAGGGGGTGCGAAGGTCGATACCGCGCCCCCAAATCTTATTGGGGCTCATGGCGTTAAATCGTTTTTTGTCGGATGGGTGTAGATCTTTATTTAAAAGTGAGGGGATAACGATATTCGCATACAGTTAGGACCTACGAAAAACACAACTAGACATAAAATTGGTTTAAATCCAGCTAGGGAGTCTGGGGGGGCGCTGTGAGCTCCCCCAGTGGGGTTCGGGGCAGAGCCCCGGAAGCTTCAGCACTTTTTATGTTTCTCGAGGGTAAAATACAGCGTTTGATCAACATCTCAGCACCAAACTTGCTTAAATTGACAAGCAGAAAACGCGATATACATGAAAGTAAGTATGTGAAATGGGGGATGATGACATTGACACAATATTATACAATATAACGACTTTAATACTGCAAATCCCAATATTTTACTGATAAAAGTTTTAAGAAGTCATCTGCAATCATGGACTTCACAAACCCAAATACCTATTAAATTCATACAGACAGAGTGAGTTACTTAATGATGGTAGTATAGTATGTCAACTTTGACTCCGCTCTCTGAGGTTAAAATGCTTTTGGATGTCTGAAAATGTGGGCCCTCATAAATTGTTATACCGTAGAAATTAATTAAGGCTTTCAAGTCAGAGAAATGCAACAAAACGTTAAGTTCAGTGCAAGTGTATGGCTTTTGATACATTTTCCTTTTTTTTTAATCAAATCGGCCATTATTGGATGCCCTAAACGCTGTGTAGCAAAAACAGCGAACAATTATCAGAAGTGAATAGGCTGACCGATATTTTTGCTGTAGGCAAGTTTGATTATGGTGTTATGGTGCCATACCAAAACTTAACGCGGAAACCTGAACTCTTCCAGGCCCCCCCCCTGGGCCCGGGTACGATGTACCCCCTGAACCCCCTCTCGCAGGCCCCGACTGCGATGCGCTAGTACACATCTGCGACTGCAAGACTGCAACTTGCTAGATGCAAATTGCAAAATCCTCTTTGAATCTTGGGGGTAAAAAAGTGGGGGTTGGATTGAATTTGAATTTTGAATTTGAATTTGAATCCGCTCACAAGTTATTGATGAATTTGAATTTGAATTCGACTTTTGCAAAGTCAATGAATTTGAATTCGAATTTTGATTTTTCAAAGTCAATGAATTTGAATTTAGTTTTTTTGAAGTCAATGAATTTGAATTTGAATTTAATTTTTTCAAAGTCAATGAATTTGAATTTGAATTTAAAAATTAAAAAAAAAATGAATGGATCCAACCCTGATTACAAGCAAATCCGGTTAACACTCTCAACCAAAGAAACAAACTTGCATCAAAATGTCAACACAAAGCCAAATATAAACCCAAGAAATCATCAGCCTTATGAAACCACATTTAACACAAATCGGTTGATCACTGTGACATAAAATGGCGCTTCGTATCTCGCACAGTGTTTAAATTTTGCAGTGTTTTTTCACTACGTTTGATAAACGCACATTCGCAGTGTTTGATTAAGATGTTCATTCTCCAAAGTTTATGCTTACAGTGTTTTGTAACAGCCGCGCTCCGCACCATCGACCCAGGTTGAGGCCCCTGGCTGGTGCGTACCACAGTTAACCCTAGTGGGATAGCTTAAGCTCGCGCCCATCACAGAGCTCTTGGTGCGAGGATTGGGAGACGTAAGTGGTGTACTGAGGTCGTTTGCCGTTTTTGTTTTTGTTTAGCTTCCATTCAACCCGACAAACCAATTAGGGAGAAACAGCTTGTGGTGTTTTTTTTTATCTTTAACTGAACTTCCTGTACCGCTAACTGGGGGCCCATGTCCATTGAGCACTTTAGAAATGGTAAAGACAGTGTGCAAGTTAATTATGCATCATGTATTTTTTATATGTCTTCTCCTGTAATCGGAAGTTGTTTTCCTCAATAAGTTCGACTGGAATCAGAGTATTAATTTCTGGATAAATCTCAAACCTCATGCACTACGAACATTATTGTATTACTCGGATTCTAGGATACTTATTAAATTTGCTAAAATACTTAGCGAATCTTTAAGGCTACCAAAGTAAAAAAAATGACCAGAAAGATTTTGATGTGGACAATGCTCTGACCATAGACCATCATGACAAAGGTACCAAAATTTTCTTCTGGCTCAGATGAGAATGTTATAGAATAGAATCAATGAGAACAGAGGATGTAGGAGTGGCAACTGGAAAGTCCAAAATAATAAATCGAGCAAAGATTTTGAAAGATCATCTTTAGAACTTAAAAAAAAATAGCCCGTTATATTCTGAATCATAGGCGTAGCCAGGGGGGGGGCCGGGTCCCCCCTAATTGAAATACCACCAATGATATAAAATTATGATAACATAGGCTAAGCGATGTTTAGTTGCAGTAACAGACAAAGAGAGAGCCCAGGGACCCCTGACTAACATCCAGGGGCCCCCTAAGTAATAACCAGGGGGCTCTTAACTGACAACCAGGGGGCCCTGGGGCCCCTAACTAACGACCAGGGGGCCCCTAACCAACAACCAGGGGGCCCCAGGGCCCCAAAGTAAAAAACAGGGACCCCCAGGGTCCCTAACTAACAACCAGGGAGCCCCAGGGCCCCTAGCTAAGGACCAGGGGGCCCCTAACCAACAACTAGGGGGCCGAGGGCCCCTAACTAACGACCAGGGGGCCCAGGGCCCATAACTAACAACCAGGGGGCACCTAACTAACGACCAGGGGGCCCAAGGCCTATAACTAACAACTGGGGGGCCCTGAGCCCCTAAACAACAACCAGGGGGCCCCGGGGCCTCTAACTAACAACCAGGGGGCCTAACTAATGACCAGAAGACCCCAGGGCCCCTAACCGACAACCAGGGGGGCCCTGGCCCCTAACTGACAAACGGATGACCCGGGGCTTCTAACTGACAAATAGGAGGCCCTAGGACCCCTAATTGACAACCAGAGACCCCCAGGGCCCCTAACTAACAACCAGGGGAGCCCAGGGCCCCTAACTGATGACCAGAGGGCCCTGGAGTCCCTAACTGATGACCAAGGGTCCTGGGCCAGGGGCCCCGCAATTCAAATTTTTAACAACACATGCGCAAAACCTGTGAAAAATCGAAAAGTTTTGTGCTAAAAGTTGCAACCCCAAGCCCTCGTTTAACGTTATTATGAACTTAATGCAATGACAAAGGCGGTAATGCTAACCCCCAACTGAAATACTACCAATGATACATATAATGAGAGCATAGCCAGTATGTTGTCCTTGTCCGGTGGTGCGATTTCTTTAATTTAGGATTTACGCGTGCAAAAGCAAGTAATAATAATGACGATCACCTGTCCACGTCATTATAATGTCATGCAATTCCTGGAGGTTTCAAAAAACTGTCAAGTGACTTGACTCGAGTCCTCCACGTTTTGGAAAAAAAGTTATTTCAAGTTTGTTTTAAATGTTTTTTATGAAAGAACTTAAGGGCACGATCTTATCTCAAAATCATAGGTGTAGCCAGGGGAGTGGCCCAGTGGGGCTTGGGACCCCTCAATTGAAATGTCACCAATGACACAAACTTGACAAAAAATAACCTTGTTTCTTCCTTTTCAGTTTCTTTTAGCATCGTTGCATACAATATTACCTGCGTTCAACAGTAATTAACAATAAATACTACTGACGACCATGGGGCCCGGCGTACCTCCTTAATTCAATCTTTTCCAACCAATTTAAACGTATAACCATGGAGAAATCTGGGATTTTTGTCCAAAAGTTGCTATCTCAGGCGCTCATCTTAACTTTTTATGAACGTAATGCTATAACCAGCGCCGTATTTGCCATATGGCACAGTGCCAGGGCCCGGGCCTCAGATGATAAGACTTTTTTTGGTCTTCACTTATATTTGCCAGAAAGATGTTGCAAAAATACCCTAAGTGCCAGTGGCCCTGCGTAATGTAAATCTGGCCCGGGAATAACATGTTTAGTAAGCATAACTATCTATTGTACCAACAATTCACCTCACCAGTTTTTTCGAACAAAATACTTTTAAAAAAATAGCTTGGGAAAATGCTCATTGAACAAATTATTGAAATTGAATTGAGGAGTCCTGGGCCCCCTGGCCGTACATGTAATCCTGTAACTGGTTAACTTCATGACAAAACAAAAATCTCTAAGGAAAATCTTCGAGTGGATTATTATTTACTGCTAAAATATAGCAGAAGGCAATGTGCCTTACTTCCCTCTACATGGACCAAATCACCCACAATTAAAATTTTACACTGTAATGCATGATTTTAAACGTGTTTTGGAATTTAATTGCAAGTAAAAGGAGGATTGAACAATTAAATTTTTCGATTGACTTTCTAATGTTAAAAGTCTAGTTCTTTCAAATGGCTGTGAGGACGTGCGAAATGTGATCCAATGGGATTAAAATAGCTTTTTTTTCCAAAAACTTACAAAAATTGCCCAGCGGCAGCTGGGGGCTCCGCCCCCAGACCTCTGTCTGTGGTACGTTTGAGTACACTACCATACTCAACACTTCTCCTAAGTTGGACATTTGCATTTTCTAACGATTAGTTTTCGCCCTCTCCCTTTACCAAAATCCTGGTTAAGTGCCAACGACTACAGCTTCAGATCTTCCATTCTACGATATCTTTGCCCCACAAAAAGTTCCTTTTTTGAAAATTTCTGATGACGTCATTGCATGTGATTTGTGGTTTGGCCCCCCCCCCCCCCCAATCAAAAATCCTGGCTACGCCTATGTTCTGAATATACTCTATTTTTTTAACAAAGTTTCGTACCAGTTAGTCTCAAGCAAATGGCATTGTATGAGCATTAGAAAAATGGGAATTGTCTGAGAAAGTTTTTGCTACAGGATAATTTGTTTTTAGGCATGAATGTCTCAAACACTAAAAGTAAGAATCTGGTGCTTGCATCTCCATTAAAGCAAAACTTGAACAAAATCAGAAATTGATTAAGGGCGCCAGAACTGATTATGGCGCCCCAAAGTTATGCTTGCCATAAACAGGTTTACTATACACCAGAACTGCATGGTAAACTGATTATGGCGAGCATAGCCCAAAGCATCATTTCTTGTATCTGTAATAAACTTAAATATAGAAAATATCTTGGACTTGCTAAAAATGTGGCAAAATTTAATTGATAAGAGAATTGGGGCAACTGTAATGAAACAAATTCTCTGGTCGGCTTTGGTACACGTCTAAGAAACTATTGGTTAAGTGTTTTTGAACCAAAGGTGCATGATGACATAAAGTGACGAACGGTTGCAGCTCTTTACGAAGATGAAAACTTTACCAAGCCTGCCATTAAAAAACATCAATTGGAAAAACTGGTTTGCTGATTAAACACAATTAATTGGCTTTTTTCAAAAAAAGAAAATGGATGACAAATTTTTATCAATTGACTTTGATTCTCGGAATGAATTATCAGGCTCATTGATGACAGTCAGAAAGTTGGTTTAAGAAATCCAAGTCCCGAATGCAAATATACAGGAATACGTCTGGCTAATTGAAAAATGCGAAGAAGATCAGCTTCAATTCCACGTGCATTTTACTACAAAGCATATCATAGGCATGGTTTTTGCTAAGTGAGAAGAAAGACAGTACACTGGTTATTTGGCAACATGCAATAAGTTGAGTTACTCCCATAATATCACTGCTTTTGAACAGCTAACACTATGTAAACAGCGAAGCCCTTATCTTTGCAAAATTGGGTGTTTATGAAAAACTTTACTATCTTTGTGCAACCTCTAAATGCTTTTCTATCTCGGAAATTTTTCACACACTATGGTTTTAGCCTAAAAGGAACACATTTACTTCGGTTCCCATGATAATTTTGATTGTTTAATTTTTGCTATGTATTTAAGAACCACCCTATTTAGTATGTACCAGTACTGCATTTATTACCATATGAATTGACATCTATAATTTTTTATTAAAAAGTAGTTTTTGGTTGATTTTAATTGGATTCCAATTAAATTTTAAATTAAATAAGGTAGATTTGAGTTGATTTTTGAAATTGTCCTAAAAAAAAGTATTGGCTTGTTAGGATGAGTCCTAATGCATCCTAAAAAAAGTGTTACCCCTAAAATGTTTTGCATTGAAGTTTGAAAGTGCATAATTTGGGAATAACCTAACTGGCCTTTAGGCCTAAACTGATTGTGCAATAATTGCATAAAACTTACTGGCTTGCTAACAACTGGAATCTTAGTTTAAGGTTTAGGCAGCTACAAAGTATAATGCTTCAATATGCAATCATTTGTTCAGATAGGTTATCTATGGTAAGCAATAGGCTATAGCAGGCTTGGCATCAGAGTGGTGTGACTGGGGGGGCATAAATAATTGTTTGGAGGGCATAAAAACATTTTTCCCTTGAATTCAAGGGTGAAGACCCAAAAAAAAGGTCTTCTTAGCGAAATATAAGCAGAATTCTGGGGTGAAGCAAAAAAAAGTCTTCTATGCAAAGTATGCTCATCATACTACGAATTCTGGGTTGAAGATCAAAAAAAAGGTTTTCCTTGCAGAATATGTGCATGATTCTACGAATTCTGGGATAAAGACAAAAAAAAATTGCCGAAAAGCAGTTCTTGCCCATAAATTCTGAGTTGATGATCAGTATTTTGGAGTTCTCAGACTCCAAACTGCACTCCAATGGCACGGAGCCTGTTACTTTCTTTAGAGCACAATCCTCGCTTTGGGGGGCACAGTTCTTGTTTGGGGGCACACTGGCACAGCCCTGAAATGCCCCCCGTGGCGTCGAGCCTGGGCTATTGGCTACTTCGCCTAAAGCACTAAAATCTTATCTTAATGTGAAATAGTTTGCTTGCTCTTGGCTGCCAAAACACTTGAAGGAAAACAGCTAACCTCTCTGAATTCAAACAGCGGCTGTTCCACTACTTTATTTACATGTGCTTTCAGCAGTGGCGCACCCAGGATTTTGTAAAGGGGGGGGCCATAGGGGTGAATTCCAAAAATATTTGCAGGTGGTCTGGAGACAATGGGGGTCTGGGGGCGGAGCCCCCAGAAGCTAGCAATTTTTGAAGAATTGAGTGCAAAATAACTCATTTGGGGAACACATGTAGTAACTTTCGGCTGAATTTTATCTTTCACAACTTTTCAAATAAACTATTTTATGAACCTAAACTTGCGACTAATGGTCAGGAGTTTTGACATTAAGCGTGAAACGTATGTTCAGATTAACAAAATCGATGTCTATTGATTTTAATTCCATATTTTCCGGCTAATCAGCCGACTTGTCGAATAAGCCGAGTCCAGTTTTTAGCTTTGAAAATGAAGGTTTTCATATTACCGCCAAATAAGCCGAGGAAGAAAAAATGCGTTTAACTACCATATTTATTCGAGTACGTTGTAGTGAAATGTGCCATTGATAATGGTTTTATCCAATACGTATTACGTTCGTGCACTCGTTGCATGCACATTGCACATACCAATGGGAGACGCTATCGTGAGCGCACACGCACATGCAACGATTCAGCGTGCGTTGGAAATTCCCGCTATGTTGAGAAAAAATGCAGTTTCAACGCAATTAAGTTAACAGTAACACAATTGCAATTTTGACCTCCGGCATTTTCTGGTCCGAAGTCATACCCTCCCGATAAACCGACCCCAGAAAATAAGGTTAAAAAATTTATTCCAGAAAATCGGCGTATTAGCCAAAAAATAAGGTAGTTATGAAAACAATCGTATATATTCGGTACTCGCATATACATCTGGTACAGTATTTTCGCTGAATTTCCTGTGCCGAATTGTCACTAACTAACCACACTCGTAATTGTAGCTCACTTTATGTCAACTTAAAAAATTAACTGAAATTCAGTTTTTGATTTTTGCGTGAAAATTCATCGATCACTTGGTCCAAGTCCAAGCTGATGTCACGATGAACATAGAGCAATGCTAGTCCATTCAACCGAATTTCCTTCATCGTGGAGCGTAGGTAAGTTTTCAGATATTTCAGAGCACTGAAAGAGCGTTCATTTGTGGCTGTGGTCACCGGAAGTGTTGCTAATATATGAAAAAGAACTTCCAGAGATGGGTATGTTTCCATCTTTTTTGCATACAAAAGAGCATCCAATGCATTGTTAGGTAATGAATTACCAGTACTACTGCGGCGCAGCCAATAAGCGCGCCATCACAAAAATTCGGCTTCCACAATGTCAATGCTGCCTTCCAAAAAAGAGGCATAGAGATGAACAGCATTTCTTAAAGATTCAAAAGCAATGTCATTCTTTACGTTGTAAGCCAACTGTCAGAAGCCAAAAAGAGCCCCGGCTGGCCGGCTATAAGTGGCTTAATGGGATGGACAAGTAGGGGGATACGAACCGGCAGTTAAGGTTCTAAAAACAATAACACACTGGTAAAACCTATCCTTACTACTACACAAACAACCTAACTATACCGCGAAAAAGGTACGTGTCTTTTTCAAGGACACGCCGGTAACCTATCTCTAACCTTAACCTAGGCCAAGCTAAACGGTAACAGCTGACACATAAAACGTACTCTGACTCAACGAAATACTGTCCCTAAAATGTCAGCATAACGGCTATAAGTGTAAACACTCCTGACTAGTTTGTCTCCACGTTAACTGTGTTTGCCTTCCCACCTAACTAACGTAAACTGCTAGAAACTACACACTACACAGTTCAAAATCTCAGATGTATCACACGTGCGATATCTGACTTACACCGCTGAGACAAATAAAATATCTACGCAAAATGCCAAACTATGACGTAACAGTGAGAAACAAAAACAATAGACAACGCCAAACAAGAATTTAAATTTGCGTCAAAACTTAGTGGTCAAATGATAACTGAATCGATGAAATCAATTAGCCAACAAAATTTTTTTATTGATACTTTCTCCCCCCCCCACCCATCATCGTCATCTTGGCATTTTAGTTGAAGCACGGCGAGACAATGCGACTTCTTTATGTCATTTTCTGTGCATTTTTTTTGGAGCACTGTTGCAGTTGGGCCAAAGGGGGAGGCCATGGCATCATGGCATCATGGCCCCCCCCTGCGTGCGCCCCTGGCTTTCAGCACTCAACTAGCTCCAAGAAGCATGGTACTTAGCAGCAGCGTTCCCTGTACTTTGTCGGCAGCGTGGCCGAATGGGTAAAGGCGTCGTTTTTACGACGACTCTGATCGCAGGATCATGAGTTCAACCCGCACCCTGGTCACGTTGTTGCGTCCTTGGATAAGACACTTTTTGATAATTATCTCTGCTTGGTGGCTTCGAACAAGCAGCAAATTTACGTGGGAAGAAGTCAAAACGTCAACAGGAAAGCTTGGAAAATTGTCAACTCCTAAGCGGGTGCGGATTCATCCAAAATATAGCGCACCGTCGCTTTCTCGTGGTAGGAGGATAAAGATGCACCAATCAATCAATCAAGCTCAAAAAAGCATGAAATTTTTTCCGGCAGTTTTGCACTGAATTATTGTGAAGTTCGGCGTTTTTATCTCCTGCCAAAAATTGCCATTTTTAGTTTTCCCCAAAAACCGTAGACAGCTGTGGTTCTTGTCCCCACGCCCTTCTTTCTTGAACAAAACCCATAGAAAACTTGAGGTCAGCTTGATAACCCTTTTTTGGGGGGAGAACACCAAAATTCTCTAAGAAAAATTTTTACCACTGATTTAGAACACCTCAGCTGTGGCATTTTCACATTGGGTTCAGGACTTTCGCACTATTTCTGACATTTATGCAGGAGGTCAAAAGTTAGAGTAAACATTGTTTAGCAAGACTCAAAATAGGAGAAATTTACAAAACTGATTTATTGCACTCTCTACTTGAAACAAAATGGCCGAAATTTGGATTCTAAGGGAAAACATAAAATTTTTTCCCCTAGACTTTCTTAACCTGTTATCCTGATGAGTTGCAAGAATTGCAATGGGGTCATGCTGGTAAACTTATGTTTTAGATTTTTCCCTATGTTTTTCAAAAACAGAGTTGAATGCCCTTTTAAACTTGTGTTTTGATACATAACTATGTTTATATTTATTAAAAGGTAAATCAACTGCTACCAGGTAATTGATAGGCTTAACTAGTCAGTAGCCCAAAACATCACTGATCAGGCATTAACTCTTATTTTCTGCTTTTGTGTCTAGGCCCTGATGATTTTGGAAGAACTGTAAACAAAAAGTTGAAATGTCATCTAGTAGGCCTAGTTCAAAGGCAGATGTTGTAACTTTGATGGAACCTGGTGGACCTTTTCAAACTTCACATTGGACTGTTCGGTTTCTGTATAAGATCAGTTGTCATGGTATTTCGATATGGTATTTTGCAATGGACTACCTTCTTTCCAGATTTGTATCTACTACAACATATCAACAAGAGTCTGAAGGTTTAATGTATTTTGCATTTCAGGTGCAGTATATTGATAGTGCATATTCAAAAACTAGTACTCTGCTACCACAATGTAGATCATTTTGTGGTATGCTCTCTTTCATGCCATACTGTGCCTATTTTCGATATTTATTGCATTATATATTGTTTTAAGGTGTTCTTCTGTGTTTATATTAGCAGAGTCTTATTGATGTCTTTGTCTGACTGTTTGTAGTGTGAGAATAGTGCTGTACGGTACATTAATGCAGTTAAATCGTCTTGAGAGGCCTATTTATCAGCTTGCCTCAATTCTTTGTAGTATTGTATGTTTAGTTGATCATTTTATTTTATTAAGCCTGTAGAATTTTGAAAGGTTTTATTTTACTGGAAATTTCTATCTACATTTTTGTTATTTCTAACTCAAATCTAATCTAAACTTAAATCTTTACTCCAAAACTATCCCCATATTTAGCTCGAACCCTAATCTTAACTCTTTAAAAAAGTAAAAAAATAATAATTCCAAAGGATAATATCATAGGTGGGCAAGTTAATGCAAAACGTTAGCTTCGTTAACCACTAGTCCATTAACAAACTTCATATCTCAGTTAAAAGTTAATTCGTTGTTTTCAGCTTCAATTAACAGAAGTTAATAAAGTCTGTTAATTCATTTACATTTTGAGTGCAATTTACATTTCTTTTCATTCACTCACTTCTAGAACTTGTAATGACACTGTTAAGCTGATTGTATATAAGGAAAAATTTATTGCTATGGTGTTCTATTTTGTTACATTTTACAGTCTAATCTAGTTTGAAGATAAAAATAGGTTCATATGCACTAATGAAGCTGCGATAGGAAAATCTTTGGAAGTTGCAAACAGTGATAATTAGTAGACCGATGGGGCTGCAGCTTATTAGTTTGCACAAAACAGAACTCCTTTTTTTGCTTTTTCTGTAAAACTCTGGCTAGAATGTAACAAGTGTTACCAGTACAAGCTGGTTTGTACCTGTATGATAAATGAATAATGCAAGAATTTAATGGTGAAAACGGAAGTTAAAGAAACTTAAGTTAATTTTGTCCGTTTACATGAACAAACTTTTTAATGAATTAACTAGTTAATGAAAAAGTTAACATCATTATTAACGGATTAACGAATTTGTGCCCACTTACGGTTATTATTCTTTACCTTTGTTTACTCTATTCAACTTAGAGTTTTGAGGTGAAATAGTCACTCTCAGTTTTGATCTCTAAAGAGGCCATATAGGTTAAACAGACTTTTGGGGTAAGATAAATTGTAGTGGTCTTTGATCAACACTTTAATTTATGTACAATTGTGTAGTGCAAGCTGTTGCAAAAGTCATGCAGCATTTTTTTTTATTGTGTATACACAGTACTTAAATTGTAGGGGGGACGCCGCGTCCCCCCCATCGAGAGTTAGCGTCCCCCTATCGAGAGTTAGCATCCCCCCATCAAGGTTTAGCATCCCCCTATTGAGATTAAGACGTCCACCCATCCGAATTTGAGCGCTGGATGATGAAACGATCAAGAGCCATCCAGCACAAATAAATCTAACAAATTCCGACCAAATATAGTCCCAAATTGCGGTGAAGACCTTTTTTTTTTGTTTGGTCTTCACCTGATTTCAGGGAAAAAACATTTCAATTTTCGGAGAAGACCTTTTTTTTTTACTTCATTCCATTGCGGGGACAGAATTACATAATTTCCACTGATGTTTGGTCAAGGCTGCAAAAGCGTCCCTCCATGCAGAGTTTTATAATTTAAGTACTGTGTATACATAGCATGTTTCAGATTTATTATGATGGGGATAGAAATGCAAAGAGTGAATAATTTGAGCTTAATAATGTTCTGATTAAAATCATTAAAACCGACATAAACGTAAATATGTATTTTATGTAAAATGTATTGTATATAATAAAAATTAAGATGGTTGGCCACTTCTGGAACATCCTATATGTTTACCAAAACTACATAAAACTTTATAAAATGAGTGTTTGAAAGTACAGCAAAACAAATTATTTAAGCTTTTTAGTCCTAGTTTTCTGCTTCAACTTTATGTTTTTCATGGTGTCTGGTTTTTAGTAGCTTAAATATCTATACTTTAACTGAATAAAGTTTTTTTGAGATGTAGATTTGATTGTAAATTTAGCATGCATCATTATTTTTGCCTGTAATTAGTACCACTTCTCAAATGGATTTTGTGGTATACTTAACTTTTTTTAGATTTTCTTTTCATTCACTTTGGTTCTTATTTTTTCTCCGATGGCTTTGATTTGTTTTGTTGTTTGGTTTCCCCTTCAGCTTGTCCGTCCAAGATCGTTTTCTTATTTATCATCTGTTACAATTTCCAGGTAGGCAACGACTTTTTTTGTGTTTAGGTTCAAATTGGTTTCAGGGATATCATCACTTTTTTGATGTTTCTGTTTATAAATTAAAAATACGGTGGTTTGAATAATAATTAATGTATATTTTTTTGTTGATGATGTGCTAATTGTGTTTGCTTTTTTTGAGCTATTTGCAGATGATATTTAATTGCAATTCCAGCCCTGATTTGTGGAGACTATGAAAATCTAGTTGGCCCGGGATGTTTACACGAACAGATAATGTGTCAATGCCTTGTTTTAAAATTTACATGAATCTTTTTTCATACAGTACAAATTGCTTTAACATTTTGTAGCAGAAATGTTAACTTATGTTTGATTGACTTTTCAACGTTCAATAATAAGCAATGCAATTATATATTTTTTCTTTTTGATAAATTTTTTATTTCACTTGGGTGAAGTGGGGGGGGGAATCAATTTTCTTTTCCTGCTGTATTTCACCCGCTTAAAACTATTTACTAGAGAAACTAATTATATTTAGTATACATTTGCTTGACCAAAGGTAGCTTTAAAAAGTATATTCAAGTTCTGAAACACCCAGCATTTTTGCTCATAGGTGCAAAATGGGTATACCAATAACCAAAAAAAAATTGCAAAATATCCTCGCTTTCGGACATTGTATCTCTGTGTTTCTAATAGAATCCTATATTGTTTTAGCTGCCTTGTAATTGATCTTCTCTCTTTTTTTTACTTCACCTACAGTTTTCATTAATGTCTCACTTGTATATCTAGCTGAGTCTTGCGGATGTATTTTTGTGGCATTGTAGACTCATTAATTACTAGGCTACCATAGATTAATTTAACTGGAATAAGCTTGATCTACTCTTAGTAGGCTTCCAGTAAGCAATCTGCAGAGTAAAAAGGGGGAATAGGTCTAACAATAAAGATATTTTGTAAGTTGTTTAGGCTGAAATGAATGCAGACTAAGCTCTCTAATTCTCAATCTATGTTCAAAATCATTAATTGGTATTTTGTTCACTTTGGTTGGTATTTTAAGCCTGCTATTGATGCCATAATCAAACATAGCACAGTAGTACACAGAGGATATTTTCAAGATTATGCTACACAACTGTAAAGTGCTATTGGCATCACACAACAAGACAGAAAAATCAAACCAATTTCTCCCCAATGGATGTTTTAATAGGACATAGGGGTCAACTTTGGTATGCCAATCACAAGCACTGAGAAAATTTAGGTACAGCAATATTACCCCATTTTTTTTCAAAACCTAATAGAACTTGGCAAAAGCATAAACTTGATAAAATGCAAATGTATGGATAGAGTTGTAGCTGTCTAAACCAGCAAAACAAATTTTGAAGTGATTGGCCAAAAAATTTTGAGTTGAAATGTTTAATGATATTAGGTTCTGTTTTTGAGTTCCTCAAATCGACATCACTAATCAGTAGGGTGGAGTGAAAAATAAAAATTTTTGAAATTAAAAAAGTGGTCTTGATATATGGCCCCAAATACCATATGAAATACTTCTATCACAATTTTGAGTTCTTGCACCCTCTTGCAAAATTGGCTTAAAATAGCCAATTTTGCCATATCTCATGAACCACATATGCTAGAAAGCTAGTTTTTAGCTTAAAAGTTGCAGAAACAGCACATTTATATCTCCATCAAAAAGAACTTTGCCATAAAAACGTACAGAAAAAAAGTTACAGCCAAATTATTGATTACAGATTTACTGATTATTGATAAGTTTCCAGTGCTCAATTTCAAACACATTGCAATTTACATTGGCATTAAAAATAAGCCAAATGAAGTTTAAATTTATGCATATTTGCACTTTTAGTGTGCCATGCTGCCTTATCAGCTTCAAATAGTTTCTTTAATGGCAATTAACCTTACACAACTGGGCAATGTTCAGCATAGTATAGTAACAAATATTGAAAGTTTCGTGTTATAGCATCATCCAGTGTTGGTTGGCTCTTGCATCATCATTGTATTTATGCTAAACTTGAGGAATTATGTTTCAATTCAAAAGCACTAAAAGATGCAAAAGTACAAAATCAGAAAAATAAGAATTACAAACAGAATTAGTAATTAGAAAAGCTACAGTTCTAAAAGGAAGAAAATTCGGCAATATATTTAATTCACAATTTGATACCATTATTTATTGTATTGTAGATACAGTATATACTGTATTTGCTGGCATAAATTTCGCTGTTTCTGAAGCAGCATGCTAACAAAAAAAAAGATTCAAGTTTAATATGACTTGTGAAAAGTTGTATGGTGGAGAAATTTTTCAAAGTTCTAATATTTCTGCCAAACGTGTTGCCTAGGGTTCTGCTTTTTGATCTCCAAAAAAAGCATGATCATTAAATGTTATTCTCAAGCCATATACAATTTTATATGGCTTTCTTTGTTTATTAATTATCATAACAAAAAATATCAAAAAGTTTATCAGCATCGTGCAAGAAATTAGTTTTAAGCTCCTTGAATTGATCTGATGTTTTAGATTTTTTTCAGATATTTAGGTAAACCACTGAAGTTTAGCATTAGTTAATGGATTCTTTGTGCAATACTCTGCTCATGAATAGAATAAACTTTACACCAAATCCATCTGGTCTTTTGCAACAATTCGAGCTGTATCCAACTTCCTGAAGTGCTTAAAGTTGAGCAAGCCCTCAAATCACTTGTCTCTTGGTTGGCAGCAACCCTGGAGGAAAATTATCAGAAGTTGAAAATTTTCTCTATCATACAACTTTTTACAACATTAGACTTGGATCATTTTTTAGGTAGCATGCCGCTTCAGAAATAGCAAAATTTATGCCAGCGAGTACAGTATATACTGTGTCTACAATACAATAAACAATGGTATCAAATTGTGAATTCAATATATATTGCCGAATTTTCTTCCTTTTAGAACTGTAGCTTTTTCAATTACGAATAGCTTTTTTAATTCTTATTTTTCTAATTTTGTACTTTTGCATCTTTTAGTGCTTTTAAATTGAACTGTACAATTTAAACTTTTTTGAATTAACTAGATATAATTCCTTAAGTTCAGCATAAATAAGATGATGATGCAACAGTTAACCAATACTGGATGATGCTATAACACGAAACTTTCAATATTTGTTACTATACTATGCTGAACATTGCCCAGTTGTGTAAGGTTAATTGCCATTAAAGAAACTATTTGAAGCTGATAAGGCAGCATGGCACACTAAAAGTGCAAATATGCATAAATTTAAACTTCATTTGGCTTATTTTTAATGCCAATGTAAATTGCAATGTGTTTGAAGTTGAGCACTGGAAACTCATCAATAATCAGTAAATCTGTAATCAATAATTTGGCTGTAACTTTTTTTCTGTACGTTTTTATGGCAAAGTTCTTTTTGATGGAGATATAAATGTGCTGTTTCTGCAACTTTTAAGCTAAAAACTAGCTTTCTAGCATATGTGGTTCATGAGATATGGCAAAATTGGCTATTTTAAGCTCGTTCGATCAAATTGCACGACCACTAGAGTGTGCAAGAACTCAAAATTGTGATAGAAGTATTTCATATGGTATTTGGGGCCATATATCAAGACCACTTTTTTAATTTCAAAAATTTTTATTTTTCACTCCACCCTACTATCATATTAGTCAATGTATCATAAGTCTTGAAAAAGAAAGCGTTTAAAGACAGTTAGTAGTATTCAATGTTTAGGTGGCTATAATTCTGTCACATACTACAAACAAAACTGCTTTTCAAAATCTGAAAAATTTTGTGATTTTTAATTTATACCAATTTCAATCCTAATAGCAGTTTCCCCCCACTTTACTCTACTAATAATCTATTTTGATTGCCGTCGATTTGTTTATTATAACTTTCATTCTAGACATATCAAAAGCATTTTGTCTTATTATTTTTGAATTCATTGTCTTACATATAGCATATATATTTTTTGATGCTGATTTTTATTTATATTGCATTTAAACAATGTTGTTTGATTTGCAAATGAAATCATTTAAATCAATTGTTAAAAATGGT
The DNA here is from genome assembly GCA_963965965.1 of Trididemnum nubilum. NCBI lineage: Eukaryota > Metazoa > Chordata > Ascidiacea > Aplousobranchia > Didemnidae > Trididemnum > Trididemnum nubilum. The sequence continues at coordinate 19,127,651 of OZ014486.1, forward strand.
TTAAAGCTAATAAAATTTATTGGTAAAATTGCAAAATTTCAATGACTTTTTGGTCAAAATTTAATAACGTTATGGTCAGCTAGCAACCTTTTTGTTTTGTAACAGTTTTTATTTTTTCAAAAGTACATCAAATCTTTCATTATACTAGCTTTTTTACGCCAAAGGTAACAAGTTTGTGGGGCCCATTTTTGCGTTGTTGCACTTAGGCAACATGGCTCCTGTCAAATAATTGTTGTAGCATTGGCCAGCCATTGGCAACACTGTGTCTGATTTGACCGGCTCGAGATTTGAACCCCAAACATCCTGCTCCAGAGACGAATGCGTTGCTGCTCAACCAACTGGGTGTTTTTTCCAAAAGTAATATTAATTAGTTGCTTTTTTCCAAAGTAACTTAATGATATTAGTTTTGAAACAGATTGAACTGTGCTTTGCGTCGAAAGTCCTTAAGTATTTTTCTGGCATATTTTACGAATTCGTAAACAAAAATAAAAAACGGTATAACTTTGAAACGGCTAAAGGTAGAAACTTGAAATTTAGATCTTAGCTGGAGCACATGTGAATCATTCTTAGTGCAAATTTTGGGGGCAATCGGTCATGGCATACGGGTTTCCAAGCCAAAAAATGAAATGCCAATTTTAGGTTTAAACAGCTCTAGCTCGAAAACTAATGGCACCAGGGGAATAAAACTTTCGAATTTAGAAGCGTCTGGGCATGCCCTTTCAGCTCTTAAAAATAAACCATGACGATTTCGACACTTTTTTTTTTCTTTATTTATTTATTTATTAAAGAAATCACATGGTGGTGACAAATACTCGAAAACCACCAAACCTAGAAACTTGAAATTTGGACAGATTATAAGTCTATACATGAACTTGTATCCCTGCAATTTTGGAGGCGCTACGTCACGTGGTTTGGGGCATATGCACCCCAAACTTGTTACAGCGAAGTTTATTAGGTGATTTTAGTCACACCAAAGCTAGAAACTTGAAATTTGGACAGATGATAAGTCTATACATGAACTTGCGTCCCTCCAATTTTGGAGGCGCTACGTCACGTGGTTTGGGGCATATGCACCCCAAACTTGTTACAGCGAAGTTTATTAAGTGATTTTAGTCACGTACTTGCGTGTGCTGCCTTGGCCAAATGGTTAAAGGCGCCACTGCTTGAAACCTAACTCCTGGGTTCAGTTCTCTAGTTGGCCATCGCTTTGATCATACTAACATCTTATTGAATCTAGCATATTAATTTTTTTCCATTACGACAAAATCGCTTTGAATATTTTTTGTTCGACACTAGGTATGATCAGAGGGTATCAGGTTTCATTCTCTGTGAAGACGTCCCAAAAATCACCTTTTTAAGACCTCAAGCTAGCGCACTAGTTTTTTTCTACCACTAAAAACTTTCAAGACAAAGTATATTTTGACGTACTTTGGAGGTAGTCACCTACGCGCACGTACTGCCATGGCCGAATGGTTTAAGGCGCCAGTGCTTGAAACCTAAGACCTGGGTTCAATTATCTTTTTGGCCATCACTTCTATCAAACCAAGATTATATCGAATCTAGCATATATTAATTTTTTTTCGGATACGACCAAATCGCTTTCAATATTTTCTGTTTGACACTACATACGATCAGAGGGTATCAAGTTTTATTCTCTGTGAAGACGCCCAAAAAAAAACACTTTCTAAACACCATAAGCAAGCGTGCTAGATTTTTTGGGTGTCAGAAGAACTTTTTAGAACAAAACTATTTTGACATAATTTGGGGGGACAAAACCCCCAAATGGACCCGAACAAAAATCAGTTTTTTTGGAGGCTTAAGCTAGGGTGCTACATCTTTGATATCAAGACACAACAAAGAGATAAATATCTTGACATAGTTTCGGGGTACCACCCTCTCGGGGACCCTCCCAAGTGGCCAACCCAAACATCAATTTTTTGAACTGCTTAACATAGGGTGCCAGTGTTTTTTGCTATCAGTCGATATTTAAGAGGAAAATATTTTGACGAGGTTTCGGGGGTACCCCCCCCCTTGGGGAACCAAAATGGACCCCCCAAAAATCAATTTTTTCAATGACGTAATTTAAGGTGCCAGTGTTTTTTGATATCAGTAGGTATTTCAGAGGAAAATATTTTAACGTGGTTTAGGGGTACCACCCCCCTCGAGGACCAAAATGGGCCCCCAAAAATCAGTTTTTTGAATGACTTAATTTAAGGTGCCAGTGTTTTTTGATATCAGTAGATATTTAAGAAACAAATACTTTAACGTGGTTTGGGGGTACCACCTCCCTCAGAGACCCTCAAAAATCAATTTTTAATTGGCTCGGGCTGGGGCACTAGTTTTTTTGATATCAGCACATTTCTAAGACACGAATATTTTGACATCGTTTGGGGTATTACCCCCGCGGACCCCCCAAAATGGACCACCCTAAAACTAATTTTTCGATTGGCTCAAAATAAGGTGCCAGTTTTTTTTTGATATCAACACATATTTAACAGACAAACATTTGGACATAGTTTGGGGGTGCCAACCCCCCCTCTTGAGGACCCCCCCAAAAAACAATTTCTTGGAACGACCTAATTTACGGTGCCAGTGTATTTTCATATGAGTAGATATTTAGAGGCAAATAATTTGACAGAGTTTGGGGGTACCACCTCGCTGAGGCCCCCTTCCAAATGGACCCCCAAAAACCAATTTTTTGAATGGCTCAAGCTAGGGTGCCAGTGTTTTTTGCTGTCAATAGATATTTAAGATACAAATATTTTGGCGTGGTTTGGGGGTATGGCCCCACTCAGGGATCTTCCCCAAAACCAATTCTTTAAATGACTTAATTTACGGTGCCAGTGTTTTTTGATATCAGCAGTAGATATTTTGGAGACAAATACTTTGATATAGTTTGGGGGTGCGCCCTTCGGGGACCCCCCAAAAACAGACCCCCGAAAATCAATTTTTTGATTGGCTCTAGCTAGGGAACTAGTTTTTTCAAAATATCACCACATATCTAAGAGGCAAATGTTTTGACATCATTTGGGAATACCCCCCTGGGACCCCCCAAAATGGACCCTCCAAATATTAATTTTTTGTTTGGCTGAAACTAGGGCACCAGTTTTATTTTTCGATATTAGCAGATACAACAGACAAATATTTCGACATAAGTTTGAGGGTGCCACCCTCCCGCGGACCCCCCCAAAAATCAAGTTTTTGCACGACCAAGTTTATGATGCTTGTGTTTTTGATATCAGTAGATATGTCAGAGGCAAATATTTTGACAGAGTTTGGGGGTACCACCCACCCCCAAACGGACCCCTTAAACATCAGTTTTTTCAACGGCTTCTGTTAGAGCTCTAGTTTTTATTTGATATTATGAAATACTGAAAAGACAAACTCTTCAACATCTTTGAAAGCGCCACCCCCCGAAACTCCCCAAATGAACCTCACAAAAATCAATTTTTGGACGATTTAATCTAAGGCTTCATTGTTTTTGATATTAGTAGGTATTTAAGCAACAAAAAATTGACATAGTTTGGGGGCACCCTCCTCCCAAACTCTCCCCAACGTCATTGCATTGAACGGCTTAAGCTAAAACTCCACTTTTCTTGTACACAATATGGGGGTACCAGACCCCCGGAAATCCCCACGTAAACCTCACAAAAATCAATTTGTTGAACTTAAGCTAAGGCTCCAGTTTTTTTTTACATCAAAACCTATTTAAGAGACAAAATGTTTGACATAGTTTTGAGTACTCCCCTCCGGAACCTTCCCAAATGGACCACACAAAATCAATTAATTTAAACGGCTTGAGCTAGGGCGCTAGTTTTTTTTGATCTCAGTAGATATTTAAAAGACAATTTTTTACATAGTTTGGAGGTACCAACCCCCAACATAAACCTTCCCAAAAATCACTTTTTGAAATCTAAATTTAACAATTGATTTTAGTCAGTTGGGTTCATATGCTGAGCTGGTGTAATGATTAAAGGCGCCAGGGTTTGAAATTGTCGAGAATGAACTGAGCTGTGTTCAAATACTTAGTTGGACATCGGTTTTAACCAAACCACGAACAATTTAAATCCCACATTTATTTTTTTCATGAAACAAAATTAGTTTGTTTGCATTGCATACAATTGAGTTTTACAGAAATATCGGTAACCTTCAAAGTCTGAAGGGGAGAATGATTGTGAAATGGAACTGGCGGAAGTCCCGTATTATTTTCTCGCGGGAAAATGAACATCTAGTTTTATATGAAGTAGTACTGCATAAAATGAAATTTTATTTAAACTTTATTTAACTGGTATGTTTCAAATTTATTTGAAATACCACTCAGTAAGCAAGGCTCAAGCTGACTGTACCCCCTCTACACTCTTGACAAAAATGTTTGGATATGCCAAAAATGCATTTTCACCAGATTTGAAGTTTCTATGCCTTCCCGTTTTCAAGATATTGCAGTTCAAAATCAGCCGTTTTCAACTTACTTTAGTGTTGCCATTTTATCAGTATTGTGACAGAAGAATAACTTTATGAAAGCTGGCTTACATTTATTGAAAATCAGCTAATTTTACTGTTTTCAACCTGTACTTTGTTTTACAATAACTCTGCCGCAAAATATTTATGGAGAATCAAGCACATGCCATCAATTTTTGAAATTATGTTTCTAATTGGCAACCCTGGCAAAATTTCTAAGGGAAAAATGCCTTTGTAAGGGGAAATCGAATCTTTTGTATCTCAGGAACAGAAGGTTGTAGAAAGCTCAAAGTTGGTCTTTGGATCTGTCAAATTTTTTTCAGAAAAAATTCAGCAAAAAAATTTTCGACCTGAATGCCCTTTAAAACATAAAAAATTTGCATTAAATTTGAAAAATCCAATTTAAATTAAACAGAAAGATTTATATTTGATTTTTTTGAGAAAATCATGATTTTTGTCAACCCTGAACTCTGGTTAACATTTAAGTATTATCACGCTTTGCTTTTTACCAATTTTTTTTTGATAAGTGTGTATGTATTTACTTTTTTGTTATTAAACAACAGTATCAAGTAAAATTGGTAAGATTTTGTATGGTGGAGAATATATAAAAATGGACTACATATCTTGCAGTCCTTACACGTTTAGCACATCATGCAACAATATCAAATCAAAATTATATCTTTCATTGTACTCAGTGCATTACACCAAAGTACGTAACGAGTTAGTGTGGCCCATTTCAGCGACATTGTGTATGAGCATTGAGCAATACAGCTCGTTTTGAAGAAATGTTGCTGCACTGCTGAGCCATGGGCAACATTGTGTTTGATTTGACTAGGCCAAGATTTGAACCTCAGACCTACTGTTCCAGAGACGAACACGTTACTGCTCGACTTCAAACCATATTATATTTGCAGTGATTACTAGCCAAATCAGCTGCTTCCATTAACAATAAAATCTGCATTCACTTCCAAAAATAACAAATTTTGCAAAATAGGTTCTGGCTCCTTAACACATCTGTGTTTAAACGCCCTATCCTAAATATATTACATTGTACCAGTTAGTTTATGAACAATTGAAACTAATGTTTTGCAGTGATTCCACAAAAGGTTACAAACAAGTGCCTATATCCAGTTTGGACCAGTTTCAGCCCGTTGTGCACACGTCATTGTCTGAAGCATCATTGACCAAGCATTATTCTTTTTTTCTTGCGAGTGGAAATGTGTGCCTCATGCCAGAGTTTACAGCAAGGATTAACAATCTTAGTCACACTGTGAAGAGAGCTGAACAAATAGCTGCTTATCTGTGCAACAACCCTGTAAATTATACTTCAACAAAAACTCAAAAGCGAAGAGACAAAAAAAGCAGCAATTTGCTTGATCCAAGCAATTGCGAGTCGATGGATTTCATCGACATTGGATTAGGTAAGTTTTAGTAAGAAAAAGATTTTCCTGGCAGTTTGATTTGTTTCTTATGATCTAAGTTTTATGTAACCATTAAGCTCATTGTTTTCTTCCAATCAGCATTTTTATTTGATAAATTTTCGATTATCAAACTTACCAATACCAAAGAGAAAACACTAATTTAGGTTGTTGTTTTAGTTTGGTTTTTGGTTTTGTTGATCATTAAGCTAAATTTTTGGAAATTAAAAAAAAGATGGTAAGATTTGCATTCAAGAACTAAAATCATGATTATAATGTGAAAAACGTCCAAACTAAATTCTAAAATGGCTGAAAGACTGATGCCTGAATTTGGACTTTGACTGAAAATTTTTAGAAAACAAACCCAGCTTGTGATCAACACTTGTTTGTGCCACCACTGTTGGTTGGAATAATTTCATCTTACTACCTCAATCGTAGTTTTAGTGGTTACTTGATTACCTACTAAGCTAGACTGCCACGTTTGGTTGTAGAGAAACTCTACGTTTCCTATCTTGATAAAGATGTCTTATTTAGTTAGTCTTTTTCTCGATGAGTAAGATTGCAGCTTATGCTTAGACTTCAAGAGTCAAACATACTGATATGGTGAAGTAACTAGGTGTGGCGTGCGGGAATTGATCAGGATTGTGGTATGTAAATACTGCAGCCTCAAGCAAGATCAATTGGTGTGCAGTTAAACTTGCTAGAGTCAGATCAGCGCAACAATTAGCTTTTACCCCTTATCTACTGCAGTTAAAACTAGTAACAACAGTATGCGAAGCAACTATTTTTGCTAACACAGACGGAAACGCCGGTGATAATCATAGTGTTGCATCCACTCAAGGTAGTGTTGCTAGCAAGGATAAAGTTGTCACAGAGCTGTTTCCCGAATCTGCTGACTTTATTTGCCTTCAAGAAGTTTTTGACAGCAGGGCAGCGAAAGCGCTTTTAAATGGATTGAACGAGAAGTAAGCTTGAATATTTGAATAATTAAACTAGTTTTTGCTCTAAATTCTGTTACAGGTTGTTTTGATGTATAAATTTCTTGAATCACTGGTTCAGTGCTTGGGGTATCTGTAACTGAAATAAGAGGCTCTGATTCGATTCTCGGTCCAGTCAAATCTAACTTTTGTACAAAGGATTCGCAGCTTTCTTTCAGGCGTTCAGCATTAAAAAAAAACCGCCAGTGTGGAGCCACTTTTGTGTGTGGCAAACAGGCGGGAAGGTGGCAACTTGACTCGAAAGATCGCGTGGTTCCTTCGCTATCTTCTGGCAAAAGCAACTTAAAAAATAATAAAGTCAATATATAATTGCTACAGCAATTTCTCTTCAGATTTCCTTTTATTATCTACGACGTTGCTTGGCCGATCCACAACTATCGCATGACGCTGCTCAGTAGTGGCCTTTGCATCGCCAGCCGCTTCCCATTCTTAGACGTCCAGTTCCGCGCCTTCCCTCACGGAAGCAGAGATGACAAACTTGCTTGTAAAGGACTTTTAATGACTAAAGTTAGTAACTTTTTAGAATAAAGCTTTTTCATTTTTTTCGTTGTTCAAGTTAACAGTTTAAGCTAGCTGCGAAAGGGTGTGCACAAGTTGCTTAAAACCAGTCATTTTTTTCTGCTTCGTTTTATGAAAAAAGTGGACCTTCAAACGCAAATTGCCCACTGTGGTCACTGGTCAGAATCAAAGTTAAAATTTCTTCCATCAACTTTAGCTGCACTGACGTAAGCTGGCTAATAAACAACCAATGCTAGCTTAGCCGCATTCGACTCGAGTAAAAAGTTAAAACCCCCTTTATTGAATAATCCAGGTCTTACGTTAGAAAGATTCAGCAAAGTTAGTTTGCAATTGATTTTGGTCATGCGATTGTTTTCTTATCGTGACATCGGCTGTAGCTTCTGAACTTTTGCATTTACAGTGCATCGTTATTTGCATCATGAATCGACTGGAACGAATGTACAGACTTTGTAGCACTAATTACAGTTCTGAATGTCGGTAATTTTACTCCAAAAAAAAATTGGGGGGTTTCTTAAAATTGTCGGCTTTCGAAGGCGCAGTATGAAAATGATTAATTGATTATAAATTATTCATCTCTGCTGTCAAGCTTTCTTGAAACAGTGTCGTCGATATCACTGTCTTAGTTGTGTGAGCATCACTGAGCAATGGTTACTTGGTTAGTTACAAGATACGCGGCTCTTTTTTTGGATTCGAGGTTGATGTGTTGAAATGTCACATTATTAAATCCTAGTGATGCGCTGGAGCAGTGCTCTACAACTGGTGTGCACGGTGCACCCTAGGATGCACCAAAAAATGCTACGGGTGCACCACTACAAAAGGGTACACAAGGGTACATCACAAGCTGACCGAATACATGCACAGAACCTTTTAAAAAATATTAAATAAAAATGAACCAGGATTAGACAAGATTAGTAAACATAAGTTTGATACTAGTTATACATATTTTATAGCGAAAGGCCAATTATTAAGCATCAGACTTTTTCCTGCTATTTGGTTTAAGTATTTGTTTATTGGTGACTCATGTACATGCATGGCGTACGAAAAGAAGACAGCCGCACTTGTCACCTAAGTACGAGAAAATTAAAAGGACGACTTTTGCGCGTCGCTTTGTTTTTTAACAAGGAATAGGCAAAAGTTGCTCTCGTAATTTTGTCGCTGTTAGGTGACATGTACGGTAGGGTGGTCCATATTTTATCAACTTTTGAAAGTTTTAAGTCTCACCCCTTCAAGTTGTGTCATTTCATCAAAAAATAACTTGTGTAAAATTTTTTTGAAAAATTTTTACATTTAGGGGTTGCCCAAACCCCTCAAAAATCGGAAATTTTGTCAAATTTTGGTATTTTTGGCATTTTGACTTCGATGTATGTTTTGATCAAAAACTGTGGTAATTAATGTTTAAAATGATTTGTCACCTCATATTTGTCAAAATTTGTCACTCATATGTGTTGTAAATGCAAAAAATTGTGGTCACTTGATTTCTATCACAATGTGGCGGTATAGTTCAAATCATGAAAATTGGTAATATTGCGTAGTTTTTCACCCAAAACAATGGTATTGATTCCTGGAACCACATTTTCAACAATAGGTGTTCCAAAACTTTTATATAATGCCATTTTTATATGGTGTCAGAATATAAGCTTTCAGTTATACTTTTTCATATATTTCAAAAGTTTTTCAGTGAAAATTTACGGTAACATTTTTTGTGTAAAAACTTTTAAGCCGGTGCTTTTGTTAACTGAACAATGTTGAGTTATAACTTGAATAAACTAAAGTAGATTAAAATATCATTACACTCGACATTGACTAACAACGTAACTAAAAGATTAAAATTTAAAATGAAACCTTTGTTGAAGAAAAGCATTTTCATTTAGTGCAAGATTCTGCAAAAATTTAGGCTGCACTTGCTTCATAAAAATGTCACAGCTCTTAATATCTTGTGAAGAAACAGTAGAGCATAATTATTTTGAAAAATAAGCAATTTTAATTTTTTTTTACTATAATCATTAAACAGACACAACGAGTCACCAACAAAACTGGAAAAAAAATTAAAAAAATAGACAAAAGAAAAATTAGTTGTACAGAATTATCATCAATACTAACTTTTGTTATTGAAGCCATTTATGATTAAACCCTGATTAAACTAAAAACAAAAAACTTTTTGGTGCAGTATCAATTACAATAATTTGCAGTCAGTTATGACAATGTTTGACAAAACTAAACTTCGGCTGAAAATACAACTAATGAGATAGCCACAGTTTTGCAAGTTGAACTGCAGCACTAAAAAGTCAATGTTGAATGTCTTTGCTTTCAGCTTTTATTTGAAACTTGAAGACTACAGTCGAGGAAAATATTTTAAAAATTGACAAAAGAATTATGGTGAAACACAATTGCTTACAGTAGTGTTAAAGTCTGGAGTATTACAATTGTAGGTCTATTGCTTGTTGTACAACAGAACCAAAACCAAACACTGCAAAATAGTTCTGCAATGTCGTATTGTTGCTCCAACGATTATGATTATTTTTTACTGGAACTCCAAAACTGCAATAAGATTTTGCTTGGGAGAAAAACGAATAGCCTATACAAAACGAAAAAGGTGAGACTTTTTGTGAAGACAAAGTTGAGCTCACGCTTAAACTTTTGGTGATGCAGTAGGTTTTTTGCTGTCAACAGTTTTAATATGGATCTGTGGCTAACTAACTTCAGGTCATTTACCATGAAAGCTCAAAACTTGAACATCGGCGTCAATGCCTAGCTTGAAGCTGAGTCAAGCCAAACTGAGAAAAGCTCAATGGATATTCACAGCTTTTTTGTTTGACATTCAGCACTAGAAGACAGATAGATAATTTAAATAGTAAATATTCAACCATAAAATGCCAATCAAATGAAAAAAATCAACTCTGCTGAAAGGCTACTAAATCTGACAATAATATTATCGTCTGGTCAAAAACTATTTAAAAAATACATAGTAATTGCTTGTTTTGCCGAAAATGAAAGTGAATTAAATGCAAAAGCTTTAAAATCACTGTGAACGACACAGAAACTAGTGTATAGCTATTCTACGCATAAAAGTAGCATTATATAAAAGTTTTGGAACACCCATTGCTGAAAATGTGGTTCCAGGAATCAATACCATTGTTTTGGGTGAAAAACTACACAATATTACCAATTTTCATGATTTAAACTATACCGCCACATAGTGATAGAAATCAAGTGACCACAATTTTTTGCATTTACAACACATATAAGTGTCAAATTTTGACAAATATGAGGTGACAAATCATTTTAAATATCAAGTAGCACAGTTTTTGATCAAAACATACATCGAAGTCAAAATGCCAAAAATACCAAAATTTGACAAAATTTCCGATTTTTGAGGGGTTTGGGCAACCCCTAAATGTAAAAATTTTTCAAAAAAATTTTACACAAGTTATTTTTTGATGAAATGACACAACTTGAAGGGGTGAGACTTAAAACTTTCAAAAGTTGATAAAATATGGACCACCCTAATGTACGGCCGTCTTTTTGTAGTAGGCCATGGTACTTGCGATACAAAAGTAGATCAAATCGCCAGTAGACTAGTTTAAAGCATCTTTAAGTTTACGGTTACGGCAGCCTACTGAATTAAACCACTGAATGGGAGTACACCATGCCTGCACAACATACGCCCTGCAGGCCTTTTATCGCGGCCTCCGAAATAGTTTCATGTGATCTCAAGCATAATTTTATTTAAGCAATCTATATTTGCCGTACTGTGACGTGGTGTCTCATGCAATTGTGTATATGTGTGTGAAACTGGAATCTACCTTTTATGCACATATCTCTGTGGCAGAACCGAGTTGCATCAAAAAATTATTCAAACTCTCCCCTTTAGCATGACTTCACGACGTAACATGGAAGCAACATTCAGATGCAACTGCTTCCACTTATTGAAACACATCTTAAATTGCTGCAAAAAGTTTTGAGAAGTAGTTCACTGCAAAACAGAATGCCACACTTGATGCTAATTCTGGGATGTTCCATCCTTTTACTTATGATAGTATTACTACTGAAACCGAAGATTTAATTGATCTTCAATCAGATTTCGACATGAAAGCGTTATTTAGGGACACCTTATCCTGAATTTTAGGTGCACCTACTAAATGTGCCAGAAAAGAGAAGCATCTTAGCAAAAAAGGCGATTTCTGTCCTCATTCAATGCCCTAACGTTTTTATGCGAAAGTGGTTTTTCTTGTTTGCGTGAGATCAAATCTCGCAAAAGAAATTCACTCACGCGCATTGATCCATTGATGAGGGGAGCAATTAAAAAAGATATCATTTCTCGGTTTCAAATGTATGTTGATAATATGCAACACCAAACAATTCATCAAAGAGAATTTCTTGAATTTGTTGTGTGCTCTGTCTTGTGCTATTCTTAGTGCAGACTGTAGTGCAATTGTCGTTTTAAATGTTAATTTTAATGTGTTTTTTTGCCTCATTTCAAATTTTAAGCACAGGGTGCATGAGCTCGTCACAAGTTATTTTTAGGGTGCACCGTCACGGAAAAGGTTGAAGAGCACTGCTCTAGTGAATCTGAGATATAGAGGTGCTCATTTTAACAGCACCCTAGTAACGGATACTCCATAACACACTAGGCAACCACTACTAATTGGTACCAATCGGTTCCTCCTGACCTGCTATATGGGCGGTTTTACTTTTTTACCTTGAGAATCGCAGAGAAATACAAGAGCTCACTTGCGAAGTTTTTAGGTACATATTTCGAAAACGTCAAGTGGGGTAAACTTAGTGGGCTTCCTTTCGACCACCCACCTGCAAGCATGGTCACGTGCTTCGGCCTCGCAAGCAAGATGCAGGCAACTGAATTTAATCGAAACTTGGATGGAGAAGTTCGTGCGGACGTGAGTTGCTGGTGTGGCCGCTTTTAATGGTGGTTTGTAGCTTCAAAGATATTTAACTTTTACTGCTTTTAGCAAAATAACTTCGACCACATTGGTGGAGGCATTTTTGAATAATTTCTTTGCGAAATTGGACCGATCCAGCTGCAATCTTATTAACTTGCGAGCCTGTAGTTACCGGGCATTTTCTTGCAGCCTTTTTCGGGTCGGTTTATAATTTACATATTTAGGTTTTGTGAGGCAAATTTCAACGGTTTTTCTTCGCTTGCTGGTGTATATTAGATGCGTTATTTCGACGAATTGACTGTGTCGTCTCTGTGGCAAAATGATAACGTGCTTTCTTGGCAAGTCACGCCGTCGAGTTTGATTCGTGTTGCGCTGTATTGTTTTTGCGGTGCCAGCTTAGTGATAGCAAAGGATGTAAAAATGGGGTACAAAAGCGAAATGTGCGTTCGGTTGTTCGCACTAATCCTCCTGTAGGGAATACGTTTCATCTCTTGTAATTTGGGTTTTACAGAGCGAGGAAGATGGATAATGAGAAGGTTCTCTTCAATATCATCACAGGCGACTTTAACTTTGACAAGGTTTCCTACTACGACCATAACGAGCAAACTTGCTCGTTCATGCGGAACCTTTGGTGAGCGTGCTTACGTTCTAACAATTTCTTGGTTTGTAGGCTGGAATTAATTATGGTAACTTATCAGTGGGTGAGAGCATGGTGCAGTGAAATATCTTACCATAAAACCTCAATGATCGTTGTTCCTGTTAGAGGTATACATAGTTCATGTCACTTTAGAGAAGTGGGTACCGGCTCATCACGACGGATTACCATTGCTGTTGGACGCCCAATTGCCCTTTGATTGCCTACTACCACCCGCTGATTGACTTCAATTTTGTATTTCTTGAGAGGCACGGGAATCTAACAATTTGGCATTCATTTTGAAGTTTTACATGGTTGATTGTTTTGAACGTTAGTCTTATCCACATGATTTTTTTTCGTTTGGCTAAACCCGCACCGCTTAAGGCCTGGCCTGAACTATATCATGAACCGGCAAACTACTAGCGTAGCTGTCGTCTGGACGTCTGATCGTTTGAAGCTACTAAACAGGAATATCGATAATTGCTTTATCTATGGACACAAGAGGTGGTTGGGCTGCGAGTTGATTGGTTGGTTGAAACTGCTCGACTCTTTTCTTTGGAGAAGAAAATAGAGCAACAGAAAAATTGCACTATAGAACTCAGCTGGGATGGCGAACCAGGGAGAGATAAATAGCTATTTCCACGCCACTCAAAGAATGTTCACCCCCATTACCAAACCGGCGACCTCTGCTGATGGACAACCAACTAACCATTTTCTGCTCTGAACCCGAAAAGACTTTTAATTGCTACAAGCTACAGCTATTTCTGTTCAGATTTTCATTCATCATCTACGACGTTGCTTTACCTATCCTCAACTATCGCTTGACTTTTTACGGCCCGTTGGATCGGCGTCTTTACTATTTTAACCTTGATAGAGCATTAGTATTGGCTACAAGTTCGGTTCAAAAGTTGTAATTAACAGTAGTTCAACCATTGATAACGAAATTTTGCAGTGATCCGTGCATTGATGAAATGGGGTCTCTGCACAGTTGGGTGGTTGGAACCGAACTGAACCAGAAGAAGATGCACGACGACATGGTGCGCACTCCGCAGGGATTGCAGCGGTGAGTTAGCTAATGGGTTCACCTAGAGCGCCAGGCTCCTCCTGTCGCGTTGCAGCAAAACGGAAAAAATAGTGCGAAAAAAAACTGGCTTGATTTTGCTGTCAATGACTTGTAATGAATTTAAAAAGTGTTTGTAATTAAAGCAAACTAGGTTAGTATTTAGCCACCAGAAGGTTGTTGCTAGGATAGCGGTAGCATTGTTTTGCACTTGGTAAAGCGTTGGGTAAAAGATTGAAAAGTTGCTGGCTCCCAGTTCGATTCCCGATTGCAGCACTTGTCTCATCGTATACTTGGGAAGGCCATGTTTATTATCCACTGCGGCCAAGCAGTCTATACCTTTGCGATGGTCCATCTATTCGAAATACTTGCGAACAGAACCGTAGTAGGACATTTTGTGTTAGTGTGACTCGACAGACACATAGAGTCTGGTTCATACGCAATATTACGCATGGATAAGATAATCAGTAATCACCTTGATGTCTATTTTACTAGTGGCAACCTGTAAACAGCTGGTATTGGAAAGTTAATGGTGGGAAGTTGGTTTGTTGTAATCTTTTCATTCAGGAGTGACATGTTACCTGAAAAAAACTGGGTAAGCAAGAAAAAACGAAAATAAGTTTTAAAAGGCACTGAGAATTGTAACTTTGTATTGCTGGCATTTTCACTCCAGTACTGGCTTTTTGGAGCAAACCTTTATAACTCACTATGGCGAAGCAATCAAGCATCCAGCGTTTTGTTTGTTCTTTTCACCAAGTTGGTTGATTGCAGAATGTTGGTGTCGGAACTGGAACGTCATCATTATGTGACGTCAACGATGGCCCGGCGATCAAGTTTGAAGCGTGCAGGGGACGGGAAGAGAAAGATCGATTACATTTTGTACAAGCGCTGTGACAGCGTAGGAATGGTGAGTGGTCGGCCGCAGGAACGCAGGTTCTTTTTGGTGTAGCGGTGCTTTCCAACCTTAATCCCCAGAGATGCCGTTTTAAATTTGGTCGAGTGTGGTAATTTTCACACTAATCAAAGTGTAGCTAGACACTCCATCATGATAAAAGGGACCACTTGGTGATGGGTGGTCCCTAGGGCAGACCCTTTTAGGGTCATTTTGGAATTTCAACTTGCCTGGGTGTTAAATTTTTGTCTTTGGCCAAAAAAATGGGAAATCCAAACTTTTTTTGAAATCATACCCCATTTACCTACTGCCCCCAGGGCTTTTATGAATTGCGCCCCCCAAAATATACTAATATTGATGGAAATAAAACCATTAGTGCTAGATATGCACTGTTGGTACTCATATTTAATGCTTTTTAGAGAGAAAGACATCTATGACCTTGAAAGTTGCATTAGGGTTACTTCAAATTTTTCGTAATTTGTTATTAAAAAAAAACTATAACGTTTTAATAAGGCCGCTCAGTTTAAGTAAACAATTTACTGCAGCAATAATCACACTTACTCAAATGCACACCTCTATGTTTGTTCGATTTCTGAAATGAGCAAGAATAGTTGAGTATTTTAGCAGTTCTTGTGCGATTTTTCTAAAGTGATTAAACCATAGCTTATTTTTTCCTCAAAAGTTGTACAAATGTTTTTAAACCGGTTATTATTGACCAGCTATTTAACAACTTCTTGTTTAGAACTTCACGTTTCATTCCTTATTTGCAGAATTTGTTAATTTTGTCCTTATTGCACTATTAGTTATTGGAAGCTTATGTTATATCAAATTTCTTTTTTAGTAGTACGGAGAAAATACAAATATGGCAGTGTGCAGAACCAGCCCTCTCATCATACAATTTGAGCAGCAAGTGACAAAGCTACAATATAAGTTGACAAACTCAACCGCCTGCTGTTCCCCTTCGTAAAATAAGGATACTATCAACATCCCAATCACATGGAAAGCAGCATTGTTTATGTGGAAAACACTAAATTTCCAGGTGTCAAGAGTCCAAAGATTACCTGTTTGAGTGCTGCAACAAAAGATGAAAAAAAGGGGTCAACTGTACAATTCCAGATTCGGATTTATTTATTTACTCCAGATTTTTAAACACATCACATGCAAATACAAATGGTTGGGAAAAAACGAAAAGACTGTATGGTCAAAGTCTGTTGCCACCCTACTTACGGTTCATAATTAAAAAAAAGCAATAGCAATGCCAACTAAATTTGTGAATTTCGAGATTCAAACAGCTATCATATTTCAGCAAATACTACATATAAGGAAAACAAAAAGCAGGTCATAGCTCACAACAATAATTGACATAAGAGAAAAAAAAATTGTGACTGTGGTCTGGAACCTCATATCACATAACATCTCATGCAGTGCATCTTTTTCCATCTACAGAATTGCAACTAGATTAGATTTCAAATTTGCGGTCTAAGCTTATATCAAGAGATTGGAAAAATAGCAATTAAACATCTGGGAAAAGAATCAAGCAAGGTAGAACGTTAGAGCAAAATTACATCAGTAAAGTACCAAATCAGTCGATTAGTAATATGGTGGACCGTTTTTATGTCAATTATTATCTGTTTTATTTTATTTTTTTGGTGTTAGAATTAGCAGAGTAGGATTTGCTGACTAAATCACCATAAAGTTGGCTATATTGATCGTGCCAATTTCTGTACTGACATTAATAGGCCAAGTGCATTCTTGAAAAGTTAACCAATAAATTATGGTAAAAGACAAGAGTTAATATGAAGTGGGTTTAAACTTAACTAGGGATACTGGTAGAAATTAACATTTTTTTAAGCTAAATTTAAAATTACGGAAACTTCTTGGATTATAACTTTGTTTGTTTAAATGCAATTACTATTATGTCTGATATTACACAAAAGCTGCATTTAAACATTCTTTTATATTGTCGAAGCAAAAGCCATAAGTCAAACACCACATCAATTAAACTCCTAAAACCATTCCACCAATAAAAGTGAAGAAAAAAAAATTAGCCAAGTTTTTGTTTGACATGTCAAATAACACAGCATCTTCATCTACTTATTATAAGTGCCACTTTCCCCCAAGTGCCTAAAACCCATAGAATTGCAATGTGCATTTGAGTAAGTGTGATTATTGCTGCAATAAATTGTTTTCCTAAACTGACCGACTTTTGACTTGACAATACATGCTAAAATGTTGTAATTTTTCTTTTAAGTAACAAATTACGAAAAATTTAAAGTAACCCTAATGCAACTTTCAAGGTCATAGATGTCTTTCTCTCTAAAAAGCATTAAATATGAGTGCCAACATTGCATGTCTAGCACTAATGGTTTTATTTCCATCAATATTAGTATATTTTGGGGGGCGCAATTCATAAAAGCCCTGGGGGCAGTAGGTAAATGGGGTATGATTTCAAAAAAAGTTTATTTTTCCCATTTTTTTGGCCAAAGACAAAAATTTAACACCCAGGCAAGTTGAAATTCCAAAATGACCCTAAAAGGGTCTGCCCTAGTGGTCCGCTTTATGTGCTTGGTGGATGCGACATTTTGCTTCGATGGTGTTGGCAGTTCGGCGTCTTGTAAAGTAATCTTCCCTGAAGTATTTACTCGAACGAGTTATACTGTAAATTCATTAAGTACTCAGTATAACAGGCTAGATTAAATGGTGGCATGCGAGAATGGGAACAAAATAATGTTTTGAAAACGGAGTGAGGAGAAAAGCTCTAAGTGAGGTCTTAAAGCAGGTTAATTAGCGTAAGGTTGAGAGAAATGGCAGGACTTGTATTTACAATATATGCTGGTCAGATAGTATCCTTACTTTATTTTCAATTTCAGACTGTGAAAGATTACAAGTTTTTCACCGGTCTCGCCACTCTTTCCGATCACATTCCTATCGGCATGTCGTTCTCTTGCCAGCTGAGCGACGAAAAAAAAGCGTGAAGCTGGAAAAAATCCGATCTGGGTAGGCAGCAACTAGCTATCGTGCTTCGTAGTAATTGCTACATGTACTCACTAATCACAGCTACAGGCTGGGTAACTCGCGGATTGACGTAACTGCAATAAGACAGTTTCAACTTCCCAATAGGCCAGTTGATTGCGTTGACCACTTTTCATTTGGTTGCAGTTACTTTTAATTTTTCGTACCCACACTCTATAGTTAACATAAATCGTCAAAAACGGGCTTTCGGTGTGGATCATTGTGCTCGCGCTTCAAGCACCACATGACATACTAATACCTATAATTTTATTCAAAACAGCGTTCTCCGATGTATTTTTATTTAAGTTGATATTTCGCTCCCCAGTCCGGGGAGCATCCTCAGAACAGTAACGTATTTCGTGTTTGCAAAAATAGAAATTTCTAACGTAACGTATTTCTTGTTTGCAAAAATAGAGAAACAAGAAATACGTTACTGTTCTGAGGATGCTCCCCGGACTGGGAAGCGAAACGTCAACTGAAATAAATATACATCGGAGAACGTTGCTTTGAATAAAATGTTTTATCCCGATTAACGAGCTCCTACCTTCATTTTCAAACCTATAATTTTTTCGTGTTTTTAGCGACGTTTTTACGGTGCAGCTGCCTCCTTCCAACGACAAAGACGGCTCGAATAAAAACTGGATTTGCAGTAGTTAAATTGCATGAAGAAAAATATGATTTGATGTGTGTTTTATTTCGGAGCGTAAAAGCACCTAAATTGTTTCGTGACTGTTAACATAGTTATTTTTAAAAACTGACTTGCCCATGTCATTGTCTACTCTATAGAATCCTGCATTCCAACGTTGCTGCGCCGTATACTTGCCAGCTGCGATCCAACTTTTAAACAGATGATCACTTATGCATTTGCAATAAAACTACTGATTGTTATCGAAGTGTTTGAAATATCTCCACCATGATATCACTTTGACTTTGATGACAGTTAGGTGCTCAGTTATTCAAATAGGGTTTCCACGGTCATGGAAAGTCATTGGAAATCCTGGAAAAATAAATCTTCCTGGAAAGTTAAATATAGACATGTTTTATCTTTTTCATATTGACTTACTCCGTAAGTTTATTTTGACTATTGACTATATCAAGAGGTTAAAAACTTTAAATTTTGGAAGGGAGCTTATTTGGAGGTCCCAGTAGTTACTTTATCTGAAAATTTCTATGTTATTCGAGATAATTCAAATTTTTTAATTTTAAAAGACCCGTTTGGGGCTCTCCCATCATAGCACCCTCAATTTTTAAGAGTTTGTTTCGATACCTACCCAGTAACGCTGACAAATTCACTCTTGCGTAATTGGTTCAAAACTTCACCTAACGTAGCACCCCCGATTTTAGATGGGCATTATACAGTAGACGTTCCTGATATGTAAACTGATCTAAGTTTGAACTCTCTTCATTTAACGGTTTAACAGTTACTAGCCTGGAAAAATAAATAAATGTCCAAATCTCAGTAAATGAAGATAGTCCTTAAAATGATAGTCAATTGTAAACCTTGTTTGAAAACCACGTATTTTGTTTCATAAATATCGGTGCTATCGGTTAAACGTTGGTCACTCCTTACCGATTTTTGGCCTCTAAAATAATGATCTGTTGCCCCGAAAATTAATATGTACTATGTTTTTATTCGTTCTCAGTTTGTTCCAAACTTGAACATTGCACATCTAGCTATTTTATTAGTTGTAAGGAAACAGTGGCGCAACCAGAGGGGATAAGGCTTCCCTTAGTTAAGTCATCCAGAAAATTTTAAATCACACGTTTTAAACGTATTTTGGACTTCACCTGTACTGCAATTAAGAGGGGGGCTGAAGGGGCTGGGCAATTTAATTCTTGCAAATGAAATTTCGATTTCTGCAATTAGTTTCTTTAAGCGGATGTAGAAACGAGCAAATGGCGTTAAAACGGCAATTTTAAAAAAATCATTAAAATCGCCCAGCTGCTGGGGGCTTCGACTTCAGATCCCTGTTGTGGTTCGCGTAGTTATGCAGGTTTCTCGCCACACCACTTTAATTAGTCATTGAACAAACCAATTCTAACTTTGAATCCAAGCCCCTCCTCCCCCCTTATCAACATTCAGGTTGCGCGCCTGTACGTGAAATTTGCGCTAAAAAAATGACCGTTTTCACCCAGTTTTTGGTTTTCTGAATCACGGTTTCGCATAGGTGGGCACAAATAACATTATAACAAAAGTGCAACGATCTTTTCAATCAGTAAATGCGCAATTTAATTTTTGAAGCGCAACGCAATTGCGGAACAACATTTTCGCACCAAGTTAAAGCGCTACCTAACTTCCGCAATTGCAACTTCGAAACACAATGCAAGTACCGCATTTTTTGCAATATGTTTGGCCCAAAAAAGAGTAAGTAATTTGCTAGAAAAGACTTCTAACCGAAAAAATTTTTGAACGCGCTACTAATTTTAAAGACTAGTCCGCAACGCTACTTCCGTAATGTTTCAAAATAAAAAATTAAAGCTCAACCCTACTTCCACAATTGCGGAGGTTGCGCTTTGCCCACCTCTGCGGTCGCGTGACATAAAACTCTCCAAATTGGCATACATACTGTTCTTTTTTTATACACCTACGTTAGGCCCGAAATTAACAATCGTTTTTAAAGTTATTTTCCGAGCAAATTTGATGTCGATGCTGATTTACCAAAATGGCTGATTAAAACCAAGATCAATTTATGAAGGCGTATGTCCCAAAGTCTCAATAAGATTTAAGCAATTTGCAAGTGTAATAATCATTTTAAAACACGCTTGGAAAAGGTGTTTCAAACGTCATGGAAAAAGTTATTGAAAGGTCATAGAATTTGGTTTTGAAAATTGTGTGGGAACTAGGGTTGCCAAATCGGTAAAAACGTTTTCAAGGACGTTTTGATGTCTGAACTCTCTTATTCTTAGAAAATTATAAAATCAATAATTCAAGTGTACTTTATGAAAAGAGGATTGAGCATTTTATTGATAAGCTACTAGTACTACAACTGTTGCCAGATAAGAAATCATAGCTTGCAGCAATTAATCATCAACCATAGCAGATTGAAGTTTTTAAAAACTCTTATCAAGATCATAATATACAATTATTGTGCATGCAAAAACAATATCAGAAACTCTTATCAAGAACATAATATACAAATATTGTGCCTGTAAAAACAATAAAACTAATGGTGTAATGCTTTGTGTCTGCGTAGTTTGTTTAAAAGAAGTATTACAAATCATTTAATGTGAAGTCTACCCATAAATCGCACAATTACCAAATATTGCTTCGATGCTCGAACTGCATATCACTTGTCCCTGAGAAAGGCAATTAAAGCTATGTTTCAATCAGGGCCGAATTGTCTACTCGTTTAGATTGACAAAGATGATAATGCAGTCCCCAAAGTGTCTTGTGTATGATTGCATGATAAGCCTACACAGGGGCCTGATTCACATGGCCAATAAAACACTATATTATACACGCATTGTAGAAACGGGTATAGCAGAGATTGCCAGCGCGAAATGTACATGGTGGGATGTGGGTAAGTGGTGCAAGTGCAGCGTCATCCGGTGTCAAAAAAACGCGTCCCGATTGCGGTTAACTGGCTTGACTGTGCAGCCAATGAGCTATACGAACTGTTGGATCATTAAGTTATTGCTTCCAGATATTTCTTATTTGTGGTTAGTTGACTGATTGTAGCGGACGTCGCTACTCAAGGCAAAGAGGGAAGAATGTTGGCCTTCTTGATTTTTGATTGCACATTTGCACACCTACTTACTACAAAGCATAGGCCTACAAGCTTAGTGGAAGAAAAATTTGATTTTTCGGCTTCTGTTTTGATTTTTCGTCGGGAGAGTGACCGGGGGAGTAAAGGCGTCGTTTTTACGACATAGTCCGGTAGAAATACGACAAAATACATTGAAACCCGGAAAAAATTTATAATAAGCTGAAATTTGGCACGATGGCTCAGGACCATGTCCTGAGTCACCAAAAACAATCCCCATGTTTTGGACGAGGGACTTTCCCCTTTTTCGGCCTTTAAAGTCTGCCATCTAGTGTCAAAGAGCTTTTCTTATCAAACAGCCAATCCAAAAGTTGCAAAAGTGCCAAGTTTTGAGTAATAGTTGGTTTTCAAGTGCAGGTATAAAAAATTTACTTTGAAATTAATGACGTCATTGTTGGTGACGTCATTGCCAAAGTTTTTGAAAAAATGACGTATTGATGGCTCGAATAGTAAATGAGAGTTAGGTTTTTGGTTCAAATAAAAAATTGCTTAAATCAAAGTGATGACGTCACAAACGTTTTTGATGACGTCATTTGACAAGAGTTTTGATCGTAAATCTGAAAAAGAGTGTTTGACCAAACGAAACATTGCAGCACTTAGGGAATATCAGCATCATCATCATTCGAGTTTCCAAGGCATCTTCAAGTCCTTGGCCGAGGTCTTGCCTTGTCCTCCTGTATGTAATGATTTAAAAAAATAATAACTAGTGTAATTATATGCAAATTGATGCGAATATGTGCCAAGCACGATGATATATCTGATACGAACAAAATTCTACCGCTTTGCAATGTCTGACAATACTGTTATCTTACGCGAAATAATGTCCGACAATATTATTATCAGGTATTATTTTGCGATATAATTGCAATGTCTGACAATATTATTATCTGAATTTACAATAACCACGCTAATATTTGACAATTCACCGCCTTAATGATTTTTTTATCGTTCCTTAAGCTTGCATCTTACTAAAACTGCAGATTAACTTTAACTGCGCGTGGGAGCTTTCGATAAACATTCAAGAGCTTTCTTGATTAAACTGCAAAATGCATTATTTTATTTTAATCCCTTATTGGCAGTGGTGGGCAAATTACTGTATAAAAGGAATGACACTTCTTCACCAAAAATTACTGTAAAAAAGTAATAAACTTACCGTATTCGTTACTTCTCGGAAAAAGTAGTCAGTAGTTGTCGTTACAAATTACTTTGAATGAAAAATTTTGCCAAAACGACAATAATGTACTCTACATCACTATTTCTAATGGTGCTAAATAAAAAAAAAAACTACTAGATTTCGTCCGGGATCCAAGTATGATTATCGAGTTATAGCTTTCATTATGCTACCTCTTCGATACGGCTCAGTGCTCGCCAATATTATCTTGATCACTGTATTACGTCTGAGCGTCGATCCCATGGTCTGAGTGAGTACAGAATTGTTTTAAAACTAAGCGGGTTCCGAATTTCGGGTCTTTTGTTTCTGCGGTCAAGGTCATATCACAACAAGCCGGCTACTGTGACTCCTGGTGCGCTGAAGCCAGATCACGCTTACATTATGATTCGAGAAGCAAAATCGAGCAATAAAAATTTAATGCTGTAATTAACTCCAAATCATATTGTACTTCCTCAGGTTTTGATATATAATTTCAGATAAGTCGCTAAATATACGCTAATAATCTAAATAACACGCTCAAGGTAATTCTCACATAAAAGTGCTATCAAGATAAAAAGTTTAAAAAATACTATGTGATTGATCTATTTGTTGGTCGAGAGGTAACGCGTTTGTCTCTGGAGCGGGAGGTCTAAGGTTCTTTTCTCTGGCCGGTCAAATCAGGCACAGTGTTGCCAACGGCACGCCACCGCTGCGACATTTCTTCAAAGGAAGCTGTGCTGTCCTGGCGCAATGGCGTAAAGATGAGCCCCGCCAACTCGTTTCACGCTTTGGCATAGTACAGCGAGTATAATGAAAGATTTTTGATCTGTAATATTCCGGTAGTATTTTTTCAATCTATTATCTTCATAGTACTTACCGGCGGAGCCGAGTTTACCGTGTGGCAAAATAGTACCATATTAGTAAACTGGAAACTAACAGCAGTGATGGAGTCGAGTACTCAACGTACGAGTACTGATATTGAAAATGTACTCGAGTACGAGTACCGTAAAAAAGTTCGAGTACGAGTACTTTTACAAGTGTAGAAAAAGAAATTTTTAAGTTGTAACAGCTCAAAATTTGTCGCAAAAATATAAACGAATACGTTTTTTTCTGTGTGTGGGATGTTAAGAAGGCGCACAACTGCAGGCGACAATTTCTGACAAGTTACACGCAAAATTACAGTTAAATTTTAAACAAATTAGGTACCTTGACGTTGAAAGCAATTGCACGTTTTTTTGCGCGTCGTAAAAAACCTTGGCTTGCAGAAGCAGCAAATTGCTCATTGTTGCAAGAAGTTCTGTTGCAGCCGCAGAAAAATGTTTAACTCTAAAACTGAGCAAAGAATTAACTTGAAATTTTTGGTCAAATTCAAGCTTTGATGGAAGTTTACGGCAAAGAATGCATGTCAAGAACCCGCGTTTTTGAATGGCACAAAAGATTTCATGAAGGCCGGACTGATGTTGGAGATGATGAACGTTCACGACGCCCAACCATATAAAAAACCACTAACAATAACCGAGAAAGTGAAAAAATTGTCCGAGAAGATCGTCGGCTTAGTATTCGACTGATAGCAGAGAGGATGTCCATTAGGGCGGTTCAAAAAAAATTTTTTTTCTTGAAAACACGCTATCACCCCCTAAAATCGTGAGGTTGGCTGAAAAAACACCACAGAAAAAAATTCGGTTCGATTCCTCCAACATCCGCCACGGAAATCGAGTTTTTGTTTTTTCTTCAAAATCCGGGGATTCCCCTAATTTAAATAAGAAATTCCTTAATTTTTATGCTGTTTTAGACAATTTTCTCGAAATTTTTTAAAGGAAGGTTGTTACCAACGATTGAGCTAGGTCACCTAATAGTTTGGTGTTACGTCATCAATGACGTCATCGAGTTTAGGGGGAATTCCCCAAGCAATTCTTCACAATTAGAGCATTTTTTACGAAAAATCTGCATTTACTGAACTAAACTCGATTTTTATTATTATTATTAAAGGGCAGCGGTGCAAGTGAATCTGCTACCAATTAGGTAAAGTCCACCTACACATTGCGTAGGCCTCATTTGGGCCCATTGCAATTATAGCTGCTAAGTTGCTGTATTTTGTTTGGTTACTGGTCGAACTCAGAAAGCCTTCCAGCTTCCTTTAAGTACGTGGCCAGTTTGTTAATGTTACATTTCGTTACCACATTGTGAACAGTGGTTTTGGTAGTTCCAAAATATTTAACACGAATATCTTGGTAAACTTTACAATTGCCTACATGATGATTTGGTGTTTCATCCTCTAGGCTACATTTTGGACACAGGGAAGACTCAGCACAACCTGTAGTTTTCTTGTGCCGCTGTAGATTGCAATGCCCAGTCAAAACTTGCACTACTCTATTCAATTGAGGCCTCTTAAGGTTAAGGAGACGTATTGTTAGTCGTGAAGACGTCCAATCTAAAGTCTCCTTCATCCTCAAGCAGTCTTTCCGTTTATTCCACATAGATTTCCATCTAACTGTGGACCAGTCCGTAACCGTGCTAACACAACTGGCATACGGAACTGTAATAAAAGGTTCAGTACCATACATTATTGATTTAGATCCTGATTTGGCTACATAGTCTGCCACTTCGTTACCATGTACCCCTGCATGTCCAGCAATCCAGGCAATACTGACGTGGTTTTGTTTGCCTAACTGATTTAGGCTTCTGATGCAGTTGAGCACTGTAATTGATGTTACAGTGCTCTTTATGAGTGCTTTGATAGCCGCCTGACTATCAACCAGCACAACAATATTTTGATTGTGCATTTTTTCCAAATGCAGGTTCTTTGCCACTTCTGAAATAGCTAAGACTTCTGCCTGGAACACGGTGCTGTGTATTCCAAGGTGGAAAAATGCTTGTTTTGGGGAGTTGTTTGGGTATTCTGCGTAAAAACCCGCCCCCACTCTCCCATCTAGTTTCGAGCCATCAGTGTAAACCCTGATAGTGTTGTGATTTAGAATGCTTTCAGATCTGATAGCATTCTGTTTATGCATGATTTGACATTCGAAGTTTCTCTCGAATACCTTTGTTTTCTTTATTCGGTCAGCTGGCATTTGCAGCAGAGGTAAAAATCTTCTAGCCTCATTGCAAATATCAACATGACTTTTCGTTTTCCCAAAGGAACCAACGGGCTTGGCATGCCAGTGTCCACTCACAGAGATTCTGTATGACCCTCGCACTGCTTCGGCCAACAAGAATTCCTCGATGGGAGTAATGTTGAGCAGTATTTCCAGAGCACCAGTAGGGGTGCCAGGAAAAGCTGATGAAATCATTAAGCAAGCAAGTCTCTGTACCTTTGTGAGTTTCCTCACTAGGTACTTTTTGTTGAGACCGCCAGCCCAGGACACACAAGCGTACGACATGATTGGACGTATCACAGCTGTGTATATCCATTTCATAATAGATGGTTTTATTCCCCAGGTTTTACTCACAATTTGTCTACATTGCATTAAAGCCGTAGTTGCTCTGCGGGTAATTCGGGTTATATGTGGTTTCCAAGTTAGCTTGCTATCCAGAGTAACACCTAATAGCTTTGCTTCCTTGGAAAGTTCGAGCTTTGAACCGTTCATTGTCAAGGAACCCAAATCTGGATTCCGTTTGTGAGTAAACAGTACAATTTCGGTTTTCTTGCTGCTGAACTGTAGCTCTTGTTCCGAAGCCCAGTTTGCAGCAATATTTATTGCTTTCTGGGCCATACCTCTGATCCAAAGCATATCAGCACCAATGACCAATATTGCTAGATCATCGGCATAGGCTTGAACATAAAAGCCCCTGCTACCTAACTCTAGCAATAGGTTGTTTAAAACACAGTTCCACAGAAAAGGCGAAAGGATACCACCTTGTGGGTTCCCCTTCATGACTTCCCTTTTAACTTTGTCTCCATATAGTTCTATTTGGACTGTGCGATGTCTTAGCAAATTCTCTATCCATGAGGTGAGAATCTCGGACATGCCCAGCCCTCGCAGAGCCGTGGCAAAGCCACGGAAGGTGACATTGTCGAAGGCGCCGACAATATCCAGGAAAATACCCAAAGCCGGCTTTTTTCTAACTAGGCATTGCTCTACACGGCGCACAAATTCATGCAAAGCAGTTTCCGTAGAAACACCTGCACGAAATCCATACTGCGATGCAGAAAGCTTTGCCTGCACGTTTTTGTCATCATTAATATGATACAGAATTAGTCTTTCCAGCCATTTCAGTTGGAAAGAAGTTAAGGTGATCATACGGAAAGATTTAGCTTCGAAATAGCTTTCCTTTCCGGGTTTGGGGAGAAATATACCTGTGCCTTCTTTCCATGCCATTGGCACATAACTGTGTCTCAGGCATGCTTGAAAAATGACGTGGTAATATTCTTTTAGTTGGTTCCAACCTTTCTGTAACAGAACAGGATAGAGCCCGTCTGGCCCTGGGGCTTTGAATGGTTGGAATTCGTTAATAGCTGCTTCCATACGCTCGAGTGAGCATATGCTTGCAATCATTTCAGTGTCTTCAGGTCTCACGAATGGGTTATCCACTAAATCAGACCTGGTTGTATGATTTTCTGTCTGCTGGCTACCCGGTGACAAGATATCTAGCAGATAGTTCATTGTTTCTAGAGGAGACTTTGTGAATTCTCCGTCGTGTTTAATTACGTTGCTAACACGCACCGTTTCATTGTTTCGAATAATCTTAACCAGCCGAGCTGTTGCTGTTAGACTACTCGTACTCTCCACAAAGCTGCGCCATGAATCGCGTTTCGCTCTTCTGACTGCTTTTTTAAAATTAGATAGGGCAAGCTTTTGAGCCACCCAATCATTTTCCTGTTTTGTTTTAATGGCTTTTTTCCAAGCTCGGCGAGCTTCTTTTCGAAGACTTGCTAGCTCAGAGTTCCACCAGATGTTATCTGTCTTACGAAGTGACTTACGCATCGGGCAAGCAGCTTCATATGATTTAGTTATCACTGAATGAACCTTGTTTACCAGCACGTCAATGTCTTCTATTGATGAAGGCACTGGTACTGGTGGTAATATTCGTTCATTTATTTTTTGTTCTAGTTTGTTTACATACTTATTCCAGCACGTACGACGGACATTTCGGAACATTTTGGCTTGTTTTTGGATTCTGCTTTTGACCTGGAACCTAATATACATGTGATCCGAGAATGATGGCACGTTGCTAACATGCCAACCAACTACTCGGTCCCACGCGCACCGGTTCACCAAGGTTAAGTCCAGAACCTCTTCACGTATTTTGTTTCTGTAAGTTGGTCTATTACCTACATTACAGAAATTCAGGTCTGCACTAACACAAAAAGCCAGCAGATCCTCTCCTCGAGGGTTTATATCTGAGGATCCCCAAATAGTGTGGTGTGCATTTGCGTCGGTTCCTACTATAGTAGGAATTTGTTCATTTTCAGTGAATATTAACAGATCCCTCAACAAAGTGGGTGGAGCTGGTTGTTCGGCTGCCATGTATGCCGATACGAAAACAAAACTATCTCCCTTTCGGCACACATTGTTAACTCTAACCGCCACAATATCCTCGTCCGAGAACATTGGAATTAGAGAACAGCTGAGATCAGAAGTAGCGTAAATGCATGCCCGAGGGCGATTACCCTTTTCAATACCTTGAAAGAGGTTCCATCCCCGTAGCTTACTCCTGATTTTGGTGGCATACGTCCATGGTTCTTGAGCTAACACTAACCCGGAACGTACATTTTTCATTACTTCACACATGTTGTAGCTTGCTGCTTTACATCTGTGTAGGTTAATTTGCCAACACTCTAAATTATGAGAGCATAACTTACGTGCCGTAATGGCTTTATTTGATTTATCGAGTTGTCCGCTGCAATCCTGAGCCATTCTTATCTATTTGATAGATGTACTCAAGCAGAGCGCTTTATTATTAGAACAGCTGATATGGCTACTTCCTTACTGCAGAGAAAAGCTCTGACCTCTATGCACTAGAGGTCGCCGGCTTCTCTGTATCTGCCGAAGTGCCAGGCTCAGCTGTATCCATAACTGCCTCGCGAGTTTCATCGTCCTTTGGCGATCGTGATGACGTCTCCGGGTTCTGAAACTTCTTGGCACTTTTCTTCTTCTGGAACTGCACCCGACGAAAACCAGCATATGGGTTGAAGTGCAGTTCCTTCAGCGTGGTTAGCGAAGGTTCCCGGACGGATACTACATGTAGCACCCCTCCGTTTCCCTTCGCTTCATGCTTTGCTTCCAGATCCCTACGACAGATTTTCGCATTACATCGGGAAACCAGCGTAAGGGTATCTGAAATGCTTAAGCCTTCATCCTCTGGCAGCCAGATTCCGAAGGTTTTCGCTGGAGGCAAGTCTTTTGGGCCTTTTGCATCGTAACCTTGGTGAGCTACCAAGGACGGTACAATGGCCTCTACAACATGTTTTGCCCACTCCAAGGTCTTCTCATCCTTGCATATCATCAGCACTTTACCTTCAAAGATAAAAGTGCGTTCGATACGGACAAGAAAACCCGGATCGGAACGAAGAATCATTTTGGTGATGGCGCTTTGAACTTCACGAAGATCCATGTTGTTCATATCACCGTCTCCTTCAGACTCTTTTCGTGTAATTGTTAGTTTTTGATTGCTGGCCTTCACCGCCCCAGCATAGCTAGTTGGAGTGCTCGTGCCAGCAGTCATTTCTTTAGCTTTGCCTCCTTGCTTACCGTGAGCGACATCATGCCGCCCACGCTTCTGCGGGAGGTTTGTTGAAGAGGACAAAGAGTCCGAAGATTCCCTGCCTCGTTTAGTTTGACCGGAGGAGTGAGCAGACGAATCGAGGTCATGGTCAGCAAGTGTCATGCCAGCCAGACCCACCATCATTCGCTTCTTTTCTCTTCTTTTTCGGTTTTTTTCATAATTTTTTCCCCGTTTCACCTCAGACCTGCAAGCAACATCCGAGGAGTTACTTGGATTCTGAGGCTCCACAGGGGGAGTTGAGGAGATGTTCGACCATAACCGACCAAACCCCTTTAGCTGTACCCTCTGTTGCTGTTGAGTCCGATTCCTTTAGCAAAGGAACCTTCTCAACTTGAGGGCTCATGTTTGATGTTTTTTCGGCATCTGGGCTAGAAGGCGCAGATGACCGAGTTTTATCTTTGTTGGCATTGTCACTCAAGAACTCATTGATTCTTGGTTGTGACAGTGCTACTTCTTCTGAATTTAGGGATGTAATCCGTGTTACTTTCTTCGTTCTATGTATCGACATTTTCATGATGTTGGTTTTCTTTGAACTGGGAAAAGTCCCAAAGACCAGATTATTCAGACAGACAGAAGGCTACGGACTGCCATTTCTACCGATAACGACACACCAACACTGCAAACGACAGACTTATCTCTGGAGCACTGGCCTCGGCGGAGCCCCCCCAATACAGCTGCAGACCCCTACCCAGGTGCCATCTGGAACTACAGGTGCACGGGGATTTTCACAAGCTGATGGACACGAAGTCCTACGTTGGCTAGACTAGGACCAGCATCCTTTCTATCCTGTGGCCGCGACACGGCAACGCGTTTTATCCGCTGTACCCTATACTCGCATTGACATTCCGTCACAATATTGGCCTATCACTACCAGTTTCCATATTAGCCCCCAACCTCCTGTTGGCCTTTGAATCAGGGGTCGGAAAAATTAGAAGGCAGGACGTCACAGTGTCAGGCCTTCGCTTGCGCTATTGCGTGGTTGCTAATTCCTGCACTTCTTAGCCTCGCCCATCTTCATCAGCCGGTTGCCATTGCCTCAGTTAGCCAGTGTTTCCACTGTTTCCACCCGACACCACGTGGAGGTTTGAGGTTGGACTTTGTCGGGCAAACTCGATTTTTGGTTTTGAAAACATTGTATTTCTTCAATAATTGATAAAAAAAAAAAAGTTTTGCTCAGTAGTTTCATACTGCATGTGTTAGTTAATTCAACGTCTTGTCGCAATATGAACAGCAGTACAATAAAACAAAGCAGATTTTCAGCAACTTCGAGTTTTCTTTCTAAAATCTGGATACTTCTGCCTTATGCTTTCGACGCAATGCAAGATCATGTTTCGTTGTTCGTTGTCGGTAGTTTGAACGTCTTTATAGTCTTCAAGTATTTTGATGCCCCTTTCAGCTGTGTCATTTGTCACTTTTATGTTAAATACTAATCGTTCAAGCCTTTGGTATGAATCAGACTTGCACCATTGGCTTTGAGCCCGACGCAGAAACTGGACATCATCGATGGTGAATCGAAACCGCTAGAACAAAAGCACAGAACGTCTTCCCGCCAAATTTGAAATCCGTGTTGTCTCTGTGATGTGGGGCAATACTGGTTTTTGTGGTGCGAGCACTGTGTGCTGATTTTCTCGATAGAGTTGGAACATCCTACGAGCGAAAACTTCTTTTTCTTCACATGCAAGTTGCTTAGAGCACAGAGCAAACGGTATCAGTTCTTCGGTCAAATACCATTAATGGCGTGACGGGGCTTTAGCAGCGTTGTGTGCAATATTGCCAAGTTTTGAAGAACTCTGATATTTCAACATTGTTTTGTAAAACATAAGATCATTGTATGCTGCCTCTGATGCTAAAGGAGACTGAAACCAAAAAGACGAATAAAATATAGCAACAAAGTCTCCAAAACTTTGCAGTTTTTCAAGATCAGTTTCTTCAACTTGGAGTTGTCCTTGGAGCAATAACATTTTTAGAGAGTAAATACAAGACGACATCCATCTTGCTCGGTGTTGAGCTCCAGGGCGACGAAAACAAAAATTTGAAAATGATTTTTCATTGATGTAATATGTTAAATTTGAAAATGATTTTTTATCGATGTAATGTGTTGCCGCAACATATTACATCGATGAAAAATCATTTTCAAATTTTTGGTTTTGTCGTCCTGGAGCTCAACACCGAGCAAGCCAGCAATGCACCAAGTGATCGCAAAGTGTCAACAGGATGGCTCTTATACCTATAAGAAAAAGACCGAAAGACCACGAACCCCCCCTGAACATATGTTTCAAAAGATGCTTTAAATCACTTTTTAGTCAATTCCAACGCAAAAAACAGTCTCAGAAGAGCTAAAAACGTGGTATTTTTCTTATTCTGCATTTTGGTTGACAGGCCAATGAGGGGGGCCTATAGCCCCCCTCCCTGGCTACGCTACTGCCCCTACCTGGGCCAAATCGCTTACAAAATTTAACCCCAAAATACAAGATTTTAAACGTGTTTTGGACTTAAATTGCAAGCAAAAGAAGGACTGAACAACTTAATTTGTTCAACTGGCTTTCAAATGTTAGAAATCTAGTACTTTCATATGGCTCTGAATACGTGCGAAATGTGATCCATCGGGATTGAAATAGCTTTTTTTTTCCAAAAAAATTACGAAAAATCGCCCAGCGTTTGCGATACGTTTCAATTACAGTAGTTTTCTTTACTCAAACACGTCTACCAATTTAGACATTTTTGCATTTTAACTATTGGTTTAAGCCCTCTCCCTAGAACGAGTTCCTAGTTACGTACCAACACCAAGCCACGGCTTCTGATCTTCCATTCTACGATATCTTTGCCCCCTAAAAAATTCCTCTTTCGAAGTTTCTGATGGCGTCATTGCATGTGATTTGTGGTTTGGGCCCCCCCAATCAAAAATCCTGGCTACGCCTAAGCAACTGGCGTAGACTTTGAAATTTACCGATCAGGTCGGGTTAATAAAATCCTGACCGGTTCCATTTCTGCTTTGGGTTTCAAATAAAGTTCTACTTTTCAAATTAAACCAAAATTTGTATGGTCAATTATAAGCTTATAAAAACCCATATTAACGCATGCCAAAACTGTTCTCACTTTTATGCGATAAAAGTTTTTAATACCGATATTCATATCCATTTCGGTCCTAAATCAAACTTTTATTCGTTTTATTTCTAGGTACTGAATAAATAAATAAATAGATAGATATCAACGTAAGTTTACCAAAATAAATACAGAACCAAAAGGCACTCCTGCAGGCTGTTTTACCCTTGATAGGTATCTACAGGGGGAAAAAAATCTGTAGCCTGTGTGAAAACAATTTCGGTACTCTAAAAAACCACTCTGTAACTCTACTAGGCTCTGTATATGCTGCTCTGTGAGAATGTGATGCGCTGAAAAAACACCGAGTAGTTTACCAATTTGAGCGCTTAAGTACAATTTTTGCAGATCCGGATTTCCTTAGTTAGACCCAGACCGCAGCCACGCCGTACCGGTAGCGCTGCCGTGCCCCCGCCTACTAGGGCATTTTTTGAAACCAGTGTTGCCACTCAAGCAGTAGCGTAGCCACGGGGGCGGGGAGGCTCGAGCCCCCCCCCATTGGCTTGTGAAGTATGCAAAATCGCACGTTTTTGATGCTTTTGAGGCCGATTTATTGTGAAAAATTGAAAATAGCCCCCCCCCATAGGAAAACAGCCCCCCCTCAAACGTTTGAATTTCCGATTTCGGCCGAAAAATCAGTCTCAAATTTGGTGAAGACCTTTTTTTTTTTATTTGGAAACCACCTGATTTTGGGCGGAAAAAACGTTCGAATTTCCGATTTCTGCCGAAAAATCAGTCTCAAATTTGGTGAACATTTTTTTTTTGGAGACCACCTGATTTTGGGCGGAAAAAACGTTTGAATTTCTGAGTTTTCCGAGAAATTCCGTCTTAATTGTTGGACAAACCGTGTGAAACTGATTCAAGAACAATGAAAATTAGGGTCAAGGTCGTTTGCACTTTTCTCACTCTTTCAAAAAAGCCCCCCCCCCCCTTTTCCAAATCCTGGCTACGCGCCTGCACTCAAGAATCAAGATTTTTGTGATTTCCAAGATTTGAAGTTTTCGCAAGATTCCAAGATTTCCCAAATCCCAAGATTTGAAGCAAATTTCCGGCTAATATACGTGAACATGATAGATTATGTGGAAACCTCCGGTATGATTGAACTAGCACACTTTTTCAAGCTGAAAGAAAGCAAACTAACGAAAAAAAACACTAAAAATAAAAAAATAAATAAACGACCAAAAAAAAAACATGAAGCAAAAAAACAGCTTTTTATAACTCCACTTCTGAGATCGTCTTTTACGCTGGAATAGACTAAAAAAGGATTTAAAGTATATTTTGAAACGTTTATGTGGGGGGTAATTCGTCAAAAATAAAACTCATAAATCCGAAAAAATCTTTGAAAAACAGCCAAAACTTGATATTCAAATTTGATCGCTTATTGGAAAATGCTTAACATAATTTTCGTCAGGAAATACATAAACTCATGAATAGGGCGAGGGAGGGGCTATTTAGTATTAATTAATTACTAATCACTTCTCTAAAACTTCCATCCATTAGCCCCCTAATTGTATTTTTCTCTATCAAATATTGAGGAAATAGATTATTCCTTGAGAGTCTTACTGAGCTACCGGTATAGAATTTTATGATTTACCAGCTTGTGAATAAGAGAAATGAAATTCTAGCAATAGCTACCTCCCACATTGCCCATTTATACAACTTCTAGTGCTCTATGAGACTATGTCACGTTTTGATAACATTAATTTTTATCAAAATAGGCTTAAAATTAATTTATTGTTACCAAAAAAATACAAAATTTATCAAGCAATGAATATACAAGATTTAAATTGAACTTTTTGCTCTGAATAGTAAATACCGGTATGGTTTTTGTTTTGGCGTTGATGAGAAAGGAAATCGGTTCGCTAGAATAGAGAATGACGATTGCGAATGAAATTAATTCCAACGATGTATCAAATGAAACTAATTTCGAACATTGTCATGAAATACCATTTAAACTTCGCATGCGATAATGATATTCCATAATCAAGAGTATCGATAAGCATTCGAAGCAGTGGCGGATCCAGAAAATTTTGGTGGGGGGGGATTTGAAGCCAAAACCTCAAAAATTCGGATGTCTTCACCAAAGTTGAGAGTGATTTTTCGGCCGAAATCGGAAATTCAAACGTTTTTTTCGCCCAAAATCAGGTGGTCTCCAAAAAAAATAAAAAAAAAAAAAAAAAAAGGTCTTAACAAAAATTGAGACTGATTTTTCGGCCGGATTCGTTACGTTTAGGTCGGTGGGGGAGGATGCATCCCGAAATGGAGCCGAATTTATTCAAAATAGAGGCTGATTTTTCGGCCAAAATCGTAACTTTTAGGCTGGTGGGGGGGGATGCATCCCCCCCATCCCCCCCCCTAAATCCGCCACTGATTCGAAGTGATATTGCAAGTCTACTGCAAAAAGGGGCTTACTAAGTAATTATGATGATTCGCGCGCAGTACGTCGTGTGGCACGCCATTATGACGCAACGTAATGTTTTCGTGTCATGGAAGGTTTTGGTCTAAAGTAAGAAATTGCGCTTGTGAAAAAGGCCTTGAGCAAAATACGTTACTGCTGCTGTCAGCAACCAGGCGAAGCAAATACATACGATAAACAGCTTGTATGAGATCAATTGCTGTCGGAAACTAATTTTGAAAAATTAAAGACGTTGATATGTCGGTGTTAATGTTTCGTTAGTAAGCTTATATGTAGATATTTGGTGATTGTTTTGCTATGGAGTCAAAGGTTATGTTAAAAACTTATCAATAATTTAAAAAAGCTACAAGACCTGAAGCAATTTTTCTACTAGTTTCTAAAACTATTGATTGCGCAATGAAGCCGCTTCGAGTTAGAACAAAAAAACACAAGGCTCATTTTTGCTCAAAATGTAAGAACAAATCAAAAATAATGCCAGCCTCGGCAGCAAGAAAAAAAAACAAAAAAACTAAGAACAAACAAAAAAGAAATAAACCTCAGTTCAAAAAAGAAGCTAAATCCCGTACTGATTCAAGTCGTTGAAATTTTCGTGTTTTTCCATTATTTGCCAGCAAAATTGCAACGATTTCAAGCATAGGCATAGCCAGGGGGGGGGTGGCCAGGGGGCCCGCCTCCCCCCTCCTTCCCCAATTGAAATGCTACCAATGATAAAAATGTCACAAAAAAGACTGTTGGTTCTTCTGTTTTAGCTTCTTTTAGCATCTTCGCTTTCAACAGTACACGCATACAACAGTTTAATTTTTAATTTTTACCAACTTAAAATTTTTACCCCCTCAATTTAATTTTTACCAACCAATTTAAATAGGCTCCCAACAATAATATTGATCCAGGGTGCCCGGTCCCCTCAATTTAATTTTTGCCAACCAATTCAAACGGGCCCCTTACAACAATATTTAAATGGCCCCCAATTTAAATGGCCCCCCAACAATAACATTGATCCAGGGGGCCTGGGCCCCTCAATTTAATTTTTGCCAACCAATTTAAATTTAAATGTAAATTACACGCAAAATATTAACGGACTTTATTAACTTCCGTTAATTAAAACTGAAAATAACGGGTTAACGTTAACGGAGGTGTGAAGTTTGTTAACGGACTAGTGGTTAACGAAGCTAACGTTTTGCATTAACTTGCCCACCTATGCTAAAATACGATTGACATCGACGCAGTCAAAATTTAGAAACAAATTAAGATCAAATGAGGCCGAAAATTGGCAAAAAAATAAGAACAGCCAGCTTCAACTCAAAAATCAAAATTTACTGGCTGGAGTGCCGAAACCCGGGGAGGATATATCCCCCCAATAATTTGACGCTGGTCTGCGTCTGAGCGCTGGATGATGTTTGGACCTTTTTTTGGTCTTTTCTTGAATTTGGGAAAAAAACTCTTCAATTTTCGGTAAAGACCTTTTTTTTGGTCTTCACTTAAATTTAGGGAAAAAACCTTCAATTTTCGGTGAAGACCTTTTTTGTTTGGTCTTCACTTCATTTGCGTACGTGAAAAAAATCATGGTCGAGCTTCATTTTCCCAACGTTGAAAATAGGGAAAAATTGGGGTAAATGCAGGGGTGCAAATCTTTGTTGAGCATTGGGGGGGATAATTTGCAATTTTACCCTAATTTTGCCCTATTTTCAACATTGGAGGGAATGACCCTCGACCACGATTTTT
The DNA here is from genome assembly GCA_963965965.1 of Trididemnum nubilum. NCBI lineage: Eukaryota > Metazoa > Chordata > Ascidiacea > Aplousobranchia > Didemnidae > Trididemnum > Trididemnum nubilum. The sequence continues at coordinate 19,164,417 of OZ014486.1, forward strand.
TTTCAGGTGAGCAAATTAAGTGAAGACCAAAAAAAAAAAGTTCATTCCCCGAACTCCAAGTGGAGACCTGCGCTCAGATGCACACCAGAGTCAAATTATTGGAGGGGATGCAGATGAAGACCGTAGGCTACTCAAAATATTCGGGGGGATACAGTCAAATTATTTTGGAGGATATATCCCCCCGGTTTTCGGCACCCATGGGTAAAATTACAAATTATCCCCCCAATGCTCAACAAAAATCGGCACTGCTGTTTTCTGATTCTTACAAAAATGTAAGGTCTTAAAAGTGGTCAAAGATAAAAATAAAGACTGTTTAAAGAAATGGAAATGATCCTTTATTTTGCTTTGGGGAAGTTTTAAGGTTAAGAGAACCCGTCCGAAGAATGATAATAGCCCCATGTTTTTTGGGGGTTTTCGAATACTTTATTTTGTTAACATAATTATTTCCACACAAATTTTACCAGCAAAAGTAAGTGACAAAATGTCTGTAGGAAAATCCCAAGCGACTTGAATGAGGTACGTTTCACCCGAAGTTGAATTTATCGTCTACAACCACTGGACTTGATTTTTATCGTTAGTTTTTCCAGTCGTTACAGTTAAGCCTATCCTAGGTCATTTATTGTTTACGCTGCCCAGTGCACTCATATACTGTTTGAGGGGCTTACGAAAAAATTTGCGCTTCAATTAAAACCCAGGTCCCTGACTACCCATGCAAAGTTTTCAGCGGTACTGATGGGTTTGAACATTAAATTTCATTGGGACCCAAAATTAGAAAAATACCTCAATTAATTTATCGAGCGGTAACGCTTGCGTCTTGAAATCATAGGTCTGGGGACGAGGTTCATATATCGGGCCTACCAAATTTAGTTTAATAACTCGTCGCAGGCGCGTCGCCAGCGGAGGGGCAGGGGGGCAATGCCCCCCCGATTTTCGTTTTTGCCCCCCCCACGGCATTTTTTTGGGAGGAAGAAGTTGGTGTTTTTGGGCGGAAAAAACGTTAAAATTTGCGATTTCGGCCAGAAAAAGCCTTCGGATTTCGGCGAAGACCTTTTTTTTTTGAGATCACCTGCTTTTGGTCGGGAAATTTGTGATTTCGGCTAGAAAAAGCCTTCGGAATTCGGCGAAGACCTTTTTTTTTTGGAGATCACCTGCTTTTGGTCGGAAAATTTGTGATTTCGGCCAGAAAAAGCCTTCGGATTTCGGTGAAAATCTTTGCCCCCCTGATTTTTATTTTGCCCCCCCGATCTCGCGAAGCTGGCGACGCCCCTGACTCGTCGAAAGGAATAATGTTTTCCGTCGAAAGGAATCCTGACTCGTCGAAAGGAATAATGTCGAAAGGAATTATGTCGAAAGGAAGGCGCAATTACGCAAAGATAGGCTCCACAAATTCGTCACATGCTTGGGCGCAATACAGCGAGTTTAAAAGGGCATTCAACCCGATTTTTGAAAAACCGAGAAAAAATCTTAAAAAATACGTTAATCAACATGAACCCATTGCAATTCCTCCAATTCGTCAGGTTAAGAAAGCCTAAGGGGAAAGATTTTATATTTTCCCCTTAGAAACCAAATTTCGGCCATCTTGTTTCAAGCGGGTTGCGCAATAAATCTCTTCTGCGAATTTCTCCTATTTTGAGTCTGCGAGTTAGCGGGCTTCTGGGAGCTAGGTTAGTGCTGAAGGTATCGAGGCTACTAGTTACGCAATACCGGTATACATCATTGGAATTGTTATTTGAATTCTATTGTTTAAAGAGTGTTTTAAGTTTTGACCACCAAAAGCTTGCAGGGTATCCGGAATCAAGATAGGGCTAGGCTATGTGCAGTAGGCCTATGAGGCAAAGTAGGCCTAGCCCACTTATTGCTTATCTCAAGCTGTTTAGTGTACTGTTTTAACTGCCAAGAGCTTACAGAGTATTATGAATCAAGATGGAGCTAAGTTATGCATTCTAGTAAGCAAAATAGGCCTAACCTCAGCCCTATTTCAGATTTATTGCTTAGCTCAATCTGTAGTGCACTGGGTACTGGTAGTGTGTAGGTGGTACCAATGACATATGTCATTGGTAGTACCGATCAGACATTCAGAGACACTAGACAGCTATGAGATAACCTCAGATCTATTCATATCAATGAAGTGATTACATGATGTTGGAGGCTGGAACAGAGGACTAGACTAGATCTAAGATCTAAAACTAAGATTCCAGTTCAGAATTTGTAAGCTTTGCTTAAATAATGAAATTATGGCAGGCAATAGGCCTAGGTAAAGTTATATTCGGCCTAGCCATTTCCAGTTATGGGTTGTACTAAACAGGCATATGGTTGCTCTTTAACTGGAAGACTCTTCCTGGGTCCCTTCACACTCCAGACTCACAGTCCCCAGTCGTCAATTTTAATTTAAATATTAGACTATTTTTGGTTTAAAAAGTTGAAGCAAATATATTAATATTGTAGCAAGTTGAAATATCATATTATTATTATTATTATGTTACAATAAGCTGAAATTTGTCAAACACAGAGTATACTTTTGTGGTATACCTACTTTAAACTTTAGTAATCTGTTTTATTGAAACTTTACAGACTATATTTTTGCCAAACAGTACAAGCTATTATTTGTCAAATTTCTTAAGTTTTAATCATAGCATAATGGTTCGCTATTGTGCAGTTCATGGATGTACCAGCAAAAGCTTTAGTGTTGGTTCTCGAGAAAAATTTTTATCTTTCCATCACATTCCTAATGATCCTGTGGAAGCTAAAAAATGGCTACTTGCAATGAATAATCCAAAATATCCTCCACACTCAAACCTTGTAAGTCTCAAATCTGTTGTGGTTTGTAGTTTGCATTTTGATTTTGAAGATTTTTATGATCTTCCCAATTCTTCTTGTTCCACCAGTCCAAGAAGAAAACTACGAAAAGGTAGGAAATTAACACTTAAATTTCTACTTTTGAATTTTAAAAATGAGTGAATACTGTACCTATTAGTGCATATCTAAATTTGTTTTCAATTGTGGTAATTTAGGTATTGGAAGGCATTATATTGCCAAAAATTTCTGTCTTTGTTGCGGATAAATATTCCTCATTTTTGCTTTACTCTCTTGAAGCTAAAATTGTTTGGTAAAATTTTTAATCACTGCCTTATTTGAGACTTTTTTTTCTTGGTGAAATTATCAAACTAAGGGGTAAAATTTTGCAATATTTTTAGCAACCAAAAGATAAAGCTGGTTCCTGAAATAATTTGTCGCTAGCATAGTTAATTGCACTAGCTTACAGAAGTATGCTAGCAATTCTAAATCTGGAATTGTGTTAAATTGAAATTAATTGCGTTGTGTTAGTGTAATTATTACGAGAGACTGCAGACTCGATGACCTTGCCAGTCTTTTCAGAATGGCATTTTTGGTCTTTCACAGCCTTTCATAAGAAAATTGCTTCAAGAATTTGCAATTTACGAGTAATTGCTAACTTAGGAAAAAATTTGTCGAAAAAAAAAGTAAAGCTAGCTTCATCAGAGCATTGCTATAAGTAGGCTAGTGATAGCACATCGCCAAACCAGCACTTTGCCAGCATTTGATGGAAAATGATCATCTCATTAATTGGTCTGAAGTCAAAATTTTGCAAGTGGAACATGATTACTCACAGCATTTTTTAACTGAAAGTTGGTATATCAAAGAAAAGCCTCAAGTGCTCGACCAAAACGATCGATTAGCATTTCCTGCTGTTTAAAGAAAGTTGCTAAATTTCCGGTGTTAAAATTTCTGATTTGATCTTTTTCAATGTTAGTTTAATCGTATTTTGCTGCGATGCCAACTCCAAAAAAATTATTTTTATTCGAAGAGCTTTCGTTTGTTTTTGTACACATCTTTATACAGTATTTATCTGTATGATGATGCCTATTTTAACGATGAACTTTTTTGAGTCTTGCTTTGACTTTTTTTGCTAATTATTCTACCACAACAATGTGTGGGATTGTTTTTCTGTTATTCTGCAATCAGTAGATGATGGCATTGTGCTTTCACTTCGGATAGCAATGCTGTGATAAAGCTAGTTGATTCTAACTGGTGAAATGTTAGCAAATAAAGTTAGTCTTTTTTGTAGTACCAAAGTTATCTCTCAAAGCTAGCCTATAACACTAGCAGAACTTCAGAAATTTCTTATTTGAAAGGCAGAGGCTGCTGTTACGTTATGTAAGAATAAGAAAATTGCTATTCTAGCCCTAACCCCAACCCTAAACCTAACCCAAACTCTAACCCTAAGTTTAATCCTAACCCAAACTCAAAATCTAACCCAAACCCTAACAATAATTTAAAATACAAAAGAGTAAATGAGCAAATGAGCACTCACTCTTTGCTCTCTTATTCTCTTTAGGGGCGTTACATAACGTACCGATAATACTAGCCACTTCGTATTTGAAATGCCTGGTGTACAACTACATTACATTATTTTCAGAAATCATATCAAATTTGGTAAAATGTTTACAGCTGTCACACAATGTACTTCTATTTTCACGTATACTTTTGAAGCTTTACAATGTTGGCAATGTTAAACAAAAAACTTGTAAATTAATCATTACAATTCTGTGCTATTGGTACCACAGATCACAAATCTTTTCATATGGGATATTGTGAATGAAAATTCTATACATAAAGCAAATACTAATATATCCATGCCTCTGCACACAGCACACTGCACTATGCAACATGCACACTGCTATGTCCTGTTGAAAACACAATACTGGAGAATTTATTTAGCTCTTTGCTGCTTTGCAATGCAATGTGTCTCGCATGTCTGGTTAAATATGTCTGATGCTTGTGTTGCATCACAATTTATCTCCAAATATACGGTACACTCCGTCATATACTGGTGAACTTAGCTAAATAAGTTTAAACTTACAGTGTTCGTTTTCAAAAACTTTTTTTTTAAATTTCTTCTTTTGATAGTTGAGGTTCAAATTGAAAAGGAGCACTACGATTGAATGCAACTGAAGCCATCAAGAAATCAAGGTCACTTGAGCAACTTGAAGCACTGCTATCACAACCTCTATCAGATTCATAACTAGCCATTGTTATCGACCAATTTATCTAGGTATTGCAAAAAATACACCTAAAAGCTGCAAATATTCAATTGCTAGTAATCCCTTCATAAAATAATATTATTGCCGTGGTTTTGCCACCCAAAGTGATTTTGTGACAGATGATATTCTGCTTAGATATAGGCTTATTGTGCCGGTACAATGTCAAAGATAATAGAGTAGGCTAGTAAAATTTGGGCCAGAATCTAAAAAAAAATAAAATAAAATTTTTATCGAAATACCAATTCTTTCTAGAGTGCTTTGACTTCTGGCACCCATTACGGTAGACTACCAATGTTCTTCAAGTTGTAACGCATTTGAACTGAAACACAAATACTGATAAGGTCTGGTCTTCAGATCTGAGATACGTACCGATACGTACCGGTAGCCTACCTGAATCGATCAAATTGTGCAGGTTGTATAGGCCTATGCAATATTGAATAGCTTGGGAGTGGTTGCTTATTGCTTACACAGCGCCTCGCCACTGCAGCTAGCCTGCTATATTTCCTTAGCTACAGTGCCTAGGTTAAGCCTAGGCTATTGAAACTGATCAAGCTGGCTGTGATTGGCACAGGCATCTGTGAACAATAGCATAGTCTATAGTACTTAGGGAGGGGCTTAACAACTTATGGCTGATTGTTTTGATCTAAGCCAATCATCTCAGTCACACCGCAACATGAGAAACTTTTTGTAGTTGTACCGTACTTTTAGACTTGGTAGCCTATCGTGCGTACCTAGCTATTTCGTAGATTTTCTCTTTTTGGCTTTACAATTGCAATCTTCAATGCAAAGCAGTTTAATGTTTTCTGTTTCAATTAGGCTACTTTAGTCTCCAACAGCAAGTACTTAAAAGCAAATCCAAAACCAAAAGCCTAAAGTAGCAATTTCTAATGCAGAATAAGGTTTGCTGCAGCCCAACCACGCACCCAAGAAACTGCCGACCGCCACTACAATCAGATGTGATCAGTCATTTGGAACGGTTTTGACGCACTTTCTTTCAAATTCGGAAACGTTCGTAAAGCGTTTCTCCCTTTTCTAAGTGGAAAAATAATTGGAAATATCTCATAATTTCTTGATCAAAGTGACCCAAAAATGGCGCAAAAAAATTCTAAAAAATTACCAAATTTGTTTCAGCATTGTTTTACTGAACAATTTTTGAAATAAAAACGTCCTGAATGCCCTTTTAATAAAGATTTGCTTTTGAAAGTTATAAAATTTTGAGCAATAGGTTTCATAAAAATTCAGAATTTACAGCAGTTAAAACGTTCCACCGGGATTGTGCGTAGTCTGTTAAATTGTGCTAAAGAAAACACAAACATTTGTAGTTTTTTTTTTTTGGTACCGGTATCGATTATTCTCAACTCAGTACGTGTAGGAGATAGCCGCATTCTTTTTGCCAGACGTTACGTCATGCAGTAATTTTCGTCACGCTCTGTTTGATTGCTACGTAGATCCTTTGTCTACACTGCTATTAGTGCTATCTCTACACGTGGTTTTTTAGTATCAGTGCTTACAGTGCTTTGCTTTACAGCGCTTTAGCTAGAGGGATGCAGACGAGCGAGAGGCAATATTAGTTAGGAGTGTGTACTGTTAGTAGATGTTTTATGCTTAGATTAGAATAGGCTTTGGTTTCAGTGACGTTGTAAGTTATACTTTTCGTACGTGGGAGTTATTACTTACCTTTAGGGGCTAGGTTAGAGTGGAGTTTATTGTTTGTTTTGGTTTTCAGAATGCCCACCTGCTAGCTCGTATCGTTTATTAGGTACATATGCGGCACATGTGTGCCTGTCAGTCAACTTTAGTAGTTAGGATTTAGGAAGCTGCATTATTTCAGTGATTTTGATTGCTAATATATGTGTTCATTTCCAACTATTATTTGGTGGCTGGCTGATCACGTCGGCAGAGAAGCAAAATATTCAGATAGAATCGCCGAAGCTAAAGCGTGACCGAGGATCAGTCATTCCCGCAGTCTTCGAGCTTTCAGTACGATACATTAAAACACCTGTATAGTTAGGCCTACTGCAGTTACCAAACTTACAAAGCAATATTTCGGCTAGAAAAACCAGTCTTGCTTCGTTTGAAGAAATTACGCGGCGGTGGTGAGCCGTTGCAACACTGCTATGCCGCCTGGCGAAATAAGTTTGTTAGAACCGCCACGGAAATAAAACCAATACAATAACCTTCCATTTCAAAGGCGAGCGAATTACACTTTATTCATAAGAACCAGTAAACTTTGGATTGAGGCTGGCTGTTGTTAATTTTTTTGCCCATGTTCATCCTCATTTGTTCTTAAATTAGGATCGAGATCATCGACGACAATTTTATTGATCATGTTTGTAAAACTGCTTAAATTCGAACGTTTGTTCTTTAATTAAATAAAAAAGAAAATTTATTCTTTTTCATTTGTTTAGGCATTGTTCTTAAATTTAGAGTAAAAACAAGCTCGAGCTGTTATATAAAAAAAGTCTAACTGAAATCAATTTTGTTTGCGCTAGAATCAGAAATTATACCGGCAGTGCAATCATGTAATTACAAAAGTTACATATTTTTTTGCTTTCAAGTAGGCTACCGATTTCGGTTTTGGCTGTTTAATATTCTTTTTTGTATTTTTTGTGAAAGCAAACTAAAAAAGTGCCAACAAAAGAGAAATCAAGTTGCGCATTTGTAAAACGTATTTTAAAAAAAAAAACCAACTTGAGGCTAAAGCCTATTACATCAAACTCAAAAGATAATTTCCTACTGCAATCAATTTTTGTATAAAGTACTTTCAAATCATATAGACTCTGATCAAACAGAGCATAATTATATTTGTAAGATACATAAGCAAAAACAGCAACTTCAGCCAGGGATATACTTTTAACCATTTGAATAGCATTTTTTATTTAGCCTTTAAAAAAAATCGGCAAAATTTTGCACTCTTTACTGAAACGAAATCAAAAAATTAAATTACGTTATTGAAATTTTTTCTATTCAATGATTGTCAACCTAAAACTATAGGTTTTCGTGTTTCGACCAGTAACTTTAGGCCATCTTCACAACTAGCATTTATAGACTTCACGACTAGCATAAGTTATTCATCTATACAATTTACTATTGTAATATACAGTGCGAATGAGCTATCGCGATGCGTGTCGACCTTGCTCAAGGGTTTAATGATTCTAAATTGTTGCTATTGTTTGCTTCCAATTTTTTATTTGCAGTTTTATATCTTTGCATGTTTAAATGTGTTATTCTTTTCGCTTGATGAGACCCTTGAGCAAGGTCGAAACGCGTCGCGATAGCTCATTCGCACTGTATATTACAATACTAAATTGTATAGATGAATAACTTATGCTTCCAAATGCTAGCCGTGAAGATGGCCCAAGTTACTGGTCGAAACACGAAAACCTATAGATTTAGGTTGACAATCATTGAATAGAAAAAATTTTAATGATTATAAATTGCAGCTAATTTTTAGTTAAATTACGTTAATTTCATGCAGAATTGCGTCAAGTTCATCATGCAATTTGAATTTTGAAAAAATATCGAGTGTAAGCAAAGTTATGCCATTTTTTGTAGCAATTTTCGGACGTTTCCTGTTATAAAACATATTATACGTAGGAAAACCGCGATTCGCATAACTTACACAGAGTCCAACGAACTTTGTAATTCCCAAGGCTGGCAAAGTTGTTTAATGGACTTACAGAATTTATAACAATAGCACCACGTGCCCTTGTTATGGTTTGAGGTTAACTGTGGCGCCAGTGTTAGTGAATTTTTACTAGATCTAGTGAATTTTGGTCCGATCTAGTGAATTTTTTCAACGATGTAGTGAGTTTTTTAACGATCTAGTGAATTTTTTTGCAGAATGTGAAAATACCTAATGAAAGCATTGTTAGAAAGTACCCATATTCAAAAGAAAGATAGCTGCCTTATTGTCTTGTTTTTCACTTAATTTTAAATTAAAAGCACAAAGTGCTGTGCAAAACTACGCATCATTAACACAGTATATATACGCACTATACCGAAGGTATGGCATATTGCATTTGGATTTCGATAGCGTTTTGCCTGTTTGCTTTATGCTGAAAGCTATTTTACCACATTTGTGATACTTAATTCTGCAGTTTTGTTGTTACATCTGGTAAGTGATATTTTTCTTTGTAGGAACAACGGAATAGACCTACCGGTATAACAAATGTTGTAGAAATTAGGTATAAAAATTCTGGTGCATTACTTGCCTAATACACCTCCTTCCTCTGCACAAGTTCCGATAGCCTACACTGTCACAGTAGGCTACATAAAGATTTCGATTATTTCATGCTGCGGTAATCAATTTTAGCATTGTTTGAGGTGGCGGAAAAGACTAAATAGCTTCATAAACTACTGTACATCACCAAACATTCATTCTTTATTTTGTGTACTCAACAAAACAAAAGTGCTACTACCAATTTCAAGTCTGTAGCTTACAGTCCTACTTTACCGTAGAAGTTTTGAATCTAGTGAATTTTTTTCCCAACCTAGTGATTTTTTTTGGTAATACTAGTGAATTTTGGAGAGTAGCATATGGCACTGGCAGCATTGGAGGTTAGCTAACTGGTAAAATTCAGAAAAAATGTAATGTACAGCAGTACAGTAGGCCTAGTTGTACGCTAGGCATTTCATTCAAGTAAAAAATTTTTGAAGTTCTTCTGGTGTTCTAGGCTAGCTTTGAGAAATCTCTCAGGTGTTATGCTAACGACTAACTAGCCTATTGTTTGAGGTTTGCCTAACTGACAGTAAAATTAATAAAAATGTAATGTAGCCTAATTGTACACCAGGCATTTCAAGTAAAAAATTTCTTAGGTTCTTCTGGTGTTCTAGGCTAGCTTTGAGAAATTACTCAGGTGCTACTCAAAAGATTTACTTAATTGTTAACATTTCGCTAGTTGGAATCAACTAGCTTCATCAGAAGCCTAGTGCAGAGTGATAGCAAAATGCCATCAACTTCTGATAGCAAAACACAGAAAAACGATCCCACACAGTGTTGTAACAGTATCTGGAATAACCAGAGAAAAAAATTTAAAGCAAGGCTCTAATAAAATTCATTGTTACGATAGGTTACGTCACACAGGTAATCATAATAATGTAAAGGTGCGTCCAAAAATGAAAGAAAACAGATCTTATGAAAATAATTTCTCAGAATTAAACACTAAAAAAGATTAAACCAGAAGAAATTTAACACTTGGAATTAAGCAACTTTCTATAAACAGCAGGAAATGATATCTCATCGTTTCTATTGAGCACTTTGGGCTTTTTATTGGTGTACCAACTTTCGGTAGAAAGACGCTTCAAGTAAACATGTTCTACTTTTAAATTTTTGACTTCAGACCAATCAATGAGGTGATCATTTTCTATCGAATGCTGGCAAAGTGCTGATTTGTCGGGTCGTTGAACTTTTATTGCTTGTTGATATTTGGGCTGCTGAAATTTTATTGTTCTTTGATGTTCGGGCCATTGAAATTTTATGGCTTGTTGATGCTCCTTTGCTGCAGTGCTAATTTGGAGAATTATTTTCATAAGATTCGCTTTCTTTCCTTTTTGTGCATAACTTAACATTACCTGTGTGACATAACCTATTGTAAAAATGAATTTTATCGAAGCCTTGCTTTGAATTTTTTCTCTAGGCCTAGTTGTTCTACTACAGCCATGTGTGAGATCATTTTTCTGTTTTTTGCAATCAGAAGTTGATGGCGTTTCACTATTACTACTGATAGCATTAGCAGAGCTATGATGATTGGATGAAGCTAGTTTATTCTGACTAGTGAAACGTTAGCAATTAAGTTAGTCTTTTGAGTAGCACCTGAGTGATTTCTCAAAGCTAGCCTTGAAAACCAGAAGAACTTCGAAAATTTTTTATGTGGTAAACTTCGATTACATGCAAGATATCATTTTTCTGATTGCTTTACCAACTGATCCCCAAATGTCTTTTGCAGCACATGACACAAGAATTCAGCCAGTCTGCGCTCTGCAGGCTATGTATGCCCTATATTGTATATGTATGCAGTTATGCCCTGGCATTGGGGTAATTAGATAATGCTAGTGCGTAACTTAGATTGTGGTAATCAGGTCTGAGGTAATGCTGGGGCATAATTGCATTAAAGTGCATAGCCTGCAGCATGCAGACTAGCTAAGCTAAATTCTTGTGTTACTGGTATGTGCTGCACCTAACTTTCAGAGAGGTGGGAATCAGATGGTAAAGCTATCAAGAGAACAAAGTGATAACCGATATCTTAAATCTTGTGCTTAACTGAATTTTATCAGTTAGGCACTCGTTACCCAAATGTGTGGACCTGGATAAGGCCTAGGGCATAGTAGTCTGGTAGTAGCCTAGTTGGCAGCCCAAAACATTGCGGATTGGATAAACATTAAAACAATGCAGACAGTAAATCTAACCTATTAATAATTAGGCGATTGCTGCTGTTACGTTACGTAACACTTCACTCATAGGATAATATTACATAATTTATCACTTCACTCATAAGATAATATTACGTAATTTGTAACATTTCAGCGATGAGATATTTTTAAGTGAATTTTGCCACTTAACGTAGCTCTTGCAATGTTTATTGAAGCGAGAAGACTGCAAGTGCAAGACTACTTTTTGTTAGGATGCATTAGGACTGTAGAATGCATAATGACCCGTCTTATAACAAACCAATACTTTTTTTTCAGATTGAAACTTTTTACATGTTAAATACGGCACTTTGACGCAATTACGGCAATTCACGATAGTGTAGTGGCAGGGGCATGCGTCTGACGAATCTCGCGTTCGAGTTCCAGTCGCGCTGAACGCAGTGGCATGTCTCGGTATTAGGATGATTTGCGGTCCGTTTTTTTTTTTTTTTTCTTCAGAACCTTGCATTAGAGTTAGGGTTTGGGCAGCGATATCACCCTGAGAGATAGCAAATCCTAGTGCTAGAGCTCGACTGATATATCGGTCTTCAGGGTCAAGCCGAGATATTGTATCGGCTATGTACCATCGATAAAATATCAGCTTAGCACAATTACCTTGAACTGTTCATTTTTGAGAGCAAGCATGGCTGCTCTTGACTATTGATTGGCAAATCGTTGTATTTTTGGTTTGCTTTTTCATTCAATAATACTGGAGTGTGACTTGTGTTTGCAATATTTCATTGAAGGGGAATTAGTGAAGCATTTAGTGTCAAGTTAATTGAAAAATAGTGACAAAATTTCATATTTCATAAGTTAATATATCAGTTATCGGTATCGACCGGAAAAAGTCTAATTGGTCGCGCTCTGATTTTGATAGTCTTTAAAAGTTTTTTTAGGACGCAGGTATTTTAGTATGTACCCGTACTCAAGTACTGCATTTATTATCGCATAAATTCGCATCTAATTTTTTTATTAAAAACTAGATTTTAGTTGCTTTTAATCAAATTCCAATTAAACTTTTAATTAAATAAACTAGATTTAAGTTGATTTTTGATAGCGTCCTAAAAAAAGAATCGGTTTGTTATGACGGGTTCTTAAAGTAGGCTATTAATTTAATAATTACTCTTGCGGCTTCTACCTTCTACAATGCAACACGCTCTTGCACTTGCGGTCTAGTTGCTTCAACAAACATCGCAATAGCCAAATGGTGAAATTCTCGTAAAAATATGTAAAAAAAATGTGGTAATCTATTGTGATATTAAAAATTTTATATTGTAATTGAAAAAGATGACTAAAAAAATTGATAGAGACGAATTCTTTACTACAGTATTGTGTTTGAATTTTTTACTGAACATGGAAATATTAGCATCAGGCTGTAGTGGACTTTGATTTTTGAAGACCGTATAATCCTTGGTCATTTCCAGTGGTATGAAGTAATGAAATACTTTCACTTGAGTAGATTACTCAAGTAGTTTTTTCCAGTACTGAGTACTTTTTGAGTATTTTTGTTTGTGACTGCTTTTTCTTGGTTGCTTTTGGTTTTGGAAGTGAAGTAATGCTAGGCTATTTAACTAGTATTTTGATACAGAAAAGTGCAAAGTACTGTACTGTAATTTTAAAATTTTAACCACAAATTGGTCAGAATGGTCAACTTTTCTTCCAGCAATTGTTCAATTCAGTTAAGTTGGTTGTTTTTTCCTCATTTTTGGCTGGCAACTCTCACATCTGAGGCGAGACCACCACAGCGACTGTAGCCATGCCTTTTTTTTGCTTGTTTGAGAACGTATTGGCTCCAGTTTGTCTAAAAGCTGTTCAAGAAGGTTTTAGTTTCAGGTTCGTTGTTATTTGTCTGCCCTTTACTCTGGCATAGATGTTTAAGAGTAAAAGTAAATCATGAGAGAAGCAATCAGAGATATAAATTTGTTGAAAATGCAGACAATGATTACTAAACATATCTTGCAAAATTCTACAGAGGGAGCCGAAAATCACACACCATATCGGATATATGAAATAAACATCATAGGTGGAGTCCTCTAGGACGTCCTTGGCCTCGAGGACACATTTTTTAAGTCCTTTGTCTTGGCCTCAAAGCTCAAGTCCTTGACCTTGAAGCCTACAAGTTCTTGAAAATATCCTGTCCTTGTCTCAAGGACAGTCTTACTTTTTGATTGAAAAAGAAAATAAGCAAACAAAAATAACCTAAATTTATTTCCTGTTCTTATTTGAAAAATATAATGTCATAGCCAAGTCATCGTAAACCATGTTTTAAATTGCATTGTGTGATAGCTCTAATATGAGAATGAGGTGGCAAAAGGCAATGTAGAATCATTCTTTTTCTGCTAATATTTCCAGTGTGGGTGGTACAAACTATGAAGCATTAAAACCAATCAGGGCCATATAACAATGGATCTGGAGGCCCGACTGCAAACATTTTTAAATTGCTAATGCTAAAACATGATCGTGCCTATGTGGGTGTAGATTCAGAAGAAAGTATAGTGTGCATGATAATGAAATGTAATACAGTTAGTCAGTTCCCAGTAACAGCCTATTTTATAAACTATGTTAGTATATCCATAATACAACTAAAGAACTTATGTTGAGAACGCCAACTTGTTCCAAAATATGCAAGCGACTATTGCACAGAATTTGTTCTGAAATAAGAAAGAAACTTGAATCACTAGCAATCAGTCTCTGAGCAAAGCCACATCTGCTGAATGATTTATGTGTTGAAAATCGCCAATAGAAATCCAAAACAATAAACTACTGTATCAAAAAAAAATGCTGCATGAAGAATTATTAGAAAAGTGTATGTGAAATTAAATATTAGTATTAATTTTTCGAATGCCTGGAAAGATGTGCACTGTACTTAATCGATTTTTTACACGTCATGAAGATAAGGAGGCGAAGCTCCCACGAACAATTTGGGCATTTAAAAAAGTAATGATATATTATTTTGACGTCTCTACAATTTTGAGCTTTTCGAAGAAAGGCTATGGGGCAAATCACAATGTCACTAATGCCTTCCTCCTTAAAGGGAGGGTGCAGCCTAGCCAAGTATGACATCAAAAAATCGCATTTAATTTTCTGATCACAAAGCAAAAAGAATTTTTTTCGGAGATTGTCTAGTTTCTGAAAAAATATTAAAAATTCGTTTCAACTCCGCACATTTGGATTGGATTGGCAAACAATGTGATGACATACTAGTTGGTTAGCGAAAAAAACACAAAAGCTTGTTCACAATGGTAAACAATAAGGATAAGCTAGGTAGGAATAAGAAATCACGCAAAATTACCAAAGAGAGATAGCTGTAAAAGTGGCCATTGTTTTAAAACGATTGCTTAATACATTTTTTAGCTAATAGGTGTGTCCACTGTTTCTTCTATACTGTAGTTAGACCGCAGTTATACATTGGTATAGCGACACCTGGTATACCAGATGCATATAAGCTAAAGATAGCTTTAAAAGCGGCCATTGTTTTAAAACGATTGCTTAATACATTCTTTAGCTTATATGCATCCGGTATACCAGGTGTCGCTATACCAATGTATAACTGCGGTCTAACTACCATATAGAAGAAACAGTGGACACACCTATTAGCTAAAAAATGTATTAAGCAATCGTTTTAAAACAATGGCCACTTTTACAGCTATCTCTCTTTGGTAATTTTGCGTGATTTCTTACTCCTACCTTGCTTATCCTTATTGTTTACCATTGTGAACAAGCTTTCGTGTTTTTTTTGCTGACCAACTAGTATGTCATCAAATTGTTAGCCAATCCAATCCAAATGTGCGGAGTTAAAACAAAATTTTTAAATTTTTTCAGAAACAAGACAATCTTCACAAAAAATTGTTTTCACTTTGTGATCAGAAAATTAAATGCGATTTTTTGATGTCATACTGGCTAGGCTGCACCCTCCGTTTAGTACTGCCCTGCTGGGATTCTCAGGTTACTTTTTGGCGTTAAATACCATATGTTAAATTTTACAAAGTTTCTTTTGGTGGTTGAAACATACTCGCTCATTCATTGATAGGCAATAAGCATTAGATGCAAGACTATTAAGCAGACATCACGTGCATTAAAACATAAAAAAAGGTTGGCTTAGAAGTAGGATTGGTAAAATGTGGAAAACTTGAGTTTTTCATCTTAACTTTTACGATATTTTTTAAATAAACTGTGTTGAAAACAGGGATGTGGAAGCACCTATTTTCCAACCGCTTCCGCTTCCACCTCCATCGCTTCCGCTTCCACCACTTTTACCAAAATTTATCATAATATTTTTAGCTAATAATATGAATAAAATGCATTAACGTGTTACTGGTATGTAAATGAAAAGTGAAAACGATTTATTTCATTACTAACACACAGAAAAAGTAATCATGAAGAAAAACAATACTCCGTGCAATAAAAAAAAGTAATATTAAAACAAGTAATTTAAAACAGTGAGTACAATAAAAAAGCACAAGAAAACAGCAGCTATAATAAAAGAAAAATCCAACGAAAATGGTGAGTGTAAAATAAGCTGAAAGCAAAAGCGATACAAACGTGTATTGAAAGGATAGAATTTAGTGTAACTTAACATATCAGAAATTAAACAAATAAAGCACACAAGTTTTTCATAATGCAATAAAAGCTCAAAGCGTAACAATATTTTGCAGTTCACACAGATTTATTGGTTCTCATAAACACAATCGCATCTGTCAATTCTGTACCCATGCGAACTCTATTTTCTCGAAGAACCAACTTCAAGTGAGAAAACATGCACTCAACTGACACCTGAGTGCTGGGCAAACAGCTAATCACTTGCGAGACTGGTTGAACAATGAGGGGATATTTGGAAATAATATCCCATACACTTGGCTGCCTCGATCGTCCCAGTCGTTCTACTTCAGTCAATGCGTCTGAAAATGCATTAATATCTGCTGTTGCGGCTGGTGAAGTTGATGACTCTGCAGCGGCCGAATGCAGAGAATTCAAATATTCGTCGAAATCAGATGTTGGTGCCGGATCGGTAGAGGATACATTCACAACTTCATGTGAATCCTCATCAGCATTTGCTCCTCCCTCAGCTTGCGCCAGACTTTGCATGCGCAAAAAAAGGGCTTGAAGAGTGCTCTTTGCACGAGTTTGCTCTTCATTGCTTAAAAATATTCTTGATCGCGCATCAACCTATAAAAAACAAAAACATATTTAGGAAATTGATTTGTCGCTTTTTTGCTGGACTGGTTTTACACAATTATTTTTATATTAAACACTCAAGATTCAAAGCACAGTCCATGTTATGTGCATATGCAAATTGCAAAGACTATCACACGGCAAGCATTTTACGTATTTAAAAGTTTTCAAGATTATACAAAACTGTGGCTCAATTAATACTGAACTAAACTGTTTTTACTTTGCACTTACCCAAATCGCAGCCAAGAAAGCATCATTATCCAAGAGAAGCTGTTGGCGAGATAGCAAGGAGTTATGCAAAGAACGAGACAAACTGTTGTCTTGCTTGTTCAATTTAAACATGACTTCTCTCCATTGAAGCAAGCATTCGCCTGGAGTGAGATCTTGCTTTTGAAGAGAAATTGTCGCTGCATGCGGGATCTGCAATACATCGACCATCATCTTTACCTCAGACCATTCACTTTCAGTTAAATAAGAATCCTGTGATCCAAGGTCTTGAATAAAAGATTTCAAATCCAATAAACGCTGAAGCATGAGGAAAGTACTTCCCCAACGTGTTGGCATGTCAATCAGCATCCCTTTTCCAGCTCGTCGTTTTAGAATTCCATCGGTGTGTGGTGCACGTAGATGCTGAGCAATTTTCCGTAGTTTTGTTAAAAACTTATCAGATCGGCCTTTTTTTAAAACATCGCGAATTCCCAATTGTAAAGTATGTTCAGCGCATCTCATGTGGTAAATTGTGCAATCAAATCCAGTACCCATTTGGTCAATCTCTTGAATAGCCTCTTCATCATCTTCATTTTGTTCATCTTCTTCATCTTCATTTAATAGCTGCACAGTTCGTGTCATATTAGATGCATTGTCAACAACACATGCTAAAACTTGTTGCTTTGTGATGCTGAACTCCTTCATAGTTTTCAATAAAATTTCTTTTAAATGAGCGCTGGTATGATTTGCTTCAGTGTCCACTAAAGCTAAAGTTTTTACAGACAGACCGCGTTTTTCGCTAAAAAACTGGGCAGAGATTCCTAAAAAATGAGAACGGAGTCTAGTTACTCCGTCAAATTTGAGTGAGACAAAAGTTTTAGAAAGAGACCCTTTCAACTTCGATCTCTCCTCTTCCGATCTTTTCAAAACCATGTTTCGAATGGCTTGCCGCCCTAAAGAAATTCCCAAGATTTTGGCAAAGTCCCCATTTAAAAGTTGAAAGCCATCGTCCTGAAAAAACGTGAGAGGAACTCCATTGTAAACGACCATTTTTAAAATGCCGTTTTTGAAGTCTTCTGCATTGATGGAAGCTGTTGCTTTTGGATTTAGATTAACCTTTTGAAAATAATTTGTTACGTCATTTTGGCCTTTTACTTTCTCTAACTTGGCTTTTTTTGTAGTGGCAGAATCTTGTTGCTCAACTTTTTGAAACGTTTGCTGGTGATGGCGTTTTAGATGCCTTTTTAAATTTGCTAAAGCGCTTCCCTGCTTTAGTTTTGGAACCAGTGAATTGCATTCCAAAATTCCATCACTTTTAAGTACAATGCAACGAAAACTGTTGCCCTCTTCAACAAAATGGTTGTAAACGGCACTCCATCTTGTTTGGGACATTGTGTGATAGTGCGGCGTGTCAGAATTAAAAATATCAGCTTTGTAAACTTCTTTAAATGACAAAAAAAGTACATATAAAATTACGTTGCTCTATCAAATAAATGTTTATTAGAAAGCGCAGCTAAATAAGCTGCTCCGTTTACATTAGCAAATATACGTAGGCCTACTTTGCCGCCCGTAGTTACAGAAATTATTCGCCTGTTAGAAACAATTTAGTGTTTTACTGAAATCTATATAAACTTACCTAATCACTTATAAAACCTTATTCTTCTTCTTTATGCATCTAAGAGTGCGCAGCAGCAAAAATCTTTCAGGATCGTAATTAATTTTAGTTCGAAACAAATTAAGTATTCGGCGGATCGAGGGCAGATGAAAATAAAATATCCGGCTAGTGGCTAAGATCTGCTTGAAAATGCCGATTTCTAAACAAGCTATCCTTGTCTGTAATCAAAAGTAGGCGTATATATAGTTCTTAAATGAAACAAAAAATATATTCGCACGTATGTTAAACGGCTTAATAAACACGAAGATCAAGTAACAAACTGTCCACCTGATTTAATTTTATTTTGCTTAACTTGGGAAAAAATAATTTCGAGCGAATGTGATTAATTTACGACATTTTATTCAAAGTAATGAACATTTAACTAACTGAATGAAGCAAAAACGCACTGAATTTTACTTAATTCTCAACTGCTCAATACGTATTAGGCTATGAGTACGAGCTACTTAAATTTACTTGGTCAAATATCAAGTTTGAATCGTCGTATCTCTATTTATACGCCGAATATGCATGTCATTTATGACATACTTACGTCATCTACTACGAATTCTCACCGCCTTGTAAACACGAGAAAAACAATGAATTGAGTTGCATATCGTTAATCGTAAACAAGTTTAAAGTTTGGACGTAGGAAAATACTTTGAGACGTCACCGAACTCCATAGGTGGTTGCAAGAAAGGCACTTTATTAAATCGACCGAAGTACCGTCAGCTTGGTAGGTTAGTATTTTACAATAAAATTAAATTCAATAATGAAAACAGCGGTTTTGAGAAAGTGAGCGCACTGCGACTATTGTTTTTGTATTTTTTTCATGATTCACGAACCCAAACATTACAAACGTACGCTATTGTCCCCAGAGAATTTTCCTATCACCAAATTTAACGCTACACACTCACAATTAAATTACTTACCGCAAAGAATCGTCAAATGGAATATGCGAAAGCAACATCAAAATACTCAGTCTTCTTTCATAATACTTTAATGACAATGAAATTAAATTATTTTAAAAACTATATTAACTAACATTACTTCAAAAAGCTTGATTTTATTTGAGTAATAAAACTTCCCGTTGTGAATCGATAGTAACTTGCGAGATTTGCCAACAGTCGAAAGATTGCAAAATAGTGCGTTGGTAACTTGGTATTCGCTAACTGCCTTTTATAATTTGTAGATGAGAAACCACAAAGCTTTGTTTTCCAAGTGTGAACTGGGATTGTTGCTGAAATTTCGGCAAAATATGGCTTTGCCAGTATTTATAAAGTTTTAAACCAAAGATTTAAAAACTTATTGCCCCAATTCGCATTTGAGGGCAATGAGTGTAGCAAACAGCGGTGGATTCAAATTTTTGCGAGTTTAAGAGTGGATACTTTCTGCAACAGCTGGCTTCACAAACTCTTGTAATGGTATGTTTCAATTGTTTGTTTTGTGTTAAAAAAACATTTAGTGCGAGTATTGTCGAACAACGTAAGCGGAAGCGGTACCCATTTACAGCTTCCGCTTCCACAAAAATTTACCGCTTCCGCTTCCACATCCCTGGTTGAAAATATAATTGGGTAACAGCTTTTAAATATCACGAAATAGCTATTTTTTTTTAAAGTCACTAAAATTGTTCAACATGGGCATGGGGACTTTGCCTTTATCCCCCAAACCCCCTTTTTTTTAAGGACTTGATCGAGTTAGTAAATCCCGTTTACAGTACCCCAATGCATTTTAACAACATAAATTATATGCAGTATTTGGCAATACTTCTTGATAATAATATTATAGTTGCTATGTACTAATTACAAACTATAATACCTTTTTTAAAAAGTCTGTGAAAAGAAGTCGTCCAAACAAAAAGGTTTGTGTCTGAAAAACTACTATAAAGATGGTGATCCATTATAATCAGTGAAGTTTGCACCAGGGCCCTAACTGATGAAGTTAAGGCCTTAAAATGCATTTTCACGTTTATAATTTAGTTATTCTCATTCACGAATTACAGTCTTAATTGTTTCAATACCACTGTACTGCTATGGAACACAATCAATATTGCTGCTTAACGTGAAAAACTTCAAAATAAGATTTGTTGTTTTTAAAACTACTATTTTCAAATTGTCATCAAAAACTTTACAAAATGCAATATTTTAAACACTCTCATGCTTGAAAATAACACAAAATTTGTTGACCTTGAGAGGGTCTATCCTCGAAAAGACGGTCCTTGGCCTCAAATTTTTTTTAGTCCTTGGCCTCAAACGTGGGGTCCTCAACTCCACCTCTGATAAAGATTATTGTGCGGTACTGTGATTTATTGTGCAATGTAATTACTAAATGCAAAATGACAACCTATTTCATTCTAGTTGAAACCCAGACTATCTCAATGAGCTATCTACAATAATTTTGTGTAATTTCGTGACGTAATGTTTATCAGGTTTTTGCCTGCTTTCGCATGTTGTGAAATAAATTAAATTCATTAAATCCACTATAGGCGTGATTAATTAATGCAAAAAAGGTTATTGCAGAATATGCTAAAGTAGCAATGATGCAAACTTTTGGTCCACCATGTAGATGCAGTAGACAATTATGCACTGATAAGACATGTCAAAATGTTTTTAAATTTTAGCATAATTAAACAACGACTGTGAATGAGTAATGTATTTTCCGGCTAATTAGCCAATTTTCTGGACTTAATTTTTTAACCTGATTTTGTGGAGTTGGCTTATTCGGCAGATACACCTTGAACCAGACAATACTGGAAATCAAAATGTCACCATGCATCAATTCACAGCACTTTGCACTATTTTGCACTTTGTACTACCTATTTACACTTTGCACTATATACCGTATTTTGTACTTTGCACTACCAATATCGTGTTTGCATGTGTGATTAAACCGACAAAAATATGTTTTTTCTGCTTCAAATTGACTCAAAATTTTGTAATGCCGGGCACCAGATTAATCTGGCACTGCACCACTCCGATCAAATTTTCTGGCTTGGCTAATTTGGCAGTAATATGGCAAAATCCTCATTTTAAGAGCTTAAAGTTGGTCTCGGCTTATTCGACAAGTCTGCTTGTTGGTCAGAAAATGCGGTATTTGAGCAAAGATTTTATGAAATGCATCTACGTAAATTCTGCATGGCGTGATTTTTGAATCTCAAAGTTTTACTGTTGTTGTTTTTGATTAATTATCTTAAATATAATAATGAAAAACTTGCAAAACTTCATAGTTCATGACTTATTGAGAGAGTGAGGTTAGAAGACCAAGCACTATGTGGCAGAGATGTGAAGGTAGTCGACCAGTTGTCATATGTTGACTGAGTAGTGTATTTATTTTGCTTGAATACTTTCAGAAATACTTGTACTTAGTCTTTCACTCAAGTACTTTTTTGGTCAGTACTTTGTACTTCAAATAGTTTTTTGGTCAGTAATGAAGCTTTTACTTGATTACAATTTTTGAGTACTTTTTACACCACTGGTTATTTTCCCTGCTCCTAGAGCAACAGTAGGCTACCAGTACGAGTACAACCGTATAGAAGCAGCTTAGGACTGTGTCATTATCAGGTCTACTAATACTAGTCTATTATTAGCTACCAGTATGCAGTACAATACTTACATTCTAGTGGGAACGCATCCCCTCGTCTAGAATTAGTATCACTCAACAGAAAGGAATCATTCTGGCTCATTCAGGTGCAGAAACCTTTTTTCCGATTTGCACTAATGTTTGCCAAAAAAATGGCCAATTCAAACGTGGAGAACTTTTTACATCGTTTACCTGCAATGACCATGAATATTTTTGTTTTTCCACCTGAAACGTTTTCATTTCTGGATAGATTTGTTTATGGCAGTGGAAGCATCCCCCATTCAGTATTGTACAGCTTTGCGGTACTAGCTAGCCCAAGCCAAGTCAACTGATCGCGACAAACTGACCGTGAACCAACGATTTTGTTACAGTAATTTCGTCACAGTGATTTTGTCACAAAGTGAGGATTTGGGCAAAATGGCTCTGGGGATAGTAAAAATATATTTAGATTCGCCCTTCTCGCCAATTAGCGTTGTTTGCGGTCAGTTGTCGTGGACCCAGCTAGCCTACTGAAGGAAGGATATTTTCACCGAAAATTTTTATCTAGTTTTTTATTTGTCTAATTCTAGTGTTAACTCAAACCCAAATCTTAACTCTTAAAAAAGCGCTGATAAATAGTTTCTGTGAAATAGTCACTACTATTTTAATATGATAGCTTAACACTGTTTAGTGTTTAGCCTTCTGGTATATGATTTGATTCATATATACCATATTTTCCAGCAAATAAGCCGATTTTTGGACCTACTTTTTAAACCTAATTTTCTGGGGTTGGCTAATTCGGCGAATACTCGTGGAACCAGACGATACTGGAAATCAAAATGTCACCTCTCGTTAATTCACAGCACTTTGCACTATTTTGTACTTCCTATTTACACTTTGCACTACTGTAATTTGCACTTGGACTATCAGTACTGTACTTGCATGGGCGATTAAAACTGATAAAATTTGCGTTTTCTACTTTAAATTGACACAAAATTTTGTAATGTATGGTGCTGGATTAATCTGGTGTTGCACCACGCCGATCAAATTTTCTAAAACCCTGATTTTTAAAGCTAAAAGGCAGTGGTGTAAAGTAACGAAATACTTTTATTTGAGTAGACTACTTAAGTAGTTTTTTTCAGTAACGAGTACTTTTTTGAGTAGTTTTTTTTAACTACTTTTACTTAAGTACTTTTAGTCTGAAGTAATGCTACTTAAGTACTTATTATTTGATAAAAGTACAAAGTAGTTTTAAAATTTGAGCCGCAGCGTTGACTGCACTTTGACTGAGGGCATTTACTGGCAATCATTCGTAAACTCGTAGTCAGGCTATTCTCCCCTCGTCCTTTCTTTCTTTAAGTTCCACGATTGACTGCGTTCATGTGCTTTTGAAAATGATTGCATTTTTTCTAGTCAGGTACCGGTAAGCTGTTGGACATGACACAAGCGATAAAACAGTGGGATAAGATTTGTGTTTGCTTACATCGACTTTTTAATCAGGACTAGGAACCAAAGCTCTACCGAATAGTTAGCCTGCTACACCATTAGTTAACCTAACCATTTTAACAGCAATAAAATGCAAACGAATCGACAGTTTTCCTGAAGTCATGAGTAGAGTTAGTAGGTTAGGGTGCATTTACAATCGAGCTGTTTGTAATTAGGGTGAAAGGTCCACTCGCGTTTTGCTGTTCTGTAGGACTGGAGGATTAGGCAATTGCAGAAATTTATTGATAAGTGAAGATATGAGATCCTGGCAGGCACATAGCCAGGAATTTGCAATGGGGAGGCTAATTCAGAGGCTGGAAACAACATCCAACGATCTTATCCCAGATTTTGATCAGTTTTCACGCAGATTGAGTCAGTTTTACCATCCAAATTTAGGCGATCTCCAGAAAAAAAGGTTTTCAAATTTTTTTTCTGGCGAACTACAAAATTTTAACAATTAAAAAAATACTGTTGTCCTCGAGCCGAGGACAGGGCATTTTTTGAGGACTAGAGGCTTCGAGGCCAAGGGCTTAACCTTCAGGGGCAAAGGACTTCAAATTGTGTCCTCGAGACCAAAAACGTCCTCAAGGACTCCACCTCAGCTGAGTAGCACTGTAGCAGTAAAACTTCATCATTGAGTAATAAACTGATGAAATGTTTAGTTTCTCTGTTCTTGAGAACAGTGTCTTGCAGTTTGAGGGCCTGGGGTTGAACTAATAAATATGCCGCTAAGATGGTATAGCCTAGTGGTTAGAGCATCTGTATATCAAGCTGAAAATTTGGGTTCAAATCTGGTTCAGTCAAGCCAAAAACTCAAAAATAGGTAGCCTACTGCAAACTGTATTTACATCTTCCTGCTTGACATTCTTCATTGAAGGTAATAATGTGCTGCTCAGTGCTTACACCTTGGTATGGTAGAGAGGTGGCAGCTTGCCTCAACGACCCTAATATCACTCTGCGATTTCCTGGTCAAGGCAACACGGTGAAACGTGAATAAATCAGTAAAACTGGAAACAAACATGGTGGAATTCAGGAATTGCATGATAAACTTCGTCTAGGCAGGTTTTCTAAAGTGCAGCAAGTAGATTGAATTGGAATTAAATTAAGCTGCAGTCTAACCTACTAATGTTGCGACAGGACACTGGTATCAATCAATGAGTGACTGTGCTTCACTCACAGTTTCAGTTATGTTTTCACCGGTTTCTATCTGCCTTCACATGTCGTGAAATAAAATCAATTAAAAAATATTCACGATAATTTTTTCTTTAATCCAAAAAAAGTTTATCGCAGACTACTGAATTGGCTTTGGTGCATGACTTTTGGCGCACTTTGTCGATATAGTAAGCTGTTCTCTAATGAGGCGCTTCCTCGGTGTTTTTACTTTTCAGCATATAAATTTAACATTGGCAGTGAATAAGTATTTGAGCAAATATTTTATGAATTGATTCCTTGAATATAGTAACAAAAATTTGCACAATTAGTATTTTGTTACTTCTTAAGATAGTGAGGAGATAATATCAAGCGCTTGTAGCAGTGATGTGAAGGTAGTCGACCAGTTGTCATATGTCAATTGAATAGTTTGCTTATTTTGGGTGAATACTTTCAGAAATACTTCTACTTGAGTAGTTTTAAAATGACTACTTTTTACTTTTACTCAAGTACTTTTTTTGATCAGTACTTTGTACTTTACTTCAAGTAGTTTTTTTTGTCAGTAACGAAACTTTTACTTGAGTACAATTTTCAAGTACTTTTTACACCACTGCTAAAAGGTGGTCTTGGCTTATTCGATAACTCGGCTTATTAGGCAGAAAATACAGTATTTTTCATGCGTATGTGCCAGTAAAAAACTGAATAAATTGAATCTGATCAGTGGTGCAACCAGGCTAAGAGAACTTCAGCACCCCTTAGTAAAGTCACATAGAAAATTTAACATAAAATACAAGCGTTTTAGGAAAGTTTTGGTCTTTTGGACTTCACCTGTAAGTTAAGGTAAACGATACTGAAAAATCTAATCTTGCAAATAATGTTTGATATTTGCTATTTGGTTCTTTCAAATTGATCTAAAAACAAGCAAATAGCATTAAATGGCTATTTTTTCCAAAAAATCATCCAGCTGCTGAGATCTTCACACTCAGGCCCCAGTGGACTCAGGTGACCCTTTTTTATGGTATGCATAGTTCTACCGGTTTGCCTACCACCTAAATGAGTGATTTTTTGTAACAAAAGAAATTTAACTTTGGGTTCAAATCCTTTTCCCCATCAAATTAATTACTGCGATTGATTATGTAACTGAAAATTGATAAATGAATATTGAACAATCACGTATTGGATGAACTTCTGGGAAATCTATGGATATTGATGATTCTCAATAAAATGGTGACACGTCACTTGCTGTTGCACTCAATAATGTTTCATCTTTGTCTTTGCATTTAAGTAAAATAATATTTTTGTCCCAAAACTTTTAAAATCAAAAGTTAATTTAGTGGAAGGGGTTAGTGTTACATTACATAACGCCCATGAGAGAATAAGACAAGAGAGAAAAGAATGAGCACTCATTTGCTCATTTACCCTTTTTAATGTTTAAAGTTATCATTAGGGCTTGGGCTAGGATTAATATTAGGTTTAGAGGTTCGTTTTAGACTTGAGGTGAGGCCTAGGATAGCGATTTTCCTCTTTTTACTTAGCATAACCATAGCTTCTGTCTTATATTATGTTGAAAATTAGAACTAATAATAGAAGCAGTGTTAAACAAGCTTAAAAGAAAATTTAATCTGGAGATTTACGTACTTGTAGAAAAAACAATTCCTTTGAAAAAAAATGTTGCTGATGTGGGAAAAATGCTCTACAACTTATAATTATGTTGGCTCTGGAGCTGATATATTTAGGAGAGCTTTAGCAGTTAATTATGAAGAATGGGCAATTGGGCATTTCAAAATTTCAAATCTTTGAATTCAAATCCTAAGATAATTTAAGACAAAATCATGATTTTTTTGGAATATCTGGAATCGAAATAGAAGTGTAAACAATACATCAAGAAAGTTAATGGTCAGGTATCAGAGTGTTTTTATTCTAGTTTCTTTTTCTGAAAACAAGACCCTTGAACATGCTTTTAATCTTTTTTTCTCATGCTGTTATGGCAGACATCTTAATTTTTATGCAACAACATGTGTGTTCAAAGAATAGTCTTTTTTTTTTGTTCATATTTTTCTCACTCTTCATTTCTTTAATAGCATACATAATGTGTAATCACAATTTTAAGATGCCCTGAAATGACTGCCAGTTCTGCTTTTCAGCAAGATTGGTTGGTAGATTGTGAAAGAGGTTAAGTTGTCAATATTCTATGACGGTGACAATCGGTGACCAAATAATTTGGGTATTTACTAATTGCTATAATAATTTGTCATCCCTTAACTGTCTATGCACATAAAATATGCTTTTTCGATCAGCACATAGAACTACTCCTTATAGACTTATTTTTGAAATTACGCTTAAGCCCAACATATTTTTATTGCTGAATAAATAAATTTTTTGATGAATAGATAAGTTTTTTGATGAGCACGTATGCACAGAGCTGTGAAATATCATTGAGCTACAATGTGAAATATCATTGGAGCTGCAGGATTGGTGGTTGTTATGGCCACCTAACTGCCAGTGGAAGTTTACATGGCTTCCCAGGAGTCGACCATGAAGGACGTCAAGATATTGCAGTTTTTTGATGAGGTAACACCTAATTAAAGGTTGTAATAAACGTCAATAGCCCTATTGTTGTTGTTTTTGTTTTTTTCTGCTTAAATTTCATATTTGCTGAAAACGTTTTCAATGAGAAATTCTGTTGATCAACAAAAAACATTGTGATGTTATGTTGCACTTCAGAGCATTTAATTGACAGATAGTTAATGGTTTCTGAATCAAACCTCACACTTATGCTGGTTTTCACGCTTTGTGTATGAATCCTTTTGGTTGGGTCAGTCCTGGTGTTTCTGCATTTGTCTGAATGATTGGTTAATGTGTAAGCAGACCCATACATTTGTTTCTTATTTTGTAAAGCCAGGGGTGTTCACTTGGTCTCAGAGAATACCTTACATGTCAATTTCATTGCAAACAAGTTACTGGTGAAATTTCTAGCACCAAAATGTCGAAAACAAATATTTCACTGCCTTTAGTGAGCGCCAGATGACTTATGTTTATAAAATGCTTCCCTTGTAGCAATAAAGTAACACTAATAAAAAAATAAACTAAGTTTTGAAAAAGTATATTTTCTTGAATTAAAACGGATGAGACAATTCCCTGATGCCCTTCACCGATCGTCTCTAACTTCTAAATTAAAAAAATTATTTTAGAATACCTAATTATTCTACTTTGCTCATCCCTATTTACATTATTAACAGTTTTAATATTAATCATTGACATAATGCTACAATACTATTACAATACGTTCTTACTTGGTATGTTGCAAGTTTTTAATGCTATTTAGAAAAAGCATAAAATCTTGCAGTGTTGAGATTGACCATAAGTGTCGTTTCAAGTTAAATTTAATCCCTCAGTTCTTTAAGCATGCTTGGTGGTTTACCCCTATATCTACCAAGCTATTTTACACCCTATTTGTACCAAGGGGGGGGCAAGTTTGCCCCCTATCTAAAAACCAATTGGTAAGTGATAGAAGTAAGATTTTTTGCTTGTAATTTTTAAAGATAAATATTTTGAAGTTGTGACATCATTAAAACCAGTAAATCCCTATAACAACATGAAAATTTGTCTAAATGTTGCTAAATTTTATTTTCAATTTGGACTTTTGTTATTTCAAAGACATCTCTGATAAAGTCACTGCAGATGTTGACGTCACATGTATGATGGCGTCATCTTTAATATATTGTGTTTACATTATTATTTGTAATTTTTTGTAATTGAGAAATTGTATAATTTACAAAATTTTAGAATACTGCAGTATTATTTTCATTATATCATTCAACAGCTGATGAAAATGAATATTTTTTTTTATGAAAACGCAGTTTATTTCGAGAAACAGCTGAAAAAGCATTATTTTTGAATCATGGCGTCATCAATGATGTAATGATGATACAATGCATTCATCAGTAAATAAAATATTTTAATCCAGCTAAAGGTTAGCATCGATAATGAATGCGCAGTACAATGAATAGAATACGCGCACTGATAAGCATGCATTTTGCTCAAAACTGCATGAAACTCCTTAAGTGCCTCTGACAAAGGCAAAAATGACTTCACTTCCGGTTATCCGGCTGACCCCAAACTTTCTGAAAATGTGTGTTATTAAATTTGATTCAAAGTCAGGTTGTATCAGGGCAAAAGCTTTTTTAGTTTAGGATCTATATTAAATTAACTAAGAGGGGGGTGCAAATTTGCCCCCCCCCCCAGTACAAATAAGGTTAAAGCAACTCTACATTAAAATTCGAACTAATCCATTTAGATTGACAATTTTTTGTTTCAATTTATTACTGATGTATTGGTACAGCATTTACAATATTTTTCAGACTAGATGGCGCAGTATCAGTAAATGGCTTATGTTGATTTTATTTTTTTGCATTTGAAGCAATAAATGAAATACAACTTAGAAAAGCTTTAAAATTGCCAAAAAAAAACAACTCAAATTAACTCTGAACTAAATCGTAAAGAGGAAGAGAGTATAACCTGATCCATGGTCTGAAAAATACAGTAATTTAATGTCAATATACTCTTTCTACCTAGTCATTAAAAATTATGGAGTAATTTCTAATTGACCATAGTGAAAAAAATTGGAAATTCTGGCAATATGCTCAAACAGAGATTTTTAGTGATTCAATTGAAATTGAACTGCCAAATTAAGAAAATCAAAACTAAAATTCATTTATTTTTTTAAAGTAGCAGCAGCGAGTATCTGTAGCACACGCTGGGATGCAGTAGCAGCACTATGTTTTTTATTAAGTAGCAGTGCTGCTGCTTTTTTTTCATTAATTTGCGGTTGCCTAACTCTTGCACATCTGGTCGTAAACTACTACTTGTCAGATCATTATCATACATGGTGCAGCTTGTATGATAGGAGCAAGCTTCACACTGTCTCGCTTGATTGCTGAATATCCAACAGAGAAGCTGTGAATAGCAATTTCCATACCAATTTTTCTATAATCCATCGTTTTACCTGACTGGAAATTGAACCCAAAATCCACAGGCTGACAGATTTCCTGCTTTAAATTCATCATTGGGAGAAAGCCTGCCACCGTTGGATGATGTGCAGGTGGCAAGCTTGGCTTGAAGACCCTACAGTTTCTTCAGGAACGTAACTTTGTGATTAAAGATGATTTTCTTAATTACAAAAATAATGCTTTTGAATTTAATATTTAGTGTCTAATTAATAGAAAAATTTGTATGTTAAATGTAAAAAAACATGAGTGATTCAACTAATTCAGCCCATGATGAATTGCAAAGAGCGTTTGTGGGTGATGATTTTGGTGATGTTGTTTTCAATTTTGAAGATGCAATTTTGGATTTGGATTACAATTCAAATTTTGTTACTTTTGCACAAATTATTGAAGCATTCAGACAATGCTATCCAGTCGTAATGTATAACTTGCTAGGCAGTGGATGGGATTTGGAAACTGTTAAGATTCTATCACAAGAAGAAATACAGTTTACAACAAAGCAAGCTTTTAAAGCTGTGTTTCCTGGCAAGCATTTTGAATCATGCAAGAGTGCTACAACATTTGTTTCTGCCATTCACGTGGCTCTTTTTGCTTCACCACAGAAATTGGAAGGTATAATATATCTATTTGAAACTGATCTTGTGCGGATGATGGCTTTCGCGAAAAGTCTATGTCTTTGCTTGAATGAAAATTACATTCCAGAGCTTAGCTTCTTCGTTAGTTCCGAAATGGAAGGCAGTAATGATAATTGGCTTAAATCTATTGCTGCCAAGCAACAAATGATGAAAGCTTTTTTGCAGAAAAAACTTGAAGGTAAAAGTTGTATATAAACTTAGTTGTTGCAGTAGTATCCTTGTTTCGCTTTTAAATTTATCTGGGCAGCCAAACATTAATAAGAAGGAAAACTCCAGTTTCAAGGATTTTGACTCTCCAAAGTAACCAAGTACTGCAAGTAGATCCTACGCTTAAAGTAGATCTATTAAAAGATCAAGTAGCATCAAAATGTGTATATGGCCTAAATGGGCATGCATGAAATCATCCCATCGACTGCATCAAAATGTAACGCTTCAAACCATTTACATCAGAAAGTCACAGTCCATAAAGATTGAGGTGAGGGCTTCAATTATCAGCCCTCTTTTTTTCTCTTCATGGCTGTACTGCAATAAGTTTATCTGACATATCTATACTAATTTTCAATAACAAATCAATTGTTAATTGTGAATACTGTGGTGTTTCAATTTCATTTGTAGTTGAAAAGCTTTATATTTTGTGTGGAGATACGATTTGTTAGGAGTATGCTGATTGCTGAATCATATATTAGAAAAGCTTTCGTTTTAAGTTAGTGTTTAAGAATGCTATGCTGGATTGCTTGTGTAATTAGTGGTTTTGTTTATAGTGAATAGGGAATTAGCAGATTTGAACAATGTTTGTGACCGGCCAGTTGGTCCAGCGGTAACGCGCTTGTCTCTGGAGTGGGAGGTTTGAGATTTATATCTTGGGCCAGTCAAATTGAACATAGTGTTGCCAACTCCTTGCGACCACTGCGACATTTCCGATCGGAACTGTGTTGCTTGGGTGCACTAGATGACTCGTTACATGCTTCGGCGTAATACAGCGAGTATAATAAAAGATTTGATTTGAACAATATTTGTAATTACATTTTATTCACCAAGTTGCCTTGGTCAAAACACAGCGAATCAAAAGACAGCAAAGGGACCTTTCGGTCTTTGAGTCAAGCTGCCACTCGTTGACCTGCCTACCACACACGGTGGAGGCTTCACACTGTCCCTTTAATTGCTGAACGTCGAGCAAGGAAGCTGTGAATACCAATTTTTAATAGTCTTTGGTTTGATTCGACTGGGAATCAAACCCTAGTCTACTGTTTCAGTCGCAGATGCTGTAGCCACTCGACCACTGATTGTTTTGTTTTTTTTTCATTTCAGAAACAGACAGTGCAGAGTATGAAAAGTTACATCAGCAATGTCGAGATTTAATCAATTTGTTGGTTAGTAACCTGATAAAATGCATTACTTTTGATCATCCTTGCCAAGTTCGTTGAACTTGAGTTAATGAACTGAGTTTAGTAGACCAACATTAATCAATATTTAGCAAGCAATACCAAGTGGTAAGGCGGTGTTAATAAGGAATATTATTGAAGAAAGTTTGTTTTCATTTTTTGCATCGACTCGCAGGTCTGATTGATTAGACAATTAGAGATCGTTATAGTGTTAATTAACGGTGCAGCTAAAAATAAGAATGGGGGTCTTAAACAGTTTTTGTTATGATTGGAGCATATGCAAATCGAAAAATTTTAATTTATGCAAATTTTGAACTTGTAGCGATAATAGGCTGCACTTCTATCTTCATTCATGCCACATACGCATCAAAAAAATAAAGAAAAGAGAATACAATTTAAATGGTTTCACGATGCAACAGCAGGTGCAAAAAAAAGTTTTTTCTTCAGGTCGTACATAACCGTTATTATTTCGTTACTATTCAGGCAAGCTGGCCTAATATTATTTCTATTACAGTATTTAGTGACAAATTAAGAACAAATAAGGTAAACAATTTGCATAACTATATGAACAACCCGCCTCCAGCTGAGAATTACTGGTTTTTGAAAAAATTATTGCACCAAATTATTCAGAATGTTAATTGCCACCATCTACTGCTTGCTATATTCAAAAACAAAACATCTTGAGAAGGGTTTGTCGGATAAACAGTTACTGTTGTAGTTATCAATTTTTAGTGAGTGCTTGCTAGTGGTGCAGCGGTAAAGAACCGGACTCAAACTCGCAAGGGTGAAGGTTCGATTCCCTGCCGTTGCAAATTCCACAAGTGCGTGTTGCTACCTGTGTTGAAAAAATTGCCTTTTTTGTGTTTGTGAGAATTAGTGGTCGTCCTACCAGTATTTAAAATTTTTTAAAATTCAATAATTTTGTAGTAAAACCTGTGTAAATTTTATTTTGCCACTTTCTTGAATTTTGTTCATACCAAACCTCTTTATATTTCATTTTTTCATGGTTGGTTTTAGAGTTGGCATAGCCACAATTTAAGTAATATCGGAAACCTTCTGAAAAGGCTTAGTGAGAGGCAAAAACATTAAACGCTTTATTATTGCTGCTCTTTGAAAACGGTGTCTTCCTACAAAATTCCAAAGTAATCCCTGGCATCTGTAATTTGTTAAAATATCTCCTGAATTCAGGTTAGTAATTCATTGCTAACATTTTTTGGTTGGAAACGATCGATCTGGTTTACAATTAGGTAGTAATTTAATGTTGAAGTTAAGAAAAAAGTTTCAAAACTTCTTTTTTAATTGTGTATTTTTGCATTTTTATGATTGACTTTCTCAATTCCTACAGATGGTTCGAGACGACAAGGTGGAAACTAATGGAGATACTGATGTAGCCAGGCGCATCACTGGTACTACTGGACAAGTTGCTGTTGGAGAAGGTCCTGGTAGTCCGCAAACAAAAAGTAGATTTTAAAAATGACCAAGGTATGCTGATTATTTAAACATTAAGTATCTGTATTTTTTGGATTATAACTCACACTACAAAGACTAAAAATTTTCACAAGTAGAAGGTGCGCCTTCTGCATGGATAAGGTTTTGCTTTTTTCTTCTATTTCTAATGATTAAAATAGACTTATTTATAGCTTTATTAAGAGTTTTTAGAGCTTTGTAATTTCTATTTAAAGTTAGTACGCCTTATAAAAAAAAGGAAACCAACAAAGGCATTTATTGAAACTGCGCCTTATAGCCTGAAAAATAAGGTATAAACTGATGACAAACTACAAGCATGATATTTATTTACCTAACACTGAACTACACTTAAATCAAAAAAGCACTTAAACTTTTGGATAATGATTGTGAAAAGATTTATTTTCTATTTAAAATGGTTTTAAAATAATCCCTACTAGTGATCATTATCTTTGCTTTTGGGTAGGTAGTTAATGGTTATTCTGCAAATTGAGTTACTGTAGGTATATGGAATATGTCGCGATCCAGTGCCAGCAATTCACCACTGATATTTTAAGCTTAATGATACCGTAGTTTGTAACGTAATCAATGCACTGATTCTTGCATCTTATGTCGACCTTATATATTTTGTCTTGATGCTGTCTCACCTAAGACTCTTTGACGAAACTTGATTTTATATTATCAGAAACCTGGTTGAGATTTTAATTTTCTTCACCTTTTGAATTTTTCAAAAAATTTTCTTTGGCTGTGCTTTAAAATTTTTGAGTGGCAACACATGTTTTTTTGTTTATTTCTTGCTTTTCAACCCCCCCCCCCCCCCCCCCAAGAAAATGGTTTGTTTATCTTTCAATGCTTTTGTCCTACGAGGGTATAGGTCTTAGCCTTCAACATATTAGTGAGTTGGAAATACTTTAATCCTGCTTGCTTATATTTGGGCAAGAACAGGGGTTTATCAAAGTCGTTTTGGTCACGTGACTGAAACTGTCAATATTAGTTTCGGGTAAATGAACACTGATTGCTTATTACAAACGCCTGCTGACTGCCCTTCGCTCATTGGTCAATCCATGCTTAATTTGACTGGCTGTCAACCTATGTTGTAGAATCTTCACCAAATTTGTCGTGGGGGTAGAACAGAGTAAAAAAACCTGTTTGCGAAAAATTTCATCTTTCTAGTACAAGCCATTCCTGAGATATGGCCTTTTTAAAATTGTGTTAATTAGTAAATTTTGAGAATATGCGTAAGTGATTTTGACTGGTAAAGCTCAAAGTTGAGGTAGAAAAATGCTGTAAATTGCTACCCCTCCCCCATTTTTGATCATGCCAAATCCAATAAAACTGTTTTTTTCAAGTAGAAAAATTGTTTAATGATTTAGATGTTTCTCTTCGGGCCTCAATCATGGGGTGCTCTGAATTTTTTTTTTTTTTAATGTTTTAACCCCATTTTGGATGACTGCTTTTCGTAGCTACTATTGAAACCAAGCTTAGTCAAACTGAATAACATGTATTATTAGGTATCAAATGATAGCAAAGGCATAGTTAAAGCTTTTTTTTTATTTTCTTTATTCAAAAAGTATAGGCTTCCTTAACCATATTTAAATATCCTGGAACTCGTTCATACCATTTTTATCACCCAATATCATCAGCGAATCAAATTGGATGCAAGTAAATTTGCTCAGACTTAAACTTTTTTGCAACATTTGATTTTTCACCAGCAGTATACCAAACGGTTAAGAGCATGGAATTTGTGGCATGCTAGTATAACTTTCATTGGTGGGTGGGTCTCATTTTAAGTGTAAGTGAAGGACAACTGGAAGTCAATGTTAAATTTATGTGCACTTGGCCCATCACCATCATTTTATTGGCGTGAGCAAGATGATATTTTACTATTCTTTTGCACATTTTCACGTTTTTAGAGCCATTTGAAGGGACTAAATTTTTAGATTTGAAAGCCAATTGAAAAAGTTAAAATTGTTCAGTCCTCCCCTTGCTTACAGGCCAATTCCAACATACGTTTAAAACCTTGCATTTTATGTTAAATTTTGAATGTAACTTGGCCCATAGGCAAAGGTACATTTCGTGCTGCAATATTTTAAGTACTGTAGTAAATAAATAATGAATCACTCGAAGACTTGCCTGGGAGATTTTTGTTTTGTCATGAAAATAACCAGTTTTAAGAGGAACTGTTCATGTGCGATTTTAATTCAATAATTTCTTCAATTATAAGCATTTCCCCTGGCTTAATTTTGTTAAAAGTATTTTGTCACGTAAAAACTGGTTAGGTGGATGGTTATTTGAAGTTGGTACCATAGATAGTTACTTCTTACTAGTCATGTTTTTGCAGGAAGTTCATAACAAGATTAAATGAGGACCTGAGGTTATAACTTTGAGGACAAAAATCCCGAATTTTTTTCAGGTTATGCATTTAAATTAGTAGGCAAAAATTTGAATGGAGTCTGTCCGGGTCCCTTGGTCCTTGGTCGTCGTTTGTAATATTATTGTTAATTACTCGTGTACTGTTGTACACGAAAATGCTGAAAGAAATTGAAGAAACAATATGCTTCGTTGTCATTGTTTTTATCATTGATGGCATTTCTATTGGGGGGACACGCCCGCCCCCCGTTTTAACTGATTGTTTTTATTTTAACATGCTTTGCAACTCAAACGTATCACAAACGATGGTCGCCGCCACACAATGTTTGTAAGTTTTTGGTTAAAAATAGTCTTTTTAACGCCATTTGGATCCCATTTTACACGTATTTGGGCCCATTAAAAAAACTAAATTGCTAAAATTTAGAAGTCATTCAAAAGAGTTTGCCCAGCCCCCCCCCCCCCTACTTACAGGTCAAGTTCAAAACATATTTAAACAGGTTAAACATATTGTATTTAGAATTAACTTTTTTCAAAAGACTTGGTTAAGGGGAGCTGGAGCCCCTTTATCCCACTCTGGTTGTGCTACTGCTTATACGTGCCTAAACTATATGAGAGCATAATGCACAACCCACCGCCAAACCCTTAAAAATGTCGAAATAAAACTTGGGATTCGAAGATTAAGAACCATTGGATTACAGTGAAAAGCCGTCAAATAGCAAAGCACAATCCGTATTTCCACTTACAGCAAAATTTTCTAAAATAAAACAGTTTTTTTTTTGAAGCCATGTTTCTTTTTGAAAAAGTGTTTTGAAAAACGAAGGCAAAAAACGTTCTTAATTTCACATCACTACTCTGCAGATTTCCGTAATTGCGTTTTACGCTGTTGAAAAACTTCATTAAAAAGGTTTTCAAATAAAACGCTTTGTTGCGACAATTATCCCCTCTTCGTTCTATATTTCGAAAAAGTCGAGAAAAGTTAAATTCAGAAGTTTTACACTGTTGGCCAATATTCGCATGGGAAAAGAAACCGTTATAATTGATTAGAACACATAGAAACTCATTTTATATTCTGGTTGTGTCTACGGTTAGAAAATCATTATCTAAGGTCGAAACTTAAATAAGTTGGTCTCATTTAACTCGAGAATGAAGTAGATATTGCCATCGTTTTCTGAAGCTATACCAGGCGCATAGCCAGAAATTCGCAATGGGGGGGGGCTGTTTTGGGGGTCTGGGGGCGGAGCCCCCAGCGCTCGAAAATTTTGCATTTTTTTGCAAAAATAACTTCATTTTAGGGTTATATTGATTAAAAAATAATGCTTTTAAAACGTGGCTTAGAAATTGCCAGTGCAAACATGATTAAACTGGTGGCATAAATGGGCTATTTGGGAGGTGGCTAATGGTAAAATGTTAGTTCTCTTGTTTAGATGCTGTTAAATTATAAAATCGAATACTTCATTAAAACTCACGCGGAGTAATCTATTTCGTATACAGTTTATAGAGAAAAATAATTGGGGGGCTAATGAAAAGAGATTTGAAAGAAATGATTGGTAATTAACTAATACTAAATAGCCCTCCCCCTATTCCTTAGTTTATTGTGTATTTGTTGATGACACCTATGTTTAGCATTTTTACACTTGCGATCAAATTTAATTGCTTATTTTTGACCATTTTTCAAAGCTTACATTTATTTGTTAGTTTTATTTTTGAAAAACTAGCCCCCACCCCTGAATATATGTTTCAAAAGATGTTTTAAATTACTATTTAGTCCACTCCAGTGCATAAAACAGCCTCAAAAGTGCAAAAAACGTGTTTTTCCCATTCTGCATTTTGGTCGACATGCCAATGGGGGGGGGAGCTATCGCCCCCCCCCCCTCTAGCTACGCTACTGAGCTATACTGGAATGGATCATAACTTAATTTATATTACAGCGGTTTGGTAGGCAGGTATCTCTGGTTGGCCAAAATATTTATTTGCATTGCAGTATCTTTACACATATGTTGTGAGCACTTAAAAAATACTCGTAGGCACCATGTAGATATTTTTTCAAACTTGATTCTTGCGACAAAAGACGTTTAGGTTACAAAAGTTACTTTAGAGTTCATTGAAATTACAGTATTACAGACAGTCAACTGACATGCAGTGTACTAGTTGCTTAGATTTGGATAATTAACCCTAAATATTTGATTTTAGGTTTAGTTGTGATTCTGGTCATGTGAACTTCTTTCCCAGAGCAGTATTATCTACATGGTTCTCGATTTTCGGTGGTTCTCGATGGATCA
Source organism: Trididemnum nubilum (assembly GCA_963965965.1). Taxonomy (NCBI): domain Eukaryota; kingdom Metazoa; phylum Chordata; class Ascidiacea; order Aplousobranchia; family Didemnidae; genus Trididemnum; species Trididemnum nubilum. Next base: position 19,202,243 of record OZ014486.1, read on the forward strand.
AAATTGATTCAGAAATTTCGCTTTGTGCTACCTAGTGCTGTGTGCCACTTTTTGCATTTTTTATGTCTTCTGCCTTTTTACATTCACAGTAATTTGCAAAATGCACTTGTTCAGTTTTTGGATAGACTTGATCGTTCTAGCCTCTTTTCGTTAGCATAGATTGTATCTAAGGTGTTTTTGTAATGTTGAATGATGGAATCAGTATTGTAACTCTTTGAAGTTCACTTTTGGAAGTATTATGTTTACAAGGATTGAAGGCAAAATCAATGGGGATATCTAAAGTTAGGGTAATCGTATTAGATTGGATTGGCATTAACTCCATCCTTCTTGACCCAACCGCTGCAAAGATATTCTATTTCAAACACGACGTAAGGGCCTCTAACGATAACTTTTATTGAAAACTTTGACGTTTTAATGCAACCTCAGTAGCCTAGGCTAGCCCTCGATGTTATCAACGCAGGGTTGCCAAAATGATGATTAGAGAGGCCCCTACGTCGTGTTTGAAGTAGAATGTCTCCGGAACGGTTGCGTCAAGGATGGAGTCAACGCCAATCCAATCTAACGCGATCGCCCTAGCTTTAGATGGCCTCATTAATTTTGCCTTCCAGTCGTCGTTTAATTGCTGTTGCAGTTGTATTTCGTTGTTGGTAGGTAATTTTGGAATAAAATATAATGAACAATTTAAACATTCCATTATTTGAATCGCTTTGTTTAAGATACCGTAATGTTGTGAGTTATTGCGTTGTAGCGTCAGGTTTCGATGTAGCCACAAGTTAAAGTTTAATCGGATCAATTGGTTATTAAATCAACCCGGAGAGTTGCTCGATAGGTTGTTCACCCGAGCCAGTCGACCGCATTGGAACGCATCTTTTTGACTCAGGTTTTTAAAGATAGATTTACGAAGAGGTTCAGAGGCAGGACAGTCGAGGAGGAGATGATTGAGGTTCTGTAGAGGGTGTCTGCAGGTACTACAAGCAGAATTCTCCTTCCGATTGATCCTGTGAAGATATGAGGATAAAAGAAGACTGTGGCCATGGCAGCGAAGACGGGAAAGCTCACCGCGAATAGGGCGAGAAAGTAGAAGTTCCTCCAAAGAGACTTCGCGGAATTGGTGGTTCATATAGGAGTGGAAGATGTGACGTCTCCAATTGTGGTACTGGAAATAACGGACTTTGGCTACGACTGGGGGAGAGGGCATGGGATTGCATCAGGGGGCAGGAAGGCACCAGCTTTGGCAAGTTAATCCGCGTTTTGACTACCGGGGAGACCTGCGTGACCGGGGACCCATTGGAAGCACAGGTGGTGTTGGAGAGGGAGGAGGCGAGGGACCAAACATTTCAGAGGGACTCAGGTAGGAGGGAGCTGATGAAAGGATTGAGAGGGCCGATTGGGAGTCAGTTAGGAAAAGGACTGACTGGAATTTGCAGGTTATCAAGTGGCTAGAACACGTATCGAGACCTTGCTTGAGGGCAAAGGTTTCAGCTGTGAAGCTGGAGGCAATTGAATCAGTGCGAATCCGCACTCGTTTTGGAAGTTGTTCAGTTTTGAAGTTAAATCTTGTTAGAAGCCTGCAAGCAGAGTTAATCGCCGTAATTTTTTGCGCTACAATGAGACCAGAATGCCGTTCAGTATTTTTTAGAGATTGTGGTCAAGAGTTTTGCATGTACTGTTTTATGCAGTGATAGTAATTTGACAGAGGTGGAGTCGAGGACACAAGGCTCAAGGCCAAGGACACAAAAAAAATCCGAGGCCAAGGACAGCCTTTCCGAGGACAGACACTCTCGAGGCCAAGGACAGGAATGTTCGAGGCCTAGGCCAAGGACACAAGTGCTCTCCAAAAAAAAAAAAGGTCTTCACAAAAATTTTTTAGGCGATCTCCCAAAAAAAAAAAAAACTGGTCTTCACAAAAATTTTTCAAGCGATCTCCAAAAAACGTTTTCCAAAAAATTTTTCAAGCGCTTCACAAAATTTTAACAATTCAAAAAATAGTGCTGTCCTCGAGCCGAGGACAGGCCAATTTTCGAAGACTTGAGGCCAAGGACTTCAAAATGTGTCCTCGAGGACTCCACCTCTGTAATTTGAAAAGTTGCCCCATTCAGATTTGCTTCGTAAGTCGAGTTTCAATTGTACATTTTAATATTTGCTGTTTGATCCTTTAGTCACCACAGACAGTAACTCATTATAAATTTTTCCCCCTTTTTGGTGCTTGTTTGAGACCATCAAGCTAAGAATAATAGCAAATTTTTTTTTATAGAACATGACCCTAGTTCTAGTTGAGCCCTGACCATGTGTGTAACTCATTGCTGGGAAAGAAGTTACTGTTTCAACAGCTTTTCTAGGTTTCGTTGATTTCATTCTTGCAACTTCTTGACCAATGGCTAAATTGTCTCCACTATTCACCTCGAAAATCAAACCAACTTTTGACTGAACAGAACTACATTCATGCAATATAAAAGACACGAATTGGAATTCAATAGAATCGGGATTTTTTTGAATTTTAGAAGAGATTAAAACTTGGAATATAGAATTTTGAATTGCGAAATTCTTACGCTACATTTTGTCTTGCCTTTTTTTTCTGTGTGGAAATTGTTTATGAGTTGACTAAGATAACGCCATGCATTAGGGTGCCTTTCCTACACATGCGATTAGGATCGCCGTAACAACACTCCATTAACTCCTTGACCAAATATCCATTTATTTAAAGTACTATTCAATATTTTTATTTATTTATTTATTTGTGTCAAGCGCAAAAGCGCTCATAGAAAACGAAAAAAAAACACACACACACACAAAAAAAAGGTTTACAGTCATGCATCAATAATTCTAAAGCGCCAGAGAAGAACAGTAAGCTTCTCCCAAACCATTTACACTAAGCAAATCTACAAAGCGAGCAACATATTTCGAACAACGAAATCTGCAAGAGTGAAGTAATGAGTGAACAAACACATTGGTAGACCTGTGGCAACGATTCATAAAACGGAATAAAAGTTTGCCAACAAGGGCATCAAAAGTATCAACATTAGCCTCCACTTGATATTGACGGACACTGCAATAACGAGGAATACCATGAATACTACGGTAAGAATCATTGTAAGACACTCGAAGACGTCTATAGCTCTCATGGGTATAACAACACCACAGCTGACTAGCATACAATGCACAACAATGAGCTCGAAATAACATATTTTTGATATGAATAGAACACTTATGAAAATTACTGCGAAGTGAGTTACCTACAGCATACAAATACTTGATTTGGCGAGTGATATCACAATCATCAGATAATGTATCAGTTAGAAATACACCCAAATATTTTACAGAATCAACAAATTTAATGATTTTGCCATCCAGAGATAGTTTAGGCTTAAAGTCCTTACAGTATTTTACTCGAAACATCATGCCATATGATTTACAAGCATTGAAGACAATATTATGTGCAACAGCATATTTCGAGCAAACAGCTAGCAGTTCATTGAGCCCTGTTAGAGAAGGACAAAAACAACATAAATCGTCAGCATACATAATATGATTAAGCTTGAGATTTCCAACAATGCAACCAGCATTTACTGTATTTAGTTCACTAGACAGATCATCCATATAAACAGCAAAAAGATATGGACTCAAAACACTACCCTGACGAACACCGTTACTGACATTGAAAGAGTCGGACATACAATTACCCCATTTTATCATCATAGTTTGGTTAGTATACCAGAAGTGAAGCAAGCGTAAAACGCACCCAGGTACGGATCGGGCCTTAAGTTTGCGAAATAACATGGCATGATTCACCCGGTCAAAAGCTTTCGAAGCATCAAGGAACACAGAATAAACTGGAATATTTTTTGTAGTACATGAGCGAACAACTTCTTTCAATAAAAATGTACACATGTCAGTCCCATGAAGAGGTTTGAAACCAAATTGATTATCACTAGTTGTGAGCAACGGTTTGAGTTTAAACAAAATAAGGTGCTCAAAAAGCTTAGAAACTACCGATGCAATTGCAATAGGTCTATAGTTTCCAGAGTTTGATATATCACCAGTAGGACTCTTAATGATAGGTACAATAACAATTTCTAGACACTGAGAAGGTATAAAGGAATGCACGGTGCACAAATTAAAAAATACACTCAAATATATGCAGATGCTAGGATGCGCAAATCTGATAAATTCAGCACTTATATTATCACGCCCAGGAGATTTGTTCAGTGGGAGTAGAGGTAAAAGACGTTTAACATCTGCAACATTACAACCTATCCCCTGCAAATTAGCGCTAGCCCCAGCAGAAAATATTTCTCCAGCATCAGGAGTATTTTGCTCATTTAACAAGTTTGAAAATTTATTTTTCCACATTTCAGCAATAGCTGCTGTACCACTAATGTTATCAATGCTTGAAGCCAGAAAGTGAGATTTTTTGGGATCGGCAGCTCGGACTTTCTTCCAAAAGTCAGACCTACTTCCACAATTTAGGGCCTCTGCCATTGCATCTGCTGTATTTGTTTCCTTTGTGTATTTACATTGACGTAGTTTTACATTGACAGTTAGATCATCTATAATAAAAATAAAAAAACACAGCACATACTGTAGCAGTAACCGCTACAGAAGACAAATATTATTCAGTAATTTTTGGTTCTAAGGTAGTTACTACTAAACTAAACAATAAACACAACAGGGAATGTCTCATTTTGGATTTTTATGCTGTAACCTACATTTCACGTCCAAGCCCAATAAATTGAAGACCTTAGAGGCAAATGTTAAGTCACTCTTTGCTGTTTTGAGTAATTTGAGTTTAAAGGTTTTGCAATGTCACAGACGTCAAACAAAACGCTTTTTTTGCAATTTTTCAGCAGTATTTTGTGACTTTGGGGTGTCCAACAGTACATGTCAAGTTTGGTGCAAATTGACACCCTATTTTATCCCCTGTACTAGCAAAATTGTTCAACAAATGCATAAAGCTAGAAACCTTTCCAGACTCATTTAAGATGGCATATGTTGTTCCAGTAGCCAAAGTTTCATCCCCCAAGTCACTGGGCGATTTTCGACCGATTTCTCTCCTCTCTGTTTTCTCTTAAGTGTTAGAAAAAATTATTGAAACGAACATGACAAAATTTGTGAATAAAAATAACATTTTAACACCTTCACAGTTTGGTTTTAGGGAAAACAGCTCCACTGATCTAGCTATTACAACATTTTATGACAAATTACTAAATAATATCAATGACGGAAAAATTACATGTTCCATCTTTCTTGATTTAAAGAAAGCCTTTGATTCAGTAGATATAACCATCTTATTAATAAAACTTCGCCATTATGGATTTCGAGGCCCTGCACTTAATCTATTGCAATTCTATCTTACAGGACGTAAAATCTGCACGAAAGTGGGGTGCAGCATATCCAAATTATGCAAGATAGAACATGGAGTTCCGCAAGGTTTGGTATTAGGCCCGCTATTATTCTCACTATATGTCAATGACCTGCCCAATGCTTCTAATTTAGAAACTACACTGTTTGCAGATGATACAAACTTACATATTTCTCACAACAACATCAAAAATCTACAATCTGTGGTAACAAATGAAATAAAAAAAATTGACTCATGGATGAAACTCAACAAATTAACCATCAACTACCAAAAAAGCTGCTATATGCTTGTTGGTGAAAAATGTACAAAACCGACGAATTTCAAATTGTACATTAATCATTATCCAATCGAATTGAAAAATAGCATTAAGTATTTAGGAATTCACTTAGATAGGGAATTATCGTGGAAAACTCACATTGACTATCTGGCTAAAAAGCTTTCTAAAGTTTGCGGAATGATCTATAAATTACGTCACTACGTTCCTTTATCAACTCTTCGAATAGTTTATTATAGCATGTTTCACTCACATATTCAATACTCTTTAAGAAATTGGGGGAGAGCTGCTAAAAGCCATTACCACAAACTTTCAATTCTGCAAAACAAAATTTTACGAGCCTGTCTTTTTCGTCCCCGTCGTTATGAAACGAATTTATTATACTCCGGGTTTAAAGTTTTGAAGCTCGAAGATATGATCAAAATGGAGTTCGCCAAATTTGTTTAAATACAGCAATAACATGTTACCAAATTCTTTCAACAATCATTTTATCAAACTTGAAAATATACACAACTACAATACTAGACAAAAAACTAGAAATGAGTACTTTCAAACTTTTTTCGGCACCGAAACAGGGAAAAAAACGTTGCATCATCTCGGTTTGAACGAATGGAAAGGTATTCCGCAAGAATATCGTCAATGTTCTTTCATAAAATTTAAAAAATTTTATAAAAATAAGCTATTACACAGTTACGATTGATGTGCTTTACTACGGGAAATAACTGGCTGTCACTAGTTTTGCGATGTTGTTGACTTTATAGTGTTATTTTTGTGCTTCATTGTATCTGCTGTACTTTTCATGTGTATGTACAGACAGTACATCTATACTAAACAAATTGAGCTTTTTTTTATTTTTTATTTTGATTTTGATATTTGATTTTGATTTTATTTTTATTCATTTTATTTTTTTTATTATTTTATTTTTTTTAATTATTTTTTTTTATTTTTTTATTTTTGGAGGATCAATGAATAGGTTAAGTTTATGCCTGTAACTGTAAAGTGTTGCTGAAAGGTGCAGTTAACCTGGATGACCGCATGGTCTTATCGCTGTTTCCTGCCTGCGTACTTTTGAGCGTGTGGTGAAATAAACTTGACTTGACTTGACACCCCCTTAAGGCTACGCGTATGAACCTGAGAAACATTTTTTTCCCACTTCCAATTTTTTCCACCCACACCAGCCAGGAAGCTTATCTAAAATTAAAAATATAAATTGATTGTTATTCTTAATATTGTTATATTATATTGCCGCGTTTTCTTGGCCAGGATAAAGCAAAAACAACCATAATTACGATCTTCGAATCAAGCTGCCACCTACCATCTGTCTACCACCTAAACATAGGAGGAATCTCGCTAGGTGTCTTTCCCGACAGCACAAGTAAAAATTGACAGATTGTTCCCAACCACTGCCTCTTTATTGGTAAGCGTCAAGCACGTTTGCAGTAAATACCATTTTAAGAGTCTCTAGTTTGATCCGACTCGGATTCCAACACGGATCCGCAGCTCCAGAATCATATTAACTATTCATTTGAGCTGTATCACTATTAACAAGTTCCACGAATTCTGTATCTGGCATACCATGGTCTGTATCTGGTTTATGTAAACATTCTGTTGCTTGTCAGCAAGTACTGTAGTATCTAACAGTATCTACAGTATTTAACAGTACCTAAATCTAACTTAGCCATAGAACACTGCTTAAAAGTAGTCCTCATCGTATCAAGTATACCAAAGTGTATGTGAGTCAGAATAACTAATGTCCTTATGGAAGTAACAACCTAAACAACCCTTTTATCGTTAAATGAAAACAATTTCAAACACGAGATTATATATTTGTAAAGTATAATCTTTATCATTTTTGTAATATTACGATTCAATACAAGAGCCACAAAATTTATGTTGGCGAGTTGCTGTTTGCTCACCGTTGGCCTAGTAGTACAGAAAAACAGGTAAGAAAAGGTATTGCCACCTAGACCCTCCACCTCCCAATGCCAAAAAGCAACAAAATACAATCAATACCTGATTCAAATTCAAGAAATTTGGATGGTTGACATGTCACATACAAATATTGACAGTTATTACAAAACTGTAAGCTAATAAGCAAACCATGTAATTACCATATAGAAAAGACCAAGCAAAATTTGTAATATTCCTCATTATATTGCTTGCAGTAAAACCACCGTCATTCTAGCAGAATAAGTAGCGTCATTCTAGCAGAAAGTGTTGCCTCAAAAAAAAGGCAAAAACAAAACTACGTCACAAACATTCAACAGTGTTGCCAACCGCCAAATATCAAATGAGCCATTACGTCATAATTGAGAACTTAAAATAGGATCATATGAAAATTAAACGATGTTGCCAAAAAAAATATCGCAAAAAACTGAACCAGAAAATAAAACTGGTTAGGAAACAAATATTCAATTTTTTCTCATTTAACTTTCCGACGCGCCCCGAGCTTCGGGTTTGGGTGCAACCGGTAGCCCGCGGGCCCCTCTAATAGACCCAAGTCTAAAATAGAGCACCTTTTTAACGGGGGCCCCCAGCAGAATGGTTTAAAGGAGGCCATCAATTTTGGGCGAAAAACGCCATTTTGGGGGCAAATTTCAATTTTTTCCCATTTAACTTTCCGACGCGCCCCGAGCTTCGGGTTTGGGTGCAATCGGTAGCCCGCGGGTCCCTCTACCAGACCCAAGTCTAAAAAGGGTACCTTTTTAACGGGGGTCCCAGCAGAATGGTTTAAAGGAAGCCATCAATTTTGGGCAAAAAACGCCATTAGGGACCCGCGGGCTACCGATTGCACCCAAACCCAAAGCTCGGGGCGCGTCGGAAAGTTAAATGGGAAAAAATTGAAATTTGCCCCCAAAATGGCGTTTTTCGCCCAAAATTGATGGCCTTCTTTAAACCATTCTGCTGGGGCCCCCGTTAAAAAGGTGCCCTATTTTAGACTTGGGTCTATTAGAGGGGCCCGCGGGCTACCGATTGCACCCAAACCCGAAGCTCGGGGCGCGTCGGAAAGTTAAATGGGAAAAAATTGAATATTTGTTTCCTAACCAGTTTTATTTTCTGGTTCAGTTTTTTGCGATATTTTTTTTGGCAACATCGTTTAATTTTCATATGATCCTGTTTTAAGTTCTCAATTATGACGAAATGACTCATTTGATATTTGGCGGTTGGCAACACTGTTGAATGTTTGTGACGTAGTTTTGTTTTTGCCTTTTTTTTGAGGCAACACTTTCTGCTAGAATGACGCTACTTATTCTGCTAGAATGACGGTGGTGCAGTAAAGGTAATTTCAAAATGGATTAAAGCATTATACATCCAATGATAACCAAGTTGAAGGATTCCATGAGATTCAGATATTGATCCAAAATAGGCAAAAGTTTGATTAAAACAGGTTTACTCCATTCAAAGTACTTATGCAATCCAGACTAGGTTAATAGTACGAGTACATTACCATGAAAAATAATATAATTATATTGGTTATTCAATGAAATACGAATACATATTTTTTTGTCAAAAAGTTGCAATAACTGATGCATTAACTACGGCCCTCAAAAGTCAAATCAAACTTTTTTCTGGGCCTGAACCTGTTCTCTATTTGTATATACCAACTTTGTTTTCAGGTGTTATGAAGTCAGTGTAGGCCAACAAAGTCAATTAAGTCAAACTTTTTTCAGTGCTTCAGCCTATTCCGTATTGTGTTCACCAGCATTGGTTTTGGGTGCTCTGGAGTCAATTCTGGCCAACATCGTCCATATCAATATGTCAAAATTGGTTTAGGGTGTTTTGCAGTCAGTTAAGGTCAGAGGTTGATATCACTTAGTACCGCATAGGCCTATCGAATTGAAATTTTCAGAATAAATTTGGCAAAAAAATTTTTTGTAGTTACTGCAGTGTGAGGCAAAATTTTTAAAAGTACTGTGGCAGCAGAGTTCTCCATTAGAGAACTCTGATGGCAGAATAGAGAACTTTGGTGGCAGTACTTAAAATGTAGGGGGGACGCGTCCCCCATCGAGATTTAGGTGTCCCTCCATCGAGATTTAAGCGCTGGATGATCAGAAGAAAAAGACCTACAAATTCCAGTCGAATACAGCACCAAATTCGGTGATTCAGAAAGAGAAACACTTCAACCATCGGCGAAGACCTTTTTTTTGGTCTTCACCTAATTTTGGCGAAAAAGGACTTTGATTTTTGGCAAAGACCTTTTTCTTTTTTGGTCTTAATTCAATTTTGTCGACAGAATTACATAATCTTCGCTAAGGTTTGGTCAAGGCTGCAAAAGCGTCCCCCATAAAAAATTTTACAATTTAAGTACTGCCTATCGGTAATAATGTCTGAAAACCATTGGTTAGGGTTTTTGAGTCAAGCGTTTTTTTCCTAACCAACACCAACCACAACTGTACAGCGCAGGCTACTGTAAACACCATAAGTTGGCATGGACTAGCCTCTACCGAACTTTTATTTAAGAAATTAGTCTCTTTTATTTATAGCCTAAAGGTTACAACTGCTACGCAAACTGAAAATAATACAAAATATACTACACCAATTTTGTTGAGCACCTTTGCGTACATTCCATCTACACAGTACAGGTGCTTTACAATTCTAATCCATAACATAGCACAGCCTATTTCTGTCCCAGCATTTTGGAACACACAGCTACAAGTCTAAAGTAGTTAGTACCACACAACATTTTCTACGGCTCATTTCCAGCAATAGCTGATCACCCTACTATGACACTGACTGCACTGTCCCTATACCATAGTTTACTAATACAGTTTACTATAGAGCTATATGACTGTACAGGGCTGAGTGACCCTATTCTGCATTTAAGGCCTACTGAAAACTGAATGGCAACACTTCAGCACCGTCATTTTCCAGTACTGGCATTTTCCAGTACCGTCATTTTCCAGTACCGTCATTTTCCAGTACCGGCATTTTCCAGTACCGGCATTTTCCAGTACCGGCATTTTCCAGTACCGTCATTTTCCAGTACCAGCATTTTATAGTACTGGCATTTTCCAGTACCGGCATTTTCCAGTACCGGCATTTGCAGTACTGGCATTTACCAGGACACCGGCAGATTGTACAGTTTTAAGTCTTTCTCTCTCAGACTCCGTATGCTGATCGGCAGACCTTCTCCGCCGCTCGTTACAAAAATAGTGCTTAATCGCGAAAAATTGTGCGCTAAAACTTGTGCAAGGCAAGGCATTGTGGGTGAATTCAAATGATTGTATTTTTGCAGGGGCTATTGATGGATTGCAGCTACGTTATAGCTTTTTCCCGCCAAAACGACTGGACGTCAAAATGCCATTACAAAGCATTGTACGTTACCGTAAATCAACGTATAATTCCTTCAGTGGGCATATTTAAAGAATTTGATTGTAAAATAACACTTTTGTAGATAACCTGGCCTTAATTGAAAGTTACCAGGAGCGATTTAAGCAGCTTACATATCTCAGCGGATCTGAAAAGTTACACTTTTTGTAAATTCTCCTCGTCCATTGCCTGCTATTGTCCACTTTGACCGGTTTTTAGCTTTGGTTCAAATCGTAAATTCGGCCATATCCTAAAATACGTAAAATTCTATGTCACAGATGTAACATATGGCCGATTAATGTTTAGTTTAAGCACTATTTATAAACTAGATGGGAGTTTGCCAGCAAACCCAGTGAACGACCGACGCATAGCTAATGCTGTGACGCTCAAAAGTACTTTTTGTCTACCGTAAAATCAGCAATTATTCAAAAATATCTGATTATGGAACATCCAGAAAAGTAGAGTCAAAATATTTGTCAGTTAAACATCTTCTGATATCATAAAACACTTGCACTCTAACTTGAGCTGTTCAAAAAATTGATTATTGGGGGTCCATTTGGGGGGATCCCCTAGAAGGTGGCACCCCCAAACTATGTCAAAATATTTGTCTGTTAAATATCTGCTGATATCATAAAACACTGGCACTCTTGGCTAAGCCGTTCAAAAAATTGATTTTTGGGGGGTCCATTTGGGGGGGGTTCCCAGGCGGGTGGCACCCCCAAACTATGTCAAAATAATTGTCTGTTAAATATCTACTGATATCGAAAAAAAGTAGAACTTTAGCTTGAGCCATTGAAAAAATTGATTTTTGGGGGGTCCATTTAGGGAGATCCCCGGAGGGGTAGCACCCCCAAACTATGTCAAAATATTTGTCTGTTAAATATTTAACGGACTATGTCAAAATATTTAACGGACTAAAGTAACTTCCGTTAAATTCTGTTAACTTCCGTTAAGGTTTTTATCGTTAATATCATGCAGCTTCGTTGTGCATTTGAACTTGTTTTTATCTTGAAATTAGATTAGACTGTAAAATGTAACTTTCAAAACACAAAAAGACCACCATAGCAATAAATATTTCCTTACAATCAGCTCAACAGCGTCAATACGTGTTCTAGAAGCGAGTGAATAAAACGAAATGTAAATTACACGCAAAATGTTAACGGATTAACGGACTTTATTAACTTCCGTTAATTAAAGCTGAAAATAACGGATTAACGTTAACGGAGGTGTGAAGTTTGTTAACGGACTGGTGGTTAACGAAGGTAACGTTTTGCATTAACTTGCCCACCTATGCTGGTATCATAACACTGGCACTCTAAGTTAAGCCGTTCAAAAAATTGATTTTTGGGGGGTCCATTTAGGGGGATCCCCGGGGGGATGGCACCCCCAAACTATGTCAAAATATTTGTCTGTTAAATATCTACTTATATCAAAAAAAAGCAGAACTCTAGCTTGAGCCGTTCAAAAAATTGATTTTTGGGGGGTCCATTTGGGGGGGTCCCCGGGGGGGTGGCACCCCCAAACTATGTCAAAATATTTGTTTGTTGAATATCTACTGATATCAAAAAAACTAGCACCCTAGCTTGAGCCGTTCAAAAAATGGATTTTTTTGGGGCCCCATTTTGGGAGGGGTTCCCGGTGAAGTTGCCCCAAAAAATTTTGGGAGAAAAAATTGCGTTTGCAGCTCAACAACTTTACACAAAAATTAGATTTCGATGTGTTGTGGTTTAGAAGAAGAAGAGCGTACAAAAATTAGGAAGAAAAAAAAGGAAAAAAACGGAAAAAAAAGGAAAAAACAAGGAAAAAAAAGAAATAAACCACATCGCGGCCAGAAGTGGGTTGGTTGGGATGAAAGGGTATTTTGAGACATACAACCCTATGAAATATTTTTTGCCGTACTTAAGCCGTTTTTGACTGAGACCGCTTTTTACGCCAAACTTGCGGGGCGGTTTGGTCCTAAAACCGAAGTCACGTGACCTATTGCCTCGAAATTTGGTACAAACATACAACTCATTAATCTCAAACTGCTGTCAAAATTTCATGTTGCTAGACCAAACCGTTCTTGAGTTATAAGCAAAAGTCTGAAATTTCGCACTCGTTAGTTGGAAAATGGCCGGGTAAAAACAAAGGAACACGCGACGCGAGCGTCGGTTGTTCCAATAATATTTTACATCACTAGCTCAAGTCGAAATAAATGCAAATTAAGACTCAATCAAAGTTTACTGTTACACTGAGGCCAGTTAAATCATTAGTTTAAAGTTTAAATGACATATCTACGAAATAATTCAATGAAAACAACTGCTAATGCCTTTTCACTCCTAGCAGCCTATAATCATAGCGGTAAGCTGCTAATGACTACACGAAATGCAAAAACTCACCAAGATCCTGCAAAATAGACTTCTGAAATTACAAAAGTTTAAAAATGTGCTAATTTTGTCACAAATAAAGGAAATACAACTGTTCTATTATAGCACCATTAATAGTAAGCCACGAATTTGATTACCAAAACTAGCTACCACCATCCATATTACATGATTCTAATGGGTTACTTAGTAGCAAGCCGGATTTACGTCACTGAAAAAAAGCAAACAAAACCGAATTCTTACTAATTAAAATCTTTTTCAGTTTTTCCAGGCTTTTGCCTGGCATTTAACTTTAATGTTATAAAGAATCAACTCATTCATAGCCTGAAAATCTGCTTCATATCTTCGCTGTCAGTGTTTTTGCACGCATTTACATAGCGCAGATTCGCGATTTTGACCTCCAGCGGCTTGGCTAGCAGCACGATGACGTCACGGGCAATCCATCAATAGTTAGATTCAGTTGTTTATTTAAAAGGTTGTAATTTTACTCAGTGATTATATTTTAATCCGCATATAAACTGCTATGCAGAAAAGATTGTTTGTTTAGCAAAAAATGTATAAACAACATTTGTTAGACTGTTTACGTAGCAACATCAAAGGGCGGGAAATATAATCGTACGAATAGAATTTACCGCTTTAGAATATCCAAATTTTAGTTTTGTTTTTAAAGGTTTCCTACGAAGAAGGACACACTCAATGCATACTATCCTGTTAAAACATAAAAAGCAGAGAAATGGCTTAAAAATAACCTTATAAGACAATAGTTGTTGCCGTTTGAAACTTAATTAAAAGTACAAAAACATGTTTTGTCCCAACATTGGCACAATACTAAACCAAACCAAACCTTGTTTTCGGCAAATAAAAATTTTCATACAAGTGTAATTTTTAAAGTCTTGGTCCAACGTTAATCTAAACCTATATTGTTTTGGCACCTCAGTTCCAAGGATGGCAGTACGGTACGGTACGTTGGTACGGTACGGTACGCCTCAATTTTTGCTAAGAAGTACGGTACGCTGGTACGGTACGCTTTTTTCGTAGTGTTACGGGTGCGGCTCGTTTGTACGGTACGCCTTTCTTGCAATGGTACGGGTACGGTGCGTTGGTACGCTGTTTGAATTTGCCTACTAAACGTTTTATGCGCAACGTGCGACCGTCAATGAAGATTCGTGCGACCGTGCCCGGCATGCACATGGTCTAGGCTATTCTCAAGTGATCCATATAGCCTCTTAATTTGTGGTTAAAATTGTATTATTATTATTCAGAGTTTATTTCAGACTCACAAAGTTCATAGCCCTATACAAGCAACATACACACATAAAAATATACAGACTCTACAGCAAGAGCAGTTCATGTCCTAAATGATGAACACACCATCTTTTATTCATTTACATACAAAATGCCACAATAATGATCATAGTATATCGAATTATGGAAACAATCAGAAGACATTAACGTTTTAACAGGGCGTTTTAAGTCAAAGTATCGTAGATAATTGACAGCTTCAATAAATTTATAAGTAACTTTACTCTGTAGAGCGTAGAACGAATCAATGTAAAAGTATATTTGACTTTCTCTGACACTGTGATAGCGTGACATGGCATGCAGAATTCTATACATGCATGCCATGTAGTATTGTGAATTTGTGATGTCACCAGTCACAGTCACAAGTATGGCCAATTGCGATGTCATAACTGTTGCCTATAGATGCTAGGAGCCAAGGACTATTGTGGCATGTCATATATTGGAAAAAATTTTGAATGGAAACTACTGCGACATTTTAGCGGAATACACAGTGGTTTGAAAATCTCAGATTTTTTGCACATTCGCTGGCTTTTTGTATGCAGAGGCAAAAGACAGCTAAAGCCGACGCTAACCGTGTAAATTGAGATCGCTGGTTCATAAGCTAGTGATTTCAAAGTCAGTCAAAGAACAAACGAACGAGTTTATTTTTAATTACCGCACCAACGAAATAAAACAAAACACCGACATTACAAAAAAAAGATAGAAAAAAAGTTAAAAGAAATGCAATGCAAATACATACAATCAGGGGTGCCGATCTTGGTTGAGCATTGGAGGGAATAATTCGCAATTTTCCCCAATTTTGCCCTATTTTCAACATTGGGGGGGATGAACCTCGACCACAATATTCTCCAAGTGAGCAAATTAAGTGAAGACCAAAAAAGAGAGCTTCATCAAACCTGAAATACTTTTTTCCCCAAATTCAGATGGAGACCAAAAAAAAAGGTCTTCACCAAAAATGGAACACTTTTTTTTCCGAATTCAAGTGGACACCTACGCTCAGATGCACACCATACTCAAACTATTGGGGGAGTTACAGTCAAATTATTGGGGGGATATATTCCCCCATCCCCCCGGGTTCCGGCACCCTTGCATACAATGTTACGTGACGTATACTGTAGTTTAACTGAGGTAATTGGGAAAATCACGAAGGGACCTTAAGGGTCTTTTAGTTGAGCGGTAATCCATTCAAATTTTAGAGGGCTAAATAATGATTATAATAAAAACAAACTAAACAACTTTTTTGTTAAATTACCGATGCATCTGTGATTAATTAAATATTATATTTGTTTAATGAGAAAGCTGAGTAATTTTTTTAAAAGTTATATCATGTTGATTTTTTGATCTCATTACTAATAGAATTCCATAGTTTAGCTCCTTAATATTTTATAGATCTAAGTTTCATTGTTTTGTAACGAGGAAGAAAACAATTGTCATTAGTAGACGATCTTGTTTACTATGCATGAATTGCATTTGTATTTTCAAATAATCAAGGGAGCTGGAAGGCTGTTTTGCTTGAAATTTAAACATGAATAAAGCCAGCTCTAATAAATACATATCTTGAATTTTTTAATTTTCAGTTTAGGATAAAACGGGGTAGCCCTTTCACGCCATGATATTCCTGCTATTATTTTGACAGCTTTGTTTTGCAAAGTATAAAAATGCGAGTAGTTTAAAGCAAGGATGGCAGTACGGTACGGTACGTTGGTACGGTACGGTACGCCTCAATTTTTGTTAAGGAGTACGGTACGCTAGTACGGTACGCTCTTTTTGTAATGGTACGGGTACGTTACGTTGGTACGGTACGGCTCAAGGTGCGAGGTACGTAGTACGCAAATTCTAAACGTACCGTACCGTACAGCCATCCTTGCTCAGTTCAACAGCGGCCCATAGTCGGGCCAACCGTCATATTTCACAAACGAATCATTAAACCAATTGTCATTCTTAACACCTCGGGCCACCATTGGACTAACGTCAAACCAAACCTTATTTTCCACAAATAAGTTTTTGAGACCAATTTCCATTTTTAACATCCCAGCCCAACATTGGCCCACGTTGGCAAATACGTCAAGCCAACGCCCACACTTCCCACCATCAGCCAACGTTGGCAAAACGTACCCATGTTGTCCGGGTTATTTCTAGAACGGCTTGATCATGAAGGATAGAGTCAAAGCCAATCTAGTCTGATGCAATTGGCCTAACTTTAGATACTCCCATTGATTTTGCCTTTAATCCTCGTTTAAGCCCAAACACAGGCTACCGCTTTGATCTTCCAATCTACAATATTTTTGTCCCGCAAGTAGCTTCTCTTTCTAAAATTTCCGATGACGTCATTGCACGTGATTTATGGTTTGCCCCCTCTCAATCAAACATCCTGGCTACGCCTATGCACTTGCCAAGGACCAAAGAGATGATTCGAGTCAACTGTCAATGAAGTGTTTGCATTGTTTAAAAAAAAATCAAAGGAATACTGAAAAGCTGTAAACAGAAGGCACCACAGCTGAGCTAGGAATTTTGAAGTTTGCTGCTCGCCTGCACTCTGCACAGACGACAGCTAATTGCAAAACGTGCTGGACTACATTTTTACTTTGCTACGCAGTGTAGCTTGTTAAGTTGGAGTAAAAGTTGCAAGGCTCTATAATGAAAAAAGTTGCTTGGCGTGGCGATGCGTTTGCTTGGCGTAACTTCAGCAGGGCAAGAACATGGAATGTAGGCTTAGTCATGTGGTGCAGAGTAGAGATGGCTACAGCGCAGCGTACGCGGCTGTGCGCTGTTGTTGGTGCACTGCGCCGCGCAGCGTGGTAACTAAAGTCTGCATTACGTCACAGCGTCAGCGCAGCGCCGCGTACAATAATTTTTTTTCATTTTTTTACAATTATTGGGTTAGTCTGGATGTAACTATTATATGAATTGAAGACTATGCATGCTACTAAAACAGTAAAAGGTGCCTACGGTTCAAGTTTACTTTTTCAGAATTCGGAGCATCCTAGAATCGGCTATTTTGGCCACAAGAAACTTAATTTTGATCGGCTGAACGTGTTTTTTGAGACCAACAAAAAGCTAGACTATGAAAAGCTTATGACGTTCGATGAGAAGACCAAACAAAGGCAGACAAATGTAGAAGAAACAGGTTTGTGGGAAACAATCATCAGAGTAGAGGCACAAAGCAAAGCCTTGCGACACACCCACCCTGTACGCAGTAGGCCTATAATATTGGTACAAGCCCAAGGCTAGACAACAGTTTCTACAACACATGCGCTTACATTTCAGAGTGACAGAATTAGTTCAGTGTAGCCTATTTGTCAACAGGCCATGGCATCAAGAATTAGCCTTTCGGTCCTATGCCGTATGTCTATAGCCTATCTCAGATGTGGTAGACTTATGTAGTAGAGTACGAAGACTAGGCTACGCAAATTTCCAATGACAGAATAGCCTACGTAGTAGCAAAATTTATTCCACAATCAAACACACATGCAAACAGCAACGGTATATTACATAGGGTAGTTTCATACAAGTGTAGTAGCTTGTGACAGCATGCAGAGCACGTGATACCTTATATTTCATTATTTGAGCTACAGTAACGTACGGTACCGCTTAAGTTCGCAACTTCAATCTATGCAGCTTTTGCGAACTTAACCAGTAGGTGCGAACTTAACAATCCATGTTCCAATCGAGAATTGCTCATTAAATTGTTTAGTAAAAACCATGTGGGTCAGTGAATTACCACATAGTTTGATGATGTGTTCTGTCCTGAGGTAAAAAAAAAGAACAGGTCGTGTAGTCAGGCGCGTAGCCAGAAATTCCCAATGGGGGAAGGTTTGGTTTGGGGGCAAAGTCCCCAGCCGCCGGAGGCCTGGGGGTCTGGGGGCGGAGTCTCCAGTGCACGAAAATTTTGCATTTTTTTGCAAAAATAACTTCATTTTAGGGCTATTTTGATTAAAAAATCATGCTTTTAAAACGTGGCTTAGAAATTGGCAGTTCAAACATGATTAAACTGCAGGCATAAATGGGCTATTTGGGAGGTGGCTCATGGTAAAATGTTAGTTCTCTTGTTTAGATGCTGGTAAATTATAAAATCGAATACTTCAATAAAACTCACACGGAGTAATCTATTTCGCGTACAGCTTATGGAGAAAAATAATTGGGGTGGGGGGCTAATGAAAAGAGATTTGCGAGAAATGATCGATTGGTAATTAACTAATACTGAACCCCCCCTATTCCTTAGTTTATTGTGTATTTGTTGATGACACCTATGTTTAGCATTTTTACACTTGCGATCAAATTTGATTGCTAATTTCTTACCATTTTTCAAAGTTTTCATTCATTAGTTAGTTTTGTTTTTGACAAATTAGCCCCCCCCCCCCCCCCCTTGAATATATGTTTTAAAAGATGTTTTAAATTACTATTTAGTCCACTTCAGTGCATATAACAGTCTCAAAAGTGCTAAAAACGTGTTTTTCCCATTCTGCATTTTGGTCGACATGCCAATAGGGGGGGGGGCGATAGCCCCCCGCCCCCCCTGGCTACGCTACTGCGTGTAGTTGACCAGTTCTTTTATAGTTGGACAATGCTCTGGGCCACTTTCCCGCTTTTGAAAGAGGTAACATTAAAGTGGTGTTTTTTCACCAAGCTTTACTAGCTGGAAACAGTCTTGTGATATGGAAATTATTGTTGCACTGAAGAAATGTTTAAATCTTGATGATGTTTTGGGTTTTACGAACTTGGTAACAAGTTAAAGGCTCACAAAAAAGAGCAAGCCAATAGGCTACCTCGGGATGCAGCTGGTGTCGCTTACGGCAACCCTGTCCATTTGCTAGATGCAGCTCAATACATTTAGCTTTCCCGGTATTCCATTTTGGATGAATCAATTAAGAATGCGTTGAGCTTTACAAGTCTCAGTTAGTAACGTTGCGAGGTGGAGTGGATGAGAAATTTAATATTGTGGCTGATTTATTTCGTAGCTTTAAAGCATTGATTGATTGGTGCATCTTTATCCTCCTATTACGAGAAAGCGATGGTGCAATATGCTTTGGACGAATCCACACCCGCTTAGGAGTTGACCATTTTCCAAGCTTTGCGGTTGTTGTATGATTTCTTCCAACATACTTTTTGCAGACAGAAAGGTGGAAAAGTAGAAAAACGCGGTTATGGTTAGGGCTGACCCTAACCCTAATCCTATTTAACCCGCCTTTCAACACGATTTCCGCCATTTTCTATTTTTCCGCCTTAGGAAAAGGAGGAAATTGCCTTAAAAGGCGGTTAGGGTTGGGGCCAGTGGCGTAGGGTGAAGATTTTACAGGGTGTTCAATATTGTTCATTCATCAGCATCAGCTATTTTCAGCCCTTCGTAACAATAAGTAAGTAACTCAAATGCACTTAGTTAAGTCAGCTATATTTTTAGTACTCAAAAACTACCACTGTAAAATACGATTGGTGAAATAGAATTCCGATTTATGAAAACAATCGAAAGCTTTTATTTCACCAAAAATGATTTAATTGAAATCTAAATTTTCAATGAAAATTAAACTCGAATCATAATCATTTTAGTTTTACTCCAATGGAGTCTATGCCCAAATGTTTTTGTGCCTTTGTCGTGCTTAAGTATGAGTGTGTGTTCAAAGTGTCTGAACTATACCGCATGCCACGGTATTTTCGCCAAAATTCAATTTGACGCTAGATAGCAGCAAATTGCTCCGGAGAAAAAATATCCAGCTCAAACTACTACACGGCCAAGACCAGGGACCACGCCTGACCGAATTTTGCGAAACCGAAATTTGCATCAAACTAACAAAAATTAGCTTGTAAACCAGCGCCAACTCAAAACTGAAGCATAAACTTAAAAGTTATACCCCAATATTGCGATAAATAGTAATTCGAATAAACTGAGACATTTCGAAAGTAATTATAGCACTATTAACCCAAAAATAAAAATTTTTGCGGTCAAAGTTGCTGTATTTTGTATTGTAAAGACTATAAAATGTTTAGAAAATTAACGAAAATGGCGTGAAAGCTGCTATTTTATGAAAAACAGCAAATGAGTAATAATGACGTAAATTATCTTGCGATTTTGTTATCTGAATGTAGTAAATAGCAAACATGTTATAAAACGGTTAAAACCGCATACGAAACGATCCGAATAGCGACTGCTAAAAGTGCGACTTCTTAGGTTAATGTCAGAGTTAGCCTAGTTAGGGTAAGTATAGAATTAAGATTGAAGTTACAGAATTAGCTTATCTAACAAAGTTGCAGTAGTTTAAAAGTAGCTGTTTTGACAGTCGCTTTTCGGAATGCGAAGCAATAAAACGAACAACACTGAAAGGTCAATAAAAACACAGTTACGTTGAGGTCAAAAGCAAAAAAGTAACTTTAGTTCTAAAAATAAACATTTTAAAGTCTAAGCAATACATCAGAAAACAATTACAACTTTGATCATCCCCACGTGCAATGGCTAGGATTCTATTCTCTGCCGCAGTAAATTCTGCAAGTGCTTGTAAAAACTAAAAACCTGCGTTAAAGAATTTGCCCTACGTTCTTTTCAAATTTATGTTTGTAGTGTTTTGAACAAAAAAATCAAAAAAATGCAAAACTCAACACAAGACGCGAGTTGTGTTCAAATAACAGTGCATTTCTCATATTTAATTTTTATTGTGCTACCGCGAAGTTTAGGTTAGTGCTGTGACTTCAAAAGGATTCCTAATGCGTGCTCATCTTCAAAATTGTAGCAATTATCAAAACGCAACTTGCATTCTTGAGCTGTACGTTGCAAAAAAGAACAAACAATTCATCTGTAGCACAGTTCAATTCTTCGTTTTTGAGCGATGAACTCTTCAGTAACAGCATCATAAAAACAAAGTCTATTTTCAATTGAAAGCAACGACATAACGAATTTATTTAAAAAATTCCGAGGCTGTTGGTGCTTCGCCCTAGGTGTCTCACTTTGCTCAAGTAAAAATTTATACTTTACAGCCGATGTGATTAAAACATTACTATCCCGACTCCCGGGCCCTTGCAAATTCATCCCTAGACTCCAATAAAAAATTGCCCTTTTTTTTTAAATTTTCCAATAAACGGTTGGAAAAATTATAGTATTACCCAAACACTATGACAATGTTTTTGTACGTTTCGCTTTTGGGCCGCTCCCAACCCGAATTTCTGACTAAGCCTATATGCTTATTGCTCAGACCCTTGCAATGTCAACCTATTACATATTTTGTGTCATATTATGATAGAATTAAACGTTTAATTTTGAGATATCTGGAAAAAGCTTTGTCAAAAATTTTCAAGATAAACAATTTAGAGCGAAAATTATATCAAGTATTCGAAGCGTAAGCGATCAAGCTGGAAGCGGAAGCGATTCAAAAATTGCCGCTTCCACATCCCTGATTTAAGTTTTGGTTCGTTAATTTTCGGGTTTGGTGTTTCGTTGATTTGTAGTTTGTGCATTTGCATTGATGCATGTTTGTTTTAATCCAAAAACTCAAGTAACAGATTTCCATTTTATTTGCACGAATTTACTACAATGTAACAAAAATAAAAAATAATACTGCGAATTTGCGATCAAAATACAGTATTGTGTATTGATGAAAAGCTGGTAAGGGCTTCTAAGCGTTCTTCCAGTCAAACAAAATGATATTTCGGTAAGTTAATTGATTTAGTTAACTTTGTGCGATCAATCAAGGCATAATCTTTTGATTTTTAAGACAATTTTATTTAGATTTTGAATTAATAAATTTTGTACCAACAATAACCTTGCTGCGTGACAGCTGGATTTGCTTTAAAGGCCACCTAATGTCCACAAAGCAATGCCCTTAAAATAAAACAAAAAAATATTGCTACTCGAATGCTCGAAACCCGGTTTAGATACACTTCTCAGTTTCAAGAAAATGAATAGCCATTATTTACCTTTCGCGTTTCTAAAAAATGACATGACGTCATCAGACCCAGGAGTGTGGTGCACTTGCATTGTTTATCATTGCAGAGGATAGGCGATTTTGGAAAGGCATGTGATAGCAGCTTGGTAGTCAAAAAATATTGCGCAAAAAAGGCGTAATTAGCTCCAAGTAGTTTCATAGCTAAGTTCAGAAATAAATTACCCGTTGCAATCAGCTTTTACTACCAGTGATGAACAGCAGTTTTACTAGCGGTAATGCCTCCTTTGTCCATATCACTCTAAAATTCCAACTGTTCAAAAGTCTTCGTATTCTATCTGGCATATCCGTACTCAATAGCAGTAGGCTAGTGTAGAGGATTATAACTATGAAAAAATATATTACCCATCTGATACTGAGATACTAGGCTACTGTTGTTTACTGCGTGGGATTAGAAATATAGACTACAGATACGAATACTGTTCAGTAGAAGTGGAACCAGTATCAGATCAGAACTGGTAGCCTGGTTTGGTTTGGGTTTCAGTAACTATTTTACTCCTGGCAATGTATTATGCTGCACTGATCTTCTAGGGTACAATAGTTTAGCGGTACCGGACTAGGCTACCGGTATCTACTATCACAGAACAGATCCGTGTACTGATACCGTACCGGTATCTCAGATCTGCACAGCAAGACAACTATCAGTGAGTTCAGGTAACTTATTACAAGTACCAGTAGGCCTATTGTAAATATGAAATTGTAGTACAAAAATGCTGCCTTTAGTGGTAACATTTTAACCTATCTTACCAATGTAACATATCGGTACAGGCGGTACTTACTTCCTTGCCATTATCAGCCTATATTCAGTAGGCCTATTGTACCAAGCGTACTGCTCATCCCATTAGGCTTTTGGGTATCCTACCCATGCGTTACTCGACCAGCCTGTACTTGTTACACAGTACCCGTGATTGAAGACAAATCATTTAGTGCATCAACGTATGATACGGGTGAATCACAGCTATCAGGATTAACCTGCTGATCTACCAGCCCTATACCAATACCCAGAGTTCCTTCTATGATGCAAAACTTGATACGGTTTCGGGGCAATTTTTCTAAAGTTATGAAAATAAAATTGGGCAATGGCATGTTGAATCTAATGTAAAAAGTTGAAAACTTTATTCTAAAGCAATTGCTTCTTGTTTCAAAATCCAGTTTTTATAAAAAATTTGTGATAAGTGCTGAGTGGTAAAAATAGTCCGGTAGAAATAGCTTTTACCCGGAAAAAATTTATAATAAGCTGAAATTTGACACGATGACTCAGGACCATGTCCTGAGCCACCAACAAAAATCCCCATGGTTTGGACGAGGGACTTCCCCCTTTTTCTGCGTTTACAGTCTGCCATCTAGTGTCAAAGAGTCTTTACTGTCCAACAGCCAATCCAAAAGTTATGGAGGAGTCAAATTTTGAACCGTAATTGATTTTCAAGTGCAGGTATAAACAAAATTATTTTAGAATTGATGACGTCATTGTTGGTGACGTCATTGCCAAAGTTTTTGAAAAAATGACGTATCGATGGCTCAAATTGTAAATGAGAGTTAGGTTTTTGGTTCCAAACCAAAAATTGCTAAAATCGAAGTGATGACGTCACAAACGCTTTTGATGACGTCATCTGTCACGAGTTTTAATGGTAAATTTGAAAGTGTTTCACCAAACAAAGCATTGCAAAACTTGGAAGAATTATATTGTAAATTCAGTTCATTGAAAGTCAAAAACTGTGTTGTCAGTAAAACTCTGGCCTAGTAGCACATGCACAGCCAGGGGGAGTTAGGGGGACCAGTTTCCCCCTTTTTGAAAGTGCACAACTTCACAAAAATTATTCAAAAGATAAAATGTCAAAAAACTACGGTAATTTAAAAACGCTTAATTCAAGTGTAATTCTACCCTGAGTTGCAAACAAGCAACGTCAAAACTTTTGAAGTGGGAATGCATGTATACTCAGCCTTGATATTTAATCAAAATGTACGATCATTGCGTAGCCCGTTTCGCGCTGTCTTGGAATCATTATGTCTCGTCAGCATACCGCATTGCTTTTGCGGGAGAACGCGAGCGAGACAGAAAGCAGCGCGATTTTGCACCAAAAATCGCAATCCATTTGTTCAAAACTCATCATTTTCCAAAATGGCAGAAGTACAATCAGATACCGTCGAGAATTTGGGGCAGCTGAAATCTGAGGCGTATCAGTACACGAATTAAATGCCACCATAGTCGAATCGTATGGTATTTTGACCCTAATAAATTTCGAGAATATTTTATTTGAAAACATTCGGAAAAAACACTAATCGCAGAAGGAAAGCAAATCTCTTCTAAGAGAATGACGCTAAGTTTACTTTAAACGTTGAAATTAATTTTTTGTTATACTGTATTCGGTCCGTTCTACCGATCACGCGTATTTATGCGGAAATTATACGCATGTCATTTGATTGTATGTTTTTTCCAGTTTTTTTTTTTGCGTTCACATGGAATAAGATATCAAACGTAATTGGTCTAAACCGCTTAATGTAGGCCTACATTTAAACCAGTCGTCTAGTGAGCCCGTTTATCTGAAAAACGACGGAATCAAAGTAATATTGCTCAAAAATTTTTGTCAATTACCAAAAGCGAAACTACGATGTCAGCTTGATCCTTTAATTTTATTTTCGGCTGGAGTTGGGGAACGGCGATCGGCTGGTTTGAATTAATCTAACAACTTCAAATGTTTAATACAGTAAACAGTATGCTAATTTATTTTTAGAAAATCTTTATCGATCAATTTCTATGTTCGCATATTACACCGTATAGATGTGTAGATTATGAGCAATATTCTCGGGGTCTATCAGAGAAGCGAGTCCGGTGACGTAGCCCAAATTGTGTCGAAGTCTAAATTGAGCTCGCTGATTGGTTGCGAGCAAAAAGTCGCGCAGACGCCGTCCGCCTAATGCCGATCTACACTGTACGTAAAATCGGGAGCTCAAAAGCTGGTCTTTAGTTCATTTTAAACCAAAATTTGGTACGTTCGGCGTATCGTCTTATCAGCGTACAAGCAGCCAGTTGTTTTCAACAAACTAACTATATGCCCGTACGTTCACGATTTTACGGCCGGTCCTAAAAATTCGCTCTGGAAGCATTCTATACGCAGTTTTCGGGGCGAACCAAATTTTGATCGCGGGCCTGCCATATAAATAAAAATAAACCCATTTTATTTTGTTATGACCATTTTTCCGCAAACGCCGCGTTCAGATTCGCATTATTTGGTTGAAACAACCGCATTTAAGGAATTGGTCGGTCGCTATCGCATTTTTTCTTGATTTAATGCTTACACTCTTATTTCCTACCAACGATAGTAATAACGGTACAGCAATCAATTAAACGAAACTTTGTATTGGCAAACCACAATACAGCGCATTTTTTTTCTGTTTGAAAATAACAAGCAGTATGTGGTGTCAACTGTCAGTTAACATAAATGATAATAGGGAGCACTTATTTTTTCAAAAACCAATCATTTTTGGGTGTAGGCGGGGTTGTTCGTATGTTTTGCGAATTGTGCCTTTCATTTGTTCTTAATTTGTTACAATATACTGTGGTAGACAGATGGGCAGGTGGCAGCTTGACTCGAAGACCGAAAGGTCCCTTCGCTGTCACCTGGCCAAGGCAACTTGGGGAATAAAATGTAACTATAATTATTCGAAAATCAAAATATTATCATGCCAGCTTGCTTAAATAGTTGCGGCAATCTAAGATTTAAAAACGCGCTTTTTTGTATCCGCTGTTGCATCATCAAATAAACTAGAATCGTGAAACCACTTTTAATTCTATTCTTTTTTATTTTTTTTATGCGTCTGCTGCATGAACGACAGCAGGACTTCAACTTGTTATCGCTTGACCTTTGTCCAGTAGTATGATACAATTTGCCTAAATAAAAACTTTCCAATTCTATTCTCAAAGTGTTGCAACGTTGTTTGCATAAAAAAATTTGTCCCTCCCCTTTTTTTTATTTCTGGCTGCGCCGATGGTAGTAATCAAGCAGATAAAACTTGCACCTCCCAATATCGGATTAAAATAAAATAATGCATTCTGCAGTTGGAACAAGAAAGCCTATGTTCATCCAAAAGCTCCCACGCAGAGTTAAAGTTAATCGGCAATTTTAGTTTAAAATGCAAGCATTAGCAAAGATAAAAAAATTATTAAGACTGCAAATTGTCAAATATTAGCGAGGTTATTATAGATTAATTAAGTTTTGCTCAGATGTTATTCAAGAACCTAGCTGATTAGATAAGTTTTTAATATCCTTTTATTTTAAATTAATCCAGTAGCGTAGCCAGGGGGGGCTATAGTCCCCCCCCATTGGCCTGTCAACAAAAATGCAGAATAAGAAAAATAACACGTTTTTAGCTCTTCTGAGACTATTTTTTGCACTGGAATGGACGAAAAAGTGATTTAAAGCATCTTTTGAAACGTATATTCAGGGGGGGGGCTAATTTGTCGAAAATTAAAGTTACAAATCAATGAAAACTTTTAAAAATGCCTTAAAATAAACAATCAGATTTGATCGCTAGTGTAAAAACGCCAAACATAGGTTTATTATAAACTCAGAAATAAAACGGGGGGGGGGGGCTATTCAGTGTTAGTTAATTACCATTCACTTCTCTCAAATATCTTTCCATTAGCCCCCCAATTATTTTTCTGCATAAAATATAGACGAAATAAATTACTGCAAGTGAGTTTTATTGAATGATAGGATTTCATGATTTTGAAGAGAACTGCAATGTTATCATTAGCCACTTCCCACATAGTCCATTAATGCAACCAGTTGAATCATGTTGCGCTGCATATTTCTATGCCACGTTCTAAAAGCATTATTTTTTATTAAAATAGCTCTATAATTAAGTTATTTTTGCAAAAAAATGCAAAATTTTGAGCGTTGGGGACTACGCTCCCAGACTTCCGTGCCTCCGGCGGCTGGGGGCTTCGCCCCCAAACCCCCAAAACAGCCCCCTCAATGCGAATTTCTGGCTACGCGCCTAAATTAATCAGATAAGTTTGTTCAAATGTTATTCTAATTGATTAGATCAGTTTAGTTTAGATGCCAGGCCTATTCTAGAATAGATTTAGTACCACAGATTGTAGAAGTATGCTAACATAGTATTTTGCATAAGATAATATTCTCAAGCATTGCAAAACAATGGAAATTTGGTTCCTATCAGATATATTATCGTGCTCGGAACATATTCGTATTAATGTACATACAATTGCGCTAGTTAGTATTTTTTACAATCATTGCATATAGGAGGATGATGCAAGTCCTCGGCCAAGGACTCGATGATGCCTTAGAACGTCAAAATAATCATGATGTTGATATTTTCAAAGTGTTGCATTGTTTCTTTTTTTTCAGATTTACGATTAAAACTCTTGACAGATGACGTCATCAAAAGCGTTTGTGACGTCATCATTTTGATTAAAGCAATTTTTGGTTTGGAACCAAAAACCTAACTCTCACTCTCAATTTGAGTCATCAGAAGCGCAGAATTTATCATTTTTCCAGAATACATCATTTTTCCAAAATACATCATTTTTCCTACAGAATACATCATTTTTCCAAAACTTAAATAGTGGCAATGACGTCACCAACAACGACGTCATCAATTCCAAAATAATTTTATTTATACCTGCACTTGAAAATCAATTACGGTTCAAAATTTGACTCTTCCATAACTTTTGGATTGGCTGTTGGACAGTAAAGACTCTTTGACACTAGATGGCAAACTTTAAGGCCAAAAAAGGGGGAAGTCCCTCGTCCAAACCATGGGGATTTTTTTTTTGGTGGCTCAGGACATGGTCCTGAGTCATCGTGCCAAATTTCAGCTCATTATAAATTTTTTCCGGGTTTCAATGTATTTTGTCGTATTTCTATCGGACTAAAACGGTTGGGCAAATGTTTGTTAAGATTTGCATGCGGGCAATTTCGCAGCTGTCATATTCCTACAGGGAACAGTGCCGGTTCCAGTATAATTAGTGTATACCGGTAGCCTACCTTACCATACTGGTATCAATATTATTCAATTCAGTACGGTAGAGTGGAAAGTGGGATTATGGTCATCAGTACACGGATCTGTTCTGTGATAGTAGATACCGGTAGCCTAGTCCGGTATCGCTAAACTATTGTACCCTAGAAGATCAGTGCAGCATAATACATTGCCAGGAGTAAAATAGTTACTGAAACCCAAACCAAACCAGGCTACCAGTTCTGATCTGATACTGGTTCCACTTCTACTGAACAGTATTCGTATCTGTAGTCTATATTTCTAATCCCACGCAGTAAACAACAGTAGCCTAGTATCTCAGTATCAGATGGGTAATATATTTTTTCATAGTTATAATCCTCTACACTAGCCTACTGCTATTGAGTACGGATATGCCAGATAGAATACGAAGACTTTTGAACAGTTGGAATTTTAGAGTGATATGGACAAAGGAGGCATTACCGCTAGTAAAACTGCTGTTCATCACTGGTAGTAAAAGCTGATTGCAACGGGTAATTTATTTCTGAACTTAGCTATGAAACTACTTGGAGCTAATTACGCCTTTTTTGCGCAATATTTTTTGACTACCAAGCTGCTATCACATGCCTTTCCAAAATCGCCTATCCTCTGCAATGATAAACAATGCAAGTGCACCACACTCCTGGGTCTGATGACGTCATGTCATTTTTTAGAAACGCGAAAGGTAAATAATGGCTATTCATTTTCTTGAAACTGAGAAGTGTATCTAAACCGGGTTTCGAGCATTCGAGTAGCAATATTTTTTTGTTTTATTTTAAGGGCATTGCTTTGTGGACATTAGGTGGCCTTTAAAGTTTCTACGTCTTGAAGATATTGCAGTTCAAAATCAACAATTTTTTTCTTTCCTTTAGTTTTGCTATTTTGCCAGTTTTGTGACAGAAGTTTTGAAAAGCTGGCTTGAATTTATTCGAAACGAAGCTAATTTACAATATTCTGACCCTTTACTTTTGTTTTGGAAACAACACTGCCAAAAACACTTATTGAGAGTCACCAACATGCTGTAACTTTTTGAAGCTGAGGTGATTTTTAGACTCAGAATACCTAATAATTTAAAAGCATGAATATATCAAGGAATGCGGATTTATCCGGCCACAAAACAGTCATTTTAATATATAATCGTTAGCGTGCTATCTGGCCTAAAGGCTACCAGCGCTGAAGCCTAAGGAAGAATTACCAGAACGGCGACTACTTAAAAACAAGCAATGCGAAAAAGTTGTCTTCCCGCAGGAGTCGAACCTGCAGCCTTTGAATTACCGGTACACTGGTCTACCACTTGAGCTAAAGACGACGTCTCCTCGCATGCTTAACATCATAGAATAAGTAATGTTAGCAATTGCTATGTCCAAGACACAGAGAATTGAACTCGCGATCTGCGAGTTAGCTGACACCCGTCTACTAGCAATGATCGAGCCTCCACAATGTTCCTTTAAAGCTGATGTTCAGGATGAATGATGACTGATGATGATGATGGAGTCTCTACACAAAGTCCTTCCAAAGTTCCACTGTTTCCTTTGCTACGCTGCTGTATTCGCAGAGGACAAGTCAGTAGGTGCTCATTGCTCAGATGTATCTTCTGAACTTACGCATTTGCATTTGCGTAATAAGAAGCTGTGGAAACCCCACTTCGCCAAAGTACTCTTTGTTCTCACGACTCCAATGCAAAGTCTGTTGAGGCACCGCCAGTTTTTCCAGGAGGCTTGGTGTCCTGGTTCCAGGGATTCCGTTGGTTCAATAGAGAGCCTTTCCGAGGGAAAAGGTTGTAGCTGTTTCTTCTAAAGGTGCAAACGTGCTTCCTACATGGTAATGTCAAGGGAGAGGTTGAACTTAGAAAATTATTCCTTGATTTGAGACGCTTTTATGCTGCTTTTTTCCATAAAACAAGTGTTTAGAATTACGATCGTTCTTGCGTCGTTCCATTCTACTGGCCACTTCTCGACGGATGTCAGGGGGAGTAACTCCAGCCAGGATATATAGACAGTTGGCCTTAGTTGGTTTCAGGCATTCAGTGATAATGCAACAGCTGTTATTCAGGACAGAATCGACATGTCGAGCAAGTGCAGAGCGTGATCAAACTGGGCAAGTGTGCATGCGTATTCCGCAGCTGACAAACACAAAGCAAGTGCAGATATTCTTAAAGTATGTGGGTTACAGCTTTGGACATGCTTTCGGAAGGTCAGGGAGCGATCAAGAGCTACACCGAGAATATGAGGAGTGCAAACTTCCCAACGGAACTGGTCGGAAAGCATCTTTAAGGGAGTGAAGCATCCAGCCAATCGCAGTAGTTTGAAATAGCTAAAACTGCAGTCTCAAATATTTGAAATTTTTTGCTCTCATTTTGAAACTGGGAGATTTGAGTTTGCGTAATTCAAGAAAAATAAAAAAATTTTAGAAACCCTGAATCTGTCCTCTCTGCTTGAACTTCTAGGGAAAAAGAGAGATTTAATAATATTTACCCTTTCAGTAACATCACATGACCTATCCAATTTCGGTATACAACTCTCTTTTTCTGGAAATTTAGGCTGGGAAAACAAACTCAAAGTTCCCAAAAACTTCTTTTGGGGGGCGGGTATCTCTTTGTATTTGTTGAATATGTTTGCAATCGCAGGCACAAAATTACAACAGAAAAGTTCAAAACTTATATTTCAATTTTAGTTATTGCAACTACCGGAATTGGCTGGAAGCTTCACCGCCTTTAAGCTTGTAGTTCTTTTCGGTGTTAAAGCTAGGGTGTTTCTACTACGGTAAAATAATGTTCTTCAGCAGTTTGGCTATGCTAAAATTTTATAGTTCGAGTGAAATGCAAATTATTACGGTAATCAGTAAACCCGGTGCAAACGAGATACCGGTCGTTGCATCTTGGTAATTTTACGCGCTTCTTCGCGAGTGGTTGCTTACAAAATTGCAAAGATGCCAATTGTGTGATGCGTTGCTTCAAGTCCAAAAGTTGTTCGGTATGGAAGTATGGAATGAAACACGGAAGAAAATTTTAGTATGGAATGGAATATGGAATGGAAGATTTCCAATATGGTATGGAAATTTTTTTGATTTTTAGTATGGTATGGAAATGGAATAGAAGAAAATTGACAGTATCAAATGTGAAAAAATCATCTTCCATTCTATTCTACACCACCAAGCCTTGTTTGAAACTAAAGTGTTTTTTTGCTGCAGAGTGTACAGTACACTTTGCATTATTATGCATTCATACATCCATACAAACTAAACACAAATCAAAAATCATTAAAATTAGAGCACGAGAAAAGCAAGACAAAATCAATCTATAAGCCTTTTGTCGTTCTTTTTTCTACTCTGTACCAGACTATAGTATTTAGTTACCTGAATAGTTGAATAGCCATCTGCCGTTAATGAGAGGAAATTGTTGACTGGTGAAAATTTGATCTTGTTCCTGCAAGCGATACAAGCGTAGAAATTTGCTAAATAGTAGTTTGTTTTTTTTTGGAACGAGAGTGTTCAGGTAAAAGAAAGACTTGATTTCACGAGTGTAAAGTGTACAAACTTGTTGTAATTATTAATTAAACATCTGTAATCACTAGCCACTTCATACTGTCTGATCAATTAAGTGAACACTCGTATGACTAGTGTCTTGTATTTTTTGAGCAATTTGAACATTCAAATTTTGAGACGTACTTTTATTTCAAAACATTAAGTTCTTGGTAACGATAAATCTTTCTAACGGACATTTTTAAATAAGTTCATTTTATATTTGCATTTGCAA
Organism: Trididemnum nubilum; assembly: GCA_963965965.1. NCBI lineage: Eukaryota > Metazoa > Chordata > Ascidiacea > Aplousobranchia > Didemnidae > Trididemnum > Trididemnum nubilum. Next base: position 19,234,545 of record OZ014486.1, read on the forward strand.
CGTTACTGTAAAGTGCTACTTAATTCTGGACATGGCAACCCAAAAAATGAAACAAAAACGTTCAAAAACTAATTAAAACACCATCCAAAGTACAGTATTACTTTTTCGAATTCTCTGGGCCAAATGTTCAATGGCGGTGCCATTTCGTTAACTTGCTATTGTGGTATGACAATAACAAAGCATTTCCGCTTCTACAACTTTGGAGCACAGCTATTTTTAGCAGCAATGTTGGTAGCTGTTCTAGCTGCCAATCTGCACAGCGGTCGTTTTTATGATGACTCGACTCGGTCCGTTAGCAAAAAACTTAAAGTTTCCGTTTAAACAACTTACGTATTTTTGTCGAACTTATTATTAATAAATTGATCCAAGAACACAATTGTTCGAGAGCATAATTTTTTTCAGCACCACATACTATAGCGGCATGTGGTACAAAATGACAATCGAACTAGAGCTAAACCATTAACCAATGAGATTAAAAATTGCTTTTTTTTGATATTTAAGACCTATTTTTCAAAATAATTTAAAAAACAAATTTTACCAATTGTAATATTCTAAAATTGTCTACATGGCAAAAAACTCTGTTGTTTTGCAAAACCTTGAGTAGAAACTGGACAATGTGAGTGCCCGAATGAAACGTTTTGAACTCTTTCACTATTGCCCCACAGTAAATAGTATTGGATTATCTTTACAGCCTTTAATTGAATACCTTGTGAAAATGAGCTTCGCTGACTTAAGTAGGTAGATCTTCGTGCACAGTCATCGAGCAATATGTTAATGTCGGAATACATGGGCTGCCTTTTCCGTAATTTCCTAAAAAATATTTTCGAAGTTTATTGTTACGTTTGATAACATCACACCGTTTTTGATCAATTAGTGGTCGAGTGGATAGAGCGGTTGCCGCTTGAACAGTAGATTCGGGTTCGATTCCTGGTCGGGTCGAATCTAAGACTATGCAGTCGAAACTACGTTTGAAATCATATGGATTCCTTCCGCATTTGGGGATTGACGGAATGGAGGGCTGGGAACATGGAAAGTAATGTCACCGGTAAGAACCTCCACTAATTCAGCAATTGTTTTTCTGACTTTTTTCAGTTTTGCCTCAGCGCAATGGCGGATTTTGGAAATCTCAAAACTCATTTTTGTGCGCAATTTTTTACAGTTTTTGACTCAATCACTTTCGAAACCTCTTCTGCGATTAAGTTAATGATCTATTATTGCTGCAGGCCTCCTGCAATTGCTCCACATCTACTGGAAGGCTGTACGTCAGTGGATGGATAACAAGTTATACTACCCCACAAAGCGCCGCCCGGAAATGATGGAACTCTCCAGACCTTAAAAGTCGAAAGATAAAATTTTCCAATTTAAGTCATCCTGGCCCCACCAGCAATCCAGTTCAGCCCTTAGCTTGGTAAGAAATTGCGTTAGCGTAACATGCCTTGCATGGTGAAGTCATGCGACACACCTGCCTTTGTCGTGCGTGACGCGGCGCGCAGCACCCCCGACAACTTTGAACCATTCGAGTGTTGCATTAGCACTCTTGTGGTGGCGAGAATCAATGGAATCAAATGGGCCAACGACGCCCAAGAGAACTCCTGAGCCTCAATGTAAATCTATCTTCCCAATGCAAATCTATCTTTAGCTCTACACTTTCTATTTTCGACCTTTGGTCCAAACCCTGAGGTGTGACCCAACTGTTGGGTCACAGCGGAGTTCCTCTGCACCTCCATTTCTCAGAATAGGTCGGGTACCACCACCACCACAAAAAGTTGGAAAAAAAATGGATATCCAAGGAAACGAAGACCAGGGAGTCTGCAGGTATTCCCAATTAGGTCCAGGGTCCAGAGAGGGTCCCAGGGAGATATCATACCGTTTCTCTGCAGCTTTTGATTAACATTGCACAAATGTACACCCTTCACCTTAGGAAAGCATTGATTTACAGTTCCTGGGCGGCGGAACAGAAGTGGAGTTGGGAGGATCTCCAACAGCACACAGGGCGGACCTTCAACGCAGCGGAGGCAAGCAGTCTGGGGGACTGGTGTTGTTGCCAGCTGCCGCAAGGAAAAGTGATGATTAAGTTGTGATGCTGGCAAAGGTTTGAACCTCGGCATTGATCTGCCTGCAGGGAGCCCTGATAGTCCAGGATTTGCAGTCACTTACTGGGAAGGAGTGGAAAGCACGCATCACTCGGTTTTACTTCCTCTCCTTACCAAGATATTTAAGGAAAAAAGGTGAATGACGGGAGCGATCCTATCTCGAAAGTCTTCCACCAGCATCCGAATCCTGCTTAACTTTCCCAACTTTCATCGCTTTGTGGCTCACTATCGCCGACATCATGGACAAGTGCATGCACAGTATGTACATCGGAAAGAGCGACCTTCTGCATGCGCATGAAATGCCCAAATTGTTGAAAAACATGTCGCTCATGATGGACAGTTGGAACCACTGAAATCTTCCACAAAACCTGAGTACACGTCACTGTGGAACACCACCTGGGAGAAAATTGGCTGCTTCCTGCCCACGACCAGCTCTTTAAACCGTCATCTCCCAAAACAAGAACTTCTCGCTTCACACTCCCTAGATGTGCCGCAAAAAGTCCTCTACATTCCTCTTATCCCATCTGAAGCGCACAATCTCCTTTGGCAGATAAACCCATGATGAGATTATCAAGTCCCAACAGAACAAACCAACCCCTTATTCAAGCCGAAACGCAGCGCTCCGACCAGCTACTAACCAATCGTCTTTACTCTCCTAAATAGCCACTTTCTCTTCACGTCTCTCTCACTCTTACACTCAGCAAATCGGTATCCGAAGCTCCCCCTTTGGCGCAGCACACAGTCTATACCTTAACATCGCATCAAATTCCCAAAACGTAGGCTCTTGTGCAGACCAGCAACTCAGGTTGTCCCACCACAGCACATGAATTTGGTTACATAGTGTCGTACCTACCAGGGATGATGGAGCACCCGACTGCCAATGCCCACACTTGGGATGGTGTGAAAATGACCACTTTTATTTCTATGGTTCTCCATATTCCCCACCCACCCAGGGAGCATTTGTGTGGCGTAGGATTTTCTGTGGTGTAGCATTTTCGCAGCAACATGCTTTCACCCGAAGAAGGTTTTGTCAAGTTGGCAACAGCGGTAATATGTTTTACAAATGCTTCATTTTGAAAGTCTACTTAGTTAGTTCCAAAAGTCGTAATGCAACACACATCAGAAACCTCATTACAGCTAATTAATCGGTAACAATAACTTAACATAAAGCATTAAAAACAACCAAATTGAAATAACGGAACTGGAGATACTTACTGTTTTACCAGCTCCTTGATTACATCACGTGCATAGCCCATGTCGATGACTTGCAGCACAACTTCAGAGTTCATTGCACGAAAATACTCGCGATTGCGTTGTAGTAGTTGAGCCTACGCACAAGCAAGATTGGTTGATTCCAAGAAGAAATGTTCAATTGTTCATCAAGTCAATGGAAGGTTCCATTTACTGTACTATTGCAAAATGTGCTACAACGCTTTAAAGAAGAAGGGTGGCGACACACGTTTCAAATTGCAAATACAATGAGCTGCTACCAACATTTCATGAACTTCTAAATAAGACTATCTTCAGTCTTTGCATTTTCGCAGCAATCTTTTTCGGAGACAATAGCTGGTAGCACTCTAACGAGACGAAATGAGCGAGACTCAAAGAAACAACTGGAGTATATTTTTGAAAGTGATTTCGGTGTTTTCCATATATTTGCAGCGCAACTGAATGTTTTTTGAACAGTAATCAGTTAACCATAATTTGCGTAATATATTACTTGAATAAAAAATAACCAAATACAGTCATAATATTGTTATGAGTCCATCACATTAATGGAAAATGTACAGCAGAGACACATCCGATCAAATAGTAACTACATGTTTGCATTATCAAAATTAAACAATTTGATTTGAGTGCAGTAGAAATTAAATGCCGGATGTTACCAAACAGGACCTTCCGTTACTCTTTGCAAGCCAATCATTGCAGTAACATAGTTATATAGCAACCGTTACCGTGCATGAAAATCGAATAAACATTAACAGCTTAACTTAGTTTCGGCCGAAAGTGGTTAATCGTTGCTCAAAAGCAACTGCGTGAAAACGAAGTTGAAGCGGCAGGGACCAATAAATTTGCCAAGCTATTCGATAACAGTTCAGGGTTAGTGACGTAACAAAAATTGCGGCAAGTTGGGAAAGCTTTTTTTTGTAAAGTATTTGGTTTGCGTACACGTAGTCAGAGCCTTTTTGATGATTCTGTCGATTGAACTGCAGGTTCGAATATAGTGCGAGACGACTTGTCCGCACTTGTTTCAAAGCCAATTATTGCCGCTCTAGTGAACCTTAGGCTGGAACGAAGGAAAACCATCATAAAAAGTCAAGTTTTTCAAGTTGTTTTTATTCTTAATGTACTCTATAATAATGACAAGATTTACCGCAGGATCTGGAAGCATCTGTGAGGAAGAATGGCTTTGGTTAGATACGCCGCGTAACACTTCACGAGTAATTCGACGCTGTGAGGAAACCTGGTAAATGAAATCCGGACCCTTTTGTTGCAGAAGATATTCTCACCTTAAACAATACAAACTTGTACAATTATTCTTGTATATAGGAAGATATTTTCGATTGGTCAAAGTAGATTTAAAAAGCAATCTTTAATGCGAATTCAATCCAAATTTGGACCTTTGGAATTTGGAAATTCAATCCAAAATCCGGACCCTTTTGTTGCAGAAGATATTCTCACCTTAAACAATACAAACTTGTACAATTATTCTTGTATATAGGAAGATATTTTCGATTGGTCAAAGTAGATTTAAAAAGCAATCTTTAATGCGAATTCAATCCAAATTTAAAACAGAAGCATTTTAAACACCCCAAAGGTACAATGCAATTATGCAAAATCAGTAAAATTCACAGCAAATAACATATTGTACAAGTTAAAAAATATATAAATGAAACACAAAAATGGTTGCACTGGATGAGACGCTCTTCTTTCAGTAAAGAAAAAACGCTTGAAATGAACAAAACACTAAAAATTTGAATATAAAATAGATCATACCTAGCAGCTTCAGGAGTATTGGTATATAACTAGCTTATTAAACAATAGTAGACTTACCACACGTCCCGGTTTAGCCGGGACAGTCCCGGTTTTAAGGCCATGTCCCGGGGTCCCGGCCGGTTTGTCGAATTGTCCCGATTTTTTGTGTCGAATTGAAGATCAGCTGATAATTGGAAAAGAAACGTGGGCGGCTGGAGTGAAGACTTTTTTTTGAGATCACCTAAAACTTTGCGCAAAAACCGTGGGTCACTGGAGTGAAGACCTCTTTTTTTTTGGAGATCACCTGAAAACAGTAGCGTAGCCAGGGGGGGCGGGGGGGGGCTATAGCCCCCTCCATTGGCCTGTCAATCAAAATGTAGGATAAGGAAAATACCACGTTTTTAGCTCTTCTGAGACTGTTTTTTACGCTGGAATGGACTAAAAAGTGATTAAAAGTATCTTTTTAAACATATATTCAGAGAGAGAACTACTTTGTCAAAAATTAAAGTCACAAATTAATGAAAACTTTGAAAAATGCCCAAAAATAAACAATCAAATTTCATTGCTAGTGTAAAAACGTCAAACATAAACTTGATCAACAATTATATTATAAACTCAGGAATAAGTAGGGGGGGGGGGCTATTCAGTGTTAGTTAATTACCAATCACTTTTCTCAAACATCTTTTCATTAGCCTCCCCACAATTATTTTTTGTTATAAAATAGAGACGAAATAGATTACTCCATGTGAGTTTTATTGAATAATAAAATTTTATGATTTACCAGCTTTTAAACAAGAGAACTATTATGTTATCATTAGCCACCTCCCACATAGCCCATTAATGCAACCAGTTGAATCATGTTGTTCTGCCAATTTCTATGCCACGTTTTAAAAGCATTATTTTTTATTACAATAACCCTAAACTTAATTTATTTTTGCAAACAAATGCAAAATCCCTTGCCTCCGGCGACTGGGGAATTTGCTCCCAGACCCCCAGCCTCCGGCGGTTGGGGGCTTCGCCCACAGACCCCATTGGCCTCCGGCGGCAAAATGACGCCCCCATTGCGAATTTCTGGCTACGCGCCTGCCTGAAAAATTACGAAAAAACTACTCGAAGACTTGATTTTTTTTCGTCCACGGTTTAGTGCATTTGGAACACTGCGGTTGTCCCGGTTCTCTGTCCGAAAAATATGGTAACCCTAAACAATAGTCATATGAAAAGTAGCACAACCAATAATGCAAAATGTAGATTCACAGCTTGAAAATAATTTGCATGAAAAAAATAATGCTCTGGTCCAATAAAATTACGGATTGGCGATGCACCATTCCATTAGCCAACCATTGATATACAAAGAAACACAGCAAAATTTAACTTACTTTGGAGAATACTTGGCGTGCTCCACCCAAGGGTTTTTGCAACCCCAATCATTAATCCACAACCTACAGTTGAAACACACGCAAAGATCCTTTTTGCCAATAAAATGAAACCCGGATTTTGCTAGCTGGGTTGGCGTTGCGCGGACAAGGCTGAAAGGCCAGCGGGAATCAAAACTTTTCACTCTTTTCGTTTCTGAAGACATGAAAGGATTTTTTGCAAAAGCGCAAGGAAAGTTTTCGCGCAGCGTCATCTGCAAACAAAAGTTTTACAACCAAATTAAATGCACGTTAGGTGACAACCAAACGTAAGTACCAAATAAGATAACAATCAAAGTCACCGATGTATTCGTTTGATATGCAAGCTGCATCTAATATTCTGAAACAAATTTGATAGAGCATTACACGCAAAAACTTTAATCAAGATATTTGACTTTTCGAAAAAAAGTTTTAAAAAATATTATTGCTACTAGATTTTTATGTTTTTGGCGCACATATAACTGAAATGCATATTAAATAAAATTAAATTTGGCAAATGCAGAAACGTTGACAAAAAGTAAAATTTAGCAGAAATGCATTTGCAATTGGAGCAGCAATGCGTTAATGGCGTCATAATATCTAGACAGGGACAGCTCAAAACATATCCGGCGGTGAAGAAAACTTTTTTGATGTCCATAAATGACAAAATAAACATAAATATGCAACTAATTTGGGGTTTCCTAGGGGTTGGTCCCCCAAACCATGTCAAAATATTTCTCTCTTAAATATTTATTGATTAAAAAAAAACTAGCGCCCTAGCTTAAGCCCTTCAAAAAATTTATTTTTGGAGCTCCATTTGAGGCGGTTCCGGGAGAAGGTGGAGGAACCCTCATACTAAGTCAAAATTTATGTCTCTTAAACACCTACTGATATCTAAAAATAAACTAGCACCCTCTAGCTTAAGCTATTCGAAAAACAGATTGTTTTTTTGGGGAGAGGGGAGGTGATATAGCACTCTAGCTTAAGCCGTTTAAAAATAGATTTTTTAAGCCCCATTTCGAGAGGGGGTTCACGGGGTAGTGGCCCCAAAAATTTCGGGAAACAAAATTGCATTTGCAGCTCAACAACATTACATAAGAATTAGATTTTGATGTTTTGCGGTTTAGAAGAGCGTGAAGATTTAGGAAAAAAGGACAAAAAAAGAAAAAAACCTCATCGTGGCCAAAAGTGGGTTGGTAGGTATGAAACGGTATCTTAAGGCATATTAAGACATTAAGGCCTAACCATGTGAAGTATTTTTTGCCGTACTTATGCCGTTTTTAACTGAGACCGCTTTTTACGCCAAACTTTCGGGGCGGTTTTCGGGTTCTAAAACCGAAGTTACGTTACCTATTCCTCCAAAATTTGGTACAAACAAACAACTTATTAATCTCAAACTGCTGTCACAATTTCATGTAGCTAGACCAAACCGTTCTCGAGTTATAAGCAAAAGTCTGAAACTTCGCTCTAGATAATTTGAAAATGGCCAGTAAATACAAAGAAACAAGCGACGCGAGCATTGGTCATTCCAAATATACTTTACCTGTTCAGACTTGCTTGGGCTTGGTGGTTCTCGAATTACCGTGCTTCTAATCATTTGCCTCTCTTCCTGGGATATAGGTACGTTCACGATGTTATTGCCTTGCACCATACTGCAACAACACATAAAATGCTGCTTCGTTGGTTGTTCGAATGAATCAAGCACTCTGCGTCTGTGTCCACACCAACGCAGAACAACCCTTTTTCGGGTTCTTTTTGCAAGTTTTTCGTCAGGCTAGGGCACCACAACGAGTAGACTGCTTGGCCCGAATGGAAAACAAGCCTTAAGTGTCTTTTTCAAGGACACAAAGACGCATTGCGAGTCGATAATCGAACCAGGGGTCAGCAACCTTTTGATCATCAACCCGACGCTCTAACACAGAACTATTGCCGCCTAAATTACTGCTGAAAATCATAATTCCTTTGAATACAAGTGGAAAAGTGCTTTTGTCATCACTTCTCGCGACGTGTAAAGAAATGGATTTAGTTTTCTGGGGCCGTATAATACAAAGTTTTGTAAGAGTTACTACATCGTAGGTTGTTTGTTGCAAAGTGCTTGCGACGTCGCAGTCCTTTCGATGTGTTGCAAAATAACCTTCTATTCTCAAAACAACAGCATTTTTTTTTCAATAATGGGTTTAATGGACAGAAGTTTGATAAAACAGCATGGCTATTATTTTCTTAAAAACATCGTATAGAACCAAATTATATAATTGTATTCAGTGGCTTGTCATCGCAAAGATCAGCGCATGGGCGTAGTCAGGAATTCGAATTTGGAGCGGCCCTAAACCGAAAAGTTCCATCACGTGGTCGTTATGTTTCAGCTGATGCGAATTTCTCTGAACGTTCACTAAAATGTTTAAAATAACGAGCGATTATTTGGGGTCTGGAGACGGATTTCCAAGCGCTCGGGATAGTAACTTATTTCAGTTGCATCTGAGCTGTTACGCGCAAATCTTTGCTTGGCTACAATTAGGTAGCCTTAGGGCAAAGCTTCTACATTAGCAGGATTTAGTTTTTTTTTAATGCCTTGTTTGCGCATGTGGTTTGCTCCAAAATTTTGCTAGCAACGTGTGTTTTCAGGACAGCAAAATAATAAAACATTGCAAGGATTATGCGGTTATACACATCACTACCATATTGGAATAATTTTTGTTGCAAACGGTACTTGGCAATAATTAAGACAAGCATTATAACATCATGTTTAAAAGTCATACAATATTAAATTTTGCTTATGTATGTGAATATAATGTGTTATACGAATATGGCCCTATTTAAAAATACTTTTGAGAGTCTTTGAATTTTAGTACTAAAATACAGAATTTTTGAGCACATATAATTTAAAAATGAGTGGTTAGCAATATGGTTCATCTTTAGAGTTGATAAGGTGGGGGGTGCCGCGGATCTAAGTGAACCACAAGCTTTTAAAAATGTTTCCTTGCAAATGAAGGGTCCAGGTGCATAACGATCAAACTACCAAAATCAAGTTTTCGAGAAAATCAAAAAAACAAAGTTTAGAACAGCATTACTCAAATTTTAGACCTATAATTGTTGCGGAAAGTGTGTTTTCAAGTGCATGGATTGTTAGAGAATGCAAATTTGCAATTTCATTAAATTACATAAATAGCATCTTCATCAAAATCATAAAAAATAAACACAAATCTGGAGTTTGATCGTTTTATCAAGCAAAGTGGAGTATGATAGTTATTGTTTGTAAGCTATTATGTGATTGAGGCATGTGCCGGTAACCAACACTTAAATTGTAAAATTTTGCATGGGGGGACGCTTTTTCAGCGTTGACTGAACCTTAGTGAAGAACAGGCACGTAGCCAGGAATTTCTGGAAGGTTGTTCCGTAAACGAACTTGACCCAAATTTTCATTGTTCCTGAAATGGAATGAGGCGATTTTTTAGTGAAAATTAAGTGATAAACAGGTGATCACCAAAAAGAAAAAGATCTTCGCCGAAATCCGAAGGCTTTTTCTAGCCAAAATCGGAAATTTAAGCGGTTTTTAAATTTTTCCTTCCATAAACCAGCGCTAAAATCTCGATGGGGGACGCCAAATCTCGATGGGGGGGACGCTCAATCTCAATGGGGGGACGCGTCCCCCCCCCGTCCCCCCTCCAATTTAAGTACTGCCGGTAACCAAAAGAGACTTGATCTGCAGTTAGTACAATACTACGTAAGTTCTTTTTGCGTTACAGCTAATTCAACTTTATCAACTACTAACATCTTCTCAAACTTTAAAAAAACAGCTGATTTAATGTTTAATACCAATGTTGTAAACAACCAGAGGTGGGCACAAATAACATTATATCAAAAGCGCAACGCAACAAAGCGCAACGATCTTTTCAACCAGCAAAAGCGCAGTGCAAAATGCGCAATTTAATTTTTTTGCTTTCTGAAGCGCAGCGCAACTTCCGCAATGAACGTTTTGATTCAGTTGAAGCGCAACGCAATTCCGCAATTGCGGAACGGTATTTTCGCACCAAGTTAAAGCGCAACCTAACTTCCGCAATCGAAATTTCACAACACAACGCAAATACTGCGTTTTTTGCAATTTCAGACTGAAAAACAGTAAATAATTTGCTAAACAAGCCCGAAATTTATTAACATAACGATAGAAATAGAGCAAAATTAAGTTCAATGTATAGAATTGCGCTTTTAATCGAAAATAATTTTGAAAGCGCAACGCAATTAAAGCGCAACAAATTTTAAAGGCTTTATTCCGCAACGCAACTTCCGCAATGTTTCAAAATAAAAAATTAAAGCGCAACGCAACTTACGCAATTGCGGAGGTTGCGGAAGTTGCGCTTTGCGCTTCTAATTGCGCTTTGCCCACCTCTGTAAACAACACATCAAAAATAAAACATTATCACTGTAACACGCATACACAAAATCATACCGACACTAGACTCAACCATCCATGCAATGAATAACAAAACTCGGACCATGCGTCATTCATTGTGCACAATACGGTACACGAGTTCAACTCTTACCCTACGTTATTCTATCCTACCCACTATGCAGCCTTCCATTGGCTAAGTCAACTGACAATTAACCATTTTCAATGTAGTTTTAATATATGTAAATAACCAAGATGCAAAAATACTGCGAGCAAAAGATTACTCAGATTTATAGCCTGGTAATTTTAACGCAAGTGAAATCTAATACTCACCACAATTATGATAGGCTACAGACTGACAGCACCCTAGCGAAAAAATTGCCCGTGATTATGTACTAACCTACTGCTGTAGCCATTTTAAAGATAATTATTGTTGTTAACACACACTGCTGTTTTTAAATAGCCTTGGCCTACTAAATCTAGCAACTTAATTTAAACACAGAACAGCGCCAAGATTTCAATCGCGACAAATAAAATTTCACACTTCATTGATTTTGCTAAACGTTGATCGTTTTTTCACAAAAAAGTGGAGTTTCATCGTTTTATCGCTGCGTACGCATTTTTCAATGCCGTTTTTTAAGCGATGTAGATCGTTTTTCCGCTGGAACGATATTTCATATGAAACTACAGAAAAAACGGTATCAATTTGTACCAAAAAACAGAAATCGCAAAAAATGGAGTTTGATCATTATGCACCTGGACCCTTCAATGATGATCGACAAAACATTCATTTTTTGTCGTATACAGTATTTCACAAAAAATTGCACCACATTCAAACTTTTTACGTTCAATATGAATGGCATACGTGGAAACGGTACCCTTTTACCGCATCCAGCTGTAAGGGTACCGCTTCCAGCTTCCGCTTCCACATCCCTGAGCTGCTAACATTACTGCCTATAGCCCTCAGCACCAGGGACGTGCGGTCAGGGGAGGCAGGTGAGGCCGTGCCTCACCTGAAGAATTGAACAAAGAAAAACAAAAATAAAAGTATATAATTAAAATAAAATGTTTTCACGCAAATCAAAATATTTCTCAAAAACTTTACTAATTTTTATCATATTTACTTTTTTTTGTGTATTCACTGCTTTTATGTTATGCTCTTCGCATTAAAACGCCAAAATTATTCGGTTAATTGCTATCTCTCGATGCGCGCCAGCGAGCATCGCTCGAAACATGCGAAGTGAGGCACTTTCGATTGTGCCTCACTTCAGCCAAGCAAATTTTAATAAACGAACTAAAAGTATGCTTTTTTCTCTCAGACAAATCGCGGACAACGCATGATGCTTTAAAATCTGATTTTGAGGCACGCCTCACCTATGACGTCATAGAATAAGAAAAAGTCAAAGCAGTGTTTTTGTATTCTTTCGTTCGTTGCGAAATTGAACGAGTTACTTTTCTAGCGAAATAAAAACAATTTATTACCAGGAAATGAACTAAAATGGAAGAAAATTTAGTCTTAAAGCTGAGAGATTATTCCATAACTAAACTTGAAGTTTTAGCTCGAACAAAACTGGTTTAAAAGATTTGCTCGAGACATCAATACGAAAGAATCCCTCATTTCAGAAAGAGTACTACCGTACTCAAGAAAAGAGTGGTTGCGCAATAAAAATCGTCATTTCTGCTTTCATATTTTTAGCAAATAATAATGTTGAGACTGCAACCTGGTTTTTGTGACCTAGCAAGAACCAAAACTTCAATCATGTCCACATTCAAAGTCAAATAATTGGCTACCTTAATAGATTTTCGAAACTTGAAGAATTGATTTGGCTTTGAGTGAACAACAGAGATTAAACGAGTAATTAATTATCGAAAAATTTGGTCTTCGTTTAATGTCTATGAAAACAGTTATTTGCTTGTCATTCATTGTCTTAAATAATTTTTTTGCAAACACGTGTCAGGTCCGCTACTAGGGTGGGGGCAAAAGGGGGCGGCGCCGCCCTAAACAAAACTCCCCCCAAACTACCCACCCAAACTTTCGTTACCCTTGCAGCAGTTTCAAGATGGTGGCTTTTTTTTTGAAACCAACCGAGACCTCGGAGAAAAGTAGACCATATTGGCGCGATGACCTTTTTTTTTTGGCTATCAACAGAGAACTTGGTGAAAACTAGACCAACCCAAAAATTTTGGCCCCTCCAGAAACAAATTTTGCCCCCCTTAGAACTACGTTCTAGTTGCGGCACTGACATGTGTGTGAAAAAAAATTGTGCCTCACCAACCAGAAGCCTCACCGCACGTCACTGCTCAGCACTACGTTAAAAAGCAACGTCAACGATGCTGAAGAAAAATCTCCGCTTCATGAAATCTAACCCTCCCTACGTGAATGCAATGACGCGAAATCGGGACCCATTTATTTCATTTATAATACGATTCAGCTTACAGCAGAAACTAAATCCGATCAGTTTAGTTACCTACCCGCAGGTTGGAAAATGACTATCGTGCGGAATATCTCCCTGTATCCAGTCACGAAGCTTAACATTGCAAAATACGCACTGGACTCGCCCATCATTGCCCAGATACACGAAGCCACTTTTGGCAAGATCGCACGGGTCAAATACTTCGAGAAATACCGGCCAAGTATCAAAAGTTCGTCTGTCAAAACAAATAAGAAATTACTCAATCAACTGCGGAATTGGTGCCCTAAATAATTTTTGATGATGACTGTAAGCTAGTCCTTTCTGCCTACCACCGTGCACGGTCAGCAGGACAATTTAAATCAGGGAGGTGTGGAATTGAAATATGACTTCCAGCAAAGGCAACTTCATTTTTTTGCTTAATGCTTTTCGGACAGAACTCTTAGGATAAATTTTCTGATTCGAAATGCAGTACTGAACCAATTACCATCCGTTTAAAACCGAGCACAAAAAAATAAAGTCTGTTACACAGTGACCCCATTTCAAATCAGACTAAAGAACGCTACAGTTGAGTTCTTTACGTTTGTACGAAAAGCATATAACAAAAATATTTGACTTTTCTATACGTCATACTTGAATTCTTAAATAGGAACATGGAAGGAAAATCAGCAGAAGCATATTCTTCTTTCGCCTTTATTTTTTTCAAACAAATCGAATCGTTCTGACGAATCGAAAAACGAACTAGCAGTAGGGGGTTGGCAGGGTGGTTTTTAGTAACATTATGATTGTACAAGTAACCAAAGAGCAATATCTCGACAAAATTAACTTGGAAAAACTTCATTGGCATTGTTTTAAGATGGCATTCAAAAATTACATTTTTTTCCTCATCGTTGACGAAAATTTTGTCAAGGCGGCAACCACGCGACAAGCATGCTCCACAAAATTGGGGAGATTTGGGGGGTCCCTGGGGGGGTGGCACCTCCAAACTATGTCAAAATATTTGTCTGTGAAATATCTACTGACATCATAAAACACTGGCAATCTAAGTTGAGCTATTTAAAAATTGATTTTTGGGGGGTCCATTTGGGGGGTCCCCGGAGGGGGGGGTGGCACCCCCAAACTATGTCAAAATATTTGTCTGTTAAATATCTACTGATATCAAAAAAAAGTAGAACTCTACCTTGAGCCATTCAAAAAATTGATTTTTGGGGGGTCCCAGGGGCGTGGCACCCCCAAACTATGTCAAAATATTTGTCTGTTAAATATCTACTGATATCATAAAACACTGGCACTCTAAGTTGAGCTATTCAAAAAATTGATTTTTGGGGGGTCCATTTAGGGGGGTCCCTGGGGGGGTGGCACCCCCAAACTATGTCAAAATATTTGTCTGTTAAATATCTACTGATACCAAAAAAAGTAGAACTCTACCTTGAGCCATTCAAAAATTTGATTTTTGGGGGGTCCCGGGGGCATGGTACCCCCAAACTATGTCAAAATATTTGTCTGTTAAATATCTACTGATAGCAAAAAAAGAACTAGCACTTTAGCTTAAGCTGTTCAAAAAATGAATTTTTTGGGGCCCCATTTTGGGGGGGTTCCCGGTGGAGTTGCCCAAAAAATTTCGGGAGAAAAAATTGCATTTGCAGCTCAACAACTTTACACAAAAATTAGATTTCCATGTTTTGTGGTTTAGGAGAAGAAGAGCGTACAAAAATTAGGAAGAAAAAAAAGGAAAAAAGAAACGAACCTCATCGCGGCCAAAAGTGAGTTGGTTGGGATGAAAAGGTGTCTTGAGACATAAAACCCTATGAAATATTTTTTGCCGTACTTAAGCCGTTTTTGACTGAGACTGCTTTTTACGCCAAACTTGCGGAGCGGTTTTCGGGTTCTAAAACCGAAGTCACGTGACCTATTGCCTCGAAATTTGGTACAAACATATAACTCATTAATCTCAAACTGCTGTCCGAATTTCATGTTGCTAGACCAAACCGTTCTCGAGTTATAAGCAAAAGTCTGAAATCTCGCACTCGTTAGTTGGAAAATGGCCGAGTGAAAACAGAGGAACACGCGACGCGAGCGTCGGTCGTTTCAATAATATAGAGCCTAAGCGCTGGCATTACTTTTTAACTAGTAACTACACCATTAGGGGAAATCCAAGGTACTTTTGTTCTTGTTATGAAAAAATAGACCGCTAAAAATTAACACGTGGTAGAGCACGAACGTTAAGAATCGCTATCACGCAGTCAGCGCGTGATTCTAAGCTAAAACGCCCTTTTACTACAATCTTGTGAGGTTGTATCCAGCATGGCAAAAATAATCAAAATATTTGGAAAGTAGAAGATATTCTTTCCAACAAAGGAAACCGCGTTTTTTAAAAAACCTACTTTACATCATTCCTTCACTCATTAAGACCTTTCAGTACCAAATTCGAGTCTACTGACAGCCCACTATAAATTTGATATTCACGGCTTACCATAAGTTATGAATGGAAGTTTGTAATGTTAGCATTAGGTTACCTTAATCACTTTCACTAGCTTTTTTGAAACTGCAACCGACAAAAAATCTTGATAACTGTTCCACGTTTCCGGTTTCACCGTTCCCATCCTTGCTTTTAAAGAGCGATTGGTTAAAAACCAGTATTTAGGGCCAAAAATATAGAGAGATCCCTAATTTATCTGTTTGCTTTTTCCAGTAAACGGAAGCTCACCCCATTGGTTTCAGCGCCCAAACACTTTTCCGCAATTTTGTGCGGTGAAGGTATCGCCTTGTTTCAATCAACTGAATATCGACTTTGCGTCATTGCTGCTTCCAAAATGCTACTGCGGACATTACCAAAAGCAAGGTACCAAAAAATGAAGCTCGTTAATCGTGGTATAGACGTGCTTTCAAAAAATGCCAGCCAAATTTTGTGTGCTGCGGGCGCAAACACGATCTACGACGAGCGGTAATTTTACGTCACCGACCAGTGACCAACAACAAAAAGCCCTGTGGTATTCCTGACTTTCGCCTGCTCATAACTAGCTGGGTTCATAAGACATTACTGACATTGCTAGCTTGCTTTCGATTAGTCTGTTAGTTGGTCACACTTAAGACTACTGAAATTGGTATTCACAGCTTCTCTGCTTGACGTTCAGCTTTAAAAGGGACAGAGCGATGCCTCCACCGTGTGTGGACAGATGGCAGCTTGAATCAATGCCAAAGAGCCCCTTCGCTGTCTCCTGGCAAGGCAAACTGCTTAAAATATGTGACAACAACTACAATTCCAATCAAAAATAGAGTATATATCTAAAAAACTAGCCAAAACAAAATTGAATATTTTTATCTTTTAACTCTGTAATACGTCTAGAAACTTGCAATGCTTTTTTTCGACTTTCACTCGGATATGCACACCTCAGTCTTTTACATCAAATTACGAGCTGAAAGGAGGAAAGTACGTATTCTTGCTACGTTCAAAATTTAAGCAATCAACATTCATTAATTCTGTTCATTAAACCTTTTAACGGTATTAGTAATCGGTAGCAATTATGCAAAATTGTAAAGCACAAAGTCAACCGGTTCGCATTATTGTCTTCAAACATGTCCGGAATACTCGGTCATCATTCAACCGCGAAACCAGCTGTTACGTAATTTTTTAACACGAAACAACAGCCACGTGTTTACCTACCTTTCCTTCATAATAGAGATAAATTCAGGTTGTCTGGCAGCTTTTTTAAGCTAACTTTATCTTACAATTATTACAATTAAACCATCTAGTTTTGTCCAGATGTGCACCGAACTAAATTGTGCACTTTCTGTCGAGCTGGAGTTGCGACTTGAGAAAAAATCTGACAAGCTAATGATTTTTCAAAAGTAAAATCTTGTTTTAAAACATTTCAAAATCGAACTTGATTACTTAATCGTGTAAAAATTCACTTTGGGATTGGATGGGAGCGAATTAAAAATTTTTTTTAGTCTTTAAATTTTCCCTGAAACCTTGTCTACACTGCACTCCACGTTTGAGTTCGCGCAGGCTCACTTTTTGTTTGTTTTATGTAACTTGAAGTTTAACAAACTTCAGCCAAGTGCAGTCGCTAAGCTTGGGCAAGCCTTGAGCCCGAAATTTTTTTCCTTCAGAAGAGATTAGATGCGCGCTTGCGTTTGTGTGCGGTTTAGCTTGCACTTTGAATTTAATGGCAAAAATGTCGAATTTCTACATGCGATTTAAATATAATGATAAAAATGTCATTCAGTATAAACACTTTGATAGTTACAAACTACCAGATTTGTCACCCTCTACAATACAGTACAGCCAATGAAAACCGTACTTACAATCTTTCAGCATCCCTGCGTAAGTCTGAACATTTCAAAAGTCGTCCGTGATGAACGGAAGCAATCGCACCAGGTTCCAGACCCTAATCAAAAATTTAAAGATCATAGGAAAAAAAACTTACTTCTATGTCACCACGCCCGTTGGTGACATAGGTTGCATTAACTAAAAACACGCTGGTAAGCTCAAGGTTTTACACATAGCATAGACAGTTCCTAAAAGCGGAAGCATTTAGATGTATTTTAAACAATTTTATTTTCCTAGTATATCTATTGTCTTATCGTTGGAATTGAAAGTTGCATTAAAATAATGATTCCAATATCATTTGAGGATAATTTGATGAATGCATCGAAGTCATCAAATAAAGAACAACAATGTTTGCACTGAACACGTGATTGAAAAACAAAATGTTGAAATTTAAAAGCAGCTTTTTTAGTTAAAACACGAACATTGTTCTGAAGACTTGTGTTGCGTGCTGGCTAAGTATGTGACACATAATAATTTGCCGCGTAAAAACTGCTTTCCAGTATTGCTTTGCCAAAATCGTAGTTAGCTTTTCTTTTCTTGCATCTCAATTGCTCAAACCGGAATGAACCCTATGATGGACAGGGATTTGGAAAATTCTTGTTTTGGGTTAAATTTACAGATCTCTGAATCATTTGTTTTTGCCGTGATTTCTTTTTTTGTATTGGAAATCTATCATTTCGAAGTTAACAGTTTTAGCTAAGGTTGGGCGTGTAGATCCGAGTTACCGAACATTACATATTATTTAGCTATTATTAGAGTTTTAATTGTAATCGTAGCATTTGACAGTGCAGTTTGATTGGCATCTTTGTTCTTCTTTCTTCATTGCCCGCTTTTCCGTGACGGTTGCATGGGCAGCAGCTCGGGATTAAGCCGCTACACTTCACGGTCTTCCATCACATCCATCATTTCGCTTGGGTGAAGTCCCAAGCGATTCCATCCAAGATTCTCAATGTAATCGGTCCATCTAGTTCTAGGTCGTACAACTAGTCTTCTCCCATTCGCTTTGGCAAGTAAAGCTTGTTTCGGGAGTCTTTCCTGAGGCATTCTACTTACATGGCCAAACCATTTAAGCTGAAATCTTTCAATTCGGAGAAGTAACAGCTCGATGTTAAGAGATTTTCGAATCTCAGAGCTACGCATCTTGTTAAACAAAGCAACTCCTTCGATTTTTCGTAAAAACCTCATTTCGGACGCTTGCACTTGTGATCGCACTCTTTCGGTCATTACCCAAGATTCATGACCATAAGTGAGAATGGGGACAAAAACTGTTTTGAAAATTGAGAGCTTAGCCTTTTCCGACAATTCTCGTTTTATGACAATCGAATAGTGCAAAGCTCGCATAACTGCACTAGCCTTGCCTATTCAGTTCTTCGTCTATCAGGTATCCAGTTCTTCGTCTAGCCCTTCGTTACTCGTAAATGCAAACCCAAAATACTTGAACTTCTCTCGCTGCTTCACGGTCGCTCCATTTACTTGTAACACGCACTGATCAGGGTTTCTTTAAAGATGAAGTACCTCAGTTTTGGCCGTGCTTATTTTCATTCCGGTGGTGTTGCATGCATCTGCAAAGCTATGAGTCTAGTCGCCAGTAGCGTTCACGAGCACCCAAAAGGTGTATTTTTTTCACCTATATTTTTGAAATCCTGAATAAATGCTCTTTCAAAATAGCCAATGTTTCCACCCAATTTCCGGTCGTTTTGACGAAAATCAGGGATTCCCCGGCGAAACGGTGTTGACTTTTTACGCTGAGGTAAGGTTGATTTTAATTCTAAAAATCGTACTTCTGTATCACGTAGACGGTCGATTTTTGATTCAAACGAAAGAGGAAGATAATTGCAAACTTTTCATGACATAATTTTTGGATTGTTTTGTTATGACGTTACGATACTGTTGATTGATTTCAAATTTTTACGAAAAAATTTAATTTAGAGTGCATATCGCTTGTTATTACAGCCAAAGCTGACGGAGTAATATCATGAAAGCTGCAACATCGATAAACCAGTTTCTTAACCGACGAAATGAAACCAAACTGACATCTTTGTTACGTCATTAGACAAAACCATGTAGTAAAATGCAAAAGCGACTGGACGCGCTTTTCAAACAAATTGCACGTGACAGCGAGTATTCTGATCGCGGCGCTGCGATTTTCGTAGAAAAACATCAAAGAAAATCTACTTCACGTCGTAAACGCACAAAATGACGTTTGTATTAGAGCGTTTTTGGAATGTGGATGCATGAAGATAAACTCGGTTCAAAATTTAAAAACAAAATAGGAACAATTTATTAAGAACAATGCACGAAGAAAATTACGTAATAAGAAGCTATAGACAGTATCCAGAGTCTTTTAAGCAGAGGTGGAGTCCTCGAGGACGTCCTTGGCAACGAGGACGTCCTCGAGGACACATTTTGAAGTCCATAGCCTTGGCCTCAAGTCCTCGAAAATTGGCCTGTCCTCGGCTCGAGGACAGCACTATTTTTTGAATTGTTAAAATTTTGTGAAGCGCTTGAAAAATTGTTTGGAAAACGTTTTTTTGTAGAGATCGCTTGAAAAATTTTTGTGAATTTTTTTTTTTTTTGAGAGCACTTGCGCTTGTGTCCTTGGTCCTTGGCCTCGAGCATTCCTGTCCTTGGCCTCGAGAGTGTCTGTCCTCGGAAAGGCTGTCCTTGGCCTCGGATTTTTTTTGTGTCCTTGACCTTGAGTCTTGTGTCCTCGACTCCACCTCTGCTTTTAAGCACAATCAAACCTTTGATTAACATCCTAAGACATACTGTTTCGGAATCGACATTCGTCTTTTATTCCTCGTCAGTATAGCTAGGGTTACAGGTATAAACATGAGCGTTGAAAGGCATGCTACTGGAAAATAATTTATTTTGACAAACACAGCAGTCTAAGGCATGCTATTGGAAATTATTTTGAATTGAACAATTATAATTATCTCTTGTAATATTGCGATTATTCAATAATTTTGGGAAAAAAATTGTGTTATGATCTGGTTAATTTGTGATTCCTTGCCTTTCTACGCTCAAGTTCATACCTGTAGTCCTAGCTATACTGACGAGAAATAAAAGACGAATGTCGATTCCAAAACAGTGCGTCTTAGGCTGTTAACCAAAGGTTTGATTGTGCCTATAAGATTCTGGATACTGTCTATAAATTATTATTAAAATAAGGACAATTTTGTCCTCAGTGCAAGAAAAACCTTTAAGAAGTTTTTTTTTTAATTTTATTGCTATTTGGTGGCAAAGAATGACATTACATTAGCAAAATGTTCGGGCACATTGTTTCGAAAAGTGATAAAGTTGGTAGAGTAAGAATGAATCTGTATATAAGCGGTGTTTTGCAGAAAACAATATTGTCACCAGCAAAAGAGCGCAGATAAGCTCATCCAGATGTTTTAATTTTCTGTGTTTGTCACCAGCAAAA
The DNA here is from genome assembly GCA_963965965.1 of Trididemnum nubilum. Classification (NCBI taxonomy): domain Eukaryota; kingdom Metazoa; phylum Chordata; class Ascidiacea; order Aplousobranchia; family Didemnidae; genus Trididemnum; species Trididemnum nubilum. The sequence continues at coordinate 19,255,557 of OZ014486.1, forward strand.
GAGCGTAAATAAGCTCATCCAGATGTTTTAATTTTCTGTGTTGTCCTGAGAGGTCTCTTTGTTCGCAAAAGTGTCTTTTAATAACTACAGAATTGTTACAAAAGATATTTGATATTTGTGTAAAATAGTGCCCAATCTTCAAATCAAACTTCTCCGCATATGCAAAAAAATTGTGATCTTCAGTATCTACGAATATCAAATCTTAAAAAGTAAAAATCTTACCAAGAAAATGCCTACACCATTAGGTAACTATTTTATCATTGCCAATTTGCTTTGATCAAGAGACAAAAGACCTTGCAATCTTTGGGTCCAACTGCCATCTGCCGACCTGTCTACCACAAGTAATGGAAGCTTTACATTACATCTTTTCTGATCGCCAAGCAACAGAGCTGTGATATCTTGTGTTATAGTTCAGTTCGATTGCGGATCGAACCGGAGTTTAAACAGCTTTTTTGTGACCATGATTTGTACCATCCATGAGGTGTCGAGTCTTTAAACAAATATTTTTAGAAGTACCGGTAATTATTTGAAATTACTGAGCGCATGCAGAGGCGTGTTACCGTAAGCGTGAGATTTAACTACAAGTGACGTAATTACCAGTGTTAGGTTGAAGCCCCCCCACCCCCTTAGCCAAGTCAAATACAAAATTAACCCAGGTACTCTTTTTAACGTGTTTTGAACTTGACTGAAAAGTGAGGAAAGCTGAAAGGGCTAAGTAATAAAACTTTTTATAATGCATTTTTGTAAGTAATCAGCGGAGTCACGTTTCCTTTTCTTTATAGGCATTGTTAATTTGTCTAAGAGCAAGCATGACCTACGGTATAATAAAAGACTAATTTTAACCAAACAAGAATAATTTGGGTTATTTATTCTCCAATAAAGTTAAGAACAAATGAAGCGGAATATTCGTGAAAATTTCAGAACAGCCAGCCTTAACCCAAAATTTACGGTTCTCGTAAAACAAGTGTATTCCGAAGTCTTCTGGCTTCACTATGCGTGCTAGCATTATTTTGTTAAACAAACGAGTAAAAGATTTAATTCTTTTGAAGGCATTAGGCTAATAATACAACTAACGGCGTTGAACTGTTTTTTACTACTCCATCATGCTCTTAGAAGAATTTCAGGCACCTCGCCCTCAAACCATACCGCAGGTTTCTTACCTAATGACCCCGGCACAGTGCGTCACTGCGTATAGCGCATGCCCACTTACTCCCTGCTGGAAGTTGTCTAAACTCAAGTTTTCGGTGACGTATACACCCGTTTGATGAATTTGATCGTAATTTACTAACCCCATGCAAAATAAAATAATTAAGTGGATGATCCCAAGAGTTTGCAAGGTATGGCTATGGGCTACTCTCACAGAGCAGCCGGCAGAAAGAGAGCTGGCGAATGCAATCGTGACGCTTTTTTGTAAGAGGAACCCTAATCAAGTGAAGTCTTGAATGGCTCTTCACTTAATTTTTGCACCAAGTAGTGGCGTCAGCTACAATAGTTTAAATAATGGGTCTGTTGATCATGCTAATATGCCAGAGGAACCAAACCTACGGAAGGGATTGGGGAGCGGAGCTCTCAGCAGCTGCTGAAATCCAATCAGACTTATTAAGGGGTATGAAGAGGCGGCCTTTTCTGATAGACCAATTTTGTAGATCGTTCCAAAATAATTTAGTCGAAAGATACTTTAATAAAGCTGATGTATAAAGGATACTATACAGTCGTGGCCAAAAGTTTAGGACCACTCCTCAAATTTCTGATTCAGACAACAAATTGCATATTTACTCGTTAAAAAACTCATGGATTCAGTATACAAGTGAATATCACCAATAACAGAGCGTTTCTACATACAAATCACATGTGTTCGACTAAGAATTTTCACAAAAGTCAGTGTTTTGTTGGTCCACCGTTAGCTTCCCTTACAACCTCCAAACGCTTTGGCATGCTTTCTACTTAACTTCTGCAGTATTCAGCTGATAATTCATGCACTTAAACTGTCTTGATTACTTTTTGCAGTTTCATGGCACTAGCTGGTTGTTTTTCAGACACTTCGTCCTTCAAAAGAGTCCATAAACTTTCAATGGGGTTAAAGTCTGGGCTGTTTCCTGTTCAGTCCTGATGGACCTGAATTTTCTTCGACTTCAGGAACTGAGCAACAACTTTGGACCAGTGGCATGGTGTACCATCTTGCATGAAAATCTTGAATTGATGAACGGCCGTGTGTAGTAGAGATGGCGCGGATAACAAAAAATGCATCCGCATGCTGCGCTGCGTCCGCAAACTTTGTCTGCATGCTGCACCGCACCGCATTCAAACAATACTAAGTTCACGCTGCACCGCAAATTAAATATCCTTTAAATTTCCAGTAACACCAGAAAAAAATTAGCTCTCTAGCTTATGACACATAAAAAAATTGATTTTAGGGGTATCATTTTGGAGAGTTTTCAAAAGAGTTGCTCTCTCAAACCATGCCAAAATATTTGTTTTTTAAACATCTGCCGGTATAAAAAAAGTAATGCCCTAGGTTGAGCCATTCAAAAAACTAATTTCTGGGGAGGCCATTTGGGAGCCCCAGGGGGAGTGATACCTCCATACTATGTCAAACTATTTGTTGCTTAAATATCTACCAATAAAAACAAAAAACTATCACCCTAGCTTAAGCAATTAAAAAAATTAGTTTTTTAGGCCCCCATTTTGGGGGGGTTTGGGGAGAAGCCTCAAAAAAATTTAGAAGACAAAATTGCATTAGTAGCCCAACAAATTTACACAAAAATTAGATATCGATGTTGTGTGGATTAGGAGAAGAAGAGTGCACAAAATTTAGAAAGCAAAAAATGAAAAAAGAAAAAAAACTCAATGTGGCAAAAGTGTAGGTTGGGATGAAAGAGTATCTTACGACATATAACCATGTGAAATATTTTTTGCCGTACTTCAGCCGTTTTTGAATAAGACCGCTTTTTACACCAAACTTTTGAAGTAATTTTCGAGTACAAAATCTGAAGTTACGGGACTCATTGCCTTGAAATTTGGCACACACAAATAACTTATGAATCTCAAACTGTTGTCAAAATTTTATGTAGCTAGACCAAACCATTATCTGTTATTGAGTTATAAGTAAAAGTCTGAAACTTCGCACTCGTTAACTTTGAAAATGGCCGAGTAAAAACTAAAAAACATGCGACGTGAGATCAGTGGTTCAATTATAGGCTTTCAGGTTTAATCTGCCTTGTGTGTGCTTTCTATCAGTTTTTCTGCACCATGTTTTGGCAATCAAAAACAATCTACCAGTCTACCTGATGATTCCATGCAACTAGTGTAGCCTACTAATCCTGAACCAGTAGCTTAAATAATGAAATATAAGGTATCAAGTGCTCTGCATGCTGTCACAAGCTATTACACTTGTATGAAACTACTCTATGTATTATACCTTTGCGGTTTACATGTGTGTTGGATTGTGGAATAAATTTTGCTACTACGTAGGCTATTTTGTTATTGGAAATTTGTGTAGCCTAGTCTTCGTACTCTAGGCCTACTACATACAGCATAGGTCTACCAGATCTGTGATAGGCTCCAGACATAGGACCGAAAGCCTAATTCTTGATGCCGTGACCTGTTGACGAATAGGCTACACTGAACTAACTCTGCCAATCTGAAATGCAAGCGCATGTGTAGTAGAAACTGTTGCCTAGCCTTGGGCTAGTACCAATACTATAGGCTTACTGCGTACAGGGAGGGTGTGTCGCCAGGCTTTGTGTTGTGCCTCTACTCTGATGATTGTTTTTAAATATGCAATTTGTTTCTTCTACATTTGTCTGCCTTTGTTTCATCTTCTCACCGACAGGGGTGTCAAACCCCGAAGGGGGGGATGGGGATATATATCCCCCCAATAATTTGATTGTGTCCCCCCCAATAATTTGAGTAGTGTCTGTATCTGCATCCACCCAATAATTTGACTTTGGTGTGCATTTGAGCGCAGGTCTCCACTACAATTTGGAGAACAAATTTTTCCTTCTTTTGGTGAAGATCTTATTTTTTGGTCTTCACTTAATTTGCTCCACTGAAAAAAATCGTGCTCGAGGTTCATCCCCCTTAAGTTGAAAATAGCGCAAAATTGGGGTAAAATTGCAAGTTATCCCCCCCAATGCTCAACAAAGATGGGCACCCCTGCTCACCCAACGTCCTAAACCTTTCCTGGTCTAGCCTACCAAAACCAAAATCTTTTTGTTGGTATCAAAAAAAACACGTTCAGCTGATCAAAACTAAGTTTCTTGTAGCCAAAATAGCCGATTCTAGGATGCTCCGAATTCTGAAAAAATAAACTTGAACCGAAGGCACCTTTTCCTGTTTTAGTAGCATGCATTGTCTTCAATTCATATAATGCAGTAGCTACATCCAGACTAATCATTGTTGTTCATAAAGAGAAAATCACCAACAATAATTGTAAAAAAATGTAAAAAATTTTTGTACGCGGCGCTGCGCTGATGCTGTGACGTAATGCAGATTTTAGTTGCCACGCTGCGCGGCGCGGTTCACCAACAACAGCGCGCGGCCGCGTACGCTGCGCTGTTGCCATCTCTAGTGTGTAGTTCCAACTTCAGGGTTGCCACAGAAACTGCAGAATCAAATTCCAGGACTTTCCAGGCCTTTTTTAGGTCATTTTCCAGGATTGTTTAAGATCTTTTTAAAGGACATAAATTTTAATTTTTAACATTACTATTTCATGCACCTACTTTTTTGTACTTGTAAAAAATTTGATGTAATGCATTTGCATTTCTAGTACTGACTACTAAGGTTGGATTGAATTTGAATTTTGAATTTGAATCCACTCACGAATTATTGATGATTTTGAATTCTGCAAAATCAATGAATCTGAATTTAGTTTTTTCGAAGTCAATGAATTTGAATTTAAAAATCAAAAACAAATTAAATGAATCCAGCCAGTGCCGTCGCTACGGGGGAGGGGGATAAGGGGCCGTACCCCCCTAGCGGCCGCTTGTGCCCCCATTTTGGTTTACTAGAAATAATGCTTTTGGAACATCACGCAACAACAAGACAACAGACATTGATGGAAAAAGAAATAATTACGTTTAAACATAATTCTCCTCTGATGTTTTTTCGATTCTTTGCGAAATTGGTGGCAACCAACTGCTGTACATAAATCTGACGCAATATTCCACCTCATTGACACGCCTTTACGGATGTGTTGCGAAAGAGGCATGTAAGCCTGCATAATCGTTGCCGGTACTCCATTAGCGATTATGACATGAAACAATGAGTGAAAACTATTTTTAAAAAGACCAGCTGTTTTGATTTTTAGAGCGCACTCAAGATTTTGAAGTCCCAGTCTGGCTCAACTAGAGTGAAGGGGCTTAAGCCCCATTTACAAAGTCATTTCGAAAATGTAATCTCAAAATACGAGCGTTTAGACGTATTTTAGACTTGACCTAACGTAAGGGGGGGGGGGGGGGGGGGCTGAAGGTGCAAAGCAATTCAATTCTTTGAAATGACTTATAGATTTTAGCAATTTAGTTATTTATATGGCTTCCAAAAGTGCGAAGTATGATTCAACTGGAGTTAAAATAGCTATTTTGTTTTGGATCAAAATCGCCCAGAGGCTGGAGATCTGCCCTCAGGCCCCAACCACATTCACTTAATATTTAGTGTCTACATAGGAGTAGCCAGAGGGGGGCTCAGAGGGCCCGCCCCCAATTGAAATGCTACCAATGATAAAAATGTCACAAAAAAGACTATTGTTTTTTCAGTTTTAGTTTTTTTAGCATCTTCACGTACAACAGTGCACGCGTACATCAGTAATTAACAATAATATTGATCCAGGGGCATCGATCCAGAGCCATTGTACATCATAACAATAATGGGGCCACTACAATAATATTTAAATGTACCCCAACTTAAATGGGCCCCCAACAACAATATTGTTTCAGGGGGCCCGGGCCTCCTCAATTTAATGTTTGCCAACCAATTTAAACGTATAACCCGAGTGAAATTAAGGATTTTGATTCTAAAAGTTGCGAACTGAGGCTCTCATGTAATCTTTTTATGAACGTAATGCAATAACCAGGGACAGATTCAACATGTGGAGCAGTGCCAGGGGCCCCGTGCTCAAATGGTAAGACTTTTTTTTTGTGTTCACTTGTATTTGACAAGAAAATATTGTAAAAATCCCAAGGTGCCAGGGGCCCAACTCAATGTAAATCCGGCCGGGCAATAAGATGGTTTGCAGGTGTAACTATCAATTGCACATTTTTCAATTACAATTCACCTCCACCTCGCCAGTTTTTATGCAACAAAATAATTTTGAAAAAAATTAGCTACAAGAAGACGAGGTGGAAACTAATGGAGATACTGATGTACCCAGACGCATCACTGGTACTACTGGACAAGTTGCTGCTGGAGAAGGTCCTGGTTGTCCGTAAACAAAAAGTAGATTTAGAAAATGACCAAGGTATGCTGATTATTTAAACATTAAGTATCTGTATTTTTTGGATGATAACTCACAGTACGAAGACTAAAAATTAGAAGGTGCGCCTTCTGCATGGATAAGGTTTTGCTTTCTATTTCTAATGATTAAAAAAGACTTATTTATAGCTTTATTGGGAGTTTTTAGAGCTTTGTAATTGGAACGACCGACGCTCGCGTCGCGTGTTCCTTTGTTTTTACTCGGCCATTTTCAAACTAACGAGTGCGAGATTTCAGACTTTTGCTTATAACTCGAGAACCGTTTGGTCTAACTACATGAAATTTTGACAGCAGTTTGAGATTAATGAGTTTTATGTTTGTACCAAATTTCGAGGCAATCGGTCACGTGACTTCGGGTTTATGACCCGAAAACCGCCCCGAAAGTTTGGCGTAAAAAGCGGTCTAAGTCAAAAACGGCTTAAGTACGGCAAAAAATATTTCTCATGGTTATATGTCTTAAGATATCCTTTCATCCCTACCAACCCACTTTCGGCCGCGATGAGGTTTTTTTCTTATTTTTTTCCTTTTTTTTTCCTTTTTTTTTCCTTTTTTTTTCCTTTTTTTTCTTCCTAAATCTTGTACGCTCGAGTTCTCCTAAACCACAAAACATAGAAATCTAATTTTTGTGTGAAGTTGTTGAGGTACATACGCAATTGTGTCTCCTGAAATTTTTTTGGGGCAACTCCCCCGGGAACCCCCCCAAAATGGGGCCCCAAAAAATCAATTTTTTGAACGGCTCAAGCTAGGGTGCCAGTTTTTTTGGATATCAGTAGATATTTGAGAGACAAATATTTTGACATAATTTGGGGGTACCACCCCCCCGGGGACCCCCCCAAATGGATCCCCCAAAAACAAATTTTTTTAACCATATAGCCTAGGGTGCCATTTTTCTTTGATATCAGTAGATATTTAAGAGAGAAATATTTAGACATGGTTTGGGGGTACCACCCCCCCGGAACCCCCTCAAAATGGGGCCCCAAAAAATCAAATTTTTGAACGGCTCAAGCTAGGGTGCCAGTTTTTTTTGATATCAGTAGATATTTGAGAGACAAATATTTTGACATAATTTGGGGGTACCACCCCCCCGGGGACCCCCCCAAATGGACCCCCCAAAAGCAAGTTTTTTAACCATTTAACCTAGGGTGCCAGTTTTTTTTGATATCAGTAGATATTTAACAGACAAATATTTTGTCATAGTTTGGGGGTGCCACACCCCCGGGGACCCCCCCAAATGGACCCCCCCAAAAATCAAGCTTTTGAACGGCTTAACTTCGAGTGCCAGTGTTTTATGATATCAGGAGATATTTAACAGACAAATATTTTGACATAGTTTGGGGGTGCCACCCCCCCGGGGATCCCCCCAAATAACCCCCCCCAAAATCAATTTTTTGAACGGCTCAAGGTAGAGTTCTACTTTTTTTTGATATCAGTAGATATTTAACAGACAAATATTTTGACATAGTTTGGGGGTGCCACCCCCCCCAAATGGACCCCCCAAAAATCAATGTTTTGAATGGCTCAACTTGGGTGCCAGTCTGTTTTGATATCAGCAGATATTTAACAAACAAATATTTTGACATAGTTTGGGGGTGCCACTCCCCCTGGGACCCCCAAAAATCAATTTTTAAACGACTCAAGCTAGGGTGCCAGTGTTTTATGATATCAGGAGATATTTAACTGACCAATATTTTGACTCTACTTTTCTGGAGGTTTCATAATCAGATATTTTTGAATAATTGCTGATTTTACGGTAGACAAAAAGTACTTTTGAGCGTCACAGTATTAGCTATGCGTCGGTCGTTCACTGGGTTTGCTGGCAAACTCCCATCTAGTTTCTATTTAAAGTTAGTACGCCTTATAAAAAAAAAGGAACCAACAAAGGCATTTATTGAAACTGCGCCTTATAGCCTGAAAAATAAGGTATAAACTGATGACAAACTACAAGCATGATATTTATTTACCTAACACTGAACCACAGTTATATCAAAAAAGCATTTAAACTTTTGATGATTGTGAAAAGATTTATTTTCTATTTAAAATGGTTTTAAAATAATCCCTACTAGTGATCTTTATCTTTGCTTTTGGGTGGGTAGTTAATGGTTATTCTGCAAATTGAGTTACTGTAGATATGTGAGTATGTCGCGATCCAGTGCCAGCAATTCACCACTTAAACTTAAAGGCGGTGAATCATCCAGCCAATTACGGTGATTTACAATAGCTAAAATTGAACTATAATTTTTGATATTTGTTTTAATTTTGGGACTGCGGTTGCAAAGATATTCAACAAATACAAAAAGATATCCCCCGAAAAAAAAATTTGGAAACTCTGAGTTTTGTTCTTCCCGCCAAAACCACAGTAGATCTAATAGTTTAGAGAACTGTGGTAGGCCTAATAGGTTAGAGATAGTTTATTTCTAAATAGTTTAGGCCTAACTATCTCTAAACTATTAGGCCTAATAGTTTAGAGATAGTTAGACCTAATAGTTTAATAAGATTACAGTAGGCCTAATAGGTTAGAGAACTGTGGTTTTGGCGGGAAGAACAAAACTCAGAGTTTCCAAAAACTTTTTGCCGGGGGATATCTTTTAGTATTTGTTGAACATCTTTGCAACCGCAGTCCCAAAATCAAAACAAAAAATATCAAAAATCATAGTTCAATTTTAGCTATTGTAAACCACAAGAATTGCCTAGATGATTCACCGCCTTTAATGACACCGTAGTTTGTTAACATAATCAATGCACTGATTCTTGTACCTAATGTCGACCTTATATATTTTGTCTTGACGCTGTCTCACCCAAGACTCTTTGACGAAACTTGATTTTATATTATCAGAAACCTGGTTGAGATTTTAATTTTCTTCACCGTTTGAATTTTTCAAAACATTTTCTTTGATTGTGTTTTAAAATTTTTGAGTGGCAACACATGTTTTTTAGATTATTTCTTGCTTTTTAACCCCCCCCCCCCAAAAAAAAATGGTTTTGTCCATCCCTCAATGCTTTTGTCCTACGAGGGTATAGGTCATAGCCTTCAACATATTAGTGAGTTGGAAATACTTTAATCCCGCTTGCTCATATTTGGGCAAGAACAGGGGTTTATCAAAGTCATTTTGGTCACGTGACTGAAACTGTCAATATTACTTACAGTTAAATGAACACTGATTGCTTATTACAAACGCCTGCTGACTGCTCTTTGCTCATTAGTCAATCCATGCTAATTTGACTGGCTGTCAACCTATGTTCTAGAATCTTCACCAAACTTGTCATGAGGGTAGAACAGAGGAAAAAAAACTGTTTGCAAAAAATTTCACCTTTCTAGCACAAGCCATTCCTGATTCCTGAAATATGACCTTTTTAAAATTGTGTGAATTAGTAGATTTTGAGAATACAAGTGAGTGATTTTGACTTCTAAAGCTCAAAGTTGAGGTAGAACAATGCAGTAAATTGCTACCACCCCCCCATTTTTGATCATGTTAAATCCAATAAAACATTTATTTTCAAGTAGAAAAATTGTTTAATAATTTAGATGTTTCTCTTCGGGCCTCAATTATGGGGTTCTCTGAATTTTTTTTTTCTTAAAATATGTTTTAACCCCATGTTGGATGATTGCGTTTCATAGCTACTATGAAACCAAGCTTAGTCAAACTGAATAACATGTATTATCAGGTATCAAATGATAGTTAGGGCATGGTTAGAGCTTTTTTTTTCATTTGCTTTATTCAAAAAGTATAGGCTTTCTTAACTATATTTAAATATCCTGGAACGCGTTTATATCATTTTTATCACCCAATATCATCAGCGAATCAAATTGGATGCAAGTAAATTTGCTCCGACTTAAACTTTTTTGCAACATTTGATTTTTCACCAGCAGTATACCAAACGGTTAAGAGCATGGAATTTGTGGCATGCTAGCATAACTTTCATTGGTGGGTGGGTCTCGTTTTGAGTGTAAGTGAAGGACAACTGGAAGTCAATGTTAAATTTATGTGCACGTGGCCCATCACCATCATTTTATTGGCGTGAGCAAGATGATATTTTACTATTCTTTTGTACATTTTTACGTTTTTAGAGCCATTTGAAAGGACTAAATTTTTAGATTTGAAAACCAATTGAAAAAGTTAAAATTGTTCAGTCCTCCCCTTGCTTACAGGCCAATTCCAACACACGTTTAAAACCTTGCATTTTGTGTTAAATTTTGAATGTAACTTTGCCCATAGGCAAAGGTACATTTCGTGCAGCAATATTTTAAATACTGTAGTAAATAATGAATCACTCGAAGACTTGCTTTGGAGATTTTTGTTTTGTCATGAAAATAACCAGTTTTAAGAGGAATTGTTCATGTGCGATTTTAATTCAATAATTTCTTCGATTATAAGCATTTCCCCTTGCTTAATTTTGTTAAAAGTACTTTGTCACGTAAAAACTGGTTAGGTGGATGGTTATTTGAAGTTGGTACCATAGATAGTTACTTCTTACTAGTCATGTTTTTGCAGGAAGTTCATAACAAGATTAAATGAGGACCTGAGGTTATAACTTTGAGGGCAAAAATCCTGAATTTTTTTCAGGTTATGCATTTAAATTAGTAGGCAAAAATTTGTCTGGAGTCTGTCCGGGTCCCTTGGTCCGTGGTCGTCGTTTGTAATATTATTGTTAATTACTTGAGTACAAGTACACGAAAATGCTGAAAGAAATTGAAGAAACAATATGCTTCGTTATCATTGTTTTTATCATTGATGGCATTTTAATTGGGGAGACCCACCCGCCCCCCGTTTTAACTGATTGTTTTTATTTTAACATGCTTTGCAACTCAAACGTATCACAAACGATGGTCGCCGCCACACAATGTTTGTAATTTTTTGGTTAAAAATAGCCTTTTTCACGCCATTTGGATCCCATTTTACACGTATTTGGGCCCTTTAGAAAAACTAAATTGCTAAAATTCGGAAGTCATTCAAAAGGGTTTGCCCAGCCCCCTCCCCCCCTACTTACAGGTCAAGTTCAAAACATATTTAAACAGTTCAGTTCAATTTATTCATATTGTATTTAGGGTTAACTTTTTTCAAAAGACTTGGTTAAGGGGAGCTGGAGCCCCCCTTATCCCGCTCTGGTTGTGCTACTGCTTATACGTGCCTAAGCTGAATGAGAGCATAATGCACAACCCACCACCAAACCCTTAAAAATGTCGAAATGAAACTTGGGATTCGAAGATTAAGAACCATTGGATTACAGTGAGAAGCCATCAAATAACAAAGCACAATCCGTATTTCCACTTACAGCAAAATTTTTTAAAATAAAACAGTTTTTTTGAAGCCATGTTTCTTTTTGAAAAAGTGTTTTGAAAAACGAAGGCAAAAAAACGTTCTTAATTTCACATCACTACTCTGCGGATTTCCGTAATTGCGTTTTACGCTGTTGAAAAACTTCATTGATAAGGTTTTCAAATGAAACGCTTTGTTGCGACAGTTTTCCCCTCTTCGTTCTATATTTCGAAAAAGTCGAAAAAAGTTAAATTCAGAAGTTTTACACTGTTGGCCAATATCCGCATGGGAAAAGAAACCGTTATAATTGATTAGAACAAATAGAAACTCATTTTATATTCTGGCTGTGTCTACGGTTAGAAAATCATTATCTAAGGTCGAAACTTAAATAAGTTGGTCTCATTTAACTCGAGAATGAAGTAGATATTGCCATTGTTTTCTGAAACTATACCAGGCGCGTAGTCAGAAATTCGCAATGGGGGGCCTGTTTTGGGGGTCTAGGAGCCGAGCCCCCAGCTGCCGGAGGCCAATGGGGGGCTGGGGGTTTGGGGGCAAAGCCGCCGGAGGCATGGGGGTCTGGGGGCGGAGCCCCCAGCGATCGAAAATTTTGCGTTTTTTTGCAAAAATAACTTCATTTTAGGGCTATTTTGATTAAAAAATAATGCTTTTAAAACGTGGCTTAGAAATTGGCAGTGCAAACATGATTAAACTGGTGGCATAAATGGGCTATTTGGGAGGTGGCTTATGGTAAAATGTTAGTTCTCTTGCTTAGATGCTGTTAAATTATAAAATCGAATAGTTCAAGAAAACTCACGCGGAGTAATCTATTTCGTACACAGTTTATGGAGAAAAATAATTGAGGGGGGGCTATGAAAAGAGATTTGATAGAAATGATTGGTAATTAACTAATACTGAATAGCCCCCTACTCCCCCCCCCCCTTATTCCTTAGTTTATAGTATATTTGTTGATGACACCTATGTTTAGCATTTTTACACTTGCGATCAAACTTGATTACTTATTTCTTACCATTTTTCAAAGTTTTCATTTATTTGTTAGTTTTATATTTCTATTTAGCCCACTTCAGTGCGTAAAACAGCCTCAAAAGTGCTAAAAACGTAGTGTTTTTCCCATTCTGCATTTTGGTCGACATGCCAATGGGGAGGCTATAGCCCCCCTCCCCCCCTGGCTACGCTACTGAGCTAATGGATCATAACTTAATTTATATTACAGCAGTTTGGTAGGCAGGTATCTCTGGTAGGCCAAAATATTTATTTGCATTGCAGTATCTTTACACATATGTTGTGAGCACTTAAAAAATACTCGTAGGCACCATGTAGATATTTTTTCAAACTTGACTCTTGCGACAAAAGTCGTTTAGAGTTCATTAAAATTACGGTATTACAGACAGTCAACTGACATGCAGTGTACTAGTTGCTTGGATTTGGATAATTAACCCTAAATATTTGATTTTAGGTTCAGTCGTGATTCTGGTCACGTGAACTTCTTTCCCAGAGCAATATTATGTACATGGTTCTCGATTTTTGGTGGTTTTCGGTGGATCAAAATTGGTTCGGAAATTTCGCTTTCTGCTACGTAGTGCTGTGTACCACTTTTTGCATTTTTTCTGTCTTCTGCCTTTTTACATTCACAGTAATTTGCAAAATGCACTTGTTCAGTTTTTGGATATACTTGATCGTTCTAGCCTCTTTTCGTTAGCATAGATTTCATATAAGGTGTTTTTGTAATGTTGAATAATGGAATCAGTATTGTAAAGGTGAATTTACACAGTATCCGTTTTGCGTAGGTTTTCGTCCGTTTTTTTACGTTTTTGCTTCTCCTTAACAAAGTATGCGCTTTTTCATCCGCATTTTTATGCGTCCATATCCACACTAACCAGACAGTCACATACTGGACAAACGTTTTCTGAAAAATTTTTTTTGTAAAGTAGTACAGCTCTATTTCGAAATATCGCTCTTGTCGTTCATACACAAATTTTTTATCTGCATATAACAGTCTACTTAGTGCGTATATGGACTTAAAGCGCATACTTATTCAAAAGCAAAAACGGACGAAAAACGGACGAAAAACGGATACTGTGTAAATTTACCTTAACTCTTTGAAGTTCACTTTTGGAAGTATTATGTTTATAAGGATTGAAGGCAAAATCAATGGGGATATCTAAAGTTAGGGTAATCGTATTAGATTGGATTGGCATTAACTCCATCCTTCTTGACCCAACTGCTGCAAAGATATTCTATTTCAAACACGACGTAAGGGCCTCTAACGATTGCTTTTATTGAAAACCCTGTCGTTTCAATGCAACCTCAGTAGCCTAGGCTAGCCCTCGATGTTATCAACGCAGGATTGCCAAAATTATGATTAGAGAGGCCCCTACGTCGTGTTTGAAGTAGAATGTCTCTGGAACGGTTGGGTCAAGGATGGAGTCAACGCCAATCCAATCTAACGCGATCGCCCTAGCTTTAGATGCCCTCATTAATTTTGCCTTCCAGTCGTCGTTTAATTACTGCTGCAGTTGTATTTCGTTGTCGGTATATTATTTCGGAATAAAATATAATGAACAATTTAAACATTCCATTATTTGAATCGCTTTGTTTGAGATACCGTAATGTTGTGAGTTATTGCATTGTAGCGTCAGGTTTCGACGTAGCCACAAGTTAAAGTTTAATCGGATCAATTGGTTATTAAATCAACCCGGAGAGTTGCTCGTTAGGTTGTTCAGTGTTCACCCAAGCCAGTCGACCGCATTGGGACGCATCTTTTTGACTCGGATTTTTGACCTCCCTTTTAACAAAAAATGACCGCGGTACAGCTGTCCTTAGGACGAATCCGTACTGGTAATGGTACTACCCGACCCCTTCCGAGGGATGGGGGCGCGGAGGAACTCCGCGGAGACCCAACAATCGGGCCACACCCCAAGGTCTGGACCATAGCTCAACATTAGAGAGAGAGGAGCCAAAGATAGATTTACGAAAAGGTTCAGAGGCAGGACAGTCGAGGAGATGATTGAGGTCCTGTATAGGGTGTCCACAGGCACTACAAGCAGATTTCTCCTTTCGATTGATCCTGTGAAGATATGAGGATAAAAGAAGACTGTGGCCATGGCAGCGAAGACGGGAAAGCTCACCGCGAATAGGGCGAGAAAGGAGAAGTTCCTCCAAAGAGACTTCGCGGAATTGGTGGTTCATGTAGGAGTGGGAGATGTGACGTCTCCAATTGTGGTACTGAAAATAACGGACTTTGGCTACGACTGGGGGGAGAGGGCATAGGATTGCGTCAGTGGGCAGGGAGGCACCAGCTTTGGCAAGTAAATCCGCATTTTGACTACCTGGGAGACCCGCGTGACCGAGGACCCATTGGAAGCACAGGTGGTGTTGTTGGAGAGGGAGGAGGCGAGGGACCAAACATTTCAGAGGAACTCAGGCAGGAGATTAGGGGGGGGCTGATGAAAGGATTGAGAGGGCCGATTGGGAGTCAGTTAGGAAAAGGACTGACTGGAATTTGCAGGTTATCAAGTGGCTAGAACACGTATCGAGACCTTGCTTGAGGGCAAAGGTTTCAGCTGTGAAGCTGGAGGCAATTGGACCAGTGCGAATCCGTACTCGTTTTGGAAGTTGTTCAGTTTTGAAGTTAAATCTTGTTAGAAGCCTCCAAACAGAGTTAATCGCCGTAATTTTTTGCACTACAATGTGACCAGAATGCCGTTCAGTATTTTTTAAAGATTGTGGTCAAGAGTTTTGTATGTACTGCTTTATGATGCAGTGATAGTAATTTGAAAAGTTGCCCCATTCAGATTTGCTTCGTAAGCCGAGTTTCGATTGCACATTTCAATTAATATTTGCTTTTTGATCCTTTAGCCACCACAGACAGTAACTCATTATAAATTTTTCCCCCTTTTTGGTGCTTGTTTGAGACCATCAAGCTAAGAATAATAGCAAATTTTTTTTTACAGAACATGACCCTAGTTCTAGTTGAGCCCTGACCATGTGTGTAACTCATTGCTGTGAAGGAAGTTACTGTCTCAACAGCTTTTCTAGGTTTCGTTGATTTCATTCTTGCAACTTCTTGACCAATGGCTAAATTGTCTCTATTATTCACCTCGATAATCAAACCAACTTTTGACTGAACAGAACTACATTCATGCAATGTAGAAGACACGAATTGGAATTCAATAGAATCGGGATTTTTTTGAATTTTAGAAGAGATTAAAACTTGGAATATAGAATTTTGAATTGCGAAATTCTTACGCTACATTTTGTCTTGCCTTTTTTTTCTGTGTGGAAATTGTTTATGAGTTGACTAAGATAACGCCATGCATTAGGGTGCCTTTCCTACACATGCGATTAGGATCGCCGTAACAACACTCCATTAACTCCTTGACCAAATATCCATTTATTTAAAGTACTGTTCAATATTGATAGTTAAATCATCTATAATAAAAAAAAATTAAAAAAACACAGCACATACTGTAGCAGTAACCGCTGCAGAAGACAAATATTATTCAGTAATTTTTGGTTTTAAGGTATAGTTACAACTAAACTAAACAATAAACACAACAGGGAATGTCTCATTTTGGATTTTTATACTGTAACCTACATTTCACGTCCAAGCCCAATAAATTATATCCACAATCTAGTAGATTCTGAAAACCGACGCTGACGTGCTATTTGAAAGAGCTGCAACACTCTGTTCGAATGTTTGCAGCAGCGAAAATAAAAATAACTGCTTTACATATTTGGTCAGGATTATTAATAAGACCTGAGCACCTCCAAAAACAATCGACAAAAACATAAGTTTTTTGTTTTTTGAGGTAATGCGGTTTAGTAGTAAGCTTATCTAACAATGATTTACTAAAAAGTTTAAAGAAGCAATTTGCTAGAATTTCCAAACTTTTTGAAAGGCTTAAAAAAGTACAATAACAATTGTCACGGATTGCTTTTATATTACACGAACAAAAAGTACTACAGTTACCCCTGTTTTCGACTTTGCTACTAATAATGAATATTTGGGGACATGATTAAAAGTAGGAAAAGGCGTTTGGATTAGGGTTAACCCTAATCCTAACCCGCCTTTTACCACGATTTCTACCTTTTCCAACTTTTCCGTCTTAGGAAAAAGCGTCAATCGTGCGGAAAGTTGGATGAGAGTTAACCCAAATCCCAATCGCCTTTTCCTACTTTTCCACCTATCAGTAATGTCCAATATTTGGTAAGGAAAATCAACGCATACGTAGCTTCAAATTTTCCTAGTTTAAATTGCAGCTTATAGCTAATGCACCGTTACCCCCACTTGATATGTTTCCGTACCAGCTTGAGCTTCAGCAGTGCAACATCACAAGCGCAAAATTGCAAAAACTAAGCAATTAGTGCAAAAAAACTTAAGAATTGAAAGTCACGCACAACAGAAAGAAGTATGATAGATAGTTCAATACATTAAAGGCGGTAAATCATCCAGCCAATTCCAGTGGTTTACAATAGCTAAAATTGAACTATAATTTTTGATATTTTTTGTTTTAATTTTGGGACTGCGGTTGCAAAGATATTCAACAAATACAAAAAGATATCCCCCCGAAAAAAGTTTTTGGAAACTCTAAGTTTGATCTTCCCGCCAAAACCACAGTAGGCCTAATAGTTTAGAAAACTGTGGTTTTGGCGGGAAGATCAAAACTCAGAGTTTCCAAAAACTTTTTTCGGGGGGACATCTTTTTGTAGTTGTTGAATATCTTTGCAAACGCAGCCTCAAAATTAAAACAAAAAATATCAAAAATTGTAGTTCAATTTTAGCTATTGTAAACCACCAGAATCGGCTGGATGATTCACCGCCTTTAAAATGGTAAAATAAAGCAGAAGATTCAAACCATCAAAATCGCTTTTTTAACTTTTTAAGTTACTTTGCAATATCAAAAATACACCCTATGGCTAGTTTTTACCCTGTAAGTTTTAACTTGCAGCTGTTGGGGGGGTCACCTTGTGTCCAAGTACAACTTCTTCAAGTATGATTAGAAAGACAAACACTACCGTACAACTTTGTAGCAAGAAAACCCAAACTAAGACTTATGATTAATTTGAAAGTAAATAATTCACGCAGCCTATCCAGGCGCGATTTGTTTTGAAAATTAATGTAACGTAAACACTTGGCTTTGAACTTAAATAAGTTATATTAACCTTCGCGAAAAAAAAACATGTGAAGAAAGGAACTGCAGTATCTGAAAGATTTATATGAACTTGTCGAAGAAAATGTTTAAAAGCAAAATCGACGTTTTTTAGCTTCACAAAAATACAAAATATTGATTGAAATCAAGCAATGAATTTTACATGATGAGTAAAGGCGTTTCATAAGTTAAAACAAAAATAAAAACTTTTGCAATAAAAACTATTTGTTTTTGAATGCGAGATGAAAATTTCCTGAGTGATTTTACTGTAAACACAATTTCATTCGCATATTCTACTTCTTCATTTTTTTTTGGTATTACTTACTGAAAAACAATGCGAAATATATGCTTTTGCGTCTTTGATTGACACTTTAAAAACTTAAATTCACTGAGAAATAGGCTTTTTTTTTGGAAAATTAAGCGAGTGCGAAGATTTAAAAATTACATCAACAAAAAAGCAGTTTCAAACTTACAGAAAAAACGACAGCACAGCTCTATGAAAGTGTAAGAACTAAAACACACACAAAAATACTGTAACGTAGCAGTGGAAACAACCTACTGTATCAAAACTGTAAGCCAGTGGTTCTTAAACTTGGAGGTATCGAACCCGGCAAGTTTTATGTGGGCATTCATCTAACCCCTCGTTGAAACTCAAATTATATCTGTTAACAAACTTGAGCCTAAAGTGAATCATGCATCTTTTGCACATCAGATCTTATTATTCAAAGAAAACGAACAAAACATAAATTCCGCAGAGAAACACAACTCAATAAATATTTACTATAGATCAATGCGTTTTATCGCACAATGCCCTTACAGCTCTGACCAAAACAATGCTGATTATCACTTGCCGTTTGTTTTCACGTTGTAGTGATTCTGAAGACTAATCGCGCTCTATGAGAAACTTTAAGCTGTGTGCATCAATTGACGCGCTTGGTCGTTTAAGCTGGATGTAAACAGTAACCGTTTTGTGTCCGTTTTTGCTTCTTCGTGAAAAAGTATGCGCTTTTTCATCCGCAATTTTATATATCCAAATCCACATTAACCATAAAATCACATATTGGACAAACGTTTTCCAATAAAAATTTTTGTAAAGGGGTGCAGCTCTATTTTAAAATATCGCTTTTATCGTTCATACTCAAAATTTTTGAACAAAATTTTTATCTATGTGTAACAGTCTACTTAGTGCGGATATGGACTTATAAAAATGCGGGTGAAAAAGCGCATACTTTATCACGGAAAAGCAAAAACGTAAAAAAACGGACGAAAAAGTGATACAGTGTAAATTCATCTTTAGTGTTAAGTAAAGGACATTGCGATTGCTATACACATAACGTTGGTATACTTATCCTAATCTTCGCTGAACCTCTGATACTGACTCATTGAATCCAGTTTTAAGAACCACTGTTGTAAGCAGATAGCAGAAACTTAACCGAGTTTTTGTTCGCCAAGTTTTCTTTGAATACATTCCTTCAAGGAGCTTAACATTTGACAAATCTAGTTACAGAATTGATCTTTGTTACACCAAAAAATCTTGCGGTATCCAGTACACAGCAGTAAAAATACAGTAAAAACAAGACAAAAACGTGGCAATTTCATCGACATAACATGCCCAAAACATACTTTGCAATTTTGTTTAACATTAAAACTTCCAAATTTCAAACTACAATAAGAAAAGCAAACGTGATACAACAGCGTGACAAATCTTGTTTATCAGAGTTGGTTTATTCATAAAAACTTTTGCAAATTTTGCAAATCACCGTTCCCAAATCAGCACATTTTGAATGAATTGCAACATACCACGAGGAAGAAACTTTAAACCACTGGCTTTATGACGTCAGCAGTTAGTCAAAACATGTTGATTCGAGGTACAAAATCGAAAATGGTCTATCTTTTAAATTTGTCAAGTATTACAAATTGTGCGCGTGGGCATAACCAAGCTGGTAGTGCGGGCTGGCACTCAATAAGGGTGCTGACTTCTGATTCGATTACCAACTGGCAATGCGACTTGTGTCTTTAGGCGTCTAACGTTTAATTCTGAATTCATTTATTTCTAAAGTGCAGTCAAGCAATCTCACCACGGAGGTAGCTTACCCTTAAGAAAAACTGAAACCCGACACCTGACATCAGAGGTGGAGTCGAGGACACAAGACTCGAGGCCAAGGCCAAGGACACAAAAAAAATCCGAAGCCAAGGCCAAGGACAGCTTTTCCGAGGACAGACCATCTCGAGGCCAAGGACAGGAATGCTCAAGGACCAAAGACAACAGCCGTAAGTGTTCTCCCAAAAAAAAGGTCTTCAAAAAAAGTTTTTCAGGCGATTTTCAATTCACAGGCGTACCAAAGATTTTTGATTGGGGGAAGCCAAAAATAGGTACAAATCACATGCAATGATATCATCAAAATTTTTCAACAGAAGAAGTTTTAGTGGGACAAAGATATTGAAGGATGGAAAATCTGAAATCGTTGCTCGTTGGCCTTTAACCCGGATTTTGCATAGGGAGAGGGCTTAAACTAATAGTTGAAAAGTACAAGTATCTAACTTTGGAAACGTGTCGAGAAAGCTAGTGCAACTCAAACGTATCACAGACGGGGGGTCTGTGGGCAGGACCCCCAGCCGCCGGAGGCTTTGGGGGCCTGGGGGCTAAGCCCCCGGCCGCTGGGCGATTTTTTGTATTGTTTAGAAGAAATAAGCTGTTTTAATGCCATTAAATCACGATTCGTAGGTGTTTAGAGCCATTTAAAAGCACTAGATTTTTGACATTATTGAAAGCCAATTGAAAAAATTAAATTAAGACCAAAACACGTTTAACATCTTGCACTTTGGAGTTAATTTTAAATGTAAGTGATATGGTCCAGGTAGGGGGAAGTAAGGTGCATTGTCTCTTGCAACATTTTAGCAGTAAATAATAATCCACTCGAAGATTTTCCTGAAAGATTTTTGTTTTGTCACGAAAATAACCAGTTATAGAAGTGCATGTTGGGCCAGGGGGCACAGGCCCCCTCAATTGAAGTTCAACGATTTGCTCAATCAGCATTTTCCATGGCTATTTTTTTAAAAGTATTTTGTGCGTAAAAACCGGCAAGGTGGAGGTAAATTACTGAATTGTTATTGAAAAATGGTACAATAAATGGTTACGCCTACTAACCATGTTATTGCCAGGCCGGATTTACATCGCGCTGTGCCCCTGGTACTTTGGAAATTTTCGTAACATCTTTTTGCCAAATGTAGGTGAAGGCCAAAAAAAGTCTTACAATTTGAGCGCGGGTCCCCTAGCTGGTACTGCGTCATATTATGGTAAATGCGCCCTGGTTAATGTATTATGTTCATAAAAAGGCTAGATGTGGGCCTGAGATAGCAACTTTTAGGACCAAAACTATCCATTTCTTCCGGGTTATACGTTTAAATTGGCAGGCGAAAATTGAATTGAGAGGGGCCTGGGGCCACTGGTCTTCAATACAGTTGTTAGTTACTGTTGTAGGCAAAAAATGCTAAAAAGAAACTGAAACTGAAGAAACAATAGACTTTTTTTGTCACATTTTTGTAATTGGTGAAATTCCAATTGGGGGGGTGGGCCCCCTTTCTCTCCCCCCTCTTGGCTATGTCTATGCTCCAACAAAGGAAAACAAAAAAGGTATTCGCAAATTTTCCGCGAGGTTTCTGGTGTTTTCCAACAAAATTTCAACTGTTCAAAAAATAGTGCTGTCCTCGAGCCGAGGACAGGGCAATTTTCGAGGACTTGAGGCCTTGAGGCCAAGGCCAAGGACTTGACCTTCGAGGCCAAGGCCAAGGACTTCAAAATGTGTCCTCGAGGACTCCACCTCTGCTTGACATCCAATCATTAGCTCACGAGCGTATCTTTTTCATATGACCAAAAATTCGGCATGCCCAATTCTTACCAGTGTACCAAAAGTCGGCAGCGTGGTCGAAAAGGCAAAGGCGTCGTTTTTACAACAACCATGAGCGCATGACCTGGGTTCAAACCGCACCCTGGTCACGTTGTTGCGTTCTTGGAAAAGACTCTTCACGATGATTAACTGTGCTAGATGGTGGCTTCAAACAAGCAGCAACTTCAGTCAGACGCGTAGCCAGAAATTCGCAATGGGGGGCTGTTTGGGGGGTCTGGGGGCGGAGCCCCCAGCGATCGAAAATTTTGCGTTTTTTTGCAAAAATAACTTCATTTTAGGGCTATTTTGATTAAAAAATAATGCTTTTAAAACGTGGCTTAGAAATTGGCAGTGCAAACATGATTAAACTGGTGGCATAAATGGGCTATTTTGGAGGTAGCTAATGGTAAAATGTTAGTTCTCTTGTTTAGATGCTGTTAAATTATAAAATCGAATAGTTCAATAAAATTCACGCAGAGTAATCTATTTCGTAATACAGTTTATAGAGAAAAATAATTGGGGGGGGCTAATGAAAAAAGATTTGAAAGAAATGATTGGTAATTAACTAATACTGAATAGCCCCCTACTCCCCCCCCCCCCCCCCTTATTCCTTAGTTTATAGTATATTTGTTGATGACACCTATGTTTAGCATTTTTACACTTGTGATCAAACTTGATTGCTTATTTCTTACCATTTTTCAAAGTTTTCATTTATTTGTTAGTTTTATTTTAGAAAAATTAGCCCTCCCCCTGAATATATGTTTTAAAAGATGTTTTAAATTACTATTTAGTCCACTTCAGTGCATAAAACAGCCTCAAAAGTGCTAAAAACGTAGTGTTTTTCCCATTCTGCATTTTGGTCGACATGCCAATGGGGAGGGCTATAGCCCCCCTCCCCCCCTGGCTACGCTACTGACTTCAGTGGACAAGCATTCGAAGAAATCCACAGGAACATTGGACCACTGGAAACTCCTACGAAGGCGTGGATTCCTTGAAGCAAGAAGTAATCAATGCAATGAAAAGTGCGCGTATCGTCCACTAGTTAGCGTCCAACGTTGTTAGGTGCTAGGAAGATAAATATGCACTTCAGCAACAACAACACCTTATATGTAATAAACTTTGTAGAATACACAAAGGATAAGCTAGTTTGCCCGCAACTGTGCGCCAAGTGCACACCAGGCCTAAATAGTGCCCTTAAACGGGCATTCAAGTCAAGTTTTTCATTGTTGACTAAAACATTGGGATAAGCCTGAAATGCATTCTCACCAAATTTGAACTTTTACGTCTTGCCGTTTTCAAAATATTGCAGTTCAAAATTAACAATTTTTCTCTTTATTTCAGTGTTGCCATTTTGCCAACTTTATGACGGATTATTAACTTTTGGAAAGTTGGCTTGAATTTACGTGAAAAACAGGTAATTTACAATTCTGACCCTTTACTTTGTTTTGGCAACAACACTGCCCGAAGCAGTTATTGAGAGTCACAAACATGCAGTAGCTTTTTGAAATTTTGCTTGTGTTGGCAACCCTGGCAAAATTTCTCAGGCGAAAACGCTTTTCTAAGGGTAAATCTAAGCTGTCATATCTTCCGAACGGAAGGTGGTAGAAAGCTCAAACTTGGTAAAGTTAGGCTTTAGATCTTTAATTTTTTTTTAAGAGAAAGCCGAGCAAAAAATTTTCGACTTGAATGTCCTTTTAAGCCTGTGTGATTTCTAGACTTCAGAGTCCTAACAATTTATAAGCATGAATGAGTATGTCAGAAAATGTGGATTTATCAAGCCACGAAGCAGTCATTTAAATGTTAGTAGTTGCTTTGTCCGAGAAACAGATAATTGAACGCGATCTGCGAGTCAGCTGCCACCTGTCTTCTAGCAATGATGGAGCCTCCACACTGTTCCTTTAATGTTGATGTCAAACATGAAAATTGACAAAATCGCTTTAACGTCTTTAGGTTTGACAAAATTGAACCGGAGTCTATGGACGCATAGCATCGAAACAATTTTGTTAATACAATGGATAATTCGACCAAATTTTCAACCATATTGGTAGAATATGGTTGAAAATTTGAATATGATGACTGATGATGACGATCGAGTCTCTACACAAAGTCTTTCCAAAGTTCTTCAATGCTACGTTCTTGTTTCCTTCGCTACGCCGTTACATTCGCACAAATCTTGGATGGTACGAACTTGTGAGAGCAGGGGACAAGTCAGTAGGTGTTCAAATGTATCTTTTGAACTTCTTTGTGCTTTATGTGAAGTGAAAATCCCACTTCGCCAAAGTGCTCTTTTTTCTCGCGACTCCAGTGCGAAGTCTGTTAAGGCATCGCCAGTTTTTCCAGGAGGCTTGGTGACAGGGATTCCGCTGCTTCAAGAGAGTCTTCCCGGGGGTGAACGTTGTAGCTGTTTCTTCTAAAAGTGCATACGTGCTTCGTCCATGGGAATGTCAAGGAGAGGGGTTAAACTTAAAAAATTGTTCTTTGATTTAAGACGCTTTTTTGCTGGATTTTTTCCATAAAGCAGGTGGTTAGAATTATGCTCGGCCTTTTGTCGTTCCATTCTACTGGCCACTTCACGACAGATGTCAGAGGGAGAGATTCCAGCCAGGAAATAGATATAGTTGGTGTTAGTTGGTTTAAAGCATCCAGTGATAACGCGACAACTGTCATTCAGGACAGAATCGACACGTCGAGCATGTGCACAGCATTACCAAACTGGACATGCATATTCAGCAGCTACGTGACACAAAGAAAGTGCAAATGTTCTCAAGCTATGTGGGTTAGAGCCCCACTATGAGCAAGTAAGTTTGCGTAAGATGTTATTGCGAGTGCTCTTTTTAGCCTTACAGTTTAGGACATGCTTTCGGAAGGTCAGGGAGCGATCAAGAGTTACACCGAGAACATGATGACTGCAAATCTCCCAACTGGTTGGAAATAACATCTCTTGCACATTATGCATTTCTAAATGACTAAGTAATGTTTATCACAATCACATGTACTTTAGATACACACGTGTCAGCTGTATCTTGTGATAAATCGCTCAATTATCACACATACTATTGACAATTTTTAAGCGTCATTGAAGCATCCGCCTTCAAATTTACGACTTGATAGTCATTAGTTTTAAAACCAAAGTTGTTGCAAAAAAGAATGCAATTAAACATAAATAATTTACAATGATTTTGAGAATTGTCATACGAAAACTTGCACCACTTAACGCTTCTGCTTAAATCGAAGCATTTGAAACTAGTGTTTTTTGCTGCAGAGTGTACACTTTGCATTATTATGCATTCATACAAACTAAATACAGTCAATTAAAAATCATTAAAATCAGAGCAGCAGAAAAACAATAAAAAATCAATCAATAATCTTTTGTTGTTTTTTTTTAGTCTGTACCAGACTAAAGTATTCTGTTACCTGAATAGTTGAATAACCCTTCGCCGTTAATGAGAGGAAATTGTTGGCTGGTGAAAACTTGATCTTATTCCTGCAAGCAATATCAAATCTAATCAAATCAAATCTTTCATTATACTCGCTATATTACGCCAAAGCGTAGCGAGTTTGCTGGCCCCCTTTACACATTATTGCGCCCAGGCAACAGAGCTCCTTTCCAAAAAATGTAGCGGTGGCGAGCCGTTGGCAACTCTGTGTTCGATTTGACCGACCCAATATTTGAACCCAAGACCCCCGCTCCAGAGACGACCGCGTTACTGCACGACCGACTAATTGATTGCAAACAATATAAGGGTAAAAATTTGCTGAAGAGTTTTGTTATGAAAAAGAGTAATCGGGGGTCTAAGAAGGACTTAATTTTATCAGTGTAAAGGGTACAATATTGCTGTATTTATCAATAAACATCTTTAACCATTAGCCATTTCATCTGACGACTGCTTGATAAATTAAGTGTATAACTAATGTCTTGTATTTTTTGAGCAATTTGTACAATCAAATTTTTAGATGTATTTTTATTTCAAAAAAATAAGTTTTTGCAGAGCCCCAAGCCGCCGGACGCAATTAACGGTCTGTGGGCGTAGCCCCCATCGCTAGAAAATTTTGCATTTTTTTGAAAAAATAACTTAATTTTAGGCCTATTTTGATGAAAATTAATGCTATTAAAACGTGGCACAGAAATTGGCAGTGCAAAAACATGATTAATTGATTATACTAGTTGCACAAATGGGCTATGTGAGAAGTAGCTATTGCTCCAATTTTAGTTCTCTTATTTACAAGCTGGTTAATCATAAAATCCTATTATCGGTAGTTCAATAAAACTCTCAAGGAGTAATGTATTTCTTCTATAGTTTACAGAGAGAGATATAGTTAGGGGGGGCTAATGGAAGGAAGTTTGAAAGAAGCAAATGGTAATTAACTGCTACTGAATAGCTCCCTTTCTCTATTCCTAATTTTACATCTTTCTTGAGCAAACCCATGTTAAGCATTTTCAATAAGCATTCAAACTTGATTATCAATTTTTGGCCACTTTTTAATTTTTTTCTGATTTAGGAGTTTTATTTTTGACATTTTAGCCCTACCCCTAAATAAACGTTTCAAAATATACTTTAAATCGTTTTCGAATCTATTCCAGAGCAAAAGACGATCTCAGAAGGGCTAAAAACGTAGTATTTTCCTTATTCTGCATTTTAGTCGGCAGGCCAAAGGGGTACTAATAACCCCGCCCCCTCTGGCTACACTACTGAGTACTGAGTTCTCGGTAACGATAGATCTTTTTAAAATAAGTTTAGATCTTTTTAAAATACATTTTAAAATAAGTTCATTTTATATTTGTAGTTACCACGTTACTGCAAAGAGCTATTTAATTCTGGACATGGCAACACGAAAAATAAAACAAAAACGTTAAAAAAATAATTAAAACACCATCCTAAGTACAGTATTACTTTTTCCTAATTCTCGAGGCCAAACGTTCAATGGCAGTGCCATTTCGTAAATTTGCTATTATGGTATGACAATAGCAAGGCATTTCCGCCTCAACAACTTTGGACCACAGTTATTTTTAGCAGCAATGTTGGTAGCTGTTCTAGCTGCCAATCAGCACAACGATCGTTTTAATGACGACTCGACTCGATCCGTCAGCAAGATACCTCAAGTTTCTGATTGAAAAATTTACGCCTTTTGGTCGAAATTATAATTAATAAATTGATATAGCAACACGATTGTTAAGGGGCGTATTTTTTATGTGCCACGTACTATAGCCCATACGTGGTACAAAATGATAATCGAACTAGAGCTAAACCAATCACCAATGAGACTAAAACTTACTTTTTTAATTATTTAGGACGTACTTATCAAATATTGAAAAAACACCTAGTTTTACCTATTGTAATGTTCTAATATTGTCTATTTGGCAAAAATCTGTTGGTTTGCAAAACCCTGTGCAGAAACTGGACAATAATGTGAGCGTCTGAATGAAACGTTTTGAAGTCTTTTACTATTACACCACAGTAGAGTATTGGATCATACTTTACAGTCTGCAATTCATTACCTTGTGAAAAGGAGTTTCTCTGACTTAAGTAGGAAGCTCTTCGTGCACAATCATCCAGCAATACGTTAACGTCGGAATACATGGGCTGCCTTTCCCGCAATTTCCTGAAAATAATTTTCAAAGTTTATAGTTTAGTTTGACAACATCACACTGTTTTTGAATCAGCTCACTCAACGCAAAAATATGATCAATCAGTAGTCGAGTGGATAGAGCGTTTGTTGCTTGAACAATAGATCCAGGTTCGATTCCCGGTCGGGTCGAATCTAAGACTATGCGGACGAAACTAAGTTTGAAGTCATATTAGTCTAGTCAAAAATCGCGTTTACGGACCCCGGAAAGATATTTTTTACCTATATAGCGATGCTCAGTTTAGTATGAAGTTTCCGGCTAGGGTTGTTCCTTCCCCACTTTTCCTGCCTATTTACGTCATAATGACGTCATTTCCGCAAAAGTTGGCGAAACGTTTTACCTTTGTTGACTTTTAGTTTATTCATTTTCACTTCTCTTATGGTTGGATCTGAATTTTCAAACTTGGGTCACTCAACAAGTGGGACATGGGCAACCCAGCAAACATGCAAGATCGGGCCAATGTTGGCCATTAGTTGGAAGGGTTGGAAAAACGTCGGCAAATTTGCCAACGCTTTGCCAATGTTTTGCCAACATCTTTGCAAACGCCGTAATTATTGTAGAAGTAAGTTTCCTCGAATTTTTTCACGATTGTGTAATGATTCTGGGCCATTTTCTTTTACTTATAGCTTTCCAATTTGCCAAAAATACTTTTTTTTATTACGATTCAGCCAACGTTGGTAGAATATTGGCTCAACATCGGTTGCCAACATCGGCATTATGCATTTCAGCCAATACAGGGCCAACGTTGGATGCCAGCCCCAGGCCAACATTGGTGGATAAAATTTTTCTTAACTACCGACAATTTTTTGTAAATAATTTAGGTTGTTCATTCCAAAAGTGCTGAACAGGGACCAGAATTAGCTGAATTATAAACAAGACCTAGACGTTTTTATGTCGAAAATCCATGTTTATTTTTGTGATTTTTCAGGAGCAAGCACTTGAAAAAACTTTGTTATGGTGAAGCCAAACCTTACTTAAAACTTATGTCTTACTTTTTTTGCAAAGTAATCTGCAACACCAATCAGTAATTTTTATATATTTTAGTCTAATTTCTTTGTAAAACAAAAGATGTTTGAGCTAAAACCTTCACAAATTTCAAAAACGAAAAAACAAAATTACTGAAGCGGAACAGCATCACGAAATCTAGTTTTTCAAGTACTTACTTTAGCATTAATGCTTGTGTGGATAGTTTCAGGCAAAAATTTACAGGTTGAAGCAATTGTTAAGAGCTACCGGTAGTTTAAGTTAAGGATTGGAGGTAATGGTTCTAACAGTTTGTGTTGCAGTGCTGGGGTTAGTTTTACCATGCCATGATTCAGTGATTTAGCATTGTCTTGTAAAAATGGCTTCTAGACTACTGGACTCAGTTACAGTAGGCTATCCACTATTTATTACCGGTACTATATTTGGAAGGTTTTATTTCTCCGGAAATTTTTATCTAGCCTACTTTTTTATTATTTCTGACTCAAATGTAACCCAAACACTAATGCCTAATCTAAAACTATCCCCAAATCGATCCCAAACCCTAACTTCAGCCAATAAGCTAATAAGGGTAATTTCGGACATGAAACAAAGTAAAATTGCAGTTATTACCGGTAGGCTACAGCCTACTTATTTAATTGTTGATTATTGTTTCGATAATTAGCCCTATTTCATTAGGCCTAGGCATATTTAAACTAGGAGGAACTTTTTCCCAGACCTATCTTGGGGTAAATTGTGCCCCAGAAGTTTGTGCAACTGTATTATGAAATAGGCCTACATATGTCATGCACCGTAGAAAAAGACTGTGTCTAGAGCATTGGTCCAGTTTTCAACATGAAATTGCTGCTGCACCGATCGTTTGTTTTTGCACTTCGAGTTACTATCTCTCAAGCTGGCATTGCTGCCCAAACCTTACCTGTAACTCTAAGTCTAATGGAAAATTTTGAAGAAAAAGAAATAAAAATAACACAGCATGATTGTGTTCAATCGCGAGACGAGCCTAGCGCGTTCAGCACAAATGGAACTTGAACGTTGAGTTTAACCTGCGAGTGCCTTTTCACTACACCACCGGGGCTACCAGTACGCAGTTCAGAGTTGATGCGTCAAAGAGCTGTATTTAAGTTGAATTAATGAGAAAAAAGCAATATAACTGACTGCTGGTGCAGCAGCGTTTTTGTATCAAGAAATGGACCAGTGCAGCAGACACTACCATAGAAAAAATTTAAACTTGTATGGTAACTTGTACTTACATCAAATTTCAGTGGCGGTAGCTATTTTGTCTCAAGAGGCAAAATACCGAGAGTATTTTCCCTCTTTTTTGGTTAGGATTAAGAGTTGGGGTTAGCGTTAGGGCTAGGCTAAGGTCTGAGGCAGTGAGGTTAGGGTTACAGTTCAGGGTTAGGGCTACTGGGCTATGTAGGAGCTGGAGGCAAAATAGCTAGCCTATAGGACTATTTTGTCTCCAAATGTCGAAATAACGCCAATGTTAATCATAGTCTTTTGCCATGAATGTATGATTTGGTATCATGATAGGTGGCCAAGTCAAAGAAAATTATGGCTTAGCGTACTGGTACCTTAAAAGAAACAAAAATTTTTGTCGCAAGCAAAAACAAAAGAACTGGATTTGTGCAAATTGTTTAGGCGTGACTGAATTTCAATCATCATGCAAAATTGGCAAAAAGATTAGGTCTAAAGACATAAAGGAACAACTCAGAGTAGGTTTACGTTACATAACTAGACCTGCGGAATAGTATCCTTGGTAAAAAAAGGGCTGCTTATTTTGATTTTGTTAACGTACTGTATTTGTATATGCGGCATCATACAGTTCTACAGTGTACTACTAAAATATTTTTTCAATTTTCAGTATTTTTTTTTTTGAACAATTAAATGAAAAGTTTTCAAGTTATGTAAATATTTGTATTTCATTGAACTTCAAAAAACCAGTCAAAATTAAGAAGGGACCTTCCTACAGTAAATAAATAGATATTTCCCAGAAATGATCTGTAGTTGGTAATTTTCTGGAAATAATTAGCTTTATTGATCACGCATTCAAACTTCAATTTTGGAAATCATCGCACATAATATTTCAAAACTCATCATTTTACGAAAAACATCGCATTGGTTGTGCAGTATAAGCCAGATCGCAAATGGTAATTTTTTTCGCTTTAATATTATTGTAATTATAATACAGGTTTATTTGCCAAGTTGCCATTGACCAGGAGACTGTGAAGTAACCTTGCGGTCTTCCAGTTAGTAAATATAGGTAGAGGCTGCTATTACGTTATGATGTAAGAAATAAGAATAAGAAAATTGCTATTCTAGCTCTAAACCTAACCCAAACATTGGTCTTAATTTAAACTCAAAATCTAACCCAAACCATATCAGTAATTTAAAAAACAAAAAAGAGTAAATGAGCGCTCACTTTTTGCTCTCGGATTCTCTTCATGGGCATTACTAGCCACTTCCATCAATGTAAAGGTAACAAAAAGCCACCATTTATCTCAAAACAGTTTGCACAAAATATGAGCTGAACTGAATAAGTCAAAAATTTCCCTAGCTGTTAAAGTTAAGAAAAAAAGTGAGAACATTTTTTAATTTTTCAACAAAGGGTTAAACACTTCGCATGTCAATAACACTCAGTAAAATGCTTTTTAGTAAAAAGAATTGCAAAGGAACTTGAGATTTATATTTTTGCTTTAGGTTTAAGAATAATTTGAGAATAATGCCAGCTTCAGCATGAAAAAAATAATGTTAGTAACATGTGCTAGTACAACGCATTTGGACTTAATCAGCAGAGTTTGCTGGGCCTGTTTGGTATTGCCATTTTTGATTTGTTTAACAGCAATCATGATTAAAGTTTGTTTAATTTACTGGTTTTTATAAAAAACAAAAAGTGTATAGCTTAAACCATGTGTTTTTGTTTAAAACCCTTCTTTGTTCAATACTGTACTATACAAAACGATTTTGGACAACTTTTAAATTCCTGCAACCCAGTTATAGGTATCGCATTTTTTTGCAAACTTAAAGTAAAAAATTGAGTGGTTTGGATTTTGAAATATCAGATGCATGCATTTCATACGACATGCTAATTTTATAGTCAGAATCCCAAGATAACAATTAGAAATGATTTTTATGTTTGTATAGACAATGTTTTATCATTCAAAATTATCTAAACGAACATATTGTAGTTTACAACTACTGCACTGATCATTAGTCGAGTGGATAGAGCATTTGCTACTGAAACTGTAGACTTGGGTTTAATTCTTGGTCCGAACAAAACAAAGACTATAAAAATTCAGTATTTACAGCGTTCTTGTTTGAAGTTCAGTTAAAAAAAGATCAGTGTGAAGCCTGTACTTTGTGTAGACAGATGGGCGAGTGGCAGCTTGACTCGAAGACCAAAATGTCCCTTTGCTGTCTCTTAGCTAAAGCAACTTGGTAACTAAAAATGTAATTACAGTTACTTTATTGTTTCTAGATCAACTAGATAAAAATCCCGAAGCTGGAATCCCTCAAAACTTTACAAAAGTTGTTTTTTTTTGCAAAAACTCGTAATAATCGGATGCAGAAAAACTCTATCTCTAAAAGTTTTAAAAGTAAAATGATGAATAAAATAAAAAAAAGGTCTGTATCTGCTCTAAAGTCAAATTATCCTCAAAAATCTTTGTTGTTCTTTAAAAAAAAACAACAATAAATGCTTCACATGGGCTTCAATAGTATTCTGGTTTCCATATAATTTCAAAGACACTAAATTTGAGTTAACGTGAAGAATAAGATTTTACAGTAGTTACATACAGCAAAGATTTGGGATTTGGAGTATAATACTTCAAGTTTAATTCAATTGAAATTGTCTTAAGCTTGATTTAGCTCACTGGTACATTGCTGATCAGCTTAACCAATTGCAGGCTGAGTTTTTTTGAACTATGAGTACAAATTGTCAATAATTGAAAAATTCTTTCAGATGCTGTTCAGTGGGGTACCGGTAGCCACTTAGCAGACATTCTGAAAATGAAATGCTTAGAGCTAATGTAGTCTTAATCCACCAAAAAAAAAAAATTGAGATAAGATACTTCATCTACAAATATGAATATTATTTGTTTAGAGTATAATGAAAGATAATGTGCTTTTTCGGTTAGCCCACTGGTATGGCTTTTTAAAATATAAAGACTGTAATTTTTTCACAAAATTTGTTTATCCCAAAAAGGTCTAACCCACAGTCCTGTTGTTACGTCATAGCATTAGCCTAATATTGTCATTGAGCAATATTGGAAGTGGTTAGTGTTATGTTATGGTTGTTATGTAAGTCCCATAAAGAGAATGGAAGAGCACAGAGTGAGCGCTCATTCATCCTTATTTAAAGTTATGGAGGATTTGGGTTAGATTTTGAGTGTAGGTTAGGATTAACATTAGGGTTGGGATTAGGGCTAGAATAGCAATTTTCTTATTCAGTATTTTGCGTAGCATAACACTAAAAGCCTCTGCCAACAATATTAGATTTGAATGTATCAATCAAAAATTACAAATGTCAAAACACCACAATTAATTTATTATAAACAGAAATTACCAGTTTTCTACATCCATATGTGTACCGTAAAGTCCTACATCTTTGGTATGGGGGTAACTTTGATACAAAATCAGAAAAGTATTTTGATCACTGATATATGTTGGCTAAAGTTGCATATTAGATGGTAGGTATGTACAATATTCTTCTTGTACTCAAGGGACTTGGGCATTTCTTTATATACCGTAGGTAAATAAACAATTTTTATAGGGGTTAAAAAGGCACATTTAAGAAAGTTGCCTGCTAAGCCTCAGTGTTCCAAAAATGAGCTGCAGTAAAAGTGCCAAAATAACTTGTAAACAATATGTATGTGTATCAACTAAGTTGTAATCTGAATAAAATTGAAAAATATTTTTTTGGGGGCAAAGTAGGGTAAATTTTTTATTGAGGGGTCAAGTGTTCAACTAAAAGAAAAAATTTTGGTACTCATAAAGTCACCTTTCAGAGATGTCGGGGAAATTATTTAGCTTCTATATAGTAAGTATTTTAGCTATGAAACCAGTAGTTAGTTGGAAATTGTGCTTCTTATGGCTTCTCAAAATTTTGTTGCATATTCTGAAAGTACGCTTAATGCAGCTACTTTGCAACCATTTGCCAAAGCGCATTTTTATTGCTAAATAATTATAATAACTGTATTGCTTTTTTTATAAGCACAACTAACTTTTTCATCACCAAATGAATGATTACAAATTTTTACTGTTCTGTTAAAGTCGTCTTGAAGCTTTAAAGCCTGTGAAATAATCATAAATTGCCATTGTTTTTTGTTTCCAGTACCTAGTTTTCTTATTTCTTGAAAACTGTGTCCACGATTAAACTGTGCAATCTTTAGAGTTTGCTGCAGTGTTTTTGTATGTAGTTCACAGCCACCTTAATCCGATAATATGAAGTGACGGCATAGAAATAAATCATTATAGCTGGCCCCTTTGTTTTGAATGTATTTTGCCAGTTACTATTTATCAAATTTTTTTCTTTTTTTGGAAACACTTCTGTAAGTACCAAAGTTAAGTATTAGTAACCTTATCTTCATACCAGTGGCCTGCAATAGACCTTTTAAGCAGAAAATCTAGTGTGTACCAAAGTAAAGCATTTTTTGCAAAAACTTTGGTTCAGGAAAAAGTGTTTTAAAAAATTAGGCCTTATTACCTGGCACTGTTTTTTGAACTGAGACTCTATGCCATCTGTACTAGATCTCAGTCTAGTCCAAAACATCAACGGAAAATCAAAGTTTTAAAATTTTACTAATAAAGGGTTTTATGACAGATGTTTGAACAAATAAAAATCAAATCTTTCATTATACTCAGTGTGTTACGCTAAAGTGTGTAACAAGTTGGCAAAGCCTTCTCCGCGTCAAGTCGCAGAGCAAAGAGAATGCAGAAATTATTCTGGCAAATTGTATTTGTGTAAATTTGCACTGAGCAAAAATTATATGGATTTAAGGATGGTGCGAAAATTTGTGCTTTGTAATTAAACTTTCCAACCTGTCGTAAAATGATTAATTTTTGGCATGTTTGCAAAGTCGCTACCCAACTGTACCATCTTTTTTACAACAAGCTAATAAAAAAGTAATGTAACCAATGGTGACACGATGTTCTGTCAGTATAGCGCTGTGGAAAAGACTTATGAAACCAAATCTGAATGCACTTTATTTTCAAGAAGTGACTTTACCTGTGTAGTGTATATATAAGCTAAAAAAACAGTCCTTTGCAAGAAAGAAGAAATTTTCCAGAATCTTTTAATGAAAAATCGATATGGTTAAAGGCAGCTAATCATCAAAAAGTGGCGATTTATAAACAAAAATAATTTGGCTTTGTGTAAAGGTTAGATTTTTGTCTTCAAAAGAATAAAATGCATGTCTGCAAACTGCACAGTGGCTACCTGGCTGTAGTTTTTTTCTATGTTATTGCTGTTAAATGCATTTACTGTGCTTGCCATATGCCATGTGGGTTGCGCCAGAGAAGTCTAATGCACAAAATTAAAATTTTTCACCAATTTGGCATAGACAATGCAAAAATATTTTTGGCACAGCACAAAACCTCCTCTACAACTTAAAAAGGGAATCACTTTGGGCCGAAATGTTGGATAAGCCTCTAATGCATTCTCACCAAATTTAAACTTTCTATTATGCCTTCTCGTTTTCAAAATAATGCGGTTCAAAATTAGCAATTTTCCCCTTAGTTCAGTGTTGCCATTTTGTCAGTATTGTGAGAGAAAATTAACTTTTGGAAAACTGGCTTACAGTTATTGAAAAGCAGCTCATTTTTCAACTATGGCGCAAAACTTTTATTGAGAATCAGGAACATGCGGTAACTTTTGAATTTTTTTTTCTAATCAGCAACTATGGCAAAATTTCAAAGGGAAAAAGCCTTTTTAAGGGGGAATTAAATTTGTTATATCTCAGGAATAGAAGGTTGTAAAAATCTTAAATTGAATAAAGTTAGTCTTCAGATTTGTCAAAATTTGCTGGGAGAAAATCAAGCAAAAAATTTCCGATTTCATTGCCCTTTTAAATTAGAGCACGGATGGTGGGAAACTTTCTAATTTGCTTCCGCATTTTCTAGAAATGAAGACCTCTAACTGAAGGAATAAAAATCTCCAGATATTTACCTTTTTTTAAACTGTCTTAACGTAATGTACATTAATGATATAGTCTTTAAGTAGCTGTTGCAATCTATTGATGGTCAGTCATCATTAGTGATAATATGCTCCTACTTCATCTGATCTGAACAATGAAGAAACTGGATGTAATGAACTTGAAGATAAATTTTGTTGTTGACGAAGCTCTCTGTTCAGTGTTCAAGTTCTAAGGTATAGTTGAACGTGTTTATTTTTGACGAAGTTTTTATTTATATCTGATCAATTAATTGTTTAATTTAAAACACATGTAAACATTTGATTAAAAGTAAAACTGTAGCAGCTAACAAGTTGAAATGCATGGCTATGGAAAGATCTTAGAAAAAGCATATTTTTTTTGGATCGTGACGATTATGCGTCGCCAGGACTTTTAGGCCCCAGAAATTTTACGTGCAAGACCAAAAACATTTTTTCAAATTCAAAATAAAATTAAAAAAAACTTTTTCTGATGTTTTAAAATAAGATTTGAAGTCCTGGAACCTAATAGTCCCGGCGCATAATCGTCCTGCGTCTAAACACCCTGCACTTAAAATTCGTTGACCGATTTTAAGAGTATCAACAATAGGGAACTTTTTTATTTGTGGCAAACCGACATCAGAAATCAGGTAATCAAATTATACAAATATGCATCTGGCCTTTGAACTGACTCAGAAAATTGTGCTTTATACTTTTGTCATTGTTTTTCTTGCGTATCGTAAAAGTAAAAATCAGCAAGAAATGCTGGCCATATGCTAAGAAATCAAACTGATGTGCAGTAAAAGGGCATTCAGATTGAAAAAAAATTGCTTGGTTTTCTCTCAAAAAACTTTAACAGATCTGAAAACCAACTTCACCAAATTTAAGTTACTACTACCTTCCGATTCCAAGATATGATAATTTAGATTTTCACTGAAAAGGCTTTTTCCCTTTAGAAATTTTTCAAATAAATGTAGACCAACTTTTCAAAAGTTAATCTTCTGCCACAATAATGGCAAAACGGCAGCACTAAAAAAAGAAGAAAACTGTTGACTTTAAACTACAATATGTTGAAAATGGCAAGATGTTAAAAGTTCATTTTTGCTAAGAATGTATATTTTAGGCTTTTTCCAACATTTTGGTCAACAATGAAAAACTTGACTTGGATGCCCCAAGTTGGGAGAAACTGCGGTTATGTGGTAGATGTAAAACAGTAATCAATCAATTTTTGCCCTGGCAGCTGAGGATTTTTTTTTAACGCTGTACCTTATTTTGATTAATTTTACAAAAGTCATACGCTATAATTCTATTTACCCAAATGATAAAAAATTACCCGGTAACTTTTATTTCAGATGAGTGAGAAAAGATTACAAACACAGCACTTTGCAAATTGGCTAAAGAAACTGAAAGGACCGCCATGGTGGTCGTAAGCATCGTGCAGATATGAAACGGATGGCTTTGCAAACTCAATAAAGGTAATAAGCAAACGAAGTATCTTGGCATCGTTAGTTTAAAATTCTATTAGGGTTAACTTATCCTATCTTTCTCAGATATTTTCAAAGTTCAAAACTTAAAAAAAAATTTCTGAAATAATTCAGCTGCTACACAGCTGACGTCAATTACTTTGTCTCAGCATTTCGGCTTCTGTTACAATTCAGACCGAAAAAGTTAGAACTAGGTAAACAATAAAAACTGGTGTTTAGTAGCTTTGTTATTTACTACGACAAATGCTGCCTGTAATAGTGCTTAAGTTTTTGTAGATCCTAAATTTTTTTTGGTTCTTGAAGTACACTATTTCTGGAACAGACTGGGACAAAAAAGATGGTGTCACAACTAAATGAAATAACACTAATTTAAAAAATTTATTTCAGTTAGTCTTATTGTTCTCCATTTAATTTGACTTAAACTAACTAAGGCTAAGTTAATATGTATTGCATGTTGGTTATGGGCACAGTTACAAGCGATTTGACAAAACAGTTTTGGAAGAACCATAGTCTTTTTCAAGCTTTAAATCAATTGGGTTCACTTATTAATTCAAGCAATTTTTAGACCTGGGACTATCCACTGCCACATTTCATAATAAGTTTAAACTAACTATTTTTCAACTTGAAAATTAAATCCTATATCAAAAGCCATGCCTGCAACTAGCTCCGTTTATGCTGTCGATTTCCAAAGAAAAAAGGTACTTTTAAGTCAGTTTTCTGTGATAAACACAGCTTCAGTGTGATTGTGCTCCGAATTGATAATTTTTCCATCAATGTGATTTATTCTGTGTACAAAAATCGGAAGCAAATGCCTTAAAAGGGCATTCAGGACGTTTTTATTTCAAAAATTGTTCAGTAAAACAATGCTGAAACAAATTTGGTAATTTTTTAGAATTTTTTTGCGCCATTTTTGGGTCACTTTGATCAAGAAATTATGAGATATTTCCAATTATTTTTCCACTTAGAAAAGGGAGAAACGCTTTACGAACGTTTCCGAATTTGAAAGAAAGTGCGTCAAAACCGTTCCAAATGACTGATCACATCTGATTGTAGTGGCGGTCGGCAGTTTCTTGGGTGCGTGGTTGGGCTGCAGCAAACCTTATTCTGCATTAGAAATTGCTACTTTAGGCTTTTGGTTTTGGATTTGCTTTTAAGTACTTGCTGTTGGAGACTAAAGTAGCCTAATTGAAACAGAAAACATTAAACTGCTTTGCATTGAAGATTGCAATTGTAAAGCCAAAAAGAGAAAATCTACGAAATAGCTAGGTACGCACGATAGGCTACCAAGTCTAAAAGTACGGTACAACTACAAAAAGTTTCTCATGTTGCGGTGTGACTGAGATGATTGGCTTAGATCAAAACAATCAGCCATAAGTTGTTAAGCCCCTCCCTAAGTACTATAGACTATGCTATTGTTCACAGATGCCTGTGCCAATCACAGCCAGCTTGATCAGTTTCAATAGCCTAGGCTTAACCTAGGCACTGTAGCTAAGGAAATATAGCAGGCTAGCTGCAGTGGCGAGGCGCTGTGTAAGCAATAAGCAACCACTCCCAAGCTATTCAATATTGCATAGGCCTATACAACCTGCACAATTTGATCGATTCAGGTAGGCTACCGGTACGTATCGGTACGTATCTCAGATCTGAAGACCAGACCTTATCAGTATTTGTGTTTCAGTTCAAATGCGTTACAACTTGAAGAACATTGGTAGTCTACCGTAATGGGTGCCAGAAGTCAAAGCACTCTAGAAAGAATTGGTATTTCGATAAAAATTTTATTTTATTTTTTTTTAGATTCTGGCCCAAATTTTACTAGCCTACTCTATTATCTTTGACATTGTACCGGCACAATAAGCCTATATCTAAGCAGAATATCATCTGTCACAAAATCACTTTGGGTGGCAAAACCACGGCAATAATATTATTTTATGAAGGGATTACTAGCAATTGAATATTTGCAGCTTTTAGGTGTATTTTTTGCAATACCTAGATAAATTGGTCGATAACAATGGCTAGTTATGAATCTGATAGAGGTTGTGATAGCAGTGCTTCAAGTTGCTCAAGTGACCTTGATTTCTTGATGGCTTCAGTTGCATTCAATCGTAGTGCTCCTTTTCAATTTGAACCTCAACTATCAAAAGAAGAAATTTAAAAAAAAAGTTTTTGAAAACGAACACTGTAAGTTTAAACTTATTTAGCTAAGTTCACCAGTATATGACGGAGTGTACCGTATATTTGGAGATAAATTGTGATGCAACACAAGCATCAGACATATTTAACCAGACATGCGAGACACATTGCATTGCAAAGCAGCAAAGAGCTAAATAAATTCTCCAGTATTGTGTTTTCAACAGGACATAGCAGTGTGCATGTTGCATAGTGCAGTGTGCTGTGTGCAGAGGCATGGATATATTAGTATTTGCTTTATGTATAGAATTTTCATTCACAATATCCCATATGAAAAGATTTGTGATCTGTGGTACCAATAGCACAGAATTGTAATGATTAATTTACAAGTTTTTTGTTTAACATTGCCAACATTGTAAAGCTTCAAAAGTATACGTGAAAATAGAAGTACATTGTGTGACAGCTGTAAACATTTTACCAAATTTGATATGATTTCTGAAAATAATGTAATGTAGTTATACACCAGGCATTTCAAATACGAAGTGGCTAGTATTATCGGTACGTTATGTAACGCCCCTAAAGAGAATAAGAGAGCAAAGAGTGAGTGCTCATTTGCTCATTTACTCTTTTGTATTTTAAATTATTGTTAGGGTTTGGGTTAGATTTTGAGTTTGGGTTAGGATTAAACTTAGGGTTAGAGTTTGGGTTAGGTTTAGGGTTGGGGTTAGGGCTAGAATAGCAATTTTCTTATTCTTACATAACGTAACAGCAGCCTCTGCCTTTCAAATAAGAAATTTCTGAAGTTCTGCTAGTGTTATAGGCTAGCTTTGAGAGATAACTTTGGTACTACAAAAAAGACTAACTTTATTTGCTAACATTTCACCAGTTAGAATCAACTAGCTTTATCACAGCATTGCTATCCGAAGTGAAAGCACAATGCCATCATCTACTGATTGCAGAATAACAGAAAAACAATCCCACACATTGTTGTGGTAGAATAATTAGCAAAAAAAGTCAAAGCAAGACTCAAAAAAGTTCATCGTTAAAATAGGCATCATCATACAGATAAATACTGTATAAAGATGTGTACAAAAACAAACGAAAGCTCTTCGAATAAAAATAATTTTTTTGGAGTTGGCATCGCAGCAAAATACGATTAAACTAACATTGAAAAAGATCAAATCAGAAATTTTAACACCGGAAATTTAGCAACTTTCTTTAAACAGCAGGAAATGCTAATCGATCGTTTTGGTCGAGCACTTGAGGCTTTTCTTTGATATACCAACTTTCAGTTAAAAAATGCTGTGAGTAATCATGTTCCACTTGCAAAATTTTGACTTCAGACCAATTAATGAGATGATCATTTTCCATCAAATGCTGGCAAAGTGCTGGTTTGGCGATGTGCTATCACTAGCCTACTTATAGCAATGCTCTGATGAAGCTAGCTTTACTTTTTTTTTCGACAAATTTTTTCCTAAGTTAGCAATTACTCGTAAATTGCAAATTCTTGAAGCAATTTTCTTATGAAAGGCTGTGAAAGACCAAAAATGCCATTCTGAAAAGACTGGCAAGGTCATCGAGTCTGCAGTCTCTCGTAATAATTACACTAACACAACGCAATTAATTTCAATTTAACACAATTCCAGATTTAGAATTGCTAGCATACTTCTGTAAGCTAGTGCAATTAACTATGCTAGCGACAAATTATTTCAGGAACCAGCTTTATCTTTTGGTTGCTAAAAATATTGCAAAATTTTACCCCTTAGTTTGATAATTTCACCAAGAAAAAAAAGTCTCAAATAAGGCAGTGATTAAAAATTTTACCAAACAATTTTAGCTTCAAGAGAGTAAAGCAAAAATGAGGAATATTTATCCGCAACAAAGACAGAAATTTTTGGCAATATAATGCCTTCCAATACCTAAATTACCACAATTGAAAACAAATTTAGATATGCACTAATAGGTACAGTATTCACTCATTTTTAAAATTCAAAAGTAGAAATTTAAGTGTTAATTTCCTACCTTTTCGTAGTTTTCTTCTTGGACTGGTGGAACAAGAAGAATTGGGAAGATCATAAAAATCTTCAAAATCAAAATGCAAACTACAAACCACAACAGATTTGAGACTTACAAGGTTTGAGTGTGGAGGATATTTTGGATTATTCATTGCAAGTAGCCATTTTTTAGCTTCCACAGGATCATTAGGAATGTGATGGAAAGATAAAAATTTTTCTCGAGAACCAACACTAAAGCTTTTGCTGGTACATCCATGAACTGCACAATAGCGAACCATTATGCTATGATTAAAACTTAAGAAATTTGACAAATAATAGCTTGTACTGTTTGGCAAAAATATAGTCTGTAAAGTTTCAATAAAACAGATTACTAAAGTTTAAAGTAGGTATACCACAAAAGTATACTCTGTGTTTGACAAATTTCAGCTTATTGTAACATAATAATAATAATAATATGATATTTCAACTTGCTACAATATTAATATATTTGCTTCAACTTTTTAAACCAAAAATAGTCTAATATTTAAATTAAAATTGACGACTGGGGACTGTGAGTCTGGAGTGTGAAGGGACCCAGGAAGAGTCTTCCAGTTAAAGAGCAACCATATGCCTGTTTAGTACAACCCATAACTGGAAATGGCTAGGCCGAATATAACTTTACCTAGGCCTATTGCCTGCCATAATTTCATTATTTAAGCAAAGCTTACAAATTCTGAACTGGAATCTTAGTTTTAGATCTTAGATCTAGTCTAGTCCTCTGTTCCAGCCTCCAACATCATGTAATCACTTCATTGATATGAATAGATCTGAGGTTATCTCATAGCTGTCTAGTGTCTCTGAATGTCTGATCGGTACTACCAATGACATATGTCATTGGTACCACCTACACACTACCAGTACCCAGTGCACTACAGATTGAGCTAAGCAATAAATCTGAAATAGGGCTGAGGTTAGGCCTATTTTGCTTACTAGAATGCATAACTTAGCTCCATCTTGATTCATAATACTCTGTAAGCTCTTGGCAGTTAAAACAGTACACTAAACAGCTTGAGATAAGCAATAAGTGGGCTAGGCCTACTTTGCCTCATAGGCCTACTGCACATAGCCTAGCCCTATCTTGATTCCGGATACCCTGCAAGCTTTTGGTGGTCAAAACTTAAAACACTCTTTAAACAATAGAATTCAAATAACAATTCCAATGATGTATACCGGTATTGCGTAACTAGTAGCCTCGATACCTTCAGCACTAACCTAGC
Organism: Trididemnum nubilum; assembly: GCA_963965965.1. Classification (NCBI taxonomy): domain Eukaryota; kingdom Metazoa; phylum Chordata; class Ascidiacea; order Aplousobranchia; family Didemnidae; genus Trididemnum; species Trididemnum nubilum. The sequence continues at coordinate 19,297,973 of OZ014486.1, forward strand.
TCCCAGAAGCCCGCTAACTCGCAGACTCAAAATAGGAGAAATTCGCAGAAGAGATTTATTGCGCAACCCGCTTGAAACAAGATGGCCGAAATTTGGTTTCTAAGGGGAAAATATAAAATCTTTCCCCTTAGGCTTTCTTAACCTGACGAATTGGAGGAATTGCAATGGGTTCATGTTGATTAACGTATTTTTTAAGATTTTTTCTCGGTTTTTCAAAAATCGGGTTGAATGCCCTTTTAAGCACGGTCTACACTGCGTAAAATCGTGAGCAAACAAGCGTATTTATTTTAAACAGAAATCTTTACGTCCGTCCTATCATCTTACCAGCGTTCAAGGTGCCAGTTGGTTAAAATCAAGTCACAAAAAGCTCATACACTCCTGATTTTACGGACAGTGTAGACCGGGACTAAAGCTTGTTTAAAATTTACGCTCTTTAGACATTACCTTTTAGTGGAATCAGTTAAGAAATTCTTAAACGAAGCTTTTTGAACAATTTAGTTACATTTTCGAACCTAGTGTGAATTTGATTATATTTAGGTTCGACTTCATTACAAAGACGACCTGTCAGGGCAAAGAATTCAGTAATCAGCGATCGTGACCTGATAGAATAAGCCCTCAGCTCAGTCTACAGGTAGTTTCATCTTTTCTCAATAATCCAGTGTCGGCACAATGTAGTTACTGTGTCGCCCGATCTTAATTTTGCTTGAAATTAGTCCATAGTTGTAAGCATTGATCCGAGATATCTAGCTTTGATTAAGTGAAGTCTGCATAGGTTTATTAAAAGGCAAACACTAGCGACTTCCTGACGTCAAAAACACAAAACTTACGCGCAAAGTTATTTTTCTTGCTCATTGCTATCTTATCGGTTTAGTTCCTTCATATTAACCAGACACTCTGCGTCTGTCTGACCATAACTGAACTATTGCAGAGCCTTTTTTTTGGGTTTCTTTTTTCTAGTCTTTTGTCAGACTGGGCCACTGTGAAGTGTCTTTCCCAAGGACACAACGATGCATTGCCAGTGTGGGAATCGAACACCGGTTGAGTAACGCTTCATGTTGTCTTATAAAACAAGGGTTGGCAACCTACGGCCCGCGGGCCAGACCAGCCCGCCAAGCAATTTCATTCGGCCCGCGATCTTTTTCGTATGATTGAAATTCATCTGCAACCCCGCCGAAGTGCTGTTTTCTTTGGTCACTGCCATTGAATCGGGTGCAAAATGCCTAATTTTCAGTCGAAGACCTTTTTTTTTCTTTGGTCATTGCCATTAAATCGGCTGTAAAATGCCTAATGTCCAGGCGAAGACTTTTGTTTTGGTCCGCTGAAACCTTGCTGGGTCTGGATGTGGCCCATGGGACGAAAAGGTTGCCTACCCCTGTTATATAGTCTCATTGCTTTTATTCAAATTCACTTACGCTTTGTCGTTTTACTCTATATGGCGTTAACTACAAGCTTGTAAGTGAACAGTCAAATGTATAAAAAGTTAAATTTTTCGCGCGGGATGTCGGAAACCAAAAACACTCTTGGAGAGGCGTTTCACCAGTTTTTCCAGAGACTGTTTATATACATCATTTTCATGAATTACAGTACATGCTCATAAAAGAAGGACTAGAGAACAGTTATTCACAGTTACGTAAGTTATGTCATTCGCTTTAAATGAATTATTTTTTGTTGTTGCAGTTTCTATAACTTCCTAATCCATCCTATCTTTAACAAACCCACGGTCTGAGTCTTGAACGGCAGTCACGACCAACATTTCCAATGGATCCTGTGTTTTTTATTTTCAGTTTGCGAAATTTTACGTCTTTTGCTTTTTCTTGCGTTATTTACCATCTTCAGTTTTTTTGCCTTGCAATAAAACTTTATTTATACCTATTGGTATTATGAAAGACGCAAGATGGATGAAGTTAGACAATCGCACCAATGCCATTGTAACAATATGTGCCAATATTGGATTCTTGCAGGCATTAGCAGCTAGTGGGATGCAGTTCCACAACATATAGGGCCACGCAGGTTCCAATGTAGGCTAGCTGCAGTTTGACGACTTTGCCAACGTTGGCAACAGTATTCCGCCTGCAGTTTGACGTCTTTGCCAACGTTGGCAACATTATTCCGCCATGGTTGGCGCGACGCAGGATCCGATGTTGTTCCCTGCAGTTTGCAGTCCGATGTTGGCTAGCTGCAGTTCCGATGTTGGTTAGCTGCAGTTTGCCAACTCCGGGCCGACGTTGGAAACATTATTCCACCATTGTTGGCCGACGCAGGTTCCGATGTCGGCCCGCTGCAGAATGCCAATGTTGGCTGAACGCTGGACTTTGGTGCAAAACCGCATCGCCCCAACATTGGCTGCCGCGTTGGGGCCGAGGTTAACAAATGTTGGCAACTGCATCTAGCCAACATCGGCCCGACAATGCAATGTTTGCTGGGAACCTTTAGATGCATTTATGACGTCATACAATTATGACGTCACAATGCAGGAATAAAAAAATGTTACCAACTTTGCAAGAAATTACCATTTTGAGCGGTTGTCAACTCTAATAACTTTTGTTATACTTGATGTAGAGCCTTGATAGTACTATTGTACTAGATACTGTATGACTTAGGTTTGCTTTGATCGACATTTTCATACAATAAATTATACTGAAAATATGACACTGATTTTGCAAAATTTATCGAATTTTAGCGTTTTGCTTGTCATCCAAGACTGAGTTGATTTCAAAAATAATATTTGCTTCCATAATTCACTTCTTTTTCAAAATTAGAAAATTTTTGAAGTATTATGAAGATGAAAAAGTTATGACGTCATATTGATGACGTCATATGTTAGCAAATATTTACAAAAACGCCCAAAGTTTGTGCTGGTGTTGTAGATAAGATGATAAAAGTTTTTCACGAACCGCACAAATGCGAACAAAGTTATGACGTCATCATTTATGGTGTCATATTTTCGAAAAGTATTTCTTGTTGCAGTTATTGCTGTAATTGATGAAGAAAAATTTTTTACACAAATTTAAGCAAGGCACTATGCAATTTATTTAATTTAGTAGAATTTTGATGCTGCAAGAGATGATGTCGAATTTAAATAAAACATTTTAAAAGTTATATACATTATGAACATCCAAACCTCGTGATTTAATTATTTCATCACAAAGACTAGTAGCTTGACAATCAGCATTCTCTTTCTCCTCAATACAATCATTGAAATCATCTCATTCAATTAACGCTTCCAGCTCGCGTTCTTGTTCTACGCTATTGTCGAAAGATGGAGTCCTTCAAGATGTCCATCCTTGGCCTTGAAGCCTACAAGTCCTCGAAAATGTTCTTTCCTCGGCTCGAGGACATTATTTTTGGATTGGTTAAAAAGGAAAATAACCAAACAAAAGACAGCATATACTTCTGGTATGTCAATTCGTTTCCTTTCTTTTTGTGAAAAATAGTACAAGTAATAGCCAACCATGCCATGTCATATTGAAACTTATTTTAAATGGCACTGTGAAAGCTCTAATCATAAAATGAAGGGGCAAAAAGCCTTCAAGAAAGTTGTTGTTTTTGTTTCTGATAATACTTTCGGTGCAGTCGGTACAAACTACAACGCACTAAGTCCACGCAGAACCATAACAAGAATCCGGGAGAAATTTTAACGTGCTCATGCTAACACATTCTGAGCATTTTCTGTAAGTGAATTTAGAAGAAAGTATGTGTATTGATAATGAAATGTACGGTAATACAGTATTACCAGGAATTGCATATTGATTTTATACTACAGTAAATATGTTGGTATAATCTTGAGAACGACAACTTGTTCTGATAATATACAAGCGCGTAGAATTTGCTTTGAGATAAAAACAAATTTATCACTGACAAGCAGTTGGGGCAAAACAAAATCCACTGAACAATTTGTATGTTGGAAATCGCCGCTAGGAATCCCAAATAGCAAACTATTGAATCGCAAAAAATGTTGCATGAAGAATTAATTATTAAGAAAATAAGTGAGAAGTTAAATATAACTACTCTATAATAATTGTTCGAATGCCTGGAGAGATGCACTCTGCGCTTAATAAATTCTTTTACACCACGTCATTATAAAATTAAGAGGCGAAGCTTCCGCGAAAAATTTGGGCATTTTCAGAAAAAAATAATGGTTTACTATTTTTCCGTTTCGACGATTATGGGCCCCCCTTTGAAGGGGGGCCACGAGGCAAATGTCTCAAATGCCTTTCTTTTCCATATGACCCTGCGGAGATTCCCAGGTCATTTTTTGAAATTAAATACCTTACGTTAAATTTAATAAAGTGTCTTTTGACGGCCTAAACGTTTGCGATCATTTATGGACAATAGGTATGAAAAAAGCGTCACATACGATGAAATGTAAAGAAAAGGTTGGGTTAAAATTAGAGTTGGTAAGTTACGCAAAAACCAAAGTTTTTCTAACTTAAAGCATTTACAGTATTTTCTTTCCAAAATTGCTTGAAAAATCTAAGTGTGTAATCTTCTTTAAAGTCACAAAAATTGATATTTTCGCCGAAACCAAAAAAAATCACAAATGTAATTTAACATGGGACACAGGGACTTTGCCCTCGCCTCAGAGCCCCTTTTTTTAATGTCATAACCTTGAGCTTACAAATATACCCAGTACAGTACTTTAATTCATGTTAAAACAGAAACTTACTGCATTGGCAATACTACTTTTCACATAAAAATATTAAAAAATTTCGTGAAAAGAAATGGTTTAACTAAGCAATATCGTTTGCGTTTAAGTAGCTACTAAAAAAGTTGGGATCCATAAACAGTGGACGTTTGCATCGGGGCCCTAAATGATGAAATTTAAGGCATTAATATTGACCATTTCTACGTTTATATTAGCTATATTCCATTCACGGATTAATCCATACACGGGTTGTTTCATTTCCACGATACCACACGATACGTAATCAACATCAGCTGCTAACGTAAAAAACTTCAAAATGGCATTCATTATTTTACCTCAAATGAAAGAGCCAAAGCTGTCGTAAACATTTTAATTTAAAAAATATTTTTATTTTATAAAATATTCTTATTTTATTAAAATATTATAAACATTTTATTTTGTTACAAAAAATGTTTACGGCAGCTTTGGCTCTTTTATTCTTAGTGAAACTGTTTCTCAAGACCAATCTTTATGCATTCATTACTATTTTTACTATTTTCAAATTATCATCGAAAACTTAACGAAATGCAATATCTTAAATACTCTTGCGTTTAAAAATATGAAAAATTGCCAACCATAATTTAGCAAAATTGTATTTTTGGTCCTTAGCCTTGGCCTCAAGAGTTTTCCAAGTCGTTGGCCTTGGCCTCGAACGTCGTATCCTCTAATCCACCTCTGCTATCAACGATGTCTAGTTGTCTACCCAAGCGGTTGGAAGAATGGGTCCTACTTGCCAAATCGGTTCCAAAACGTTATTTTGGTTTTTGAGCCAACCTTGCTTGTCGTTATAAAGATTTGATGCTTCGATAAATGGTTCATCAGCTCGTATATCAAAGGCATGGCGATGATTAACTCAGATGTGTGATGAAGCAAATTACTAAAGCACGGTGGAAGTTTAGCCAAATCAATTTTAAAGTTTGTGGTAAGAGTTAGATCGTATCCAACCATTTTTTCTATTTTGCTTCGCAATAATTTAGTGATTGAGTTTTATTGTTTCCATACATTAAACAAGTACATGATTCCAGGTCTTGGCATAATTGGTTCGAAACTTCCCACTCATCGCCAAGTTCTCTGCAAAACAATATTTGTATGTTAAGGAATTTGTTTAGTCATTTTAACCCTAATTCTACTAGTGTCGCCATATGGCAACAGTGTTTAAAAAATTTAACGAATAATTTTTTGACCATATTTTTGGGATTTTAAAGCTTTTAAGTTCTCTACATTTAATTGCAGTAAAATGTCTATTTACAGTACAAAATAATTGTTTCCATCATTTTAGAGTTTTTTTCCAGCACACAAAAAAAAAAATTAAAGAAATTTTTAAAAAATGGCTTGATCATTTAGATTATTTGTTGTACATCTAGTTTTTTTGGAAAGTCTTTTTTTGTCGTTTATTTTATTGTAAGAGCATAATGCGATATTGTGACATGTGACCCGAAACACAAGTCATAGGATAAAAGAATGAGGGGCAAAAAATTATGTAGAGCGTGTCCATATCGCAACACTAGTAAGACATGGGTACTTGGTTATTTTTGTTAGGTATAGATTGTTGTCAGAGAATGCTAATTTTTACTAAATATTAAGTGATTTAACTTGTGGTATGGCATGTTTGTTTCAAAATTAGGGAAGTTTTCATTATCCAGGGATCACAACAAATGTCTTTTTCAAGCTGTAGGTCTGAGGTTCAAATCCCGGGCAGGCTAAATCTAACCTAAGTTACATACATGCCAGCTTTCCTTCAAATTTGCAAAAGTAACTACTGGTTTGCTTTGGTGCAGTAGGTCTCTTAAACTTGATCTGCGGTTCGGTGTAATAAGTTGTGTATACCTGCCTTTATTCGAGTACCAATCAACCATAGTAGGATTCGAACCCAAAATTATGTACGTTTAAATCGCATATTGAAAGTAAATTGAAAGCTGGAAACATTAAAAACCAAATGGTTTTGAATAACCTGGAGTAAAAGTTTTAAATCATATTGTGTAAATACGTCATTACTCCAAGTCATTCAAAAAATCGTCATTCGGAAGTGACGTCTCTTTTACTTCTGGAAGAAAGGGGTGAGTCCATATGGCAACACCAGAAGAAACAGCTAGGTTACAAAGTGAAATTGTTGGATTTTTTTCTGAACTTTTTTTTGCATTTAACTTTTACCGCAGGTTATTCAAAACTACTAGGTTATGTTTTGTATCTTTTCCAGCTTTCAATTCACTTTCAATATGCATTTTAAATATACATAATTTTGGGTTGCAATCCTACTATGGTTGATTGATACCCCATCAATCATACCAAACTTAACTTATTGCATCAAACCGAAGACCAAGTTTGAGAGACCTACTGCACCAAAGCAAACCAGTAGCTACTTTTGCAAATTTAAAGGAAAGCTGGCATGTATGTAACTTTACGTTACATTTAGCCGGCCCAGGGTTCAAACCTCAGACCTCCAGCTCAAAGAAGACATTTGTAGTGATCCCCTGATAATGTAAACCTCGCTAATTCTAAATCAAAACATGCCATAACACAAGCTAAGTAACTTAATATTTAGCAAAAAATAACATTCCCTGACAATCTATACCACTAACAAAAATAACAAAGTACCCATATCTTACTAGTGGTGCGATATGGACACGCTCTGCATAATTTTTTGCCCTCCATTCCATTTTATCCTATGACTTGTGTTTCGGGCCGCATGTCACAATATCGCGTTACGCTCTTATAATGAAACAAATATCAAAGAATGATTTTCGAAAAAAAACTAGATATACAAAAAATAATCTAAACGATTACGCAATTTTTTTCAAAATTTCTGCAATTTTTTTTTTTTTTGTGCTGGAGACAAAACTTGAATGATAGGAACAATTATTTTATACTGTAAATTCAATGTAGGGTACGTAAAAGTTTTTGAAAACCCAGACATATGGTCAAAAAATTATTTTTAAAATTTTCTAAGCTCTGTTGCCACATGGCAACACCAACAAAATAAGGGTTAAAATGAGAAGGCAAATTCCTTAGCATACAAATATTGTTTTGCAGAGAACTTGGCGATGAGTGGGAGGTTTCGGGCCAATTACGCCAGGACCTGGAATCATTTATTTGCTTAATGAATGGAAACAATAAAACTCAATCACTAAATTATAGCGAAGCAAAAGATAAAAAAAATGGTAAGAGACAATCTAATCCTTGCATCAAATTCTAAAATTGATTTCGCCAGACTTCCACCGTGCTTTAGTAATTTGCTTCATCAAACATGTACAGAGTTAATCATCGCCATGCCTTTGATATACGAGCTGATGAACCACTTAGAGACGCACCAAACCCTTATGACGACAAGTAACGTTGGCTCAAAAATCAAAATAACGTTTTGGAACCGATTTGGCAAGTAGAACCAATTTTTCCAACCACTTTAGTAGACATCGTAGAACAAGAACGCGAGCAGGAAGCGTTAATTGAATTAGATGATTATGATGATTGTATTGAGGAGAAGGAGAGTGCTGATGGTCAAGCTACTTGTCTTTGTGATGAAATAATTAAATCACGAGGTTTGGATGTTCATAATGTATAAAACTTTTAAAATGTTTTATTTAAATTCGACATCATCTCTTGCAGCATCAAAATTCTACAAAATTAAATAAATTGCATAGTGCCTTGCTTAAATTTGTGTAAAAAATTTTTCTTCATCAATTACAGCAATAACTGCAACAAGAAATACTTTTCGAAAATATGACACCATAAATGATGACGTCATAACTTTGTTCGCATTTGTGCGGTTCGTGAAAAACTTTTATCATCTTATATATACCACCAGCACAAACTTTGGGCCGTTTTTGTAAATATTTGCTAACATATGACGTCATCAATATGACGTCATAACTTTTTCATCTTCATAATACTTCAAAAATTTTCTAATTTTGAAAAAGAAGTGAATTATGGAAGCAAATATTATTTTTGAAATCAACTCAGTCTTGGATGACAAGCAAAACGCTAAAATTCGATAAATATTGCAAAATCGGTGTCATATTTTCATACAATTTATTGTATGAAAATGTCGATCAAAGTAAACCAAAGTCATACTAAGTATCTTTTCAATAGTACTATCAAGGCTCTACATCAAGTATAACAAAAGTTATTAGAGTTGACAACCGCTCAAAATGGTAATTTCTTGCAAAGTTGGTAACATTTTTTTATTCCTGCATTGTGACGCCATAATTGTATGACGTCATAAATGCATCTGAAGGTTGCCCGTGTCCACTTGTTGAGTGACCCAAGTTTGAAAATTCAGGTTCAACCATAAGAGAAGTGAAAATGAATAAACTAAAAGTCAACAAAGGTAAAACGTTTAGCCAACTTTTGCGGAAATGACGTCATTATGACGTAAATAGGCAGGAAAAGTAGGATGGAGACAACCCTAGCCGGAAACTTCATACTATACTGAGCATCTCTATATAGGTGAAAAATATCTTTCCGAGGTCCATAAACGCGATTTTTGACTAAACTAATATCGATTCCTCCCGCATGTGGGGATTGACAGGGTAAAGGCCAGGAAACATGAAAAGGTTTAACGGTAAGAACCTCAACTGATTTTGTCTTTTTGACTTTTTTTAATTTTCTCTCGGTGCAATGGCGGGATTTGGAAATCTCAAAATTCGTTTTCTGCATTTTTTTTCACAATTTCTGACTCTATCACTTTCGAAGCCTCTTCTTGCGCTCTTCAGCGATTAATTTAATGATCTATTATTGCTGCAGATCTTCTGGTACAGGACTGCAGGTCTTCTGTAATTGCTCCACGTCTACTGGAAGTTTGTACGTCAATGGATGGATAGCGAGTTATACCACCTCGCAAAGCGCCGCCCTGAAATGATGGAACTCTATAGGCTCTTCAAAAGTCGAAAGATAAAATTTTCCAATTTAAGTCATCCTGGTCGCGCCAGCAAACCAGTTCAGCCCTCAGCTTGGCAAGAAATTGCGTTACATTACATGCGTTGCATGGTGAAGTCATGCGACACGTTCGCCTTCGTCGTGCGCGATGCGGCGCACAGCACCCCCGACAACTTTGAACCATTCGTGCGTTGCATCAGCACTATTGTGGTAGCAAACATCAACAAAATCAACTGAGCCCACCACGCCCAATAGATTCCCTGAGCCTCAACGCTAATCTATCTTTGGCTCTACACATTCTGTTTTCAACCTTTGGTACGGTGCGCTTCAGTTTTTGCTAAGAGGTACGATACGCCTTTTTTGTAATGGTACGGGTACGGTACGCTTCAAAAATTGAAGTGAAGTACGGTGCGGTTCAAGGTGTGAGGTACACAGTACGCAAATTCTGAACGTACCGTACTGCCATCCTTGATTACAGTATTAGAAGCAACTGGAAAAAGACCGAGCAAATTGGAACAGCTATTCAGAGCGTTATCAAGCATTCCACCGATGTCAGTTGAAGCAGAACGGGCATTTTCTACTACAGGATTGTTTGCTACAAAACTAAGGTCACGCTTTGGTGACAAATCTTGAAACGCACTGAGTCTTTTGCGCATTCATAATATGAAACAAAATTAAAGCAAACTTGTTGCAGACCCTACTTGTTATGACCTAATGCAATAACATGACGAGTAACTATCTATTGTACCAACTTTAAATAACCCACCTCAACAGTTTTTACGCTACAAAATACTTTTGAAAAAAGTTAGCTAGGGAAAGAACAAATTATTGAATTTGAATTAAGGGGCCTGGGCCCCTTGATCATACATATACAGTTACTCCTAAAAGTGGTTATTTTTATGACAAAACAAAAATCTCCAAGGCAACTCTTCGAGTGATGTGCGATTTACTACTAAAAATATTGCAGTAGGCAATGTACCTTGCTTTCCCCTTCTCCTGGACCAAGTTATTTTCAAAATTTAACCAAAATGCAAGGTATTAATCATAGGCAGAGGTGTAGTCGAGGACACAAGGCTGGAGGCCAAGGACACAAAAAAAATCCGAGGCCAAGGACAGCCCTTCCGAGGGCAGACCCTCTCGGGGCCAAGGACAGGAATGCTCAAGCCAAGGACACAAGCTCAAGCTTTTCCAAAAAAAAGTCTTCAAAATTTTTTTTCAGGCGTTTTACAATAAAATGTGCCTTCTAAAATTTTTTTCAGGCGTCCTACAAAATTTCAACAATTCAAAAAAAAGTGCAGCCCTCGAGCTGAGGACAGGGCAATTTCGAGGACTTGACCTTTGAGACCAAGGACTTCAAAATGTGTCCTCGAGGACTCCACCTCTGATCATAGGCGTAGCCAGAATTTTTGATGGTGGGCTCCAAATCACATGCAATGACGTCATGAGAAATTTTCGAAAAAGAAATTTTTTGTGAGACAAAGATATCGCAGAATGGAAGATCAGAAGCCCAGCCTGGCTTGGCACTTAATCAGAATTTTGCTAAAGGATGAGGGCTTAAACCCAAAGTCAAAGTGTCTAAATTGGAAGGGGTGTTGAGTAAACTAGTGTAATTCAAACATACCAAGTAGGGAATAAACGATTTTTTCACTTGTGGTACTTTAGAAACAAGTGAAAAAGTCGGGATAGTCTATGGCTTGTAGTAGGGATAGTCTATGGCTGTCCTTACTTCAAGGATCCAGCGACTTTTTCACTTGTTTCTAAAGTACCACAAGTGAAAAAATCGTTTATTCCCTACTAAACCATCTACCTCTGTGCAAGCCAATAAGGTTTGCCAGTTAGGCCAAGATGTTTGTTCAGCTGGGAATACCTTTGAAAAGATAGCTGAGGGCTGCCGATGAGAGCTAAAAGCTCGAAACAGCGCTGTCCAGCTCTGTGTTATAGTAAATTTGTAACCGTATACTAGCAACAATCAGAACTTAAATTGTAGGGGGACGCTTCCCCCCATTAAAATTTCAGCGCTTTATGATCAGACGAAAAAGTGCTTGTTAGCACAAATACATCCCACCAAATCCGGTCGAATATAGTGCTGAATTTCGGTGAAGGCCTTTTTTGGTCTTTATCCGATTTAGGGGAAAATATCCCTCAATTTTTGGTGATGATTTTTTTTCGGCCTTCACTCGATTTATAGGTGAAAGAAGCACAACTTGAATCATTATTTCCACTAAATTTCAATCGCATTCCGAATGCGTTTGGTCAAGGCTGAAAAAGCGCCACCTCATGTAAAATTTTAGATCTAAAGTACTCTCAACAACCGCTTAATGTTTTAGATCTAACATAACTTTTTGGGCTAGTTTTGGCTTTAAATCATTTTCGGGTTCGGGCCAGTGGCGTACGCAGGGTTTTTGAAAGGGGGGTACCAGAAATTTGAGAATAATGAAGACCAAAAAAAGGTCTCTATTCAGATTAGGCCGTTTTACTGCCCAGATTTAGGTGAAGACCAAAAAATAGGGTCTTCACTCAGATTTAGCCCGCTTTTCTGCTCAGATTTTCTGCCCAAATACCAAAGGGGGGGGCTGTTAAAAATCATTAAAAATAATCTATCCTGCTTCTCAACTAGTGACTGAAGACACAATTTTAAATCTTTGTTTGTGCATTTGTGTCTGATTAATTATTGGTTTTTGCAATCTTTGACTTAAATCGAAAAGGTATTTGTCATTATCTAATCCGTGTTTAAGTTAAATTACTGAGTGTCTGAATAATTATTATCCTTAGTTAAAAATAAGCTGTTAATTAGCGCAACTACAAAGGCCGTACTTTAGAATCGTTGTGTTTGAAGGTTTCTTTTCTGTGCATTATTTGTTTTTCGAGACGACCGTAGAGTGGCAGCTGTTAACCTTTGTTTGTTGATTTTCGTCCTTTGGATGCTAGACAAAAGCGATCTACCACGTGCTATTACTGCTTGGAACTATTTAAACGTGCTTGGAGCCTGGGAGCTCAGTAGTGGCAAAAATGAGTCAAGTGAACAGTGTCAGTTTTGGGTGAAACGTGTTAAAAGCTGCTTAAAGGCGGTGAATTATCCAGCCAATTACGGTGATTTATAATACTGTAGCTAAAATTGACCTATAATTTTTGATATTTTTTGTGTTGATTTTGAGGCTGCAGTTGCAAAGATATTTAACAAATGCCATAAGATATCCCTCAAAAAAAGTTTTTGGAAACTCTGAGTTTTGTTCTTCCCGCCAAAACCACAGTTTTCCTACCTATTAGGCCTACTGTGGTTATGGCGGGAAGAACAAAACTCAGAGTTTCCAAAAACTTTTTTCGGGGGATATCTTTTTGCGTTTGTTAAATATCTTTGCAACTGCAGCACCAAAATTTAAAAAAAAATATCAAAAATTATCGTTCAATTTTAACTATTGTAAACCACCGGAATTGGCTAGATGATTCACCGCCTCTTGGCTAAATTGCATTTTGCGATCCTTTCCTCTCCATCCTTGTCTATGGATTTGACTATTGACTGTGAGGGAACAGTCTTGTACATTGGAAGAAAGGACCTGAATTGGTCTTTACATCGTATTTGAGACTACTTCGTTTTTTCTGTACTTTTCTTTATTCAATATAATAATATATTTCATTAAAAATCAGTAAATCAAGTGCTCAGTTGTCAGAAGGAGAAAGGGATTGGGAGAGTATGTAATAGCTCTCCTACACGTTATTGAATTTGGCTATAATACTCCGCATCGTCGCCGTGCAGAAAACCCAAAACGGTTCTGCTTGGCAAGTCTTAGCAGATCTTCAAATTCAAATAGGATGGCACAATGCCCCCCCCCCTAAATACGCCACTGGTTCGGGCTTATATTTTCAGGTTCAGGCCTGTACTTGTCGCCCTTTTACAGCTCTGATATGCGATACTCTGCCATTTTAGTCGTGCGACTTGACGCTAATTGCTTTGCTTTATTTAGAAAACAAACTTCATTTTTGTTTTGTCAAGTACGAAGAAAAAAAACGTAAAAAACAAGCAAAAAAAAACACGTTTTTTTACATCTCCAGTCACGAGATATAAACAGTGACTCATTGTGAATAATTCTTCCCCTTTTTTGGTGCTAGTTTAAAACCATTAAGCAAAAGATAATTGTTAATTTTTTTGCAAGCTCGGTAAGACATGACGAGGGTTCGAGTGGGGCCCTGATCATGTGTGTAACTCATTGCTGCGAAGGGATTTACAGTACCAACAGCATTTCGCTGGTCTTTCTTGCAACTTCCTGACAAACGGCTAAATAGTCTCTTTTATTCAAATCAAAAACCTGACCAACTTTTAATTAAACAAAAAACTATACTGATGCAATTTACAAGTCACGAATTGGAATTGAACAGAATCGGGTTAATTTGGAATTTTAAAATAGGCTGAAAATTTTAGAATGTAAAATTTAGTGTAGCGAAATCAGAGATGGAAACTGGTCGGGTTGCCGGTCGGGTCGAGATTCTTTGACCGGCCCGTCAAGCCGGTCGAAAAACCGGTCAAATTCTCCTTTCTGGCAACTAAAAGACATCTAAGCACCAACCGAAATATACTTACGGTACATATTTTATCATAAATAAAAACATTAAAACTTTTTATAAAAAATCAGTATTAACAAACCACACCTTTCGAAAACACTTGTTGAATGGTTTCAAGCTGTGACTAATATGCTGTGACCATTAAGACATGCACATCCAGGGACGTGTTTAGGGTGGGAGTATTGTGCCATGCCCCCCACTTTGGGCCACGGCACAAAGCAGAGGTGGAGTCGAGGACACAAGGCTCGAGGCCAAGGCAAAGGACACAAAAAAAATCCGAGGCCAAGGCCATGGACAGGAATACTCGAGGCCAAGGCCAAGGACCAGGGACACAAATGCAAGTGTTTTCCTAAGAAAAAAGGTCTTTAAAAATTCTTTTCCATCGATCTCCAAAAAAACGGTCTGAAAAAATTTTTTTTTCAGCCGATCTACAAAATTTTAACCATTCAAAAAATAGTGCGTTCCTCGAGCCGAGGACAGGGCAATTTTCGAGGACTTGAGGCTTCGAGGCCAAGGACTTGAAAATGTGTCCTCGAGGACTCCACCTCTGGCACAAAGCAAAAAAGTGCAAAATATACATTGAAATCGCGTAATCAGATTCTAATAAAGCATGCATGTGGATGAGGCTTTCGCTACTCGGCATTTTAGCATCATTTTAATCAGTTTAAGAGTAGAAGTGGCGCTGATTACAGATTTTTTTAGTACATGCTAAAATCTTGCCGCTTTGAGAAGCCTTTTTTAACTTAAATCTATCACACTCTACCCTGGGCAAGAAAGACATAGCGCTTGTTTTTTTATATTTAACTAGCCATGGCTTGTTCTGAAGTAGCGGCATTTCTACAAACTGCCGGGGCACATCATATTTCGAATGTTTTGTACTTTGTAGCCAATGTCATAACAGTTTAGTGCTTTCAATGAAAATACCGGACACGTTTCGTTCACTGCGGTAGTTATCAGGGGCGTATTTAGTGGGGGGGTTATCGGGCCATGGCCCCCCTTTTGGGTCGCCAGGATAGTATAATTAGCATAGAATTGTGTGCAAAATTGCGGCATGGCCCCCCCTTTGTAACTTGGGCAGAAGGTTTGAGCACACAATCGGTGGGCGAAGACCTTTTTTTGGCCTTAACCCAATTTTGGGCCAAAAACCGGACTAAATCTGAGTGAAGACCTTTTGTTTTTGTCTTCACCTGATTTTGGGCAGGAAAACGGACTGGTGGAAAATTTTTTATTCTGGTTTTCGTTGTTCTCAATTTTCTGAATTTCCTGCCCCCCCTTTAGAAAATCCTACGTACGCTACGGGTAGTTATTCATTACCACTTCGTACTAGCGATGAGTTTATTTATTGGTTTGACGCTTCGCTTCCCAAATCGGGAAGCTTCTTCAGAACAACTTGCAAGGCTGCCTTTGCAGTTACAAAAAGATAAATGTGAAAAAAATTACAGCATAAGATAGGTCACAGTAAAAACATACGAACATTACAATGCTTGTACTATAATACCCAAAAACATTAAAATAATGGAGCAATAACATTATATAAGACTGAAAATTATATTACTAACAGCGTGAAAAAAGGAATACTGAAACATTATGTCACTAACAGCGTGAAAAACATTAATTATATATTCATAACAACTAAGCTGCTTCACAAACAGTTTGAGAAAGTATGAAAAGGATCTATTGCTAAACATTACGTACTAGTAAAGGTTTTTAGCTGCACAGAGATTTATAATAATTGCTCCGTCGTGTATAAATCTCTGTGGAGCTAAAAACCTTTTCCAGTACACGTAATGTTTTGCTATAAATCCTTTTTATACTTTCTCAAACTGTTTGTGAAGCAGCCTAGTTGTTATGAATATTATTAATTTTTTCACGCTGTTAGTGACATAATTTTTCAGTATTCCTTTTTTCACGCTGTTAGTGACAAAATTTTTCAACATTCTTTTTTTTTCACGCTGTTAGTGACATATTTTTCAAAATTATATTATGTTATTGCTCCATTATTTTAATGTTTTTAGGTATAATAGTACAAGTATTGTGATGTTCGTATGTTTTTACTGTTATCTATCATCTGCTGTTATTTTTTTCTCATTCATCTTTTTGTAACTCCAAAGGCAGCGCTGCCGAAACAAAGTTTAGTCTTTGCTACTCGGCAAATTGCAAATAATCTGTTACAAATAGCTAAAAAATTGTAACTTCATTTTTTGGCTTTCGCATAATATTACTAGAAAGAACGTCTAATATAATTTAGCTTGTGCCCTCCAATGGTTTTTATGCTTACTTTGTGCACGTTTTGCGCTGCTCCAAACTGGTCTTTCAAACGTAAACTTAAATAAAAAAAGGTCTTAAAATTGAGTCATTTTTGCGAAAAAAAACAAATTTTTTCTTGCTTTTTTTTCTGAGATCCCCATCCAAAGTCACAAATTTTAACACCCCACCTATGCCCCCCTTTTGAAAATTTTTCATTACATACATTGAACAGTGAACAAAAACCTTCTGTAAAAATACCGGTAGACCGGCCCGGTCAGAAACCGGTCGACCGGCCGGTCAACCGGCGGTGATTTTGAAATTTACCGGTCGGTTTGGGTCGAGAAAATCCTGACCGGTTCCATTACTGACCCAGGTAGCTATGATTTGTTAGAATAGAATATTTCGCGAATTTAGATTAGTAATTTATTGCTAATATTTCCGAAAACGATCGATTTACACTTAATTAAATGATTTAATGCTCGAAATGAACTAAAAAAGTTTTAAATTTTGAATTTATGAAGAAATTTGTCTATTTCTACATTTTGTGAATGACTTCCTCAATTCTTGCAGATGCTCCGAGAGGACGAGGTGGAAACTAATGGAGATACTGATGTAACCAGACGCATCACTGATACTACTGGACAAGTTGCTACTGTAAATTGAAGTACATTGAAGAATAGCCGAGGTAGGGTGATTGTTCTTATCTCTGAGTATAAAGTCGTGGTCAACTACAGACATGAAATTAATTTAGTTGCCAAACACTAAACCACAATATTAATCTCCAAAGCATTCAAAACTTTTGATAAAGAATGTGAAGAGACAATATGGTCTGTGTAAAATAGTAAATCCTATCCCACACTTTTTTACATGAACCAGTACATTTCGGGTTTGAGGCTCATAAATTTTTGCGAATTTTCAGCTTTAATTATTAAATTTTACTAGAGAATGAAGTAACACAAATTCATTCTTGCATGGCAAAAGATTGTCAAAGTTGCAATAACTGAACAGTATAGTCCACTCCACTGGCCCTGATTGCAAAAATTTGGTTATTTCACTGCATAAAGAAAACTGATTTTAAAATTTGGCTCGCGTTTTTCTCAATTAGTATGTTAATGTTAAGGTTGCTATTGCTAATAAATTTTAAACAAAAAATGGGCCTCGTGTTCTTAAAAATATCACCATCACTGCTTAGCGATAATGGGTAGCTGTTTATTCCGCCAATTGAGTTGCTGCAGATTGGTGAAATATGATGTGATCCAATTCCATTTTTTCGGTTATGATATCCTCAGCTCAATAATTTTTTGTTAACATAATTGTAGAATGTACATTGTACTTGTCCTCATTTTTTTCACCTTATTTTTGATCAAAAATTGGTCTTTTAATTGTTCTATTTGGATATTCGGGAGAGACAAAACTTGGTTAATTCATTGATTAACTTTAGCATAGTTAGGCCTATTCACCTACTGATATATGATGATGATTTACCGCGTTGTCAAGCCCAACTTATGTCTAAGTTGGAAGATGTTTTTAAGACCAACATTAATAAGAGAATAAGTTTAACGGTTTGTCTAATAAACATAAAGCTTAGCTCGTGGTTTCAACGATGTTTTGAGAAATGTATAAAATTTGGTTCAGGTTTGAAAAGTTGGAAAAAGATGTTTTGAAGCTCGTTAGGAAACAAAAATAGCGTTAGTTTTCAAACTTGTTTTGCTGTAGCCTCCCCCCTCCACTTATTCATATGAATTAGAAAAGTTTGCCAAATAAGCAACCTTTCAAACATGTTTTAGACATCGTAAGATAAAAAAACAACTTCGCAATAATTCTTTTTAATTGTTAACAAAAGTGCAAGTTTTTTGCAATCGCGTAACAAGCGCTAATTTAGCCCAAGATATCACAAAAGTCGTTCTGTAGATTTTGATTTTTTCCTTCAGACTTTATGGCATCGGGTGGCAGCAAGCTTTTGCCTTTAACATCTGACAATCGGATCTAAATGAGATTTTTTTATTTTAGTGAATAGATTTTTTTTACATAGTAGCTGCGCACGCCTACCATTCGCCCACGCTCCGCAGGTTTCTATTCGGTAATTATTGTTCGAGCTGTTGAAGAACTTGTTCTTAAACTTACGGATTTGTAACTGAAACATTTTTTTAATAGCGATCACCCGAGGTAAAGAGAAACTTTGAAACCCAAAAATTTTTTCTGATAGTACTGTACATGTAAAACATGGAAACGTGATTTTTGACTAAAAAAATTATTATGAAGTTGCAACTGGTTACATAAAAAATAATAAATTAAATCTCGAAGGTCGAAATTATAAAAAAATTTTCTTTAAACTCAACAATGAAGTACATTAAATAGATTGCAATATTGTTCAGGACGTTTTCTAAAGCTTCTGGAAAGTAACTTATCAGCTAACCTTTTCCGAATTTATATTGATAATGGTTACAAAATTTAACTGGCATTGCTGTATCTCAAAATTGTGATTGGAAGCGCTTTAAGATGTTATTTTTTAACTAAATTGAGTTTTTTAAGCAGTAACGGCGATTACGATATGTAATTATGTATACTTCGTAGACAGAGTCCAGCTGGAATGCATGTTTTATGCAGCTTAGGTTTGAATAAGTTGACCCCAAGTCTTTTTATTTTAGTTCAACTCGTGATGGTGTTACGTGCTTTCGGAATTTCTCCTCTTCCAGACCCGAGCGATATTAGTAGAATACTGAAAACTGCCAATTTTTCGAGCTCTCCATCGTAGTTGTGGTGTAGCATTTTTGCAACAAAGTGCTCTCATCGACAGGAAAAAGCGGGAAGCGCCGGATAGCAATAACAACAGATGCTGTGTATTTTACAAGTTCATGGTCAACATCAGTTCCGAAATGCTGTATTTGAATATGCTCATTAATTTCTTTTTCTGCCCCAGTTTCGAGCATAGGCGTAGCCAGAATTTTTGATTGGGGGGGGCCCAAATCACAAATCACATGCAATGACGTCATCAGAAATTTACAAAAGAGGATTTTTTGTAGGGCAAAGATATCGTAGAATGGAAGATCTGAAGTCGTGGTCTGTTGTCACTTAACCACGATTTTGGTAAAAGGAGAGGGCGAAAACTAACAGTTAAAAAGCGAAAATGTCTAACTTAGCAGACGTGCTGAGAAAGCAAGTGCACTCAAACGTATTACAGACGGGGGTCTGGGGGCGGAGCCCCCAGCTGCCGACGGCTATGGGGGTCTGGGGCAAAGCCCCCAGCTGCTGGGCGATTTTTGTAAGTTTTTGAAAAAAAAACTATTTTAATCCCATTGGATCACGTTTCGCACGTGTTCACAGCCATTTGAAAGAACTACATTTTTAACATTGAAAGCCAATGGAAAAATTTTGATTGTTCAATCCTCCTTTTATTTGCAATTAAATTTCAAAACACGTATAAAATCTTGCATTATGGGGTACAATTTTAATTGCAAGTGATTTGGTCCATATAGGGGGAAGTAAGGCACATTGTCTTCTGCAATATTTTAGCAGTAAATAATAATCCACTCAAAGAATTTCCTTTCATAAAGTTAACCAGTTATAGGAGTACATGTACGGCTAGGAGACCCAGGACCCCTCAATTCAATAATTTGTTCAATGAGCATTTTCCTAGCTATTTTTTAAAAGTATTTTGTGCGTAAAAACTGGCGAGGTAAAGGTGAATCCTTATTGAAAAATGGTACAATAGATGGTTGCGCTTACTAAGCATGTTACTACCGGGTCGAATTTACATTGCGCGGTGCCTCTGGCACTTACGGGATTTTTGCAACATCTTTCTGCCAAATGTACTGTAAGTGAAGACCAAAAGTCCTACTATCTGAGCGCGCGGCCCTGACACTGTGCCATAAGGCAAATCCGGCGCTGGTTATTTCATTACGGCCATAAAAAGTTTAGATGAGGGCCTGAGGTAGCAACTATAGGACAAAAAATTGATTTCACCCTGGTTATACGTTTAAATTGGTTGGAAAAATTGAAATATGGAGGTGTGCCGGGCCCCATGGTTGTCAATCTTTTTTTGTCAAATTGTCGTCAGATTTTTTTGTCAAATTTGTGTCATTGGTGGCATTTCGATTAAGGAGGCCCGGGCCCTTTGGGCCACCCCCCTGGCTTCGCCTATGATTTTGAGATAAGATTGCGCCCTTAAGTTCTTTCATAAAAAAAACGATTAAAGCAAACTTAAAATAACTTTTTTTCCAAAACGTGGAGAACTTGTGTCAAGTCATTTGACACTTGACAGTTGTTTGAAGCGTACAAGAATTGCATGACATTATCATGACGTGGACACGTCGTCGTCATTACTATTCCTTACTTTCGTACGCGTAAATCTCAAATTAAAAGAAACTGCTATTCCGGACAAGAACAACGTATTGGCTATGCTCTCATTATATTTTTCATTGATAGTATTCAATTGGGGGGTTTGCATTACCGCCTGTATTATAGCATTAAGTTCATAATAACGTTAAACGAAGGCCTGGGGTGGCAATGTTTTGCTTATAAATTATTAAAAATTTGAATTAATGGGCTCCTGGCCCGGGACCCTTAGTCGTCAGTTAGGAGCTCTGGGGCTCCCTGGTTGTTAGTTAGAGGCCCTGGATACCTCTGGTTGTCAGTTAGAAGCCCCGGGATCCCCAGGGCGTTAAATAGGGGTCCTGGATCCCCCTGGTCCTCAGTTAAGGGCCCTGGGGCCTCCTGATTGTCGATTAGGGACCCCGGGGTCCCCTGGTTCTCAGTTAGGGGCCCCTTGGTTGTCAGTCAAGGTCCTTGGGGCCCCCTGGTTGTCAATTAGTTGACCCTTGTTGTTGGTTAGGGTCCCTGGTTGTTAGTTAGGGGCCCCCTAGTAGTCAATTAGGGCCCTGGGGCCTCCTGGTTGTTAGTTAGGGTCCCCGTGGCCCCTGGTTGTCAGTTAGGGGCCCTGAGGCCCATTGCTCGTCGGTTAGGGACCCCGCTCGTCGGTTGTTTGTTGGGGGCCCCAGGGCCCCTGGTTGTCGTTAGGGGCCCCTGGTTGTTAGTTAGGGGACCTCTGGTCGTTATTTTGGGGGTTCTTGGGCCCTTTGGTTGTCAGTTAGGGGACCCAGGGCCCCTGGTTATTAGGTAGGGGCTCTGGAGCTCCCTAGTTGTTATGTAGGGGCCCTGGGGCCCTCTGGTTGTCAGTTAGGGGCCCCGGGGCCCCCTAGTTGTCAGTTAGGGGCCCTGGAGTTCCTGGTTATTAGTTAGGGGCCCTGGGGCCCCTGCTTGTTAGTTGGGTCCCTAGAGCCCCCTGGTCGTCAGTTAGGGGCCCGGGGCCCCCTGGTTATCAGTTAGGGGCCCCGAGGCCTCTTGGTTGTTGGTTTGGGCCCCATAGTCGTTAGTTTGAGGCCCCTGTTGTTAGTTAGGGGCCCTGGGGCTCCATCATCGTCATTAATGTTATTGTTAAATCACTGTTTTCTGCGTAATTGCTGAAACAAAAACTGCAACTAAACAGCGCTAGCCTACGTTGTCGTAAGTTTTATCATTGATGGTATTTTAATTGAGGGGGCCCGGGCCCCCTGGCTACGCCTATGGTTTCGAGTGTCACATACTTTTTTAATTTGAACTTTTTTAATCTACAGTATTTTAAAAATTTGCGTTTTTACTGTGCTAAAATATAAGGTGTTTAATGTGTAGTTATTGCTGTAATCAAATTAGTCTTTCTCAAAATTTCCATTTTCTGATATGTTATTTAATTGCGACACTTGTATCATTTCGCTGATGAATGATAGGATTTGTTTTGGAATAAAGTAATACAATGCTTAAACACATACTTTGGTTTTCAAATCATTTTCGTGGTAACTGTGATGACAGCGGCACCGCATTTCGGCGAATTGGTTCTCGTTTCAGGCGTTGATATTCAACCAAGTTTTAAACTTGTTTCCAACTAATCTTAATCAAAGCCACCAAGCTGAGGTAATCCGTAAGTGCCCCTTCTTTATACGAAACATCAAACTAGGGTTTCGGTACGCGACTAACTTAGGTGACCAGCCGTTCAGTGTTTTCATGTTCGTAAGGTAGAGAGGGGGTGTCATTCGATGCATTTTGATTAATATTCGCATTTTATCCTCCAATCACAAGAAAGAGACAGTAAATCTTTCTGAATTTTGACCCTGTTTGGTAGGGTGGAGTGAAAAAAATTTTTTTTGGAAATTCAAGAAAGTGTAGTTTGGAAATCCTGGCAAATGGTATAAAAATAGAAAAAAATCGACTTGAGCCAGTTGCCACCTACCATGGGCTGGCTACCCCCCCAAAAATTGGTGGCGGGGGTAAATGGCCATAAAATCATGTTACGTGATAACCGCTAGTCGTAGAGACCTGATTTATAGCTAAAAAGTTGCAGAATTATCATGTTTCTATGAGTGCTAAGAGGACTTTTTTGTCTATTTCAATCATAAAAAAAGTTACAGTCAAGAAACCGGTTTTTCGTGCTAAAATTGCATCATAGAAAATTGTGATTCACTACTAGTTAACATGAACTCTTGCAATTCGTAACTTGCTAAGAAATTTGATTTTAGGGGTATGTCGTACAACATATTACTGTAGTAATGCGAAGTGCACAACAAAAGTGAGTGCGAGGCTGGCAAACATAGATGTGTTATCAACAGTCAACACAACATAAAAACATTTTACGAAAATTGCATTTTAGTGTCAAACTTTTTTAACAATTTGCGAGATCTAATTTTTTGGCGAATAAGTCCGTCTCTTCTTTCAAATCCAGTGACTTGTGCTGATGCTTCCGTTACCAATTTGACATGTCTTTCGACAGTTTGATTGTGGCATGGATGGTGTAAACTTAAAGGTTTCATTCGACAGTCTTCAATTTTAGAATCGGACAAATGTCTAATAGCTGGAGGTTGTTGCTGACAAATTTCCAAATCAGCCAACTCATAGTATGTGTCTGCTTCCAAGTTTAAAGTAGGAAGGTGAAATAAACGAACTGAGGTGTCGTTCTTGCGAAGTGAAAGAACGTGATTCACGCCCTTGTCTCGTTCAGCTTGATCGTCATCTCCTAACATTGCGATCAAAATGCTTTCTGGATGGCCAAAATATCCATTTCTTTGAACAACATTTTGAGCTACTTGTCGAAGATCTTGATTTGTCAGACTGTTAATTCTTTTGATCAAGTTGAAAAAAACTTTAGAACCATGTGTTACTTGGTTGTATAACTTGATTTCAAACCAAGTGGGAAAATAAACAGTTAAACAAAAGTTAACTAAAATTTCCAAGCTCTGAGGTGGTTCATCAAGTGACACGTAATACCGCAAAATTCTACAACCCAAAGTCAACCATCTTGAATGCACCACTGGGCCAACTTCCAAATATTGTAGATCATCATCACAATTACCAGTTATAATTGCCAAACAGATTTTGTAAGCGTAGTATTGATCTGTACCCAGGTTATCAATGACATGAGGTGGAAGTTTTGGAAAAGAAGAAATAGGGACGAACACTTGCTTAAACTGAGTAACTGGCCAACTTGATACAGGACCCTGTATTTTTTTACCTATTGGTCCGGCAAATGTATCTGGACCACTTGTTGCCCCATCCAAAGCAGTAAACACATGTCGCAAGAGAAGTTCATTTGTGTGTAGTAAACACACAACCCACTGAAGAGGTCTGTGTAATAATTCTTCTAAACTTCGAATGCATCCATTGTGTTTGCCGGTCATAGAAGCAGTACCGTCAGTGCCAACTATTGCAAGCTTGCCTTCCAGTTCCGTACCACTGAAAGAATCAAACAACTTTTGGGCAATTGTTCTACCTTTGCCATCTTCAGGAGAAAAGTGAGTAAGGTAATAACTTCCTGGCTCACCAACTACTGTATAATGTTCTTTCAGTTGAACAGACCGATAATGCTTCTCATTTGGACCTTGTGCAACTATTTGGGTTGCATCTTTGCGGCCATCCAAATACACTGCGTTCACCAATCCAAAGTTTTGTTGCTCTTCGCTCCGGATTTCGTTTCGGCATCTTTCACGCTCTCTTCGTAGTTTACTACGATCAATGATGCGTGTTTTATCATCTTCAGTAACTAAACCAACATCCACTAGGACACTGTTAGCAATTGCAGCAGCTGCTCTATCCGACAGCTGGTAGCGTTCACAAATTCTGGCAAGGTTTGGCCATTTTTTGCGATTTTGAATGGATGGATTTGGCATTTCCGCTAAGAACTGAGAAACTGCAGATGATTGTGATGTGTCTGTGCTTGTTGATGCCAAAGATTCGGACTCCGAGACATAATCAGTAGTTGACAGAGTAATAATTTCATTTTGGCATTGTGAACATGGGGCATTGACATGTGATTCTGAACGTCGTATAAATTTTTGGTCAGATGAGGTCAAAGGCAAAGCTACATCTAAACATTTTCCAATACGCCGACTCTTTTGATCTTCATAAAATACAAAATCTTCATCAGTCATTCGCAACTTGTGGTCTTTTTCCAAACGTCTTCGTTGTTCATTGTCATTGCAAAACACGTCGAACAACTTATCTATATCTGACAAGAACTCCGCTTCTTTTTCCACAAAAGATGCTCCACATTTTTTCTTGGGATACCGATCAAGTTTGCTGAAAGCTACCACCAGTGCCTGTACTTTTTTAGATATAGTTAAGTAATGTAATGGATAAACATTACACCACACCCATCTGTCATGTATTTCTTTAGCAACATCATTTGCAACGTCCACAGTTTTAAAATTTTCGAATTGGATGATCCTCTCTAACACTTGACATTTGGTAGGTAGTATACCGGATGGAAAGCTTTTACTTCCAGTGAAAGTGTATCCACTATGTAAAACTTTAACGTTGCTTGCACTTCGCCTGGTTGTCATAGCTATAAACTACGGTGGTTATCAAGTTATTTCATTAATAGTACTAAGCACCTAATTACTTATATACAAAGAAAAAAATCTTTAAAAATTTGTAAGGATTAAGTAGACGTAAGCCTACGTCTACCTAATCCTTAAAAACAGCTATGTTACACCTGCCAAAACTAGTTTTTTGACTGTAACTTTTTTTATGATTGAAATAGACAAAAAAGTCCTCTTAGCACTCATAGAAACATGATAATTCTGCAACTTCTGAGCTATAAATCAGGTCTCTACGACAAGCGGTTATCAAGTAACATGATTTTATGGCCATTTTACCCCCGCGACCAATGTTTGGGGGGGTAGCCAGCCCATGGTAGGTGGCAACTGGCTCAAGTCGATTTTTTTCTATTTTTATACCATTTGCCAGGATTTCCAAACTACACTTTCTTGAATTTCCAAAAAAAATTTTTTTCACTCCACCCTACTGCTTGGTGCTTGTTCGAAACCATCTTGCAAATTTTAGCCTAGGACGCAACCACATGACCAGTGTTCGAGCTGTTCCCCCAGATCATGCGATTAGGATCGTCGTAACAACACTTTGTTTGCTCCTCGAGCAATTGTCCATCTATTGAACATACGTTAGTAAATATTGACAGAAAAGTTTATTTCATAAATAACATGTCCAATGACAAATAATGAAAAAAGAACAGCACTACAAAGAAATCAGTGAGTTTGGGTCATATTGTAGTTAGCTGCTACATTAAACAGAAAAAGCCCATTGGTTGGATAAATGTCACAGCGCCAGCTAACTGATGACTCTCCAATGGTGCATCGAAGTATTTGACATCACAACGTACAGTTTTTAGAATAAAACTAATTTCTGGATTTTATGCTGGGACCAACACTTATAAATTATATCCACCAACTAGTAGATTCCAAAACTGATGCTGATGGAACACTTGAAAAAGAACTACAATTAAGTTATTTGGCTCGAATGCTTTCTGCAGCGAAAATGAAAGTTACTGCTTTCCATATTTGGTCAGGATTATTAATTGCAAAAAATTAACCAGACCTGAGCAGTGAGCACCTCCGAAAACAATATTGACAAAAACACAATTTTGAGGTAATGCGGTTTAGTAGCAATTAACAATCATTTGCTGGGAATTTTAAGATCTTTGAAAGGTTTAAAAAACTATAATAGCAATAGTAAAGGATTGCTCTTGGTACTACACTTACAAAGAAGAATTACACTGTAGCCCTGTTTTCGACTTAGCTACTCATAATGTACTGTATATTTGAATTTACTCGAATTAATAATGTATCTTTGTTAAATACTGATACAGCACACAAAATACCAAAGGTTGGAAATAAAGTAAATATCTTAAGGAAAACCTAAGCATAAGTACCTTCAAATTTCCAGGCCTAATCGCAACTTATATTAGCTAATGCACAGTTACCCCCAATTGATATATTTCCGTACCAGCTCTTAAGAGCTTCAGCAGTGCAACATCACAAACGCAAAATTTCAGAAACTTAGCAATTATTGCAAAAAAAAACAACAACTCAAAATTGAAATTCACGCACAACAGAAAAAGTATGATAGTCCAATACATTAAAGTGGTAAGATAAAGCAGAAGATTCAAATCATAAAAACCCACAATTTTAACTTTTTAAGTTACTGTGCAATATTAAAAATACACCCAATGGCTAGTTTTTACCCTGTAAGTTTTAACTTATAGCTAGCTGTTAGAGGGGTCACCTTGTATTCAAGTACAACTTCTTAGTCGCAACACCTAAAGCATGATTACGAAGATAAATACTACCGTGCTACTTCGTAGCAAGAATACCCACACTACGACTTTTGATTAAAACACTTTGGTTGTGAACTTAAATGGGTTTAAATGTGAAAAAAGGAACTACAATAGCAGAAAGATTTATATGAACTTATTGAAGTAAATATTTAAAAGCAAAATCGACATTTTTTTAGCTCCACAAAAATAGAAAATCTTGATTGAAATTAAGCAATGAATTTTACACGATTAGTAATGGCGTTTCATAAGTTAGAACAAAAATAAAAATCCTTGCAATTAATACTTAGTTTTTGAATAGGAGTTGAAAATTTTCTGAGTGATTTTGATTGATCCATATTTATCCTCCACTCACGAGGAAGCGACGGTAGGTTTTTATTTTGGACGAATCCTCACCCGCTTAGGAGTTGACCATTTTCCAAGTTTCCGGTTAATGTTTGACTTCTTCCCACGTAAATTTGCTGCTTGTTCGCCAAGCAGATATAATCATCGCGAAGCGTCTTATCCATGGACGCAACAACATGACCAGTGTGCGGGTTAAACCCAGATCATGCGATCGGGGTCGTCGTAAAAACGATGCCTTTACCCTTTCGGCCACGCTGCCGACGAATTTTTCTTCCAACATAATTTCATTCGCATATTTTACTTCCTTAATTCTTTGGTAGTAATTACTTACAAACAATGTGAAATACATGCTTCTGAGTCCTTAAATAATACTTAAAAAATTTAAAGTCGCTAAGAAATGAGCTAAAACTTTTTTCCGGTCAAAAATTAAAAATTTTTTTAAAGATTAAACGAGTGCAAAGATCAAACATTAACATCAAACAAAAAGCAGTGTCATATTTACAGAAAAAAAAACAGACAACACAGCACTAGGAAAGTGTAAGGACGAAAACACATACAAAAATACAATGGCGTAACAGTGGAAATAACCTAACCTACTGTATCAAAACTGTAAGCCAGTAGTTCTTAAACTTGTTGAAGGTACCGAACCCCGCAAGTTTTGTGGGCATTCATCGAACCTTTCGTTAAAACTCAACATATATTTGTTAACTAACTTTAGCCCAAAGTAAACCAAGCAAGATCGTAATATTCAAAGAAAACGAACAAATATTTCAATGAATATTTACAAATCAATGCGTTTTACCTCACAATGCTCATTGCTCAATTACAGATCTGTGTAAAACAATGCTGATTATCACTTGCCGTTTGATTGTGTAGTGATTCTGTACACTAATTGCACCGTATGTGAAACTTTCAGCTGTGTGCATCAATTGACGCGCACGATCGTTTTAGTGTTGTAAAAGACATTGTGATTGCCATACACATAGCGTGTGTATACTTATCCTAATCTTCGCTGAACCCCTGATATTGACTCATCGAACCCATTTTAAGAACCACTGTTGTAAGCAGGTAGTAGAAACTTAACTGAGTTTTTGTGCGCCAAGTTTTCTTGCCATACAATCCTTCAAGAAGCTTTACATTCGACAAACCTAGTTACAGATTCGATCTTTCGTCCACTGTAGTAAATACACTAAACACAAGACAAAAACGAGGTAATTTCATCGACATAACACGCACAAAACGTACTTTGCAATTTTGTTCAGCATAAATCAAAAAAAAAACAAAAAAAAAACGAAAGACATGCCAATAATAGCGTTCTTGAATCAACCGAACCAAAGCAAAAGTTAAGACTGTATAGTACTTCTACGGAAACTCTTTAACGCAGTTGGCACCGAGATTTTGTCCGCAGTCTTCAAGCACAAATACGAGTGTGTTAGGCACATTATTTTTGGCTCTTGCTCAACTTGTATGCACGGCAAGAGTCCCAAACTCTCCACGGCAAGTGCACAAAAACGCTGCAACAAAAATCGGTAAAAACACATAACAATCGTTAGTCTTCTACTACTGCAAAAAAATGTGCGAAGTGTGACTAGTATCACTCAACTTGCAAATTTCAACCAACCATAAAAGCAAACGTGATACAGCAGCGTGACAAGTCTTGTTTATCAGACTTGGTTCATTCATACAAATTTTCGCAAATTTTGCAAATCACGATTCCTAAATCTGCACATTTTGAAAGAATTGTAATATACCACGAGGAAGAAACTTTGAAATACTGGCTTTTTGACGTCAGCAATTAGTCAAAACTTACAGTATTACTAATGGGGTCTGTGGGCATAGTGCAGTTGGTAATGCGGGGTTGTGTAAACCCACCCCTTCCGAAAGTTGGGGTGTGGAGAAACTCCATGGAGACCAAGCAGTTGGGCCATATTTCGGGATCTGGACGAGTGATTTAAGAAATAAAAACGGTTATGCGTTGGATAAGTAGTCAATAACGGTGCAGACTCCTGATTCGATTGGCAACTGGCAATACGTCGTGTGTCTTTATGCGTTTAACGTTTAATTTTGAAATGCAGCCAACCGTTTATTTCTCAACTGCAGCCAAATTATCTCCGCACGGTGGTAGCTTACCCTCACGAAAAACTGAGGCCCGACACTTGACATCCATTCGTTACCTTATGAGTGAATCTTTTGTTTACTTTGACCAAAAATTCGGCATGCCCTACCCTTACCAGTGTACCTCAAGTCGGCAGCGTGGCAGAGACGATTAAAAACGTCGTTTTTATGACGATCCCGATCGCAAGATCTGGGTTCAACCCGTACCCTGGTTACGTTGTTGCGTCCGTGGATAAGACGCTTCACGATGATTAACTCTGCTTGGTGGCTTTGAACAAGCAGCAAATTCAGTGGACAAGAATTCGAAGAAATTCAGAGGAACATTGGATCACTGAAAACTCCTAAGCAGCAGGTGCGGATCGTCCACTAGTTAGCGTCTGACGCTGTACGGTGACAGGAGGATAAATAATTAAATAAGCACTTCAGCAACAACAACACCTTATATGTACTAAATTTGTAGAATACACAAAGGATAAGCTAGTTTGCCCGCAACTGTGCGACAAGAGGACACCAGGTCTAAAGAGTGCCCCTGAAAGGACATTTAAGTCAAGTTTTTCATTGTTGACCAAAATCTTAGGATAAACCTGAAATATATTTTTACCGAATTTAAAGTTCCTACGTCTTGAAGATATTGCAGTTCAAAATTAATAATTTTCTTCTTTACTCTAGTTTTGCCATTTTGCCAGTATTGTGACAGAAGTTTTGAAAAGTTGGCATGAATTTACTTGAAAAGCAGCTAATTTACAATATTCTGATCCTTTCCTTTTGTTTTGGAAACAAAACTACCAAAAACACTTATTGAGAGTCACCAACATGCTGTAACTTTTTGAAGCTGGTGTGATTTTTAGACTCAGAGTAGCTAATAATTTAAAAGCATGAATATGTCAAGGAATTCGGATTTATCCGGCCACAAAACAGTCATTATAATATTTAATCGTTTGCGTTCTATCTGGCCTAAAGGCTACCAGCGCGGAAGCCTAAGGAAGCGTCACCAGAACGGCGACTACTTAAAAACAAGCAATGCGAAAAAGTTGTCTTTCCGCAGGAATCGAACCTGCAGCCTTTGGATTACCGGTACACTACCACTTGAGCTAGAGACGACGTCTCCTCGCATGCTTAACATCATAGAATAAGTAATGTTAGCAATTGCTAGGTCCAAGAAACAGAGAATTGAACTTGCGATCTGCGAGTTAGCTGCCACCTGTCTACTAGCAATGATCGAGCCTCCACAATGTTCCTTTAATGCTGATGTTCAGGATGAATGATGACTGATGATGATGATCGAGTATCTACACAAAGTCTACACATATCCTTCGACTGTTTCCTTCGCTACGCGGTCGTACTCGCACTGATCTTGGATGGAGCAAACTTGCGAGAGCAGAGGACATGTCAGCAAATGCTAAGATGTATCTTCTGAACTTCCGCATTTGCATTTGCGTAATAAGAAGCTGTGGAAACCCCACTTCGCCAAAGTACTCTTTGTTCTCATGACTCCAATGCAAAGTCTTTTGAGGCATCGCCAGTTTTTCCAGGAGGCTTGGTGTCCTGGTTCCAGGGATTCCGTTGGTTCAATAGAGAGCCTTCCCGGGGGAGAACGTTGTAGCTATTTCTTCTAAAGGTCCAAATGTGCTTCCTACATGGGAATGTCATGGGGAGAGGTTGAACTTAGAAAATTATTCCTTGATTTGAGACGCTTTTTTGCTGCTTTTTTCCATAAAACAAGTGTTTAGAATTAGGCTCGATCTTGCGTCGTTCCATTCTACTGGCCACTTCTCGACGGATGTCAGGGGAAGTAACTCCAGCCAGGATATATAGACAGTTGGCCTTAGTTGGTTTCAGGCATCCAGTGATAATGCGACAACTGTTATTCAGGACAGAATCGACATGTCGAGCAAGTGCAGAGCGTGATCAAACTGGGCAAGTGTGCATGCGTATTCCGCAGCTGACAAACACAAAGCAAGTGCAGATATTCTTAAAGTATGTGGGTTACAGCTTTGGACATGCTTTCGGAAGGTCAGGGAGCGATCAAGAGCTACACCGAGAATATGAGGAGTGCAAACTTCCCAACGAAACTGGTCGGAAAGCATCTTTAAGGGAGTGAAGCATCCAGCCAATTGCAGTAGTTGGAAATAGCTAAAACTGGAGTCTCAAATATTTGAAATTTTTTGCTCTCATATTGAAACTGGGAGATTTGAGTTTGCGTAATTCAAGAAAAATAAAAAAATTTTGGAAACCCTGAATCTGTCCTCTCTGCTTGAACTTCTAGGGAAAAAGAGAGATTTAATAATATTTACCCTTTCAGTAACATCACATGACCTATCCAATTTCGGTATACAACTCCCTTTTTCTGGAAATTTAGGCTGGGAAAACAAACTCAAAAGTTTCCAAAAACTTCTTTTGGGGGGCGGGTATCTCTTTGTATTTGTTGAATATGTTTGCAATCGCAGGCACAAAATTACAACAGAAAAGTTCAAAACTTATATTTCAATTTTAGTTATTGCCACTACCGGAATTGACTAGAAGCTTCACCGCCTTTAAGCTTGTAGTTTTTTAGGTGTTAAAGCTTAGGTGTTTCTACTACGGTAAAATAATGTTCTTCAGCATTTGGTTAAGCTAAAATTTTATAGTTCGAGTGAAATGCAAACTATTACGGTAATCAGTAAACCCTGTGCAAACCAGATACCGGTCGCTGCATCTTGGTAATTTTGCGCGCTTCTTCGCGAGTGGTTGCTTACAAAATTGCAAAGATGCCAATTGTGCGATGCGTTGCTTCCAGTCTAAAAGTTGTTCGGTATGGAAGTATGGAATGAAACACGGAAGAAAATTTTAGTATGGAATGGAATATGGAATGGAAGATTTCTAATATGGTATGGAGATTTTTTTGATTTCTAGTATGGTATGGAAATGGAATAGAAGAAAATTGACAGTATCGAATGTGAAAAAATCATCTTCCATTCTATTCTATACCACCGTCCACCAAGCCTTGTTTGAAACTTGTGTTTTTTTTTTGCTGCAGAGTGTACACTTTGCATTATTATGCATTCATACATCCATACAAACTAAACACAAACTAAAAACCATTAAAATTAGAGCACGAGAAAAGCAAGGCAAAATCAATCTACAAGCCTTTTGTCGTTCTTTTTTCTACTCTGTACCAGACTATACTATTAGTTACCTGAATAGTTGAATAACCATCTGCCGTTAATGAGAGGAAATTGTTGACTGGTGAAAATTTGATCTTGTTCCTGCAAGCAATACAAGAGTAGAAATTTGCTAAATAGTAGTTTGTTTTTTTTGGAACGAAAGTGTTCAGGTAAAAGGAAGACTTGATTTCACCAGTGTAAAGTGTACAAACTTGTTGTAGTTATTAATGAAACATCTGCAATCACTAGCCACTTCATACTGTCTAATCAATTAAGTGTACGCTCGTATGACTAATGTCTTGTATTTTTTGAGCAATTTGAACATTCAAATGTTTAGATGTACTTTTATTTCAAAAAATTAAGTTCTTGGTAACGATACATCTTTCTAACGGACATTTTTAAATAAGTTCATTTTATATTTGCATTTGCAACGTTACTGTAAAGTGCTACTTAATTCTGGACATGGCAACACCAAAAATGAAACAAAAACGTTCAAAAACTAATTAAAACACCATCCAAAGTACAGTATTACTTTTTCGAATTCTCTGGGCCAAATGTTCAATGGCGGTGCCATTTCGTTAACTTGCTATTGTGGTATGACTCTAACAAAGCATTTCCACTTCTACAACTTTAGAGCACAGCTATTTTTAGCAGCAATGTTGGCAGCTGTTCTAGCTGCCAATCTGCACAGCGGTTGTTTTTATGATGACTCGACTCGGTCCGTTAGCAAAAAACTTTAAGTTTCTGATTAAACAATTTACGTATTTTTGTCGAACTTATTATTAATAAATTGATCCAAGAACACAATTGTTCGAGAGCATAATTTTTTTCAGCACCACATATTATAGCGGCATGTGCTACAAAATGATAACCGAACTAGAGCTAAACTATTAACCAATGAGATTAAAAATTGCTTTTTCTTATATTTAGGACCTATTTTTCAAAATAATTTAAAAAACAAATTTTACCAATTGTAATATTCTAAAATTGTCTACATGGCAAAAAAACTCTGTTGTTTTGCAAAACCATGAGTAGAAACTGGGCAATGTGAGTGCCCGAATGAAACGTTTTGAACTCTTTCACTATTGCACCACAGTAAATAGTATTGGATTATTTATTTACAGCCTTTAATTGAATACCTTGTGAAAACGAACTTCGCTGACTTAAGTAGGTAGATCTTCGTGCACAGTCATCGAGCAATATGTTAATGTCGGAATACATGGGCTGCCTTTTCCGTAATTTCCTGAAAAATATTTTCGAAGTTTATTGTTACGTTTGATAACATCACACCGTTTTTGATCAATTAGTGGTCGAGTGGATAGAGCGGTTGCCGCTTGAACAGTACATTCGGGTTCGATTCCTGGTCGGGTCGAATTTAAGACTATGCGGTCGAAACTACGTTTGAAGGTTCGATTCCTGGTCGGGTCGAATTTAAGACTATGCGGTCGAAACTACGTTTGAAGTCACATAGATTTCTTCCGCATGAGGGGATTGACGGAATGGAGGGCTGGGAACATGGAAAGTAATGTCACCGGTAAGAACCTCCACTAATTCAGCACTTGTTTTCTGACTTTCTTCAGTTTTGCCTCAGCATAATGGCGGGTTTTTGAAATCTCAAAACTCATTTTTGCGCGCATTTTTTTAGTTTCTGACTCAATCACTTTCGAAACCTCTTCTCGTGCTCCTCAGCGATTAAGTTAATGATCTATTATTGCTGCATGTCTCCTGCAATTGCTCCACAGCTACGGGAAGGCTGTACGTCAGTGGATGGATAGCGAGTTATACCACCCCCACAAAGCGCAGCCCGGAAATGATGGAACTCCCAGACTCTTCAAAAGTCGAAAGATAAAATTTTCCAATTTAAGTCATCCTGGACCCACCAGCAATCCAGTTCAGCCCGCAGCTTGGCAAGAAATTGCGTTAGCATGACATTCGTTGCATGGTGAAGTCATGCGACACACCTGCCTTTGTCGTGCGTGACGCGGCGCACAGCATCCCCGACAACTTTGAACCATTCGTGTGTTGCATTAGCACCCTTGTGGTGGCGAGAACCAATGGAATCAAATGGGCCAACGACGCCCAAGAGAACTCCTGAGCCTCAATACAAATCTATCTTTAGCTTCACACTTTCTATTTTCGACCTTTGGTCCAGACCCTGAGGAGTGACCCGACTGTTGGGTCACTGCGGAGTTCCTCTGCACCTCCATTTCTCAGAATAGGTCGGGTACCACCACCACCACAAAAAGTTGAAAAAAAAGAAAATGGATATCCAAGGAAACGAAGACCAAAGAGTCTGCAGGTATTCCCAATTAGGTCCAGGGTCCAGAGAGGGTCCCAGGGAGATGTCATACCGTTTCTCTGCAGCTTTTGATTAACATTGCACAAATGTACACCCTTCACCTTAGGAAAGCATTGATTTACAGTTCCTGGGCGGCGGAACAGAAGTGGAGTTGGGAGGATCTCCAACAGCACACTGGGCGGACCTTCAACGCAGCAGAGGCAAGCAGTCTGGGGGACTGGTGTTGTTGCCTGCTGCCGCAAGGCAAAGCAACGATTAAGTTGTGATGCCAGCGAAGGTTTGAACCTCGGCATTGATCTGCCTTCAGGGAGCCCTGATAGTCCAGGATTTGCAGTCACTTACTGGGAAGGAGGGGAAAGCACGCATCACTCGGTTTTACTTCCTCTCCTTACCAAGATATTTAAGGAAAAAAGGTGATTGACGGGAGCGATCCTATCTCGAAAGTCTTCCACCAGCATCCGAATCGTGCTTAACCTTCCCAACTTTCATCGCTTTGTGGCTCACTATCGTCGATATCATGGACAAGTGCATGCACAATATGTGCATCGGAAAGAGCGACCTTCTGCAAGCACATGGGATGCCCGAATCGTTAAACAACATGTCGCTCATGATGGACAGTTGGAACCACTGAAATCTTCCACAAAAACTGAGTACACGTCACTGTGGAACACCACCTGGGAGAAAATTGGCTGCTTCCTACCCACGACCAGCTCTTTAAACCGTCATCTCCAAAACAAGAACTTCTCGCTTTACACTCCCTAGAAGTGCCGCAAGAAGTCCTCTACATTCCTCTTATCCCATCTGAAGTGCACAATCTCCTTTGGCAGATAAACCCATGATGAGATTATCAAGTCCCAACTGAACAAAGCAACCCCTTATTCAAGCCGAAACGTAGCGCTCCGACCAGCTACTAACCAATCGTCTTTACTCTCCTTAGTAGCCACTTTCTCTTCACGTCTCTCTCACTCTTACACTCAGCTAATCGGTCTCGGCAGCCCCCCTTCCCTTTGGCGTAGTACACAGCCTATACCTTAACATCGCATCAAATTCCCAAAACGTAGGCTCTTGTGCAGACCAGCAACTCAGGTTGTCCCACCACAGCACATGACTTTTAAGTGCATAGTGTCGTACTTACCAGGGGTGATGGAGTACCCGACTGCCAATGCCCACACTTTGGATGGTGTGAAAATGACCACTTCTATTTCCATGGTTCTCCATATTCCCCACCCACCCAGGGAGCATTTGTGTGGCGTAGGATTTTCTGTGGTGTAGCATTTTCGCAGCAATATGCTTTCACCCGAAGAAGGTTTTGTCAAGTTGGCAACAGCGGTAATATGTTTTACAAATGCTTCATTTTGAAAGTCTACTTAGTTAGTTCCAAAAGTCGTAATGCGACACAAATCAAAAACTTCATTACAGCTAATTAATCGGTAACAATAACTTAACATAAAGCATTATAAAAAAAAAATTGAAATCACGGAACTGGAGATACTTACTGTTTTACCAGCTCCTTGATTACATCACGTGCATAGCCCATGTCGATGACTTGCAGCACAACTTCAGAGTTCATTGCACGAAAATACTCGCGATTGCGTTGTAGTTGTTGAGCCTACGCACAAGCAAGATTGGTTGATTCCAAGAAGAAATGTTCAATTGTTCATCAAGTCAATGGAAGGTTCCATTTACTGTACTATTGCAAAATGTGCTACAACGCTTTAAAGAAGAAGGGTGGCGACACACGTTTCAAATTGCAAATACAATGAGCTGCAACCAACATTTCATGAATTTCTAAATAAGACTATCTTCAGTCTTTGTATTTTCGCAGCAATCTTTTTCGGAGATAATAGCTGGTAGCCCTCTAATGAGACGAAATGAGCGAGACCCAAAGAAACAACTGGAATATATTTTTGGAAGTGATTTCGGTGTTTTCCATATATATGCAGCGCAACTGAATGTTTTTTGAACAGTAATCAATTAACCATAATTTGCATAATATATTACTTGAATGAAAAATAACCAAATACAGTCATAATATTGTTATGAGTCCATCACATTAATGGAAAATGTACAGCAGAGACACATCCGATCAAATAGCAACTACAACATGTTTGCATTATCAAAATTAAACAATTTGATTTGAGCGCAGTAGACATTAAATGCCGGATGTTACCAAACAGGACCTTCCGTTACTCTTGGCAAGCCAATCTTTGCAGTAACATAGTTACATAGCAACCGTTACCGTGCATGAAAATCGAATAAACATTAACAGCTAAAGTTAGTTTCGGCCGAAAGTGGTTAATCGTTGCTCAAAAGCAACTGCCTGAAAATGAATTTGAAAGCGGCAGGGACCAATAAATTTGCTAAGCTATTCGACAACGGTTCAGGGTTAGTGACGTAACACAAATTGCAGCAAGTTGGGAAAGCTTTTTTTTGTAAGGTATTTGGTTTGCGTACACGTAGTCAGAGCCTTTTTGATGATTCTGTCGATTGAACAGCAGGTTCGAATATAGTGCGAGACGACTTGTCCGCTCTTGCTTCAAAGCCAATTGTTGCCACTCTAGTGAACTTTAGGCTGAAACGAAGGAAAACCATCATAAAAAGTCAAGTTTTTCAAGTTGTTTTTATTCTTAATGTACTCTATAATAATGACAAGATTTACCGCAGGATCTGGAAGCATCTGTGAGGAAGAATGGCTTTGGTTAGATACGCCGCGTAACACTTCACGAGTAATTCGACGCTGTGAGGAAACCTGGTAAAGGAAATCCGGACCCTTTTGTTGAAGAAGATATTCGCACCTTAAATAATACAAACTTGTACAATTATTCTTGTGTATAGGAAGATATTTTCGATTGGTCAAATAGATTTAAAAAGCAATCTTCAATGCGAATCAATCCAAAATTGGTACTTAAAACAGAAGCATTTTAAACACCGCAAAGGTACAATGCAATTATGCAAAATCAGTAAAATTCACAGCAAATAACATATTGTACAAGTTAAAAAATAAATAAATGAAACACAAAAATGGTTGCACTGGATGAGACGCTCTTCTTTCAGTAAAGAAAAAACGCTTGAAATGAACAAAACACTAAAAATTTGAATATAAAATAGATCATACCTAGCAGCTTCAGGAGTATTGGTATATAACTAGCTTATTAAACAATAGTCATATGAAAAGTAGCACAACCAATAATGCAAAATGTAGATTCACAGCTTGAAAATAATTTGCATGAAAAAAATAATGCTCTGGTCCAATAAAATTACGGATTGGCGATGCACCATTCCATTAGCCAACCATTGATATACAAAGAAACACAGCAAAATTTAACTTACTTTGGAGAATACTTGGCGTGCTCCACCCAAGGGTTTTTGCAACCCCAATCATTAATCCACAACCTACAGTTGAAGCACACGCAAAGATCCTTTTTGCCAATGAAATGAAACCCGGATTTTGCTAGCTGGGTTGGCGTTGCGCGGACAAGGCTGAAAGGCCAGCGGGAATCAAAACTTTTCACTCTTCTCGTTTCGGAAGACATGAAAGGATTTTTTGCAAAAGCGCAAGGAAAGTTTTGGCGCAGCGTAATCTGCAAACAAAAGTTTTACAACCAAATTAGATGCACGTTAGCTGACAACCAAACGTAAGTACCAAATAAGATAACAACCAAAGTCACCGATGTATTCGTTTGATATGCAAGCTGCATCAATATTCTGAAACAAATTTGTTAGAGCATTACATGCAAAAACCTCAATCAAGACTTTTGACTCTTCGAAAAAAGTTTAAAAAATATTATTGTAGCTGGATTTTTATGTTGTTGGCGCACATATAGCTGAAATGCATATTAAATTCGTAATGCAAAATAAATAAAATTAAATTTGGCAAATGCAGAAACGTTGACAAAAAGTAAAATTTAGCAAAATTGCATTTGCAATTGGAGCAGCAATGCGTTAATGACGTCATAATATCTAGACAGGTACAGCTCAAAACATATCCGGCGGTGAACAAAACTTTTTTTATGTCCAAATATGACAACATAAACATGCAACTAATTTGGGGGTTCCCTAGGGGTTGGTACCCCCAAACCATGTCAAAACACTTCTCTCTTAAATATCTATTGATTAAAAAAAACTAG
The DNA here is from genome assembly GCA_963965965.1 of Trididemnum nubilum. Lineage (NCBI taxonomy): Eukaryota > Metazoa > Chordata > Ascidiacea > Aplousobranchia > Didemnidae > Trididemnum > Trididemnum nubilum. The sequence goes on from OZ014486.1 coordinate 19,337,013, forward strand.
CACCATAGCTTAAGCCCTTCAAAAAATTTATTTTTGGAGCTCCATTTGAGGCGGTTTCGAGAGAAAGCGGTAGAACCCTCATACTACGGTCCGCGACATCCTGACGCGACCGACCTGACGCGAGACAACTCACCCCGGGAATCCTGACGCCAGGGACATCCTGACGCTAGGGACATCCTGACGCTCGGGACATCCTGACGCCAAAAGCTCCAAACTTTTGCGCTCTGCTTTTTTTCTTTTTCTTCTTTTCGCTTTTCCGCGCTACGCCACAGCTACGCTTTTAACGATTAACGTTCGATTATTGTGACGTAAGTATAATATTTTCCGTTAATTGCAAACTTCATACGAATCTCTGTTTTGCAGAAACAACTCAAAAACGAGGTGTATTTTTGCGACAAAAATCGAGATGAAATCAAAGTCGAGTTAGCGAATGTGTAAAATCGCTGGCGATAAGTTTCAAACGATGACCGAATGCCGCAATTGAAAGTAATATATGTTTTGCTCTTATTAAACGACCACGTAGATATTTCATCAAATCAAAATCAAATCTTTCATTATACTCGCTGGATTACGCCGAAGCGTGTAACGAGTTGGCGAAGCCCATCTCCGCGTCATTGCGCCCGGGCAACACAGCTCCTTTCGAAGAAATGTCGCAGCGGTGGTGAGCCGTTGGCAACACTGTGTCCGATTTGACCGGCCCGAGATTTGAACCTCAGACCTCCCGCTCCAGAGACGAACGCGTTACCGCTTGACCAACTGGCCGGTACGTAGATATTTCATAAACAATAATATGCGTGATTCATTTACAAAGAAAAATGCTCTGAAAGGAATTGTATGTTAAAAGAAAATCGTAAAAATATAATTCAAAGTCAAGTACTGCAAATCGAAATTAATTAATGCGGCGATTAAAATTTAGTATTTTTGCCTATTATTATTGGATGACCACCTAGCAATTTTATACGCATTTTCATAAAAAAATTGTTGGTTTTTGGTCAGCAATAATTTGTCGATAGACAACGTTTGAAAGCAAAGTTGAAATTACGGCCAAGAAGGAAAATAGATTAAAAATATTGTGCAATAGTTTGTAATTATCCAACTAATTACTTTCCCAATAGGTGGTTTATTTGGTTTTAACCTTAATAAATGGAGCCATTAGTTTTTGCAATCGCAGTTTTTAACTTTGAAAGAACAAAACAACACGGTCGCACGCTTCACATCAGCATGCCAAATTATCGTAATTTCTCCGCTTGCAAAATCAAAGCATTCAAACAATAACAATTTACTAATTTGGATAAGCTCCAAAATTTTCAGTTCATTAAAGAGTAAGATCACAAAAATGACAACAAGCTGCTAATCGAAATGCTATCGATAAATTATTGCTAACCAAAAACTAACAATTTTTTTTATGAAAATGCGTGTAAAATTGCTAGGTGGTCATCCAATAATAATAGGCAATAATACTAAATTTTAATCGCCGCATTAATTAATTTCGATTTGCAGTACTTGACTTTGAATTATATTTTTACTATTTTCTTTTAACATACAATTCCTTTCAGAGCATTTTTCTTTGTAAGTGAATCACACATATTATTGTTTATGAAATATCTACGTGGTCGTTTAATAAGGGCAAAACATATATTACTTTCAATTGCGGCATTCGGTCATCGTTTGAAACTTATCGCCAGCGATTTTACATATTCGCTAACTCGACTTTGATTTTATCTCGATTTTTGTCGCAAAAATACACCTCGTTTTTGAGTTGTTTCTGCAAAACAGAGATTCGTATGAAGTTTGCAATTAACGGAAAATATTATACTTACGTCACAATAATCGAACGTTAATCGTTAAAAGCGTAGCTGTAGCGTAGCGCGGAAAAGCGAAAAGAAGAAAAAGAAAAAAAGCAGAGCGCAAAAGTTTGGAGCTTTTGGCGTCAGGATGTCCCGAGCGTCAGGATGTCCCTAGCGCCAGGATGTCCCTGGCGTCAGGATTCCCGGGGTGAGTTGTCTCGCGTCAGGTCGGTCGCGTCAGGATGTCCTGCTTCGCTCATACTAAGTCAAAATGTATGTCTCTTAAATACCTACTAAAATAAACTAGCACCCTCTAGCTTAAGCCATTCGAAAAACTGATTGTTTTTTGGGGGAGAAGGGAGGTGATATAGCACTCTAGCTTAAGCGGTTTAAAAAATTGGTTTTTTGGTCCCCATTTTGGGGGGGTTCACGGGGTAGTGGTCCCAAAAAATTTAGGAGACGAAATTGCATTTGCAGCTCAACAACTTCACATAAAAATTAGATTTCGATGTTTTGTGGTTTAAAAGAGCGTGGAAGATTCAGAAAAAAGGACAAAAAAAGAGAAAAAAACTCATCGTGGCCAAAACTGGGTTGGTAGGTATGAAAGGTATCTTAACATATATAACCATGTGAGATATTTTTTACCGTACTTAAGCCGTTTTTGACTGAGACCGCTTTTTACGCCAAACTTTCGGGGCGGTTTTCGGGTCCTAAAGCTGAAGTTACGTGACTTATTCCTCTGAAATTTGGTACAAACAAACAACTTATTAATCTCAAACTGCTATCACAATTTCATATAGCTAGACCTAACCGTTCTCGAGTTATAAGCAAAAGTCTGAAACTTCGCACTCGGTAATTTGTAAACGGCCGAGTAAAAACAAAGAAACAAGGGACGCGAGCATTGGTCACTCCAAATATACGTTACCTGTTCAGACTTGCTTGGGCTTCGTGGTTCTCGAATTACCGTGCTTCTAATCATTTGCCTCTCTTCCTGGGATATAGGTACGTTCACGATGTTATTGCCTAGCACCATACTGCAACAACACATAAAATGCTGCTTTGTTGGTTCGTTCGAATGAATCAGGCACTCTGCGTCTGGCACTCTGAATCAGGCACTCTGCGGCTGTGTCCACACCAACGCAGAGCAACCTTTTTTCGGGTTCTTTTTGCAAGTTTTTCGTCAGGCTAGGGTACCACAACGAGTAGACTGCTTGGCCCGAATGGAAAACAAGCCTTCAGTGTCTTTTTCAAGGACACAAAGACGCATTGCAAGGCGGGAATCGAACCAGGGTCAGCAACCTGTTGATCATCAACCCGACGCTCTAGAACTATTGCCGCCTAAATTACTGCTGAAAATCATAATCCCTTTGAATACAAGTGGAAAAGTGCTTTTGTCATCACTTCTCGCGATGAGTAAAGAAATGGATTTAGTTTTCTGGGGCCGTATAATACAAAGTTTTGTAAGAGTTACTACATCGTAGGTTCTGTTTGTTGCAAAGTGCTTGCGACGTCGTAATCCTTTCGATGTGTTGCAAAATAACCCCTATTCTCAAAACAACAGCATTTTTTTTTCAATAATGGGATTAATGGACAGAAGTTTGATAAAACAGCCAAGCTATTATTTTCTTAAAAACATCGTTTAGAACCAAATTATATACTTGTATTCAGTGGTTTGTCATCGCAAGGACCTGCGCATGGGCGTAATCAGGAATTCGAATTTGGAGCGGCCCTGAAGCGAAAAGTCCAATCACGTAGTCGTTATGTTTCAGCTGATGCGAATTTCTCTGAACGTTCACTCGAATGTTTAAAATAATGAGCGATTATTTGGGGTCTGGAGACGGATTTCCAAGCGCTCGGGATAGTAACTTATTTCAGTTGCATCTGAGCTGTTACGCGCAAATCTTTGCTTGGCTACAATTAGGTAGCCTTAGGGCAAAGCTTCTACATTAGCAGGATTTAGTTTTTTTAATGCCTTGTTTGCGCAAGTGGTTTGCTCCAAAATTTTGCTAGCAACGTATGTTTTCAAGACAGCCAAATAATAAAACATTGCAAGAATTATGCGGTTATATACATATCAATACCATATTGGAATAACTTTTGTTGCAAACGGTACTTGGCAATAATTAAGACAAGCATTATAACATCATGTTTAAAAGTCATACAATATAAAATTTTGTGTATGTTTGTGAATATAATGTGTTATACGAATATGGCCCTATTTAAAAATATTTTTGAGAGCCTTTGAATTTTAGGACTAAAATACAGAATTTTTGAGCACATATAATTTAAAAAATGAGTTGGTTAGCTACTTGGTTCATCTTTAGAGTTGATAGGGTGGGGGGTGCCGCGGATCTAAGTGAACCACAAGCTTTTAAAAATGTTTCCTTGCAAATGATGATCGACAAAACATTCATTTTTCGTCGTATACAGTATTTCACAAAAAATTGCACCACATTCAAATTTTTGACGTTCAATATGAATGGCCTAAGTGGAAGCGGTACCCTTTTGCCGCTTCCACCTGTAAGGGTACCGCTTCCAGATCCCTGTGCTGCTAACATTACTGTCTTTAGCCCTCAGCACTACGTTACAAAGCAATGTCAACCATGCTGAAGAAAAATCTGCGCTTCAAAAAATCTAACCCTCCCTGTGTGAAAGCAATGACGCGAAATCGGGACCTGTTTATTTCCTTTATAATACGATTCAGCATACAGCACAAACTAAATCTGATCAGTTTAGTTACCTACCCGCAGGTTGGAAAATGGCTATCGTGCGGAATATCTCCCTGTATCCAGTTACGAAGCTTAACATTGCAAAATACGCACTGGACTCGCCCATCATTACCCAGATACACGAAGCCACTTTTGGCAAGATCACACGGGTCAAATACTTCGAGAAATACCGGCCAAGTATCAAAAGTTCGTCTGTCAAAACAAATAAAGAATTACTCAATCAATTGCGCAATTCGGTGCCCTCAATAATTTTTGATGATGACTGTAAGCTAGTCTTTTTTGTCTACCACCGTGCACGGTCAGCAGAACAATTTAAATCAGGGAGGTGCGGAATTGAAATATGACTTCCAGCAAAGGCAACTTCATTTTTTTGCTTAATGCTTTTCGGACAGAACTCTTAGGATAAATTTTCTGATTCGAAATGCAGTACTGAACCAATTACAAACCGTTCAAAACCGAGCATAAAAAAATAAAGTCTGTTACACAGTGACCCCATTTCAAATCAGATTAGAGAACGTACAGTTAAGTTCTTTACGTTTGTACGAAAAGCATATAACAAAAATATGTAACTTTTCTGAAAGTCATACTTGAATTTTTAAATAGGAACATGGAAGGAAAATCAGATGAAGCATATTCTTCTTTCGCCTTCATTCCTTTCAAACAAATCGAATCGTCCTGACGAATCGAAAGATGAACTAGCAGTAGGGGGTTGGCAGGGTGGTTTTTAGTAGCATTATGATTGTATAAGTAACCAAACAGCAATATCTCGACAAAATCAACTTGGAAAAACTTCATTGTCATTGTTTTAAGATGGCACTCAAAAATTACATTTTTTTCCTCATCGTTGACGGAAATTTTGTCAAGGCGGCAAGCATGCTCCACAAAATTTTGACATTGTAAGGCATGCGCACAGCCACAAAGGATGCCATTTTAAAAGATTTTACAGTCTATCCTCACAAACCAACTTCTCTGCGCTCTTGCCCAAACGCGTCAACTTTGCAGCATTCGAACTACCGTGAGTTATTTTAAGAGCATACCACAAAAAGGCATTTAAACACCAAAAAAAAAAAAAAATCCCATGGTAAATACCCTCACAAACGCAAGAAAGCACACTGCTAAATATGACTCAACAAAACCAACGATATTCAGTATACACTGAAACTATAGTCCTTTATGCCTTGCGGCAGACTACAGTAGTTTACTGCCTGAGCCACAAAGATGGGTAGCTGAAGGTTGTTTATTCTTTTGGAATTACTTTTCATCTTTGCTCTATTTACTTTGTTTTGAAAGGAATGGGATGAAGTTAAACATAACAATAAAAAAATAAAAGAAGTCACTACTCATTCAATATCAATCAGTCTTTCATAAAGTCAATTGCGTCAAAGCTGTTTGAGTGATCATTTACTGTTTCTGCAGGGTTTCCAAAATTTTTTCAAAAATTTTTGCTTGATTTTCAAAACAGGGACAACACTTTTCCGTAAAACAATATTCAGAATTGTTGCTTGTTAGCTTGTTTACAAAACTGAAGAGAAAAAGTTGCAAAAGCAGTTTTTTCTCTTTCTTGTCTTCCAACTTTTAATTTAGCTTAAAATTACTTTAAAGTGAAGATGCCAGGCGTCTTCCAGTGAGACTTTTCCTGTGATAAAAAGAAATGTTTTTTGTGTTTAGAATTACACTGGCTAAAACGGTGGTTCTCAAACTTTTCAAAAAAAAAAAAATACTTTGCAGTCACCTTACAATTTTTTCAACCACTCTCAGTCCCACGTAAATTTAAACATAAATTCTGGTTAGCAGTAATCCTAAATGCCCTCACCATGTCCTTGCTGTCGCCTCGCAGGCTTTGCGCATTTCATTCTATTTGTATTGTGGAATTATGCAAAAAAAAAAGGAAGAGAGCTAGTGTAGGTGAAAGGATATCTAGCATAAAATGCTAGTAGTATGTATATTAGGCAAACAAAGTAGCTACTACCAATTCCGGAAAAAAAAGCAAATGTGCACTTGCTAGTCTTTCAGCAATTCTTCTATGTTGGCTGTGTGTTGAATAAAGCTATAATTTGAGTTTGGGTTCGATATGGATCAGAATTAATAAAAAAGTAGATAAAAAATTTCTGTGAATAAATCTCCTTCCTAACAGATTTACTGAGCAGCATCGATATATAGATCTAACTAATTTCGTACCTTGATTCAAGCTGCCATGCAGTTTGCATACGGCGTATCAAAGATTTCTTCGCGGTCACCCTGAACTTGCATCGTGGACCTCTAACAGACCGCGGATCTTAGTTTGAAAACCACTAAGCTAAAATAACAGACATACAGTAGGTCTGTATTGACAACGGATGTTTGCATTTGAGGTAAAATAGCTAGTGGTGTAAGTAAATACAGTGGAGGTGGTAGAAGAACGTGAAAAGTGGGACAACATTTTGACCTCCTACTCATCTTCTCAGAAAGGCAGACAAAATAGCTGGTTTGGCCCTCAACTAATTACTTTTCAAACCACTTTTCCTTCTTTATAAATGTGCTGCAATTGTAAAGGTATCTAAACTGGAATATCGAGCTGTTTGATGATTGAATTGAATGTTCGCGTGAAACGAACAAAATCCATGAATCATTCCGTTATTTTCGTTTTTCGAAAGGGCAATTGGAAGATTGCAGGAAGAGCTCTAGTCGAATGTAAATGTTTTGAATGTACGCCGTGAACGTGACATACGACTGTGTCGAAACACGTTAGTATCTCTAGTTTAAGATTCCAAATATCGAAGTAAACTTTTCCAATTGGAAGATGATTCACAAAAAAGTAATCATAGGACGTAGCATATATGCCGGCGAATTTCTCCTTAAAACGAAAAATGGCATTACTTAACTCGATGGGAGCTTGCTGAGAAGCAATCTCAGTGAACGCATGTTGAACAATGAGATTCTAAAAAAAAACTCGGTTTCCCGTAAGAAATTAATTAGAAATATCTTCTGGAAAAAAAAGGTTTTGAATTTCAACATTGTCAATATATATAATTGACAACATAGTGACTGATCATAATAAAAAAAAAACATCCTATCCAAGCCTAAGCCGTTGAATATTTGTCTATTAAACAACTGCTGACATTAAAAAAAACTAACGCCCTGGCTTGAGCGTTTCAAAAAATTGATTTTTTTTGGGTCTACGGGGGTGGTACCCCCAAACTATGTCAAAATATCTGTCAGTTAAATTTCTACTGATATCAAAAAACTGGCACCTTAGGTTAAGCCGTTCAAAAAATTAGTTTTTGGGGGGGTACCCCCAAACTATGCCAAAATATTTATCTGTTAAATATCTATACTGTTATCAAAAAACACTGGCACCCAAAGTTCAGCCGTTCAAAAAATTGATTTTTGGGGGGTCCCTGGGGGGTGTGGCACCCCCAATCTAAGTCAAAATATTTGTCTGTTAAATGTCTACTGACATCAAAAAACACTGCCACCCAAACTTCAGCCGTTCAAAAAATTGATTTTGGGGGGTTTCCGGGGGGTGTGGTACCCCCAAACTATGTCAAAATATTTGTCTGTTAAATATCTACTGTTATCAAAAACACACTGGCACCCTAGGTTTAGCCGCTCTAAAAATTGATTTTGGGGAGGGTCTATTTGGGGGGCCCCGGGGGGAGGTACCCACAAACCGCTGGGCGATTTTGAAGCAAAAAAAATAGCAATTTTAACGTCATTTTAATCATATTTTAGTAACGCTGGCATCATACTTCGCACTTATAGAAGCCATATGAATAACTAAATTGCTAAAATTTGTAAGTCATTTCAAAGAATTTGAATTGCTTTGCACCTTCAGCCCCCCCTTTATACTTTAGGTCAAGTCTAAAATACGTTTAAACGCTTGTATTTTGAAATTAAATTTCCGAGGTGACTTAGCCCTTTCACCCTAGTTGCGCCACTGACTGTGACCTCAAAATCTTGAGTGTGCTCTAAAAATCAAAACAGCTGGTCTTTCAAAAAAAAAAAGTTTTCACGCATTGTTTCATTTCATAATTACTAACGAAGTACCGGAAACAATTCTGCAGGCTTACATGTCTCTTTCGCGACACATCCGTACAGGCATGTCAATAAGATGGAATATTGCGACAGATTAATGTACAGCAGTTGATTGCCAGCGATTTCGCAAAGAATCGAAAAAACATCAAAGAAGAATTATGTTTAAACATAATCATTTCTTTTTCCATCATTGTCTGTTGTATTGTCGTTGGGTGATGTTACAAAAGCAGTATTTTTAGTAAACTAAAACGGGGGCAAAAGCGGCCGTTAGGGGGGTACGGTCCCACCTCCCTTAGCGACGACACTGGTTGGATCCATTCATTCTGTTTCTAATTTTTAAATTCAAATTCATTGACTTTGAAAAAACTAAATTCAAATACATTGATTTTGCAAAAGTTGAATTCAAATTCAACTTCATCAATAATTCGTGAGCGGATTCAAATTCAAAATTCAAATTCAATCCAATCCTAGTTCCAACTACGTGTTATTCTTATCCTGCACCACGATTACCGCAGGTAGATAAATCCCCAACGTGAAAATATGTATTTTTAGAAAAGGTCGCAGGCGATTTTGAAAGTAAGCTTACCAGGACAAGTGATCAAATGATATTTTCTAAAAATAATTTTTTAGTGAAGACCCCTATCTTCGGCATAATAATGTGATTAAATTCCAAACTGCAGTTGTTTCAAAAACACTACTGGACGCCTTATTTTTGCAACAACATTCGTCGAGATGTAAGGGATGTAAAAAAATCACTGAGCGTTTTCATTTTCAAGAAAATGTAATGAAATGTCACACAGCAGGACTGACTGCACACTTGTACCGAAGATCAGTAGCGCGTGCCAGTAATTACCATGATAATTCGCTTTTGCAAAAAATAGCGGCACAGATATTATTATTTAAAAATGAATACTATAATTAGAAGTTACAAAAATATAACTACAGCACTACTTTACTCATTTATGTAAAAAGATGACGTACTTTGACAACATCCGTTTTAACTTCGGATGCTGCTTTAAAGTGATATTACTTTTTGCAGAGCAAAATATTACAAATAACCAAATATTGTAAAATTACAAACACGTGACCGGTAAAAGGTGGCTATATCTTCCGCTGTTTAAATGTAAAAGCGAACTTACAATAGAAACGCACACATTAAATAATGTAAATGCACGAGTCAAAATTTTAATTTTTTGACGCTTTGATGATGATTTGACACTGACAAACAGTACAAGTATAGTTATCATTCGCAAGATTTGGCAAAAACAAAACGCAAATTCACGCTGGATTAAAAATTTTCACGTGTATCTTTCTTACACAACATGTCAAAACAACAACAAAAAATTGAAAAAAAAAAAAGCTACCGAAGAAGACTTCGAAGACAGATCAAAGTGGCCTCGCAAAAAAAAAAACAAAAACAAAACGAAAAACCACATAAGTTTTATTATACAGTTGAATCAAAAGGCCTTTCTTTTTTAAGACGATTTTGTGAAATATTGAAAATATAAAACGCATAAACAGTGTACCGAGTCTTATAGGCGCAATCAAGCCATTGATTAACATCCGAAGACTTACTGTTTCGGAATCGACAATCGTCTTTTATTCCTCGTCAGTGTCGCTAGGACTACCGGTATGAGCATTAGCGTAGAAAGGCAAAGAATTGCAAATTAAGCAGATCCTAACGCAATTTTTTTTTTCGAAAATATTGTAATCACAATATTAAAAGAGCTGATGATAATAGTTCAATTCAAAATAATTTTCAATACCATGCCGTAGACAGTTGTTTTGCCCAATTTCAGGTCTCTTCAGTAAGGCCAGCAAAGCCAAAATGATAAGTAAGTTTAAAAAAAAGAAAAACACATAACGCATAAGATTTTTAAAAAATTAGGAAGCAAAAATTCTATTTCTTATTGATATTAAAAGTAGTTCTATGTTTAGTTTAGAACTCAGATAAACTGATTAAATTTACAAATCATTTTCGACAGTATCTTGTACTACTTCTTGCTTATACCAACCGCAATAGGTCTCAAGGCCCGGTGATTACCTTAAATTGTGTAGCGTAAGCATAATTCTTTGAAGATCAAAATTGATTAAGCGACAATTAGATGGAAAGTCAATCTTTGTTGCAATGCGCAGACATGCACAAGACAGTCATTTTGCAGATCTCAAAAATAACTTTTACTAACTACAAAAAATAAGCGTAAAAACCCTAATTTCTTCATGGAGCTAAATGCATAACGCGACCTCGTTAAAAAAGGCATATTTCTAAAAATAATTGAACTTTTGAAACTATACAGCAGCAGTGCAAAAATCAACAAAAAACGCTGTAATGACTCGCATTAGTTTCATAAGCAATTTGCCGAACTAATTCTTTATTCAACAGTTGACAAATCGTGAGTATTTTTATCATTTTTGAAATGTTTTGACATATATTTTAAAATCCAAAAGTTAAGTATTTGTGTTTGGTAAGAAAACACCGCAGTGGTTTCGCACTGTAACAATCGAGCCAAAATAATCAGCCTCTACCGGAGATTTTTATTGCTCATAGTTCACATTCTTATCTTCAATCCTTCAAACATGCGTAACTGCTCAATGCAACTGGCAATAGTCTCGTGTGCTAAAGTTTAACGTGAGAGTGTTTGTTTGAACCTTTTTAAGTTTATTGTTTTGGTACTTATGAATGTAATTACCTAAAATTACGTGATATTAATTAGTGCAACTGCAGCAGGCGGCGTTGTTGCTCTGTTGTTGTTGTTTTACCGAGCTGCTTCCGAGGGATGGCAGCCTCCTAGGTCCAAAGAGGACACAAGAGAATCACCCTTAGCTCAGAAGTGCTACTGGCATAGGATAATCCCGGAGGTTGGTGGCCATTTCGATCCCTGCACAAAGCAGGGCACTCCCACCACTCGACGGCGACCACCGTTGTTGGGTCTTAAAGAGTGCAGCCAGATGCACAAAAGGGGTTGAAACAACATCAAAAAAAAGCTTCTCATTACTACTAATAGCAATAGTAAGAGTCGACTCGCATCAAGTTACTCTAGCCAATTGAGAAAGTCTTCTGGCACAAGAAATACAAGAAGAAAGAAATCCCAACAGGCATGGTTCACAGAAGGCGCCGCTAGCGGGAGGCCAATTCTGCAAGACCCAAAAGTCAAGCAGCTCAGCACCAAAAGTTGACCATGCCGAGTACCCAATAACCGCCTCTTACGGTTCGCTGGGTGGGCGGTTTCACTATTCTGCCCGGTGAAGCACGGGGTCTCGTTGCTACCCTCGAATCCCGGATGATATTAATTACGAAATATTGCACATTATATCATCTAATGTCATGAGATCAAGTAAAAAAGATATCGATAGACAGTGGACAGATATCTCATGAAAACATCTTGATTTCCGCATTAGCTGAAAACAAGTCCACAGTAGTTTTACGATAACTGCACAAAGCAGGGCTCGTCAACGCAGTTTCAAATCCCGGTTCCAAAAATAGGTGGTAATTTTCTACGTGATAAAATAAATAGAGAGTTGTGCGTTTATAATTAACATTAAGGACTAAGCAATGCCGAAAAAATGATGAAATCGAATGAAATGTACTCACAGAGTTGAAGAGGTATTTACTAGATCATTTCGTCACATTGACGCTTAACACAATGAATGCAAAAATTTGAAACAGGGTTTGCATTAGAATTTGATTCAGTAAAGCTTATACTTTATCTGAAAACTCCGCATATTTTATCTAAACCAAAATCTAGTTTAAAAATCATTTGCAATTTCTTACTCTTGCCCAAACCCTAACCAGCGTTAACTGCAAAACACTGACAAAAAACTATCAGGATTCACTCTAAATTGGCCTCATTCCCCTTGTGATCGCGAATCACAATTACCAATGACTATAAACATGTAAACAAACTGTCACAGAGACAAAATGACAAAATTTGAAAACTAGAATTAAAATTAAATTCCTGGAAAAAGCAGACGCAGTTTGATTGGTGATAGCATTCTCTAAATAAACATAGAAGCGATTATTCATTAAATCTAAAAAGTGATAAAACAATACAGTCAAATTTTTTGTTGGAAGTTTTTTTAGAACAGATGCGATTTTTACTCGACAGTAAACATTGAAAACTGCAACCTATTCAAAATAGCATTCCAATAGCAATAATAAAATTATAAACGCTGGAAGCATTTGATATAATGTGACAACCACGGTGTAAGCAAGAACAGATCGGCATCCGAGTTCATTTTAAGCATAACAACACTTCCTGTATTGAATTTATAACAGAGCCAACAAGTTTTTAGAATTTGATTATCTATAAGAAATTATTTATAAACTTCCTCTACTACACGAGCTAAAAGCTTACACGAGCTTGGATTTCTAGGTTTAGACGCAGCTCTGAAGTGCACGGTCACGGACTTCGAGCATCTATGAGTGTAATATAACATGTGCTTTTCAAAAACTTTGCAAAAGTTATTTATTCTTTGTAAAAGTACAGTAAATAGCTGTTTGACAAATTTTCCGCTTTTGCAGCAACTACACTGTATATAGATCACGAATTCTATTTTGGTCGATATGCAAAACTTACTCGTTATTTACGTGTGATTAATTAGCTCGACAAAGTAGACTACAAAACAAGTCGACCTTTACGATTATTCCTATACATGGCTGTAATGTTGCCATAAAAAGTTGAAATCATTTTGCTGATCAAGTATGTCGCATAATTTCCACGGAATGTTTGGCGCTGAACACATTTCATAGAATTTGATATTTTAATCAGAATTAGTTCCGGTGTAGTCTCTCGATCCCGATTGACCCCAATTTACTCGACGAGTGGAGTTGAACATCGCGGTTTTTCATATTATCATAATTCATATTCCGCCAGGCGCGTTACTGATTTCGATATAGCTTAGTGAACTACAAAGAAATGAACAAACCTGACGCTCAACTTCACTCTCGTGTAAACCAGCCTGAGAAGAAACTGACCGCCAGCTAAGCTTAATGTAGGCTATCAGTTGACTGAGTTCGGGAAAATTTGGCAGGACGATTGTTTAAAGGGCAAAACGAAGTTCAGTCCTAACCCAACGCAATAGTTTCTTTCGTTATATGGATTTCTAGGTCTGAAAATATACAAAAACTTTCTCATATCAAAAAACTGTACGTAAGATTAAGAGTAACCTGTAATTTCTATTATGATATTTCGGATTTTAAAGATCTTTCTCTTTTCATTCATCTGACATTAAAGTCCTTTTGACATAACATCTGTACTTTAAAATTGGTTCCGCTATTGAACGCCCTGAACTTTGGACAGTGTTGAAAACCTGGAATCGCACCTAGAAGATATTACGTATGAATTTATCATATTGTTAAAATCATGAATCTCAAAAATGCGCTGATGACGCCATTCAAGATTCTTGTGAGGCTATTTCCACATCATTTCTGTGAAGCAGTCCTTTGATCACCAAGCTCGTGATTAAAATGTAATCAAAATTTGAAAATAACCGACGAACCATACAATGCAAATAAAAATAGGCACCAAACGCAGATACCATAAAAGTTAAAATGTTTCATCGAAACAGTCAGGAAATTGCAAAGATCGGAAGATGAGAACTCGAAAATAAGAAAAACTTTATCTCTTAGAGTTCAATTTAGAGCAAAATTGGCAAAAGAATCAAATGCATCTCTATTTCGGAGAATAAAAATTAACAAAAAGGGAGTTCAAATTAGCTTAGTCGGCATCTTTCACAGTAGATAGATCTTTCATTATAAGACTTGACGTTGTTGAATCGATGTTTGTATTGAGAGTCACGCATCAGTGATTTTAATTCGCTTCACTGCTTGATTGCTAAGCGCGCGAAAACACACGTGAAGAAAACAGCATGTTTGGTTTGGAAAGCTGAAATATTTGCTTTTAGTGGTTTTGTTTATTTTGACTTCGGAGCTATTTTCCGAGCATAACAATAAACATCAGTAACACGCTTTTCATGGATTATGATCGAAGGGACTAAATAGAACTTTTAATAATGGAGAAAATTAACCACCAAACCAGTGGCGTCGCTAGGGGGCGGCCCGTCCCGAATGTCACCATTTTGAGGTGACACCATTTGTTTGTTTTTTTTCTTTTGAGACCGAAAACCTACTGATTGGTAGGCAAAGACCTTTTTTTTTGTCATCACATACTTTCGGACTGAAAACCAACTCGTTTCGCTGCGAAGAACTTTTTTCTTTTTTTTTTTTGGTCTTCACCTATTTTTTGGCCGATAAAGGGTGCAACCACAAAATCCCGCCCTCGGTGCCACCATACTTAGCGACGCCTCTGCACCAAACAACAAACAAAAAAAGCAGAAAAACTCAGTGACAAAACATCACATAATATCAAAGATATAACTCACTACATACATGAACATAATCTTTTGGAAGTACTGTAGTAAAGAGTAACGTGCTGCACCAGCTACAAATTTTCTCAGCAATGGTTTGTTTTATACAGAGAATTACGTTATTATTCCCCCAACTTATCGCATTCGAGAAGCAGACATACAGAAAAACTGACCCCAACTCTTTGAAATGCATGACCAAAACACTACCATTTACGAGAACAGCTACGGTTCCAGATACGTAATTCCGTTGCAAGCAATAAGAGTATACTCCAAAAGTCAAACAAACTAGAAGGTCTAAAAAACTAGGCGCTGGCATTAATCTTAACCACGACATTAGGGATATTCCAAGGTACATACTTGCTCGCGTAATTTTTGCGATTGCTCCTTAGACTGAGCATTACAGTATTTTACCAGAGTTAAACAGTACAGCACTATATTCATGACTTTTATCAGTGTTAGTTTTATTCCAGTGTATGTTTTTGTTTTTAGACCCCTGATGATCCTTCATAGGTGAAACAGTCTGCCACGTTTCAGATAGCATTTAAAATTTAAAGTGGTACATGTTCACTGTTAATAAAAAAAAAACTAGATAAAAATTTCCAGTGAAATAGTCTCTTCCAACATTCTTTTCAACAAAGGAAAGCGCGCTTTTTAAAGAAAATCTACTTTACATCAAAATTTCACTCAAAAAACTTTTTCAATGACAAATTCAAGTTTACTACTGCACAGTCCACTACAAATCTGATATTCACGGCTTTCCATTAAGTCATGAAGGCAAGTTTGTGGTGATAGCATTAGATTATATTAACCACTATCAGTAGATTTTTTGAAACCTGCAATCGACAAAAATCTTGATATCAGTTCCCAGTTACCGGTTTCGCCGTTCCAATTGTTGCTTTAAAGACTGACTTTTTCAAAACCAGTATATAGGGCCCAAAATATTGAGAGACTCTAGATTATCTGTTTACTTTTTCCAGTAAACGTAAGCTCAACCTATTGTTTTCAGCGTCCAAACATTTTTTCGCAACTTTATGCGGTGAGAGTATATCGTCTTTTTACAATTCACCTGAATATCGGACGTCGGTACTTCCAAAATGTTACTGCGAAACGTACCAAAGCGATGGTACCAAAAAATGAAACTAGTTGATGGTGACCCAACCTTGCTTTTGAAAAATGCGACACAAAATGTGAGTGCTGCATGCGCAACGAGCTACGACAAGCGGTAATTGTAAGTCACTGACCAACAACAAAAAGCCTTGTGGTATTTCTGATTTTAGCCTGCTCACATTAGCTGGCTTCATGAGACAATACTGACATTGCTAGCTTGCTTTTGATCAGTGTGTAACTGACACAAACACTCGGGTTTGATTCCCGGTTGGCCATACCAAAGACTATTAAAATTGGTATTCACAGCTTCCCTGCTTCACGTTCAGCATCAAAAGGAACAGAGTGAAGCCTCCACCAAGTGTATGGACAGATGGCAGCTAAACTCAAAGCCAGACAGGTTCCTTCACTGTCTCCTGGCAAGGCCAACTAATAAGAAGATGTAATTACAACTACAATACCGATCTAAAATACAACAAATTACTAAAAAATAGCAAGAACAAAATTGAATGATTTTCATCTTCTAACACTGTAATACGCTTCGAAACTTGCAATGCTTTTTTTCGATTTTTACTCGGAAATGCATATCTCAGTCTTTTCCGTCATATTGGGAGCTGAAAGGAGGGAAGTAAGTTTTCTTTCGAGGTTCAAGGTTTAAGCAATCAACAATTCCCTTGATTAAACCACTCAACGGCATTAGCAATCGGTAGCAATTACGCAAATTTGTAAAGCACGAAGTCAACCGATTCGCACTAGTGTCTTCAAACACGTCTGAATACCCGGTCATTACTCAATCGTGAAACTAGCTGTTACGTAATGGTTAAGCCACATTACCTTTGCTTCAACAATAGCCACATTACTATTTACCTACCTTTGCTTCATAAAACAGTTAAACTTAGGTTGCTTGCCGCTTTGCCAGGTTAACATTATCCTTAAATTATCATATCAATATTAAGCCATGTAGTTTTGTCCAGGTGTGCAGAGTGTTGAAATACGCACTTTTGCCGAGCCGGAGTCGCGACTTGACAAAAAAGCTAACAAGCTAATGAATTTTTAGAAGTGAACTTTTGTTTAAAACATTTCAAAATCGAACTTGGTTATCTAATCATGTAAAAATTTACTTTACAAATTTCGAGTCGGATGGGAGCGAATCTTCGAATTTTTATCAGCCTCTTTGAATTTTCTCTTCGGCCTTGTTTACACTCTACTCCACGTTCGAGTTCGCGCAGGCACACTTTTTGTTTGTTTTACGTGACTTGAACTTTTACGAACTTCAGCCAAGTGCAGTGGCTGAGCTTGGGCGAGGCTTGAACCCGCAAATTTTTTCGTTCCGGAGTGATTATATGCGCTTGCGTTAATTTGTGCTTTAGCTTCACGCCAAATTTAAGGCAAAAATGCTAAAACTCTGCATACAATTTAAATTAAGTAGAAAACTGTCACTCAGTGTAGACACTTTGATACAGACAAATTACCAGATTTATTGCGGTTGACATTACTGCCGATAAAATCCATACTTACAATCTTTCAGCTTCCCGCCGCAAGTCCAAACTTTTCAAAAGTCGTCTGTGATGAACAGAAACAATTGCAGCAAGTTCAACACCCTATCAAAAATTTGAAGATCATAGAAAAAAAATCACTGTATGTCATCTACGCCCGTTGGTTACATACGCCACTACGTTGCATTAACCTAATTACAGGCTTGTTGGCTGAAGATTTTACGCACAGTGGAGACAATCCCTAAAGCGGAAGCATTTAGATGTATTAGACGCAATATTTTCTTAGTCTCCATTGTCTATCGTTGGAATTGAAAGTTGTATTGAAATAATGATTCAAATATCGTTCTAGGACATGTTGATAAATACATTACGATCATCAATTTATAAATCAATTATTATAACTGTTTGCAAGTTATTCACCCTAAACACATGATTGAAAACAATGTTGAAATCCAAAAGCAGTTTTTTTCAATTAAAACACGAACATTAAGTCAGAAAAAACAAGAAGTTGTTTTCTTAAACACAAGTATACAAACGAGAAAAGGAATCGATCCTTCGCCCTTTGGATCATAGCCACACTCCCTACCGCTGCACCACCGCAAGCTTCCCTATTCTAAATATATCGATATAACTATTTTCTCAGAATTTAAAAAGCAAGTCATCACTAAGATCGGTTTCGAGTTTCTGTTACCACGTGATTACAATTAAGAGTAAATGAAGTTGATATACAGTAAACCGGGCTGACGGATATAAGTTGTATGACATCACATTTTAATTGCCGAAGCAACGTTTTTTGAGTAAAGAATAAATACTACCTAACTATGTAAAAGATCGTTTTACCGGAAACAACAAGTGGCCCGTATTAGCAATTTGCAAAGTTATAACGATTCGATTCCTGAAATGTCTGTTTTAACGTAACCAAAAATAGTGTCAGATTCAGAGTGGATTATAAACAAATAATATGGAACAATTTTCCGAAAGATAAGTAATAGCACAGGCGGAACCGTACCGGTAGAAACACTTCACTATTGCGCTACTGGGATATCCTATTGGGTTTTTGAATTTATGGGCAAATGTACAAATATGGCCCGAAATAAAACCAGCCGTAAACACCAACTACGTAAACGCGCCATTAAAAACGCTTGCTCACTCTGAGTCAGTATGTAACTTCTTATTACAACAGAACCTAATCAAAGATTCCAAGCAAAAATAAACGTGGAAAATTTCAGACATTGCTTGCACTGAAGCAGTTATGCACAATTTTGTGTTTTTTCAATGCAAAGAATATTTGCGATGCAAAATATCCATATTCTATACGTTTTTTACTTGGCAAGACAATACTAAGAACATGAATTGTTGATTACATTGAAGTTGATTTGCGAGCAAACATTGAATTTTTAGACATCATGATTTTACAAGAACTTAAGTTTCTGGTTTTCAGTGCCAATGGATCACCACAACGCCCTTCAAAATGATTTCATACAATTTAGATCATTCCACGCAAGATGTTGTTCGATAGCGCATTAAAATTGGACTGCCCAAAAGAAGAACTCCACTAAGTAAATCAGATCCAAATTGGTGACGCATCATCTGGCTTTACTTTCCCTAGCGCTGCTTCTAAATTTATACTAAATATTGCATACAGAAAACTCACTCAATATTCTTACCAAAAAAGCCATAGAAACACCCGTGCTGTTCGAATTGAGAGTGTGATCCATAGAATCGTTTGACCTGCAAACAGAAATCTTTTCGTAAAAAAATAAGAGCTCGACTCAATCAGCGCTAATGTATATTTTAAGAATTGAAAAGAATAACCTTTATTAAAAAATGTTCAGAATGTGATCAACTTGGTCATTAATCAAGGATCATTGCTTAGATCATGTTTGATAATTGACTATGCCGTAACCATTACTACAATTTCAACAGTTTTTCGTTTTTTTTTTTTGTTTTTTTGTTGTTGTTGTTGTTTTTTGGTGTGTATTTACTCTGCGAAAGCAACCCATTAAGTCCAGGTAGAGAAATGTTGAAAGCAAGACTTCAGTTCTGACTGGCTAACGCATGAATTAAAGCTACACTAATTGCTAATAGTACCGGTACTAAAAATAGAAAACTTGATGTCATAAGGTGACATGCTTCAAGCACTGAAAATACTAAGAGGTGGCGTATTGAAAGTAGTGTTAGAGTGGAAAACGTGGAAAGTAAAAGGGAAATCATAGAAAGATGACGAAGAAAAGTCGTGCCGTACAACATATGAACCCATACCTAAAACAACCCAATGTAACAAGCAACTGAATAAAGTTTCAGAAAACCTGAAAAAAGTTCTTTTAAAACGTTGAAAAAATAACTACTGAAATGGTATTGAAAAGTACAAATTAACACCACGAAAAATTACGGTAGATTATGTCCGTTTCAATAGATCGTGATATTAGATTCCAAAAATCATTTCCGTCATCAGAGCCACAGTATTCAAAATTTCGATTAAGACATAAAACAGGTTACGCAGTGAAATCCCTTAAGTTAAAAATCTAAAACCAAAACAGCGCCTGTTTCGCCAAAAAACGGCTCCTCACGTGGACAAGTCCTAAACACATTAAAATGAATGAGATTGATTGGTTGATAAAATAGTTCAGCGCCGAAGAACATTGAACAAAAATGTACGGTGTTTCACAGCAGTATACCAGTCAGCATACCTGAGCCCGAAACCATCGAACCTCCGAACAAGATTTTCGACAGTTGCAACACCATGGTTCTATGATACAAAACAATTATATCAACCAAGGCCTAAAACAACATTTTTTTAAAATTAAAAAAAACAAGAAATTACACTGACACTATGCGAAGATTATTTCTGAATTGGAAAAAATCAGCAACAATGAAGTTCCAGTGCAGCATCTATTTATTAATACAGCATGCATGTGAACAATCAAGGCTTGACGAAAGTATAAATATTACGTGAACGCTTCAAAACCACGTAAGGTTTCAAAACGATTTTAAAACCCGGTCTACTGTTTTTGGCAATAATGTTGAAGTGCAATAGTTAAGACAGTTTGGTAGCAACATGCAGCCTCTAGACTAACCGAAAATCAGTTAATATCATGTATTACACTGAACATCACATCCAGCCATGGACATGCACAAAATCGGCGAATACGAGGGCGGAAAAAAGGGGTAAGGTTCAATCAAAAAAGACGGCTGTGAACGATTCGTCACTTACTGTAGTTTCAATTTGTTGTTCAAGGTTACGAGAGCTTGTTTGTTTCTGTGGTGCTGCACGAGAGCAGCACGGCATTTCGTCTAAAATAAACTTTAATTGAACATCTCAACTTATACTGGTCTAGAAAACCGTCGCTATTGAAATGCAGACCCGGGTTCACTTCACGGTCGCGTTCGTCTCTGAAACGGGAGGTCGGAGGTTAAAATCTCGGGCCGGTCAAATCGGACACAGTGTTGCCAACGACTCGCCTTCGGTGCGACTTTTATCCAAAGGAACTGTGTTGCGCGGTCGCAATGACGCGGAGACGGGACCCGCAAACGCAGTACATGCTTTGGCGTAATACAGCTAGTATAATGAAAGATTTGATTTGATAAAATGCAAAAATGAGAAAAAAGTTTTAGGCGAAAATTTTTGCAAAAATTAAAAATTTTGGCTCTGTAGCATAAAAATAAAAGTCCAGGCGCACAATAGTCACGGATCGAACCAAGTCTACGTAATGGTATTCGCAGCTTTCCTGCTACTTGTTCACCATTATACTCAATGAAAAGATTCGACCACGCGCAATACACAGGTGGTGAAGTTGTACGTCAACTCAACAGCGCAAGGTCTCTTCCCTGTCTCCTGTTCAAGGCAACTTAGTAAATAAAGACTTGAAATCAAGTCTGGGGGAGGGTGGGAGTCGGAAATCGAGAGTCAGTGTTTTTCAGTGCTTCCAAATCAAAATTTCTTACTACTGAGTCGGGAGTCGAAGTTCCAGCCACCAGGCAAATAAGTAATCGACCCCCAAAATGAAAAAATAACAAAGCTGAAAAAATTAATTGAGAGTTCGGAGTTGTTAGAATCATAATTAAGGAGTCGCTGGTCGGAAATTTTTCCAAAAAGTTAGGGGTTTGCTGACTTTGAATCGACCCCCTCACTGGATGTACCGGTAAGTAAGATTGCGTTAATTATAACTTTTGAAACATTGATAAGGGTTTGAAAATCAATAACAGAAGCCACGATTACAAATGCCTACATGATAACATTCTAGTTGCATTGTTAGCGCAATGACTACAAATTTTTATGGAAAAAAGCGCGATGCACCTTTAGCAAATACAGTGGTTACAAGGTCAAAGCCGCTGCCGTTTACGCGTGAGTAGAAAAATAGATTACATCATGTGTTTCAAAATCGCCTAAACAGCCTTAAATTGAAGCGGCAACCACGCAACTTCGTTAGCATAAGATTACATCATTCACGTTTGCTTTAGCGTGTCTTTAAACATTGTTTCAGTTCTGCAATTAGCATAGTGATAGTGGGTGGAGTAATAGATAAAATTTGCTTGCATAATGCTATAAAACCGTTTTTATCGTTTAAACCTAAAACCGATTATTTTAATGAATGTCCAAACGTTTTTTCACGATGCAATATTTTGATAAAACTGTTTTCAAATGCTTTAGGAACAAATGCTTTCTTTAGAATCCACTGAGAACATACTTCGTGGTGTTTTCGTGACCATCATTGCAGAAAAAGGCTTGAAGTCTGGCACGGCCGAAACCAGTTGATCGAAAGTCCAGCTCTACAAATGTATATGTATGAAATTTAAATCTACGGCGTGGTTAAGATACCACTTGAAACTACGAATCGAAATATCAAAACTACGGCAATAATATGATTCTCGAGAATATTTTAGCCGATACTTCTCGATACCGGCGTTAACTTTACTAATTTGAAATTTTATTCCTGGTTGTCAAAAAACGTTGTGTGGAAATACTGCCAACAAACTACGGACAAGATAAAGTTTTGTAATATAAATTCGGCAAAAACTAAGCTATTAAGTTTGCCTAAAAACCGCTTTCTGCTGGCAAACTGCAAAAGCAACAAAACCGAAAAAACCCTATTTCGGCCGGAGTCCAGTACTATAATTATTTGAGATGGTTTTATGTTATAGTTAGTTCGAACAATATTACCTCATAGCATTCCACTGCAACCAAAAATTTTTGATAACATTAATATGACATTAAAAATTCAACACCAAAAACGCATGAGTTGATTTTCAAATCACACATGATCATGAGTAATTTAGTAATGAAGTTAATTTCCAAATTTCTGGTAACTACAAACAAAACTTACTTCATTTGGACAGGAGATTTTTTCTTGAAGTTGTAAATCAATTGGAAAACCGGATTGGGATCTTGTCAAAGCTGCAAAAAATTGATCTATTAATTACTTTTGTTGGCATCTTGAGATGACTGCATGTTTTCATATATTCAGGTATCCTACTTTCAATTACTTCTACATTCTATTGTGCAAAAACAAATCCTTTTTCTCTGTAATAGCTTGATGAAGTTTCTAAAATATTAACTCAAAGCTATTTGTGTAGATTTTTTAATGTAACATAAGCCTACATGAAATTATCCATCAATATCTCAAAAATACTGTTTAAGTATTCGATTAAGAAACCACTTCAATCAAATAAAACAAACGAGATTCAGTCATACCGGTCTGTTGGTCTAGCAGTAACGCAGTCATCTCTGGAATAGGATAAATGAGGTTCAAATCTTGGGTCAGTCAAATCAGGCAGTGTTGCCAACAGCTTACCACTGCTGCGACAGTTCTTCAAAAGGAGCTGTGCTGCCTGCAGGTGCAATGATGCAGAGATGCGCCCCGCCAGCATGTTACACACTTTGGCATAATATAGCGAGTACGATGAAAGATTTGATTTGAAATTTAGGTAAACACATTTTTATCTTTAGACTATTGATTGCTCTACAGTAGAGTACTAAATTGGTGTTATCACAACAAGTTTCTTTAAGACAAAACGTTAACCATATCACATAATGCAGCTACTTCAGTCGATATAAACGAGTGGTGTCAAAGCCTACACCCTCCAGTGGATTCAAATATTGTATGTTACCTGAAAACCATTCACAACCAGCTGGATCATGAAATTTTGAATCCAGAAAAAGGCCAAGTCTGTCAGATGTTAGTCTGTCGGTTGAATTAGCTGCAATTCCACCACACGCAAAGCAAACTACTTGATCTTTTTCTTGCAAATATACAAGTCCAGAAGCAGCTAGAAGAGGGGGAGGAAAATCACTTCTACTAAAAGCATTTCTGAATGCATAGTAAGTTGCTAGTTTCTGATAGTAGTTGTTAAGGTTGAATTTTGGAGAATGGTCACTATGTAAGCTTTGGTTATCATTTGGCTCATGTCTCCAAGGGAGGGCATCTGAAAAAAATTAGTTATTTTACAGAAGAAAATTTTTAATAATGAACACATTGTAAATGTTGTCATACTATAACTTCAAATGCTTGAATTACCTTAATCAAGGTTAAGAAATCATTTAAATAGAGTTTTGAAAGCAATCGCTAGAAGAAAAATCAATAACTTTTCAAAACAAAAAAATCAAAACTCTGTAAGCAAAACTCAAAACTAAAAAAATCAAACCACTTGCAACGTTTTTATCTTTTTAGACTGAATCCATGATTTATGACTTACACCAGTATCCAATAACCACTGGCAAAACATGTTGTATAAAAATATACACCTTTTTTTCCAATGACATATGGCATAAGCGCAATTTGTTTTGTAAAAAATACAATTTTGCAATACCGGTATTCAGTTTTCTAAACTTAGAATATCAATCCAGCATTTTCCACATGATGTCAAATAAAATTAAATATTATGCATAAAATTAATTTCTTCAAGCTTGTAATTGAGCGCTTATATTCAAACTAATGGATACCTGGAGGAATTTGCAGCAAAAAATCATGTAAGTACTTTTTCTTGCTTGCTAACATTTCATTATCAGCAGTTAGATGATTTGGAATGGCATGTCTCAGGTAAAACCAATTCTCCTCACACAAAATAAATGAGAATATTGACAAAATAATGGGATGACTTTTAAGATGTTTCCTCCAAAAGTCACAAAGTTCTTTATTGGTTTTCCATACTGCAGCCCCGAAGATGACTAGCAGCAAATTCTCAGAGGTGATTTCGTTTAAACCCTCTTGATATAATCCATAAAACTCTTGGAAAAATTCATTTCGGTGTCCATTCCAGCTGCAAGGCCAGGCAGTTTCAAATCGAAATTTCAACATAAAAACAACAAACAGTTCTTGCATCTTTAATGAAAAATTGCAAACTGCTTGCTTGTAACAATCCATTTCCTCTTTATTTTTAACAAAAAAATGTAAAAATCAACCAAAGAGCACCATCAAATAAATTATCAACAAATCAATACGCTGAAAATCTATGACAAGATATCTAATATGAAACAGTTTGATAAGCCTGAAACATATTGGTGCTGTATTACAGATAACTGATTTGACTTATTACATAGAAGCAGTATCATTAAAACTGCAAGTTTTCATTTACAGCTAAAAAACAAAAAATGGGGCAAAAAATCTGCTAGGCACAGATAGAATACCAGAAGCAATCCACATTCTACACCTATTTGTTGTTTTTGACTTAAAGCTACGATTTAAATTCAAAGTAGGTGTTTGAGTTATGTTCAAGAGTTGAGATTTGACACAAATTTCTTGACAGCATAAAAACACATGACAAGATTAAAGACCTTAGTTTCAACTACGCTACACCAAAAAACAATGAACATATATCCACACATTTTGTGCTGGGATAAAGATTTTAATTCCAAGCAGAGTTTTAAGCCAATTTTTGTCAGCAAATCAGCACTTCTTTTGGCCACATACAAAATCATTTTGGATTTTTGATTGTTAATACCGGTATGTAAGAAAAACACCAGCTTGTTGGGTGCAAGCTTACACATCAATACCTAAAAGCAAACACCGAGGTATAAGTTAAAATAAATGAAAATAAAAAATTATACCTAATTTAAAAGCATGCTGTTTTATTAAAATTTTGGGAAAAGCTAAGTGCACATTTCGTGCACACATGCAAAAGCTTTCATGCAGCTATTCAATAACAATCTAAGGTATTACCCAAAATCTAAACCTAAGCTCTCCCCAAAAATCAAAATAAAACCCTACCTAACCCTCATGAAAATAAAAATTTCCGGTTACTGCTACCTTAAACAGTAAAAGAACAAGTTAGGTAACAGTAAATCTTTTATTTATTCAAGGAAGAGACTGTGCATTCCGTGCGCCAAATCACTAGGTAAAATATTGCCTTGTCACTTTTCTAACATCACACAGCAAATCTCTAATTCAAAATATGCACATGGAGTAACAGGAATATCATCCTAATATTGAAAAATTCCAAACATTACAGTATCTGTAATGTAAATGTAATAGGTAATTTTAAAGCAGAGTAGGCCTACTTAAAACAAATAAAACTGCAAACCCTGACCTGTTATTTTTCAAATCACTCACAATACTGCAATATAATGGCAATGCATCTACACAGTACATTACCATATACTGTATAATACGTACTAATACAGGATAAATGATAACCGGGTCAGATTTTTCCAAGCATCAGCTTCATGTTTGGAGCAAATTAATCATAAGACTACAACTAATATTAGCCTAGGTCTAGACTGAGGTGGAATAATTACACATTACAGCCACATGCTGACATGGAAAATTACTGCATGGCTACCAATAACTTAAGGCTATTGATTGTGATTTCAGATTTTGTACAGTAATTTATACAAGCGAAATTAAGTCAAATTTACTCATAAAACAGTTTTGAATAAGATTGGTTTGTGCAAAAAAAAACTACTGGTAAAATATGGCTGTTACCTGGTTACCGCTTCTCCCGAACAATTAGCTGATTACCGGTAACTTCTCAATCGACAGGTACAGCTTATACTCCCTATTCTAAAACCATTGATAATGTAAACAGTATATCAGATATACGGTGGACTGGGCTTATGCTATCAATACTTAATATCTGCTATAAATAACAGCTAGGCACTATTCTTAGCCTATATCAGATAGGCTATAGCCAACCACTTCAGTTCAGACTTTGCACTGCAGACTAGAGTTAGGCTACTACTAGAACAGTAAAACTGTTGACCATTGGCAACAATCCAACCAGAACAACGTTTGTTTAGTAGCCTATTGTAGCCAACCAGTAAAAAGTCATTGTTACCTATTGTAGCGTTTGTTTAGTAGCCCTGAGCCTGCTGATAGACAGTGATACCAAACACCGGTAGGCTAGTCCAGATACAAAAGCCTGTTAGTGGCACTGGCATCTAGTACTGGTTTACATTACCTACAGTACAGTAGCCTAGTTCAAGAAAGGCCAATACAGTATAACAGTATAAGAAATAACACCAGTCATTGCTCATAATTGAACTGGCCTGCTCTCTTCATTTAACTGAGGGTAGGCTATCGGTACCACAGCACAGTAAAATGATTCTGGTTTAACCAAATCCTCAACCTAAACGCAGTTAGCTGACTGCATAATTGTGAGCCAACTAGCTAGCAGCGCATGGTATTCGGGTGGTTTTATGCCTCGCTTTTTTGCCATGCGATTACGCATTTAATTTCATCACGACGGCAGTACGGCACCACAATGCTGAAACCTAGCGGTCTGTGACTAACATTTCAAATATCAGAAGCGAGCAACAGGAGTCGATTACGAAGGACGTCAAACTTTTCGGTGACAACAACTGTTATAATCATGGATGGTGATCGCATCGAAGACGTTTTGCGATATTTGTTACGTAGACTAACTACGATGTGATAGTGCGATTACAATCTGGGACCGAACACTCGATTTTTTTTCGCAATAATTACAATTTTTTCGATGCGATAGTATCGCAAATAAATTTCGATATTTTTGATTATTTTTAATGATTTTGATTATTTATGACGTAAAATGCAAGCACTCGTTTAAAAGCGAAATGCTTTTATTTGGATAAGCAGCTACAAAGCGAAAAACGAAACAATTCAAAACCAGTAGTTTATCTTATCTTTCATTATAATCGCTGTAATACGCCGAAGCGTGTAACGAGTTGGCGGGGCCCATCTCCGCGTCATTTCGCCCGGGCAACACAGCTCCATTCGAAATGTTGCAGCTGTGGTGAGCCGTTGGCAACACTGTGTCCGATTTGACCGGCCCGAGATTTGAACCTCAGACCTCCCGCTCCATAGACGAACGCGTTATCGCTCGACCAACAGGCCAATGCACTCTTTCAAAAACCTTTTCATGACGTAAAAAAATCGGAAGAAAAAATGAACTTGGGTTGAGTTTGGTTGAATTAACCAACGAAGATGGTTCACTATTATTTTTTCAGAGTTTTGAATCTTGGCCAAATCAATCACCGTGCGAAGAGCCATTCTTACAAAAAATTAGTACTGGGAGCAACAATGTCTAAGCCTTAGTCTACCTGGTACAGGCCTTCTAAATAGTGATTGAATAAACTTATTCCAAATTGCCGTAAGCAGGAAGAACCAAAATTGCATCCACTGCGTCATCAGCTAAACGCATTCTCAAGTCGTTCAAAACAAGCTTTAAGGTTGAAAACACTCTTTCTAAGGAGACCTGGGTTAGAGGTAACTGCAGTGCAATTCGGGCAAGCTTGGCGAGGTCCTCATCCATTACCGCAAATAAATCACTCAACGTTGATGATCGAGGAAGCCGCGACCTGTGCGCCAGCTGACAAATTGCGCTTGACATCTAAATTGATTTTAAAAGATAATGAAAGTTAAAAGCGGTAGATATTGCGTAACACCGATCACACGTAGTGACGTAGGCCTTACAGAAGTTACAGTATTTGACTAACTCCAGTTATTAATAAAGTCTACAACTTAACGTACAGTAGAAGTAAAATTAAATTATCAAAACTTGTTGTTCAATGATTGTCAACCTAAAACCATAGGTTTTCGTGTTTCCACCAGTTACTTAGGCCATCTTCACGGCTAGCATTTACTGTAGAAGCATAAGTTATTCTTCAATACAATTTATTATTGTAATGTACAGTGCGAATGAGCTATGGCGACGCGTTTCGTCCTTGCTCGAGGGTCTCATCGGGCGAAAAAAATAACATATATTCAAACATGCAATGATATAAAACTGCAACTAAAAATTTGAAAATAAAAATTAGCAGCAATTTAGAATCATTAAACTTTCAAACATGCAATGATATAAAACTGCAATTATCAACTTTGAAAGTAAAAATTGCATCGATAAACACACCTGCTTTACAGTATATGAAAGTTACTCAGACAAAGCAGATGTGTCTATCGATGCAATTTTTATTTTCAAATCAAATCAAATCTTTCATTATACTCGCTGGATTACGCCGAAGCGTGTAACGAGTTGGCGGGGCCCATCTCCGCGTCATTACGCCCGGGCAACACAGCTCCATTCGAAGAAATGTCGCAGCGGTGGCGAGCCGTTGGCAACACTGTGTCCGATTTGACCGGCCCGAGATTTGAACCTCAGACCTGCCGCTCCAGAGACGAACGCTTTACCGCTCGACCAACTGGCCGGTAAAAATTTGGTAATTGCAGTTTTTTATCATTGCATGTTGGAAAGTTTAATGATTCTAAATTGCTGTTAATTTTTATTTTCAAATTTTTAGTGCAGTTTTACATCATTGCATATTTAAATATGTGTTATTTTTTTCGCTTGATGAGACCCTTGAGCAAGGTCGAAGGGTGTCGTGATAGCTCATTCGCACTGTATATTGCAATAGTAAACTGTATCTAGATGAACAACTTATGCTTCTAAATGCTAACCGTGAAGATGGCCTATGTAACTGGTCGAAACACGAAAACCTATAATTTTAGGTTGACAATCATTGAATAAACGGTTTTAATGATTCTAAATTGCTGCTAATTTTTAGTTAAAATTAAATTATTAAACCATATCGTATTAAATTTTAACGTACAACGTGACAAACTATTCGCCAATCACATTGCAAAGCACAAGTCGACAGATTTCTTGCAACGCGTAACTCACCTTTAAAATATGTGGTTCAGAACGCATAAGTAAACGGCCTTCGGCGCGCTGTCTTGCATCTCTGGACTGTAGTGACGCTTCGAAATCATCCAGAGGGGAGTTATTATGTTGGGGCTCGGACACTTGCAAAACATCGTCATCGGGTTGCATTACATTCAACCGCTTCCAAGTGGCAATCAGATGGTCCTGGGCAACCTTCTTCATTTTATCAGACGACAGACGCTGGTATCGCAAGTCAACGAATACAGCGCTCAAAAACGTATCGCAGGCAAGCACCTCTTCTTTTCTGGATTTTAGCTTCCCGACTAAACGCTTGGGCAAAGGATGTTTGTCGAGAGGCCGCGTCCTGAAAAGCAGCAAAAACTGAGAATGAGCAGTACTGTAATTTCAGTATCACAAGAAAAAAAAACTATGCCGAAACTTTTATTTTGCAAAGTACAAAGCAACGTACAGTAGCCTATACAGTAACTTTTAAGGAGCTATGGGTGCTAAGTTCAAAAGCTAAGAATGCAAACTTTTGCAATATAAGCAGGAGGAAAAAGCCAACAACTAACCTCAATATAAACTTCAAACTCCGCAAGTACTGTAGGTCACCTGAGGTAATTTTCGGTGATTGAAGACAAGCAGTTGCCATTCGTGCTGGTCGCATGCATGAGTGAAGTTCCTTTATTGCATCCCTAACATCGGAAGATAGCTAAAGCTGAGGAAAGACACCAGCAAGATTAATGCATGGAGACGTCAAATTCAAAAGACGATCCAGCATGTCAATTGTTGAGCCTCACCTGGTTGTCTCGTCCAGTAATACTTTTGGTAAACCTTTCCGCACCAACAATTCATTCACGCAGTTCGGAGCTTTTTAACCACTCGTCTAGCACCATCCAGGACTGTGATAGAAATCTCATCACAAGCATCAACATACTGATCAACACGTAGCATCATCAGAAATGGCAAGAGCCAGGGAATGAGAAACACTACGTCGAATTAAAAACGAATGCCATTCCTTAACAGCATTTTCCACAGTACTAGTTAGAAAATCATCGTTGCAGTCCTCATCTGCTTCCTCCGATTCATCCAAGTTGTCTTCTGATTCTATTTGAATAAGGTAAAAAAGGTTAAACGGTAGGCCTAGTGATAGTTGGTGGTAGAATCTTTTTAACTTTTGGTTTAAGCCTTCCCCTCTTTGGTCAAATTCAACTTTTTCTTGAAGATTTTATTGCAGTGAAGCCAGATGGTGTTCAGCGGGGTTTAGTTGGCAAAATAATTTGCCGTTTTGAGGAGAAAGGTTTTAGGCTTTGTGCGATGAAAATGACGACTGCCAGTAAAGATTTGCTAGAAATGCACTTTGCAGATCTTAGTTCAAAACCATTTTTCCCAAAACTTGTTGAATTTATGTTGTCTGGGCCAGTTGTGGCAATGGTTTGGGAAGGAAAAGGAGCAGTTAAAACAGATCGTAAAATGCTTGGAGAGACTAACCTTGTTGATTCTCTTCCTGGAACAATTCGTGGAGATTATTGCATTGACATTGGGAGAAACATATGTCATGGATTTGACTCTGTGGAAACAGCAAAGAAAGAAATAGCTTTATGGTTTAAAGAAGGTGAACTTAACAATTATTGTTGTGCTAACAACTTTTGGGTGTATGAATAAGAAGGCTACTTCAACCTGACACTCAGCACTCTTTTGGTGTTTTGTGCCTACATAACAGGATCTAACATTTGTAATTTTTGGGTACATAGTTTTGATCTGAATCTTTTTTTTTTTTTATCTGTACTGTTTTGTCTAAATTTATAATTACCAGTATATTGAAAGATACTTTTCACCTGTTTTCATTTTAAATTCAAAACAACTTTTTCTGCATATTTTGTGGCTGATTCTAAATTTGCTATTTTGTCTAACTAGTGTAGAATCTTTCATTGGTTTGACTGCTTGATAATGCCAGTTAAGTGTCCATGTGAAATATGTTTAAGACCTTGTAAAAGGAACCAGTGTGCTATTCAGTGTGATATGTGTGATGGATGGATTCGCCTCAAATGCACAGTCATTAGTCCCCTTAAATCTCACACTCTTTGTTCTTCTACTGAACCATACCTCTGCCAAAATTGTTACAGTGAATTGTTTCCTTTTCAAACCCTAGATGATAAGCAATTTTTAAATGAAAT
Source organism: Trididemnum nubilum (assembly GCA_963965965.1). Classification (NCBI taxonomy): domain Eukaryota; kingdom Metazoa; phylum Chordata; class Ascidiacea; order Aplousobranchia; family Didemnidae; genus Trididemnum; species Trididemnum nubilum. The sequence continues at coordinate 19,368,758 of OZ014486.1, forward strand.
GAGAAATGATAACAAACTAAACTTTGATATTAATCACACAAATAATTCGTTTTTCCCAGCTAAATGTTTACAGGCAGACAAGATAAAAAGCTTACTAAATGATTTAAATTCTGGTTTGGTTGACTCAAAATACTGCTCACAGGCCGAAGCCAATATTATTAACAAAAAGTGTAAATTTTCTTTGCTTTGCGTGAATATAAGAAGCTTAAATGCAAATTTTGATAAATTGAATGAACGTTAAACAAATTATGATATCTTACCTGATATCATTGCTATAAGTGAAACCAAACTTAAATTGTCACAGGTATACAATGCAAAGTTAAGTGGGTACCATTTTTACCACAGAGGCACAACTACAAGATGGGGAGGAGTAGGATTGTTTATAAAGGAGTCTTTATCAATTTCAATTTGCAAGGAGTTTGATTTAAACATTCCTAACTGTGAAGATATATGGATTCAACTAGATTTAGGGAATAACAAAAAATGTACAGTGGGAGTAATTTACAGACACCCTAAACTGAAATTATCAGAGTTTTGCAAGAGGTTTGAATCAACCATTGAAAAATTGAATAGTAGAAAATTGATGTATTATATCGGAGGAGACTTCAACGCAGATTTGTTGAAAAGTAACTCTGATATCAATATTAAAGATTTCATGAATTTAACATATAGCTTAGGCTGCATTCCCTTAATTACACACCCGACAAGAATAACCTCTTCAAGCTCAACTCTTTTAGATCATGTTTATACAAACAATGTAGTGGCTGAACACAAAAGTTTTATTCTGGTGGAAGATGTAAGTGATCACCTGCCAGTATTGGTGTGTTCTAATTTAAGCCTGCCCAAGAGTGAAAAATCAACTGTCACCCTAATTCGCGATACAAAAAATTTTGAAGTAGAAAAATTTCTAGACAAATTAACTGAAGGAATGGAGCTATTAGGTGACATCAAAGAGGAATGCATTGACAACTACACTGAAAAGTTTATTGATATTTTTCATAAGACATTAAACATACATGCACCATTACGAAAACAAAGCAGAAAGGAAAAAAAACTAAAAAACAAACCGTGGTTATCCAAAGGAATCCTTATATCAATTCAGCAAAAAAATTTATTGTACATAAAAGCCCTTAAATTAAATGATAGTAATACATGGGCACAATACAAAGTCTATAGAAATAAACTGACTCATATTAAGGAATATGCAAAACGACTTTACATTAAAAATTTAGTGAATGATAATAAGCATGACACCTCGTCGCTTTGGAAAATTATAAATAAAATTATTCACTTGAAAAATGTGAAAAAAAAAAAACATTCCTAATAAAATGCATGCTTCCAAAAGTGAGAGTACACAAGGTCCACAGGCCATCAGTAACTTGTTCAATAAATATTTCATAGAGATAGGAGTTAACCTTGCATCTACAATCGAAACACCAGCTATAATTGATGGCAAATTTAATGCCACATCTTTGATTCAGAGTAGTTGTAATTCTTTTTTTCTAGAACCAATAGTTGAAGAAGAAGTAGTAAATTACATCAGAGCTATGAATCCATCAAAAAGTACAGGAAGACATGGAATTCCTGCAAAGTATATAAAAATGTCAGGCTTTGTTATAGCTCTAGTTCTAACTAACATTTTTAATGCATGCATATCAACAGGATATTTTCCAAAAGTGTTAAAAACCGCTGAAGTTGTTCCAATTTTCAAAAAAGAAAGAGAATTATGCAGTAATTATCGCCCTATTTCTATTTTAAATCCTTTTGCCAAACTATTTGAAAAGTGTCTGCTTGATCAACTAAACAATTATTTTGTGAGCAATAATTTGATTAGTCCAAACCAGTATGGTTTTAAGAAAAATTGCTCAACAAATGAAGCCGTTTTAGATATTTACAATAAGCTACTTGACAATATGGATAAAAAGCTCATTACATGTTCTATTTTCTTAGATTTAAGAAAAGCATATGATACCATCAATCACACAATACTGTTCAAGAAACTAGAAAATTATGGAATTAGAGGATTACCATTACAGTTACTAGCAAGTTACCTGACTGACCGTCAACAGTATACAATTGTAAATCAATATAAATCCAAGTCAAGAGATGTTATTTGCGGTATTCCTCAGGGCTCAACTCTAGGTCCGTTGTTATTTAATATTTATATCAATGATCTACCACTTGCCTCAAATTCCACAATTCATCTTTTTGCAGATAATACAAACCTTACTCTCTCCCATTCTAATGTTTCAACACTGCAACAAAACATTAATGATGAATTAGTCAATGTAAGCAATTGGTTTAAGGTGAATAAATTATCAATTAACTTTAATAAAACTGAGTTTATGGTAGTGACAACACAACAAAATAAACCTGAACTCAAAGTATCAATAGATAATAATCCAATCAAGCAATCACATCACATAAAGTATTTAGGTGTTCTCATAGACGACAATCTAAACTGGAAATAACAAATCAAGGAACAATGTTCAAAGGTAGCAAGGGGATCTTGGGCCCTTAATCAGATAAAACACTTTGTAGATGAGCAAACATTAAGATCTGTTTACCACTGCCTCATATACTCTCATCTACAATACTGCATAAGTAGTTGGGGGACTGCTTCAAAATCAACATTAGCACCTCTCTTTATTCTGCAAAAAAGAAGCATCAGATTGTTAACTGGAAGTGGATATCGTGAGCATACTAATCCTTTGTTCTATCGAGCTAAATGCTTAAAACTCAAGGATATTTACTCTCTGGAAACTGCAAAGCTAATGTACAAAATTCACAATAATGTATTATCTTTTGCAAATTTAGATAAGTTTAACCTAATAAAAAACTGCTATACACACAAGACAAGATTGAGCCACAAAAACAACTTCTTTCTTCCAAGAACTAGAACAAGATTAGGGCAAAAGTCTATATCATTTGCAGGAATTAAAATTTGGAATGAAATTCCAAGCAGTATAAAAGAAGTTTCATTCTACAGATTTAAAAAAGCTGTTAAAGCTCATTTTTTATCAAACTATGAATCCGATAAAAGCTAGAATAACAGCTTTCTATCAGCAATGCAGTAGTGATTACAGGAATCATAGTTGCATATTTATGCTTGAGTTCTACAATAACCTATTCTTTTGATTGAGTGGTGTGAGATTGGTGCAATTCATCTATCACACATTTGTGCAATGGGTCGTCTCTCATTTTGATGTGCCCTTGAATTATTGGTAGTTTTGCAGTGACTGACTGAGGTTGATATGTACTGGTATTGGAAATTGTGCCAGTGCTGGCAAACAATACAAAACAAAGCAAGGAGATTTTTTTTCCACTCCAATTGCCTACTTTGGATTCTATAAAGCATAAATAAGCATTATGAACTTTATAAATTTATTTTCTATCCAATCTGTAGTTACAATATTTTTATTTTTTAGTGTTCTTAGAGTTAGAGCAATTCTAATGTTGCCTTGCATTTTACATGGTGAATGTGAGTTTTGTGTATACACTGTACAAAGTGTACATATCTTTGCAACACAGTGTTTTAATATTGCGTAAAATTTTTTATCATAGAAAGTAGCAGACTGAGAAAATCTAGAAGCTGCTTTTTTAACCTTAACTTGGTGAGGTGGCAGTAGACTTAGATGACCTTTTGGTCCTTCGCTGTCTCCTCACCAAGTGACTAAATATCGCTTTGACTCTGCAAGTTTGTGTGTTGGTTTCAAAGGAATTGCATATTTCGATGCTTTGGTGATAGACCTAGAGGAAGTTGCAGTTTTTTCTTGTGATATGACGTCACTTGGTAAAATAAATATGATTGATTGATCTTCCGCTTCATCTTGGTCGTCTGATTCTTACAGCTGCACAAAAGCTTCTTCACGTTCTACTCTCAGCAAGTCCCCACTCGACAATATGTTAGCCGTATTGTCCGTCGTGGGGAGTAAATCCGAATAAGGGACAAGTCGTATTTTGCCAGAATCTAGAAAATAGACAAAAATATCAGCATGGTGTTTTCACAGAATAGGCTTACATTTTTGTGAATATGAAACCCAATATTTCAGGTTGAAGCTGGTTGTACTGCAGCTGGCCTATTACTAGCATACTCTTTATACAGCATATAATAATTAATTGATGCCCTATATGAGAAGAATGGAAAAAGTTATTGTGAAACAAAAATTGAGAGCAGTTTAAATTACAGTTTTATAGTAAACCTTTGTATAGCTATGAACAACTTTTTTACTTACCCCAACAAACCTCTTGCGATGTGGCGGGTTGTCATCTCTTGTGCTGCAAGCGTCTTCAATACGAAGTTGTTAGATTCAATCATTGCACCGTACACACTAATTCCTAAAAATCCACGTCCTTTCCGAAAAGCAGTATCAAATTTTATGGATACCAATTTATTCTTGAGAGCAGCAGCGAGCGACTTTTTGCAGTCTGCAGCCTGATTGATTACCATGCCTCTAACAGCACTACGATTGAGGCAAACATGAGTCTTGTTGATAATTGGCTGTAACGTCTTTTTGGTTCTGGAAGCTTCGAAAACGGAAAATGGCAAGCCGTTTACCGTAACCGCTTCTACAGCCGCTTTAAATTCTGTAAGGTCAACTGCGAATTCGACGTTGTACTTTTCTACCAATCAACAGACAGAGACAAATGCATCCAGAGTAGAGCCAGTAGCAAGCATCAGGTGATGAAGACTGGCGCTTCTTTGACAAGATGAGCGTTTCGTGTTGCTCTGTGTGTTTTCGCTCCTGATGTTGGGTTAGGTTTTCAGACTGCAAATATGCTTGGCCAACCTTATGGGTACTGGAGCAGCCGCAAACTTGCATTTGGCGACAACTTTAGTTCCTTCTCCTTCAACTTCAAAAAAAATCTTTTAGATCAGACCATAGTCACAAAATATGATCAGACTCTAACTTAAGCTTCGGCATGATTCCGCTTTGCTTTAACCGTTCTATGATCTGAACTTCAAAAAGTTGAAACCTGCCTCTTCTTCATGATAAATTGTGACGCAATAGATCAGCCTCAGACTAAAACACGCTTCTTTGCCGGAAACTACTTAATTACAATTATGACGTATGAAAAAGAATTGCAACCAGAAATGAATATTGGGTAACATTCGTAGCCGAGCGCCGTAAAACCTTTGCGATTTTGACACGAAAAAAAGGAAAGCTATTAAGAAAAGTTATCAAATAATATATTTCTAAGAAATTTGGGTCGTAAAATTTGACAATAGAGTAGACCAATTTGTAAATTTTTAGAGAAGACCCTTGTCTTGGGCATAAAAATGTGATTAAATTCAAACCCGCAGTTGCTTCAAAAACACTAATAGATGGCTTAGTTTTGCAACACCATCCGTCGAGATGTAAGGGATATAAAAAAAAAACACTGAACATTTCATTTTCAGTAGCTTGCAATGAAATGTCGCACCGCACGACTGACTGCACACCTGCAGCACCGGGATGCAGTAGCGCGTGCCAGTAAAATACCGTGATAGTCCGCTTCGCAAATAATAGCGGCACAGATATCATTATTTAGAGGAGAATACAATAATCATTGCAACTTACAAAAATATAACAACTGTATTACTTTACTCACTCATTAATGTAAACAGAAGTGTTTTTACAACATCCGTGTAAATTCAGATGCTGTTTTAATAATACATCCGTCTTAACTTGTGACGCTGTTTCGACGTGATATTGCTTTTTGCCATAGATGGGCAAGTTCATGCAAAACGTTAGCTTCGTTGACCACTAGTCCGTTAACAAACTTCACACCTCCGTTAACGTTAATCCGTTATTTTCAGCTTTAATTAACGGAAGTTAATAAAGTCCGTTAATTCGTTAACATTTTGCGTGTAATTGGAACGACCGACGCTCGCGTCGCGTGTTCCTTTGTTTTTACTCGGCCATTTTCTAACTAACGAGTGCGAGATTTCAGACTTTTGCTTATAACTCGAGAACCGTTTGGTCTAACTACATGAAATTTTGACAGCAGTTTGAGATTAATGAGTTTTATGTTTGTACCAAATTTCGAGGCAATCGGTCACGTGACTTCGGGTTTATGACCCGAAAACCGCCCCGAAAGTTTGGCGTAAAAAGCGGTCTAAGTCAAAAACGGCTTAAGTACGGCAAAAAATATTTCTCATGGTTATATGTCTTAAGATATCCTTTCATCCCTACCAACCCACTTTCGGCCGCGATGAGGTTTTTTTCTTATTTTTTTCCTTTTTTTTTCCTTTTTTTTTCCTTTTTTTTCTTCCTAAATCTTGTACGCTCGAGTTCTCCTAAACCACAAAACATAGAAATCTAATTTTTGTGTGAAGTTGTTGAGGTACATACGCAATTGTGTCTCCTGAAATTTTTTTGGGGCAACTCCCCCGGGAACCCCCCCAAAATGGGGCTCCAAAAAATCAATTTTTTGAACGGCTCAAGCTAGGGTGCCAGTTTTTTTGAATATCAGTAGATATTTGAGAGACAAATATTTTGACATAATTTGGGGGTACCACCCCCCCGGGGACCCCCCCAAAAACAAATTTTTTTAACCATATAACCTAGGGTGCCATTTTTTTTTTGATATCAGTAGATATTTAAGAGAGAAATATTTAGACATGATTTGGGGGTACCACCCCCCGGGAACCCCCCAAAATGGGGCCCCAAAAAATCAAATTTTTGAACGGCTCAAGCTAGGGTGCCAGTTTTTTTTGATATCAGTAGATATTTGAGAGACAAATATTTTGACATAATTTGGGGGTACCACCCCCCCGGGGACCCCCCCAAATGGACCCCCCAAAAACAAATTTTTTAACCATTTAACCTAGGGTGCCATCTTTCTTTGATATCAGTAGATATTTAAGAGAGAAATATTTTGACATGGTTTGGGGGTACCACCCCCCCGGGAACCCCCCCAAAAAATCAAATTTTTGAACGGCTCAACCTAGGGTGCCAGTTTTTTTTTGTTATCAATAGATATTTGAGAGACAAATATTTTGACACAATTTGGGGGTACCTACCCTTCGGGGACCCCCCCAAATGGACCCCCCCAAAAATAAACTTTTTTAACGATTTAACCTAGGGTGCCATTTTTCTTTGATATCAGTAGATATTTAAGAGAGAAATATTTTGACATAATTTGGGGGTACCACCCCCCCGGGGACCCCCCAAATGGACCCCCCCAAAAGCAAGTTTTTTAACCATTTAACCTAGGGTGCCAGTTTTTTTTGATATCAGTAGATATTTAAGAGAAAAATATTTTGACATGATTTGGGGGTACCACCCCCCGGGGACCCCCCCAAAATGGGGCCCCAAAAAATCAAATTTTTGAACGGCTCAAGCTAGGGTGCCAGTTTTTTCTGTTATCAGTAGATATTTAAGAGACAAATATTTTAACATAATTTGGGGGTACCACCCCTTCGGGGACCCCCCAAAAATAAATTTTTTTAACGATTTAACCTAGGGCGCCAGTTTTTTTTTGATATCAGTAGATATTTAAGAGATAAATATTTTGACATGTTTGGGGTACCACCCCCCCGGGGACCCCCAAAAATGAATTTTTTAATGGGTTAACCTAGGGTGCCAGTTTTTTTTTGATATCAGTAGACACTTAAGAGATAAAAATTTTGACATGATTTGGAGGTACCACTCCCCTGGGGACCCCCCCAAAATGGACCCCCAAAAATAATTTTTTTTATTGGTTTAACTTAGGGTGCCAGTTTTTTTTTGATATCAATAGATATTTAGGAGACAAATATTTTGACATGGTTTGGGGTACCACTTTCCTTGGGACCCCTTCAAATGGATCCCCCAAAATCAATTTTTTGAATGGCTCAAGCTAGGACGTTAATTTTTTTTTTATACCAGCAGATGTTTAAGAGACAAATATTTTGACATAGTTCCAATGGCTTACGCTTGAATACGATGTTTTTTTTGTTTTTTTGTTATTATCAGTCGCTATGTTGTCGATAAAATAACGCATGTGCATTGTACAAGTTAATCAGGTTTAGTTACTCAGGTTTAATCACCTTCACAGGTTTATACAAGACAAACTATGGAAAAGGTTACTGGAAACTGGGAAGACAGTGTATAAGTTGTCGATAAAATATATATTTTGACAATGTTTGAAATTCCAAACCCTCTTGGGTATCCAAGAAGATAGGAGGGTTGGGGGCTACACTCCCCTTAGCCAAGACACCGAAAAACTTTAACCAAAAATACAACTGTTTACATAATACATATGTCTTGAACTGGACCTAAAAGTAAAGGGAGCTGGGCAATTCTGAAGTTTGCCGTCTCGAAAAAGCAGCTCAACAACAAGTTATGTTGTGCTACATTTACTACAATCAATGGTTATGTGATTTGGTAATTCTTCGTATTGTGTGGAATGTATCCACCATACGCTTGCTATGCTTCCCACAAGTCACAACTTTTGACTTATGTTTGCTAATCAACTCTGAGCAGATCACTTCGGGACATGGTTGATTGCAAAACTCTTCCACTCTGTTCATAAAAAGTCGCGGACTTGCGCTTGCGGACTTCAAGAATTTTGAAGTTGCGGACTTGCGGTTGCGGATTCAAGAATCCTGAAACGTCGTTGCGTACTTGCGGATTAAGCTTAAAAACATGCAATTGCCGACTTGCGGTTGCGGATTAAGCAATTTGAAATTCGGTTGCGGACTTGCGGACTGCGGACTTAAAAAAAAAAACTTGCGGTGCCCAGCACTGGTGCTCAATATCCTGTAAATTCCAAAAACCATAAATTTGCCCTCCAACAATTGATTTTTCAATGACTTAACCTGATGGGTTATTTTTTAGGATCAAAAACGATAACGTTGATAATTTTTTGACTTGATTTGTACTTTTATGAAGGTTCCAAAATTAAATATTTTGAATAATTGCTGATTTCACGGTTGACAAAAAGTACTTTTGAGCGTCACAGCATTATAAACTACGCGTCGGTCATTCACTGGGTTTGCTGGCAAACTCCCATCTAGTTTACATTTCGTTTTATTCACTCGCTTTTAGAACACATATTGACGCTGTTGAGCTGATTGTAAGGAAATATTTATTGCTATGGTGGTCTTTTGTGTTTTTGAAGTTAATTTTAAAGTCTAATCTAATTTCAAGATAAAATTAGGTTCAAATGCACTAACGAAGCTGCGATGGGAAAATGTTTGGAAATTGTGAACAGCGATATATAATTAATAGACCTATGAAGCTACAGCTTGTTATTTGCCACAAAAAAGAGCTCCTTTCTTCGCGTTCTTCTATAAAACTCGTGCTAATACGCAACACGTGTTACCAGTGCAAACTGGTTTGTACCGGTCCGATGAATGAATGATGCAAGATTGTAACGATAAAAACCTTAACGAAAGTTAACAGAACTAAACGGAAGTTACTTTAGTCCGTTAACAGAACTTAACGGAAGTTAATTTAGTCCGATAACATGAAAAAACTTTTTAACGGATTAACCAGTTAATGAAAAAGTTAGCTTCGTTATTAACGATTAACGGACTTGTACCCACCTTTGCTTTTTGCAGAGCAAAAAATTAAAAATATGTGAATATTGTTAAATTACAAGCACGTGACCGGTAAAAGGTGGCTATATCTTCCGCTGTTTTAATGTAAATGCGAACTTAAAATAGAAACACATACACCAAACAACGTAAATGCACAAGACAAAAATTCATTTCAGTAAGTAATCTTTTCTTTTGCAGAGTACAGCAAAATTTAGAGAGAAAAGGTCATGAAACGCGGAATGCAGAAAAGTGTAACGTAAAAAAAAGTTGTTTGATGTGTCTATTTTTTGAACTGAACAAAGTCTAATTACCGGTAGCTGATAAACAGTACAAGTTTTGTATAAGCTACCATTTGCACGATTTTGCGAAAAAAAAAAATTCTCGCAAGGCTACAAACTTGTGTTGCAAGTACCTTTCTTTGAAAATATGTCAAAACAACGATAAAAAATTCAAAGAGAAGCTGACAAAAACAAAATTTCGAAGAGACGCCGAAAAAGGATCGTCAAAATTAGCATTAAGCGGAAACAACAATGCTACTTGTCTTAACCCATCGAGATCAAAGCTGTCTTGCAAGTGAAAAAAGAAACGGATCCGATAATCCGGTTCTGCAAAAAATTTTACAAAGTTTTATCATAAACGTTAAATCAAAAATTCTCTTTTTTGAAGACGATTTTGAGAAAAGGTTTAAAATTAAAACACTGCCAAAAAAAGGTTAAGTTTTTTTTAATAATTTAAGATAAGCAACTTTACAGGAATCCTACATTTACAAAAATGAGTCGATTCTATCGCATTTTTGGTTATCCGAATGGTGTGCAGTTAATTAAACTGAATTTTTATTCAATTCGAAATCGGTTCTATTATTAGTTTTGGAAATTTGTTTTAATTAAATTTACAGACATACATTAATTGTACTTTAAATTACTTTTTGTTTTTGCCAACTGCAATTGGTCGCATGGCCCGACGATTTGGTTGAAAATATAACGCTACTTTTGCTCTTGTTGCATTGCATTAGTGCAAAACACCACTTATTTTGCAAATTACGATTTGAAGTGGCCGTTATAAATATAGACTATTCACGTAAAAACCCTTAGTCTCATTGCATCAAAAAGCTAAATGTGTAATTTGACCTCATTAAGAAGGGCAAGCACATTTCCTGAAATATTCGAACACATGAAATTAGTTATCCATTACACAAACAGTAATTCAGTAAGTCATGCAATAACTCATATACGTTTAACAAGCTATTCGCTGAATATCTTCATCCACGAGTTACCTTTCAGAGATCTTTTATCATTCGTTGTTGATATTAGACTAGAAAATGTGCTTTTTGATCTGCATAGATTCCAGGATTCGAATAGGAAACAAGGTAAAATATGCTTTAAATATGGCAAGAATACAGTCCTAGGTTATCCCAGCAAATAATTACAAATGTTTCGCAGTGTAAGAATTAAACCAAATTATGGCAAAAGCTTTTGAAATTTGAATAATCGTCAAACAAAAATTGCAACCAAATCTCGATCGAAATTGTATGACTTTTGTTTCAATGCGAATTAAATTTTCGGCGTAAAAACACCATCTCGTTTCGATGTTTCCCCAAATAGCAAAGTCATTCTTTCAACATTTACAAACTTTTTGTTATTAAAACGCCGAAAAACCTGAAACTGAAACGAAACAAAAGACGCTGTGTGAAAAAACACTAACAAAGCCGCAATTAAGATGGTTTTCACTAAAATAATTTTATAGTCGCAAAAAGATCATTAAAATTAGTTGGTTTTTCAATCTACGTCCATCCATCAGTTAAAATCCAACGTAAAAGGAAGCAAAAATTAACAAAATTGACATTGGTGTACAATCAGTCGGTGATGAAGATGTCATGGTACATATTCTGATCATCATTCATTCAAACTTACTCAACTGCTAAATGCAAATGACAATAGACTCGCGTGTAAAAGCTTGAAGCGAGGTTATTTGTTTGAACCTTTTCGAGTTTATTGTTTTAAAAACTACGTAATTACTTGTAATAACGTGCTATTAGCTACAAAAAATTACAGATTACATCATCTGATACTGTCACATAACTTAGCATTCACTTGAAAACATCCAAATTTCCGCATTCAGCTGAAAATGAATGCAAACTAGTTTACATAATGTAAGTCGCCATCGCTGCTTCAAACCCTGCTTTCACAAAAAATATGGTAAATCACATCAAAAATGCTAACTTTGAAACGAATGATGGAATGGAGTGAAAAGTGCTAAACCTCCGAGTTAAAGGCGGTGAATCATCCAGCCAATTCCAGTGGTTTACAATAGCTAAAATTGAACTTTAATTTTTGATATTTTTTGTTTTAATTTTGGGACTGCGGTTGCAAAGATATTCAACAAATACAAAAAGATGTCCCCCCGAAAAAAGTTTTTGGAAACTCTGAGTTTTGTTCTTCCCGCCAAAACCACAGTAGGCCTAATGGTTTAGAGAACTGTGGTAGGCCTAATAGTTTAGAGATAGTTTATTAGTTTAGGTCTAATTAGGCCTAACTATCTCTAAACTATTAGGCCTAATAGTTTAAAGGTAGTTAGGCTTAATAGTTCAATAAGATTACAGTAGGCCTAATAGTTTAGAGAACTGTGGTTTTGGCGGGAAGAACAAAACTAAGAGTTTCCAAAAACTTTTTTCGGGGGGACATCTTTTTGTATTTGTTGAATATCTTTGCAAACGCAGTCCCAAAATCAAAGCAAGAAATACCAAAAATTATAGTTTAATTTTAGCTATTGTAAACCACTGGAATTGGCTGGATGATTCACCGCCTTTAAGATCTATGTATTTACACGGTTATTTCGTTAAGATACGCTTTGAAGTTTATACAGTCTAATAACTGGGATGGTTTGTATTTTATAGGTTTAATTTATAAAAAGCTTTATTTCATCGCAAAACCTTAAAAATTGAAATCCCAGCTTAACTTTTAACTTATATCAAGTATATCACTTTTTCTACAACTCTAAACGTTACCAACTTCAAACCATAGATGGGCAAGTTAATTCAAACCCTTAAACTACAAACAAAAAAAATAAATACCCACAAACCTATCTGGGTTCACTCACAATTTGACCCTATTACCCCGACGATGGGCAATCACCACAACCAAAGACTGTGAACAAATTGTTATTGGGACAAATAACATTTGAAAATTCGGATGAAAATTAAATTCGTGGAATAGGACAGGTAAAAATAAATTGGTGGTTGCAAATCTCTTACAATATTTGAGATTATTTGCTTCATCTTACTAAAGCGACAAAAGCATTCTAGTCAATTTTTTTTTTAACACAGATACATTTATTATGTTAAATATTGCGAACTTCAGCCTATCAAAAATAACATTCTACTGCAACAATTGCACTAAAAATGCAGAAAGCAGTCAATGATGATAACCACGATATATGCGAGAGCAAATCATGTTCTGGTTCAATTTAAGTATAACAACATTTCCTGTATTGAATTTATAAGAGCCAAGAAATTGTCAGAATTTGTATCCTTGCTTAAAACAATCAAATCGCCAGAAATTACCTCTTACTTCCTATTTGAAAAACACATTGGTGGGCACAAGTCCGTTAATCGTTTATCCGTTAATAACGAAGCTAACTTTTTCATTAACTCGTTAATCCATTAAAGAGTTTTTTCATGTTAACGGACTAAATTAACTTCCGTTAAGTTCTGTTAACGGACTAAAGTAACTTCCGTTAAGTTCTGTTAACTTCCGTTAAGGTTTTAATCGTTAATGTCTTGCAGCTTCGTTGTACATTTGAACTTCTTTTTATCTTGAAGTTAGATTAGACTGTAAAATGTATCTTTCAAAACACAAAAAGACCACCATAGCAATAAATATTCCCTTACAATACAATCAACTCAACAGCGTCAATACATGTTCTAGAAGCGAGTGAATAAAACGAAATGTAACTTACACGCAAAATGTTAACAAATTAACGGACTTTATTAACTTCCGTTAATTAAAGCTAAAAATAACGGATTAACGTTAACGGAGGTGTGAAGTTTGTTAACGGACTAGTGGTTAACGAAGCTAACGTTTTGCATTAACTTGCCCACCTATGGAAAAACAGTAAGAAATAGTCTGCAATTAGGCTACTGTATAAAGCATACACGATAGGTCATGAATTTGTGTTGGGCGGTATGCAAAATTTGGTTGCTATTTTCCAAAAAACGTATGATTAATTAGCTTGCCAGTGTAGACTAAAAACTTACGATGATTCCCTTTTTTATGGCTGCAGTGTCGTGATAAAAGATTGAAATCATCTTGCTAATTAACTCTTTGGTATAATTTCCAAGGAATGTTTGTCGCTGCAACCCATTTCATAGAATTCAAAATATTAATCAGAATTAGTTCTAGCATAGACTCTCGATCCCGATTGACGAGTGGATTTAAACCATAGGTGGTCAAGTTTATGCAAAACGTTAACTTCGTTAACCACTAGTCCGTTAACAAACTTCACACCACCGTTAACGTTAATCCGATATTTTCAGGTTTAATTAACGGAAGTTTATAAAGTCCGTTAATTTGCCAATATTACGCGTGTAATTTACTTCTTTTTTTATTCACTCGCTTCTAGAACACGTATTGACGCTGTTGAGCTGATTGTAAGAAAATATTTGTTGCTATGGTGGTCTTTTTATGTTTTTAAAGTTACATTTTACCGTCTAATCTGATTTCAAGGTAAAAATAAGTTCAAATACACTAACGAAGCTGCGATCGAAAAATTTTGGAAATCGCAAACAGCGATAACTAATAGACCTATGAGGCTACAGCTTTTCATTTGCCACAAAAATACGCTTCATTTTTTGCTTTCTTACATAAAACTCGTGCTAACACGCGACAAGACGTGTAACCAGTGCAAACTGGTTTGTACCGGTACGATGAATGAATGATGCAAGATATTAACGATGAAAACCTTAACGGAAGTTGACTGAACTTAACGGAAGTTAATTTAGTCCGTTAATATGAAAAACCTTTTTAACGGATTAACGAGTTAATGAAAAGGTTAGCTTCTTTATTAACGGATTAACGATTAACGGACTTGCACCCACCTATGATTTAAACATCACGCTTCTTCATATTATCATGACACAGTCTCTACATTAGTAGTCTGGAAAATCAATGGTAAGTTTTTGCGAGGCAGTGTCAACGGTTTTAAAATTGCGCCACTTAGCAGCGGTGGTGGTAAAGCGTCTTGCAAACGCTCGAGAATAGTGTAATCGATATGAGTTTAGGCTAAGAAGTGTAATAAAAGTGAGCGAAAGTAGTATCAAAAAGTTTACAGTTAGAGAAATTCAAATAAAAAAGCTATATATGATAGAGGCCTGATTTTATTTCTAGAGGATTTTACGTACTCATAACCCTGGTACTGGTAACAGGTTAACTTAGGCCTACCTAAAAACTTGGCAAAAACAGTGGGCTAACTGAATGCTTCAGGCTGGTTACCAATTAGCTTTTCGTGAATGAATGTTCTTTTATTTACTGTCTTTATTTAACTCTAGCGATAAATTGACACGCGGTGAGATCAGCATCTCAACTTCAGCATCTCAAATTCAGATAAATCTAAAATTTATCGAAATGTGCAGCATGTACCACTACATTTAGTTTTTCATATGCTGTTACCGGTAATAAATCTTTTCAGCTTTGGAGTAAATGATTATCGAGAAAATTCAAAACTGTATTTTCTAGACAAAATGTTTACTGGTACCAGTTAGTGATTACCCAGTTACAAAAATTACAAAACTACCCAGTTACAAAAATCAATTTTCTAAAATGATTTAAGATGTGATAATTGTGAATCTTAAGAACAACTCATCGAATTAATATAAACTCGTTTTAACAGGTACAAATTTAATTTTGTTGTACACATACAGGTTACCATAAGATATATGGTAGGCCTATAGTTAGCAGTCTTTAGCTCAAACCGTACCAATAACTGTTTAATCAAATACGGTACTGGCAGCATAGCTAGACAACATAAAATGCAAAACAGCATTTAATCGGTATATCTAATAACAAGTTGACAGCTTTCAAATGATATCTGCCAGTTGATACTAGTAACTGGTACCGATATATCAGTGTATGCCCTAACCCCTGTCCAGGCCACGATGCAATGGAACCCCAAGTAAGGATACTCTGGTGATGCTAAAATAACAAAATTTAATTTTAACAAAATGTTAAAAAATAGTGTTAAGCCACTAGTAGGCTTACTGAAGTGGTATTAATGGTAGTATTGGAACAGTTTCTTACACCAGGTTATTGGTTATTCACAATAAAATAACTGATGAGTTGGACTACATAGTATAATTTTTTGTTGTTTTATATGTATGTGTGCTTAATTGCTGCTAAAGGCAGGCAACTATATTATTGTGACAACCATATTGGTACAGCATACTAGCCAGTAGGCTGCTCTGCAATAACCAAGGGTATTAGGCTAAGTACCATAAACTGAGCAACATATAGGCTAAGTTCCATAAACTAATAGTGATAGTAAGATTTATTTCTGCCTAAAATACCTTTCAAAGTACATAAATCTTTTTTTTCCTTCTCATCTCCTTGCACTCCCTATGCTGAACTACCTGCAATGCAGAAAGAAAATCAGCCTTACCACCTCCGCTACTAGGTGGCGCAATTTTAAAACCATTGACACTGCCTTTCCTACAAGCCTTCCAGACTACTAGTATAGAGACTGTGATCATGATTCATATTCCGCCAGGTGAGCATAACTGATTTCGATTTAGCTTAGTTCGTTACAATTTATGTACAGTCATTGGCTGTGGTGATTGCCCATCGTCGGGGTAATAGGGTCAAATTGTGAGTGAACCCAGATAGGTTTATGGGTATTTATTTTTTCGTTTGTATTTTAAGGGTTTGAAGCATAGGTGGGTACAAGTCCGTTAATCGTTAATCCGTTAATAACAAAGCTAACTGTTTCATTAACTTGTTAATCCGTTAAAAAGTTTTTTCATGTTATCGGACAAAATTAACTTCCGTTAAGTTCTGTTAACTTCCGTTTCAAAAGGTTTTTATCGTTAATATCTTGCACCATTTATTCATTGTACCAGTACAAACCAGTTTACACTGGTAACACGTGTTGCGCATCAGCACGAGTTTTATAGAAGAACGCGAAGAAAGGAGCTCTTTTTTGTGGCAAATAATAAACTGCAGCCTCATAGGTCTATTAATTATATCGCTGTTCGCAATTTCCAAAGATTTTCCGATTGCCGATTCGTTAGTGCATTTGAACCTAATTTTATCTTGAAGTTAGATTAGACAGTAAAATATAACTTCCAAAACACAAAAAGACCACCATAGCAATAGATATTTTCTTACAATCAGGTCAACAACGTCAATAAGACAGTGTTCTAGAAGCGAGTGCGTAAAAAGAAATGTAAATTACTCGCAAAATGTTAACGAATTAACGGACTTTATTAACTTCCTTTAATTATAGCTGAAAATAACGGATTAACGTTAACGGAAGTATGAAAATTGTCAGCGGACTTGTGGTTAACGAAGCTAACGTTTTGCATTAACTTGCCCATCTATGGTTTGAAGTTGGTTACGTTTAGAGTTGTAGAAAAAGTGATATACTTGATATAAGTTAAAAGTTAGGCTGGGATTTCAATTTTAAAGATTTTGCGATGAAATAAAGCTTTTTATAAATTAAACCTATAAAATACAAACCAGAGGTGGAGTCCTCGAGGACGTCCTTGGCCTCGAGGACGTCCTCGAGGACACATTTTGAAGTCCTTGGCCTTGGCCTCGAGGCCTCAAGTCCTCGAAAATTGGCCTGTCCTCGGCTCGAGGACAGCACTATTTTTTGAATTGATAAAATTTTGCGGAGCGCTTGAAAAATTTTTTAGAAAACGTTTTTTTGTGGAGATCGCTTGAAAAATTTTTGTGAAGACCTTTTTTTTTTTTTTTGGAGAACACTTGCGCTTGTGTCCTTGGTCCTTGGCCTTGGCCTCGAGCATTCCTGTCCTTGGCCTCGAGAGTGTCTGTCCTCGGAAAGGCTGTCCTTGGCCTTGGCCTCGGATTTTTTTTGTGTCTTTGGCCTTGGCCTTGGCCTCGAGCCTTCTGTCCTCGACTCCACCTCTGATACAAACCATCCCAGTTATCAGACTGTATAAACTTCAAAGCGTATCTTAACGAAATAACCGTGTAAATACATAGATCTTAACTCGGAGGTTTAGCACTTTTCACTCCATTTCATCATTCGTTTCAAAGTTAGCATTTTTGATGTGATTTACCATATTTTTTGTGAAAGCAGGGTTTGAAGCAGCGATGGCGACTTACATTATGTAAACTAGTTTGCATTCATTTTCAGCTGAATGCGGAAATTTGGATGTTTTCAAGTGAATGCTAAGTTATGTGACAGTATCAGATGATGTAATCTGTAATTTTTTGTAGCTAATAGCACGTTATTACAAGTAATTACGTAGTTTTTAAAACAATAAACTCGAAAAGGTTCAAACAAATAACCTCGCTTCAAGCTTTTACACGCGAGTCTATTGTCATTTGCATTTAGCAGTTGAGTAAGTTTGAATGAATGATGATCAGAATATGTACCATGACATCTTCATCACCGACTGATTGTACACCAATGTCAATTTTGTTAATTTTTGCTTCCTTTTACGTTGGATTTTAACTGATGGATGGACGTAGATTGAAAAACCAACTAATTTTAATGATCTTTTTGCGACTATAAAATTATTTTAGTGAAAACCATCTTAATTGCGGCTTTGTTAGTGTTTTTTCACACAGTGTCTTTTGTTTCGTTTCAGTTTCAGGTTTTTCGGCGTTTTAATAACAAAAAGTTTGTAAATGTTGAAAGAATGACTTTGCTATTTGGGGAAACATCGAAACGAGATGGTGTTTTTACGCCGAAAATTTAATTCGCATTGAAACAAAAGTCATACAATTTCGATCGAGATTTGGTTGCAATTTTTGTTTGACGATTATTCAAATTTCAAAAGCTTTTGCCATAATTTGGTTTAATTCTTACACTGCGAAACATTTGTAATTATTTGCTGGGATAACCTAGGACTGTATTCTTGCCATATTTAAAGCATATTTTACCTTGTTTCCTATTCGAATCCTGGAATCTATGCAGATCAAAAAGCACATTTTCTAGTCTAATATCAACAACGAATGATAAAAGATCTCTGAAAGGTAACTCGTGGATGAAGATATTCAGCGAATAGCTTGTTAAACGTATATGAGTTATTGCATGACTTACTGAATTACTGTTTGTGTAATGGATAACTAATTTCATGTGTTCGAATATTTCAGGAAATGTGCTTGCCCTTCTTAATGAGGTCAAATTACACATTTAGCTTTTTGATGCAATGAGACTAAGGGTTTTTACGTGAATAGTCTATATTTATAACGGCCACTTCAAATCGTAATTTGCAAAATAAGTGGTGTTTTGCACTAATGCAATGCAACAAGAGCAAAAGTAGCGTTATATTTTCAACCAAATCGTCGGGCCATGCGACCAATTGCAGTTGGCAAAAACAAAAAGTAATTTAAAGTACAATTAATGTATGTCTGTAAATTTAATTAAAACAAATTTCCAAAACTAATAATAGAACCGATTTCGAATTGAATAAAAATTCAGTTTAATTAACTGCACACCATTCGGATAACCAAAAATGCGATAGAATCGACCATAGGCGTAGCCAGGATTTTTGATTGGGGGGGGCCCAAACCACAAATCACATGCAATGACTTCATCAGAAATTTTCGAAAAAGTAACTTTTTGTGGGGCATTGATATCGTAGAATGGAAGATCTGAAGCCGTAGCCTGATGGCACTTAGCCAGGATTTTGGTAAAGAAAGAGGGCGAAAACTAATTGTTAAAAAGTGTAAAAGTCTAACTTGGAAGACGTGTTGAGTAAGCTAGTGTACTCAAACGTACTATCACAGACGGGGGTCTGGGGGCAGAGCCCCCAGCCGCCGGTCGTTATGGCGGTCTGGGGGCAAAGCCCCCAGCTGCTGGGCGATTTTTGTAAGTTTTTGGAAAAAAAAAGCTATTTAAATCCCATTGGATCACATTTTGCACGAATTCAGAGCCATTTCAAAGAACTAGATTTTTAACATTTCAAAGCCAATTGAAAAAATTTAGTTGTTCAATCCTCTTTTTGCTATTAAATCCCAAAACACGCTTAGAATCTTACATTATGGTGTAAAATTTTAATTGTAAGTGATTTGGTCTGTAGGGGGAAGTAACGAACATTGCCTTCTGCAATACTTTAGCAGTAAATAATTAAGTTTATAATAACGTTAAACGAGGACCTGGGGTGGCAACTTTTAGGTCAAAACTATTCGACTTCTCACAGGTTTTGCATATGAATTGTTAAAAATTTGCATTAAGGGGCCCCTGGCCTGGGAACCTTGGTCGTCAGTCAGGGGCCCTTGGGCTTCCTGGTTGCCAGTTAGAGGCCCTGTAACCCCTTGCTTGTCGGTTAGGAGCCCAGGCCCCCTGGTTGTTAATTAGGGGCCCTGGGGCCCCCTGGTCGTCAGTTAGAAGGGCCCTGGGGCCCCTCGTCGGTTAAGGGGCCCCTGGCCCCCTGGTTGTTAGTTAGGGGCGCTGGGGCTCCCTGGTTGTGAGTTAGGGGCCCTGGGCCCCATTGTCATCAGTTTGGAGCTCTGGGGCCCCCTGGTTGTTGGTTAGGGGTCCCCTGGTTGTTAATTAGGGGCCCCGGGTTCCCCTGGTCGTCAGTTAAGCACTCCAGGGCCCCTTGGTTGTTGGTTAGGGGCCCTGGGACCCCCTGGTTGTCGTTTAGGGGCCCCCTAATTGTAGGTTAGGGGTCTGGGGTCCCTGGTTGTCAGTTAAGGGGCTTCCTGGTTGTTGGTTAAGGGTCCCGTGGTTGTTAGTTAGGGGCCCTGGGGCCCCCTGGTTGTCAGTTAGGGGCCCCGGACCCCTGATTGTCGGTTAAATATTTCAGGGCCCCCTAGTTGTTAGTAAGGGCCCCCTGGTTGTTAGTTGGGGGCCCCAGGACTCACTTGTTGTCATTAATATTATTGTTAATTACTGTTATGTGCGTAATTACAGAAAAAAACTGCAACTAAACATCGCTAGGCTATGCTGTCATAACTTTTTGTCGTTAGTGGTATTTTGATTGGGGGGGGGCCCGGGCCCCCTGGGCCCCCCCCCCCCCCCTGGCTACGCCTATGGAATCGACTCATTTTTGTAAATGTAGGGTTCTTATAAAGTTGCTTATCTTAAATTATTTAAAAAAACTTGACCTTTTTTTGGCAGTGTTTTAATTTTAAACCTTTTCTCAAAATCGTCTTCAAAAAAGAGAATTTTTGATTTAACGTTTATGATAAAACTTTGTAAAATTTTTTGCAGAACCGGATTATCGGATCCGTTTCTTTTTTCACTTGCAAGACAACTTTGATCTCGATGGGTTAAGACAAGTAGCATTATCAGAGGTGGAGTCGAGGACACAAGGCTCGAGGCCAAGGCCAAGGACACAAAAAAATTTGAGGCCAAGGCCAAGGACAGTCTTTCCGAGGACAGACTCTTTCGAGGCCAAGGACAGGAATGCTCGAGGCCAAGGCCAAGGACCAAGGACACAGCCGCAAGTGTTCTCCAAAAAAAAGGTCTTCAAAAAAAGTTTTTCAGGCAATCTCCAATTTTTAGGCGTAGCCAGAACTTTTGATTGGGGAGGCCTAAACCACAAATCACATGCAATGACGTCATCAAAAATTTGCTTATTTGCACTTAACCAGAATTTTGCAAAGGGAGAGGGCTTAGACAAATATAGTTGAAAAGTGCAAATACGTAACTTTGGAGGCGTTTTGAGAAAGCCAGTGTAACTCAAACATATCACAGACGGGAGGTGTGGGGGCGGGGCCCCCAGCGGCCGGAGGCTTTGGGGATCTGGGGGCGAAGCCCCCAGCTGTTGGGCGATTTTTTGTAATTTTTTGAAAAAAAGCTATTTTTATGCCATTGAATCACATTTCGCACATGTTTAGAGCCAATTAAAAGCACTAGATTTTTGACATTTGAAAGCCAAGTAAAAAATTTGAATGGTTAATCCTCCTTCTGCTTGCAATTTAAGTTCAAAACAAGTTTAACATTTTGCATTTTGGTGTTAAAGTTTAATTTTACGTGATTTGGTCCAGGTAGGGGGTAGTAAGGTGCATAGTCTCGTGCAACATTTTAGCAGTAAATGAAAACCCACTCGAAGATTTTCCTTAGAGATTTTTGTTTTGTCATGAAAATAACCAGTTATAAAAGTTCAAGTTATGCCATTGGCAGCCCAGGCCCTCTCAATTAAAGTTCAACGATTTGTTCAATCAGCATTTTCCATGGCTAATTTTTTTAAAAGTATTTTGTGCGTAAAAACTGGCGAGGTGGAGGTAAATTAATGAATTGTAATTGAAAAATAGTACAATAGATGGTTACGCTTAGTAACCAATAACCATATTTCTGCCGGGCCGGATTTACATCGCGCCGGGCCCCGGGCACTTTGGAGATTTTCGCAAAATAATTCTGCCAAATGTAGGTGAAGACCATAAAAAGTCTTTAGATTTGAGCGCAGGGCCCTTAGCTGATACTGCGCCATATTGTGGTAAATTCGGCTTTGGTTAATGCATTACGTTCATAAAAAGGCTAGATGTGATCCTGAGACAGCAACTTTTAGAACGAAAACTATCCATTACTTCCAGGTTTACGTTTAAACTGGCTGGTAAAAATTGATTTTAGGGGGTCCCGGGGCCCCTGGTATTGTTGTTCGCTACTGGGGTAACCGAAAAATGCTAAAAAGAAAGTGAAAATGAAGAAACAATAGGCTTTTTTGTTACATTTTTGTCATTGGTGAAATTTCAATTGGGGGGAGGCCGCTTGGCTAAGCCTATGCTCCAATTGCGGAAAACAAAAAAAAAATTTACAAATTTTCCGCGAGGTTTCTGGCGTTTTCCAACAAAATTTTAACGGTTCAAAAAATAGTGCTGTCCTCGAGCCGAGGACAGGGCAATTTTCGAGGACTTAGGGCAATTTCCTCCAGGCCAAGGCCAAGGACTTGAGGCTTCGAGGCCAAGGCCAAGAACTTCAAAATGTGTCCTCGAGGACGTCCTTGAGGCCAAAGAGTCCTCGAGGACTCCAGCTCTGAGCATTATTGTTTCCGCTTAATGCTAATTTTGACGATCCTTTTTCGGCGTCTCTTCGAAATTTTGTTTTTGTCAGCTTCTCTTTGAATTTTTTATCGTTGTTTTGACATATTTTCAAAGAAAGGTACTTGCAACACAAGTTTGTAGCCTTGCGAGAATTTTTTTTTTCGCAAAATCGTGCAAATGGTAGCTTATACAAAACTTGTACTGTTTATCAGCTACCGGTAATTAGACTTTGTTCAGTTCAATAAAAATAGACACATCAAGCAACTTTTTTTACGTTACACTTTTCCGCATTCCGCGTTTCCTGACCTTTTCTCTCTAAATTTTGCTGTACTCTGCAAAAGAAAAGGTTACTTACTGAAATGAATTTTTGTCTTGTGCATTTACGTTGTTTGGTGTATGTGTTTCTATTTTAAGTTTGCATTTACGTTAAAACAGCGGAAGATATAGCCACCTTTTACCGGTCACGTGCTTGTCATTTAACAATATTCAGATATTTTTAATATATTGCTCTGCAAAAAGTGATATCACGTCGAAACAGCGTCACAAGTTAAGACGGATGTATTATTAAAACAGCATCTGAATTTACACGGATGTTGTAAAAACACTTCTGTTTACATTAATGAGTGAGTAAAGTAATACAGTTGTTATATTTTTGTAAGTTGCAATGATTATTGTATTCTCCTTTAAATAATGATATCTGTGCCGCTATTATTTGCGAAGCGGACTATCACGGTATTTTACTGGCACGCGCTACTGCATCCCGGTGCTGCAGGTGTGCAGTCAGTCGTGCGGTGCGACATTTCATCGCAAGCTACTGAAAATGAAATGTTCAGTGTTTTTTTTTTATATCCCTTACATCTCGACGGATGGTGTTGCAAAACTAAGCCATCTATTAGTGTTTTTGAAACAACTGCGGGTTTGAATTTAATCACATTTTTATGCCTAAGACAAGGATTTTTTCTAAAAATTTACAAATTGGTCTACTCTATTGTCAAATTTTACGACCCAAATTTCTTAGAAATATATTATTTGATAACTTTTCTTTGTAGCTTTCCCTTTTTTCGTGTCAAAATCGCCTGTAACCTCTTTTAAAAATGATTGTTTTTACGGTATAGAGGATATACGGTATACCTATCAGCATAGGTGGGCACAAGTCCGTTAATCGTTTATCCGTTAATAACGAAGCTAACTTTTTCATTAACTCGTTAATCCGTTAAAAAGTTTTTTCATGTTAACGGACTGAATTAACTTCCGTTAAGTTCTGTTAACGGACTAAAGTAACTTCCGTTAAGTTTTCTTAACTTCCGTTAAGGTTTTCATCGTTAATATCTTGCAGCTTCGTTCTGCATTTGAACTTGTTTTTATCTTGAAATTAGATTATATTGTAAAATGTAACTTCCAAAACACTAAAAGACCACCACAGCAATAAATATTTTCTTACAATCAGCTCAACAGCGTCACTACGTGTTCTAGAAGCGAGTGAATAAAACGAAATGTAACTTACACGCAAAATGTTAACGGATTAACGGACTTTATTAACTTCCGTTAATTAAAGCTGAAAATAACGGATTAACGTTAACGGAGGTGTGAAGTTTGTTAACGGACTAGTGGTTAACGAAGCTAACGTTTTGCATTAACTTGCCCACCTATGCCTATCAGTATAGAGGATATACGGTATAGAGGATATACGGTATACAGGATATACGATATACGGTATACCTATCAGTGGCAATTGTGGTGTAGGCCTAAGAGTAATGCGTGGTAAAATAGTCTTTTGTTTTTGCTACAATTTGGAACAAGTAACAGTGTAGGTATTTTCGTCGTAGAGAAATTCGTAGGCATACGTACTACGTCATGTGATAACTTTTTTTTAATGATTCATCGTCAAATTGCTTTTTTGAAAAACGAAAATGACAGAATGATTTGGGGATTTTGTAGGTTTTACGCAAACATTTAATCTAAACATTTTTAATAATGTTGTGACATACAGTAATCAACAAAAAAGTTCGATATTGCAGTTTAGGACACCGCTACAATCGCAATACATTCATGCAGGAGGAAAAGTGGTCTGAGAAGAAATTTGTTGAGGGCCAACTAGCTATTTCGTCTGCTTTTCCGAGGGATTGTGGGCCTGTTATGGGCAGGAGCTTAAAATAAGGCCGTCATACATAGGCGTAAGGCCGTCATACATGATTGGGGGGGCCCAAACCACAAATCACATGCTATGACGTCATCAAAAATTTTCAAAAAAGGAAGTTTTTGTGGGGCAAAGATATCATAAAATGGAAGATCTGAAGCTGTAGCCCGTTTGCATTTAACCAGGATTTTGGTAAACAGAAAGAGCGAAAACTAATAGTTAGAAAGTGCAAATGTCTAACTTAGAAGACGTGTTGAGTAAGCTAGTATACTCAAACGTATCACAGACGGGGGTCTGGGGGCTCCGCCCCCAGCCACCGGCGGCTATGGGGGTCTGGGGGCAAAGCCCCCAGCCGCTGGGCGATTTTTGTACGTTTTGGGAAAAAAAGCTATTTTAATCCCATTGAATCACATTTCGCACGTGTTCACAGCCATTTGAAAGAACCAGATTTTTAACATTTGAAAGCCAATCGAAAAAATTTATCTGTTCAATCCTCCTTTTACTTGCAATTAAAGTCCAAAACACGTTTAAAATCTTGAATTATGGTGTAAAATTTTAATTGTAAGTGATTTGGTCCATGTAGGGGTAAGTATTTAAGGCACATTGCCTCCTGCAATATTTTAGCAATAAATAAATAGTAATCCGCTCGAAGATTGTCTTTCAAGGTTTTTGTATTGTCATGAAGTTAACCAGTTATAGGAGTACATGTACTCAATTGAAATTCAATGATTTGTTTTATGAGCATTTTCCCTGGCTATTTTTTTAAAAGTATTTTGTGCGTAAAAACTGGCGAGGTGGAGGTGAATCGTTGTTGAAAAATGGTACAATAGATAGTTACACTTACTAAACATGTTATATTCCTGGGCCGAATTTACATTGTACGGGGTCCGTAGCATTTAGGGGATTTTTACAATATCTTTCCGCCAATGAAGTGAAGACCAAAAAAATCCTACTATCTGAGCGCTGGGCCCTGGCTCTATGCCACATGGCAAATACGGCAATGGTTATGGCATTACGTTCATAAAAAGTTGAGATGAGGGCCTTATAGGTAGCAACTTTTAGGACAAAAACCCTTGATTTCACTCTGGTTATACGTTTAAATTGGCGGGGAAAAATTGAATAAAGGGGGTGCGCCGGGCCCCCTGGTCGTCAAAATAATTTGTTGTTAATTACTGATGTACGCAAAGATGCTAAAAGAAACTGAAAATGAAGAAGCAAGGCTTTTTTGTTAAATTTCTGGTATTGTTGGCATTTCAATTAAGGGGGCCCGGGCCCCCTGTGCTCCCATCCCCCTGGCTACGCCAATGATTTTGAGATAAGATCGCTCCCTTAAGTTCTTTCATAAAAAAACATTTAAAGCAAAATTAAAATAACTTTTTTTCCTAAACGTGGAAGACTCGAGTCTAGTCACTTGACAGTTTTTTGAAATCTCCAAGAATTGCATGACATTATTATGACGTGGACACGTGGTCGTCATTATTATTACTTACTTTTGTACGCGTAAATCCTAAATTAAAAAACTGCAATTCCGGACAAGGACAACATACTGGCTATGCTCTCATTACATTTATCATCGGTAGTATTTCAATTGGGGGTGTGCATTACCGCCTGTAGGTGTTATAGCATTAAGTTCATAATAACGTCAAACGAGGGCCTGGGGTTGCAACTTTTAGAACAAAACTCTTAGATTTTTCACAGATTTTGCATATAAATTGTTAAAAATTTGAATTACGGGGCTCCTGGCCCAGGACCCTCGGTTATCAGCTAGGGGGATCCAGGGCCCCCTGGTTATCAGTCAGGAGCTCCGGGGCCCACTGGCTCTCGGTTAGGGGTCCCGGGGAACCTTGGTCGTTAGTTTAGGGACCCTGGAGCCCCCTTGTTGCCAGTGAGGGGCTCCGAGGCACCATGGTCGTTAGTTAGGGGCCCTGGGGCCCCCTGGTCGTCAGTTAGGGGCCCCAGGTCCGCCTGATTTTTAGTTAGGTGCTCCATGGTTGTTAGTTAGGGGCTCTGGGGGCCCTTTGTTGTCAATTAGGGACCCCAGGGACCCCTGCTCGTCAGTTAGAGGCCCCGGAGCCCTCGTTTGTCAGTTAGGGACCCCGAGGCCCCCTGGTTGTTAGTTAGGGGCCCCGGGGCCCCCTGGTTGTTAGTTAGGGGCCCTGGGGCCCCCTGGTTATTAGTTAGGGGCCCCAGAGCTCCCTCGTCGTCTGTAACTGCAACTAAACATCGCTAGGCTATGTTGTCCTAATTTTTTTTTATCTTTGGTGGTATTTTAATTGGGGGGGGCAGGCTCTCTGGCCCTCCCCCCCCTGGCTACGCCTATGCTGCCATACATCACGTTCTTTCACCACTTCTACTGTATTTACGCACACCACTAGCATCTGTTGTCGGTACAGACTTACTGTGTATCTGCTATTTTAGCCAGTTTAATTTTAAACACAAAAACAATTTCTTTTTATCACAAAAGTCTCAACTGGAAGACGTTAGGCACCTTCACATTGAAGTCAATTAAAATTAAAAGTTGGAAGACAAGAAACAGCAAATAATGCTTCCGCAACTTTTCTGTTTTACTTAAATAAGAATTCAAAAGTTGCGTATGATCAGCTATGTAGTATGGAAGTGAAGCATGATGCTTGAGAGAGAAAAAAATGGTAATTTTGAGAAGAACAGAAAGAGCAATGATTCGAGCGATGTGTGGTGTGAAGCTATTAGATCCAAGAAACAGCCAAGAGTTGATGGACATGTTTGGCATAAAGGAGTCTTTAGATAGGATGGCTAAAGCAAGGATACGGTGTTACGGTCATGTTTTAAGGAAAGAAGATGAAAATGTGATAGTGAAGGCTTTGTAATTTGAAGTGACCGGTAGTAGAGGAAGAGGAAGACCGAAACAAACGTGGAAAAAGCGAGTAGACAATGAGAAAAAAAATGGACTGGTAAAAGAGTTTGGATACGATCGAACAAAATGGCGAGGCGTGGTTAAGACCTCACGAAATCCGGCCGTCTCCTTCGACTTGGACAATACTGGATCCAACATGTGATGATGATTAAACAAGGATTCTAAAAATTGTTCACCGGAAAAATGTTCTACTTGTTTTCAAAAACCTAAAAAAGGTGTTCGAAAAATGTAGCAAAACATTATGAATAATAATTGATCACGTTAGGTCTAAGCAGCGATGGGGCAATTGACTTTGTAAAAGACTAATTGATACTGATGGAGCTGAGATGACTTGATTTATTTTTCTTTAATTATCTTAAACTTCGTCCAATTCCTTCTTTCAAAAAAAAAAAAAAAAAATAAGTAGAGCAAAGCTGAAAAGAAATTTCAAAAGAATGAACACCCCTCAGCTCCGCACCACCATCGCTAAATCAGCAAAGCACTAAATTGCCGCAAGGCCGAAATGAATGATTATTCTTAGTTTTGTTGAGTCATCATAAAAAGCGTGCTTTCTAACGTTTGCGTGGGTGGTTATTAAATAATTTTTTTTTTCAGTATTTTTTCTAAAAAAAACATTTTTAAAAAATTCAGTATTTTTTCCAAAAAAAACATCCCGGCAATTACTGCTTGACTTTTTTCTGTAGCCGCACCTTTTCCTGCGATCTCTATTCTGACGATTCTTTTGGACAAGTGTCATATGAAAAGCTTCGAAGATATTAACGTTTTAATCAAAACATACCTTGTTTTGTTTGAAAAAATAAAAATAAAAAAACGTTTTTTTGAAAACAGCTGTTATCTGAAAAAAACGTTTATTCTGAAAAAAAAATGTTGAAAAAAAAGCTTCGAAAATATTAACATTTCCATCAAAATACAACCTTTTTTTTTGAGAAACAATAAAAAAAGATTTTTTTGGAAACTGTTATTTTGAAACAACGTTTTTTTGAAAGAAAAAAACTTTTTTCAAAAAAATTGTTTTGAAAAAAATCAAAAAAATTTTTTTCCACCTCTGGCGCCTAAAAGTCCCATTGCCTAAAAGTCCCGGCGCATTATAGTCCAGGCGACTAAAAGTCCTGTGTCTAAAAGTTAAGGCGAATAAAAGTTGCGGAGCCGCATAAACGTACTGGTGCCTAAATGTCTGCGCCTAAATGTCTGCGCCTGAAAGTCGTGGACGTAATCGAGCCCAACTAATGTCTAAGTCGGAAGATGTTTTTAAGACCAACATTAGTAAGAGAATACGTTAAACGGCTTGTCTAATAAACATAAAGCTTCGCTCATGGTTTTCACGCTGTCTTGAGAAATGTGTAATAGTTTGATTCAGGCTTGAAAAGGAGAAAAAAGATGTTTCGAAGGTCGATAGGAACCGAAAATAGCGTTACTTTTCAGACTTGTTTTGCTAAAGTCTACCCCTCAGGGGTGCCGAACCCCGGGGGGGATGGGGGATATATCCTCCCCAATAAATTGGCTGTATCCCCCCCAATAATTTGAGTATGGTCTTCATCTGCATATCCCCCAATAATTTGAATCTGAACGTAGGTGTCCGTGTGCATCTGAACGTAGGTGGTGTGCATCTGAACGTAGGTGTCCACTTGAATTCGGGGAAAAAGTGTTCCATCTTTGGTGAAGACCTTTTTTTTGGTCTTCACTTAATTTACTCACCTGAACAAAATTGTGGTCGAGGTTCTTCCCCCCAATGTTGAAACTAGGGCAAAATCGGGGTAAAATTGCAAATTATCCCCTCCAATGCTCAACAAAGATCGGCACTCCTGCTACCCCACCACTTATTCAAGTAAATTAGAAAAGTTTGCCAAATAAGCATCGTAAGATCAAAAAAAAACTTCGTAATAATTCTCTTTGTTGAAAAAAGTGGTAATTTTTTGCAATCGCGTAAACAATCACTATTTTAGCCCAAGATATCACAGAAGTTGTTCGGTAGATGTTTTTTTCCTATAGACTTTATGGTCTCCGGTGGCTGCAAGCTTCTGCCTTTAACATCTGACGGTCGGATCTAAATGTGATTTCTTTATTTTAGTAAATAGATTTTTTATATAGTAGCTGCGCACGGCTACCATTCGCCAACGCTTCGCAGATTTCTATTCGGTAATTATTGTTTGAGCTGTTGAAAAACTTGTTCTTAAACTTACAGATTTGTACAGTATATGAAACATTTTCTTAATTGCGATGATTCGAAGAAAAAAAGAACTTTGAAACCAATTTTTTTCTGATGTACGTGTGAAACATGAAAACCCGATTATTGATTAGAAAAATTATTATGAAGTTGCGAATGGTCACAAGAAAAAAAATGTCTTGAAGGTCGAAATTATAAAAAAATTGTTTTCTTTAAAGCCGAGAATGAAGGATATTTAATAGATTGCAATATTGCCTGGGACGTTTTCTAAAGCTTTTGGAAAGTAACTTTACAACTAACCTTTTCCGAACTAATTTATTAAGATAGTTACAAAATCCAACTTTACAACTAACCTTTTCCGAAGTAATTCATAAAGATGGTTACAAAATTCAACTTGCATTGCAATGCTTTAAGATGATATTTTTCCAACTACGTTGAGTTTTTTAAACAGTATCGGCGATCACGCTATACTGTACTTTGTAGACTGTCAACTGGAATGCATGTTTAATGCAGCTTAGATTTAGATAAGTTTACCCCCAGACTTTTTATTTTAGGTCAACTCATGATGGTGTTACGTGCTTTCGGAATTTTTCTTCTTCCAGCCCAGAGCGGTGTTAACGGAATACAAGTGCTCTCATCGACGGAAAAGAGCGGGAAGTGCCGGGTAGCAATCAACAGATGCTGTCTGTTTTACAATTTCGGATCAAAATCAGTACCGAAATGCGTATTTGAATATGCTCATTAATTTCTCTTTCTGCCCCAGTTTCGTGCGTCACCTAATTTTTTAATTTTGACATTTTTTAATCTACAGTATCTAAAAAATTGACTTTTTCACAGTGCCAAAACATAAGGTGTTTAAACTGAGCTATTGCTGTAATCAAATTAGTCTTTACCAAAATTTCCAATTTCTAATATGTTAATTGCGACACTTGTATCATTTCGCTGAGTAATGATAGGATTTGTCATGGAATAAAGTAATACAATGCTAAACTACATATTTTGCTTTTCAAATCATTTCGATTTCCCGGTAACTGAGATGACAGCGGCACCGTCATTTCGGCGAATTCATTCTCGTTTCAAACGTTGATATTTAACCACGTTTTAACCTGCATTTTGAACTTGTTTCCTACTAATCTTGTTCAAAGCCACCAAGCTGAGGTAATCCGTAAGTGCCCCTTCTTGATACGAAACAATCGGACTAGGGTACCGGTACGCGACTAACTGGGTGACCAGCCGTTCAGTGTTTGTATGTTCGTAAGGTTGAGAGGGGGGTGTTATTACATGCATTTTGGTCAACATTTCCATTTTATCCTCCAATCACAAGAAAGAGACAGTACATCACTCTGAATCTTTTCCCTGTTTGGTGCTTGTTTCAAGCCATATAGCAAAGAATAATTGCTAATTTTAGCCTAGCACGCAACCACATGACCAGTGTTCCAGCGCAACCCCCAGATCATGCGATTAGGATCGTCGTAATAACAGTGCATTTACTCCTCGAGCAATTGTCCATACGTTAGTAATTAGTATATATTGACAGAAAAGTTTATTTCATAAATAACAAGTTCAATTATAAATAACGGAAAAGGACAACACTACACAGAAATCAGTGAGTTTCAGTTGTATTGCAGTTAACTGTTACATTAAACAGAACCGAAAAAGCTTCACTGGTTGGATAAATATGCACAGAGCTGGACAGCGCTGTTTCGAGCTTTTAGCTCTCACCCCAGCCCTCAGCTTCTCTAACAAAGTTATTCCCCAGCTGCTGTGGTTTTCTTTATTACAAAATCACGAGAAACAAACAGAACACAACGTGTCACATTTGTTTTCAATGTTAATCAATTTTTATTCTTTAATTAAAAGTATTCCCCAGCTTTTTTTTTGTGGATTTTTGTAAATGTGTGGAGTTTGTGGGATGGTAGCTGCAGACACTTTTTCAAGCATCCACAGCCGCTCTGAGTGAAGGTATTCCCCAGCTGGACAAGACTCTTGGCCGAACTGGACAAATGGACTAGACTCTAGGCCGAACTGGACAAACCTTTAAGGGCTTGAACAGCGGCAAAGTCTTTCCAGGGAATAAACAGTTTTTCACTTGTGGTACTTAAAAAAACCAAGTGAAAAAATCGCTGAACACTTGTAGAAATGATGAAAAAATCGCTAAACCCTTGCAGTAATGAACCCTTGTAGTAATGGAAGTCGTAATGATTTCCCAGGAGTCGACCACGAAGGACGTCAAACTTTTTGGTTGGATAAATGTCACAGCGCCAGCTAATTAATGACTCTCCAATGGTGCATCGAAGTATTTGACATCACAACGTACAGTATGCTAGAATAAAGCAAACTAGTAGATTTTGAAACTGATGCTGATGTAGTACTTGAAAAAGAGCTACTATCAAGTTAATTTTCTGCTCGAATGTTTGCAGCAGCAAAAATGAAAGTTACTGCTTTCCATATTTGGTCAGGATTATTGATTACAAAAAATTAACCAAACCTGAGTACCTCTAAAAAACAATGACAAAAACACAGTTTGGAGGTAATGCGATTTAGTAGTAATTAACAATTATTTGCTGGGAATTTTAAGATCTTTGAAAGGTTTAAAAAACTATAATAGCAATTGTAAAGGATTGCTCTTTGTACTACACTAACAAAGAAGAATTATACTGCAGCCCTGTTTTCGACTTTGCTACTAATAATGTATATTTGGATTTACTCGAATTAATAATAAGGTACCTTTGCTCAATACCGACACAGCACATAAAATACCAAAGATTGGAAATAAAGTGAATATCCTAAGGAAAACCTAAGCATACGTACTTTCAACTTTCCAGGCTTAAATAGCAGCTTAGTTTAGCGAATGCACAGTTACCCCAATTGATATATTTGCGTACCAGCACTTAAGTACTTCAGTAGTGCAACATCACAAACGCAAAATTTCAGAAACTTAGCAATTATTGCAAAAACACAGCAACTTATAATTGAAATTCACGCACAACAGAAAAAAAGTATGATAGTACAATGCATTAAAGTGGCAACGTAAAGCAGAAGGTTCAAATCATAAAAACCCACAATTTTAACTTTTTAAGCTACTGTGCAATATCGAAAATACACCCAATGGCTAGTTTTTACCCTGTAAGTTTTAACTTATAGCAGTTAGAGGGGTCACCTTGTATTCAAGTACAACTTCTTAGTCGCAACACCTAAAGCATGATTACGAAGATAAATACTACAGTGCTACTTAGTTGCAAGAATACCCACACTAAGACTTTTGATTAATTTGGAAGTAACACTTTGGTTGTAAACTTAAATGGGTTAATATGTGAAGAAAGGAACTACAATATCTGAAAGATTTATATGAACTTATTGAAGAAAACATATAAAAGCAAAATCGACATTTTTTTTGGCTACCGTACACGACAATGGTAAATCTTGATTGAAATTAAGCAATGAATTTTACATGATTAGTAATGGCGTTTCATAAGTTACAACAAAAATAAAAATCCTTGCAATTAATACTTAGTTTTTGAATAGGAGTTGAAAATTTTCTGAGTGATTTTGATTGATCCATATTTATCCTCCACTCACGAGGAAGCGACGGTAGGTTTTTATTTTGGACGAATCCTCACCCGCTTAGGAGTTGACCATTTTCCAAGTTTCCGGTTAATGTTTGACTTCATCCCACGTAAATTTGCTGCTTGTTCGCCAAGCAGATATAATCATCGCGAAGCGCCTTATCCAAGGACGAAACATGACCAGGATGCGGGTTAAACCCAGATCATGCGATTGGGGTCGTCGTAAAAACAACGCCTTTACCCTTTGGCCACGCTGCCGACAAATTTTACGGCGAACATAATTTCATTCGCATATACTACTTCTCCATTTTCTTGGTATTAATTACCTGCAAACTAAGTGAAATACATGCTCCTGCGTCTTTGATTAATACTTAAAAAATTTAAATTCGCTAAGAAATGAGCTAAGAATTTTTTCCGGTCAAAAATTAAAAACTTTTTTTAAAGATTATACGGGTGCAAAGATCAAACAATAACATCAAACAAAAAAAAACAGTGTCAAACTTACAGAAAAACAGACAGCACAGCACTATGAAAGTGTACGAACTAAGACACACACAAAAATACTATGGCGTAGCAATAGAAATAACCTACTGCATAAAACCTGTAAGCTAGTGGTTTTTAAACTTGTTGAAGATACCGAACCCCGCAAGTTTTGTGGGCATTCAGCGAACCTTTCGCTAAAATTCAAAACATATTTGTTTACAAACTTCAGCCTAAAGTTAACCAAGCAAGATCTTATTATTCCAAGAAAACGAACAAAACATGTATTCGGCAGACACACACAACTCAATAAATATTTACAAATCAATGCGTTTTATACTGTTGCGTTTTATCTCACAATGCTCGTTTGTTCAATTAAAGATCTGTCTGAAACAATGCTGATTATTACTTGCCATTGATTTTCACGTTGTGGTGATTCTAAAGACTAATCGCGCTCTATGTGAAACTTTCAGCTGTGTGCATAAATTGACGCGCATGGTCGTTTTAGTGTTGTAGAGGAATTGTGATTGCCATTCACATAGCATGTGTATACTTATCCTAATCTTCGCAGCACCCCTGATACTGACTCATCGAACCCAGTTCAAGTATCACTGTTGTGAGCAAATAGTAAAAACTTAACTAGTTTTTGTTAGCCAAGTTTTCTTTGAATACAATCCTTCAAGGAGTTTACATTCGACAAACCTAGTTACAGATTCGATCTTCTTAACATCAACAAATCTAGCCGTATCCAGTCCACTCTAGTTAAAATATAGTGAATACAAGACAAAAACGTGGATATTTCATCGACATAACACGCGTGAAACATACTTTGCAATTTTGTTTAGCATTAATCACAAAAAAAGGAAAAATGCTGAAGACATGCCAATAATAGCGTTCTTGAATCAACCTAACCAAGAAGTGTATAGTACTTCTATGAAAATTCTTTAGCACAGTTGGCACAAAGATTTTGTCCGCAGTCTTCAAGCACAAATACGAGTGTGATAAGCACATTATTTTTGGCTCGTGCTCAACTTGTATGTAAGGCAAGAGTCCCAAACTCTCCATGGCAAGCGTCCAAAAATGTTGCAACAAAAATCTGTTAAAACACAAAATATTTAATCTTTAGTCTTCTACTACATGTACTGCAAAAAATGTACGAAGCGTGACTAGTATCATTTAACTTGCAAATTCCAACCTACGATAAGAAAAGCAAACGTAGTACAGTAGCGTGACAAGTCTTGTTTATCAGACTTGGTTCATTCATAAAAATTTTCGCAAATTTTGCAAATCACGATTCCTAAATCAGCACATTTTGAATGAATTGCAACATACCACGAGGAAGAAACTTTGAAACACTGGCTTTTTGACGTCAGCAATTAGTCAAAACTTACAGTATAACCAATGGCGTCGGTGGGCATAGCGCGGTTGGTAGTGCAAGGTGGTGTTATCAGGACCCTACCGAAGGTTGGGGTGTGGAGAAACTACACGGAGACCCAGCAGCTGGGCCATATTTCGGGATCTGGACAAGTGATTTAAGAAATAAAAACGGTTATGCGTTGGATAAGTAGTCAATAACGGTGCAGACTCCTGATTCGATAAGCAACTGGCAATGCGTCGTGTGTCTTTAGGCGTTTAACGCTTAAATTTGAAATGCAGCAAACCGTTTATTTCTAAACTGCAGCCAAACTACCACGGCGGTAGCTTACCCTCACGAAAAACTGAGGCCCGACACTTGACGTTCAATCGTTAGCTTATGAACGCATCTTTTGTCTACTATGACCAAAAATTCGGCATGTCCTACCCTTACCAGTGTACCTCAAGTCGGCAGCGTGGCAGAGACGATTAAAAACGTCGTTTTTATGACGACCCCGATCGCAAGATCTGGGTTCAACCCGTACCCTGGTCACGTTGTTGAGTCCGTGGATAAGACGTTTCAAGATGATTAACTCTGCTTGGTTGGTTCGAACAAGTAGCAACTTCAGCGGAAAAGAATTCGAAGAAATCCACACGAACATTGGATCACTGAAAACTCCTCTAAGCAGGTGCGGATTCCTTCAAGCACGAAGTAGTCAAATGCAATGAAAATTGCGCGGATCGTCCACTAGTTAGCGTCTGACGCTGTGCGGTGACAGGAGGACAAATATGCACTTCAACAACAACAACACCTTACACGCAATAAAAGTTGTAGAATAAAGAAAGAATATGCTTGTATGCCCTCGACTGTGCGCCAAGAGCACACCAGGTCTAAAGAGTGCCCTTGAAAGGGCATTTAAGTCAAGTTTTTCATTGCTGACCAAAATGTTGGGATAAGCCTGAAATATATTTTCACCAAATTTAAACTTTCTACGTCGTGAAGATATTGCAGTTCAAAATTAACAAGTTTCTTCTTTACTTTAGTTTTGCCATTTTGCCAATATTGTGACAGAAGTTTTGAAAAGTTGGCTTGAGTTTACTTGAAAAGCAGTCAATTTACAATATTCTGACCCATTACTTTTGTTTTGGAAACAAAACTGCCAAAAACACTTACTGAGAGTCACCAACATGCTGTAACTTTTTGAAGCTGGTGTGATTTTTAGACTCAGAGGACCTAATAATTTAAAAGCATGAATCAGTGCGTAAGGGAATGCGGATTTATCAAGCCACAAAACAGTCATTATAATATTTAATCGTTTGCGTGCTATGTTAGCGATGAATGATGACTGATGATGATGATCGAGTCTCTACACAAAGTCCTTCCAAAGTTCCACTGTTTCCTTTGCTACGCTGCTGTATTCGCAGAGGACAAGTCAGTAGGTGCTCACTGCTCAGATGTATCTTCTAAACTTCCGCATTTGCATTTGCGTAATAAGAAGCTGTGGAAACCCCACTTTGCCAAAGTACTCTTTGTTCTCATGACACCAGTGCGAAGTCTGTTGAGGCATTGCCAGTTTTTTCAGGAGGCTTGGTGTCCTGGTTCCAGGGATTCCGTTGGTTCAATAGAGAGCCTTCACGGGGGAGAACGTTGTAGCTGTTTCTTCTAAAGGTGCAAACATGCTTCCTACATGGTAATGTCAAGGGGAGAGGTTGAACTTAGAAAATTATTCCTTGATTTGAGACGCTTTTATGCTGCTTTTTTCCATAAAACAAGTGTTTAGAATTAGGTTCGGTCTTGCGTCGTTCCATTCTACTGGCCACTTCTCGACGGATGTCAGGGGGAGTAACTCCAGCCAGGATATATAGACAGTTGGCCTTAGTTGGTTTCAGGCATCCAGTGATAATGCGACAGCTGTCATTCAGGACAGAATCGACATGTGGAGCAAGTGCAGAGCGTGATCAAACTGGGCAAGTGGGCATGCATATTCCGCAGCTGAGAAACACAAAGCAAGTGCAGATGTTTTTAAGCTTTGTGGGTTAGAGCCCCACTATGAGCAAGAAAGTTTGCGTCAGATGTTATTGCGAGTTCGAAAGCATGTCCAAAGTCTTACAGCTTTGGACATGCTTTCGGAAGGTCAGGGAGCGATCAAGAGTTACACGAAGAATATGAGGAATGCAAACTTCCCAACGGAACTGGACGGAAAGCATCTTTAGGGAGTGAAGCATCCAGCCAATTGCAGTAGTTTGAAATAGCTAAAACTGCAGTCTCAAAATTTTTGAAATTTTTTGCTCTCATTTTGAGACTGGAAGAAGATTTGAGTTTGATTATTCAAGAAAAATAAAAAGTTTTTGGAAACCCTAAATCTGTCCTCTCTGGTTAAACTTCTAGGGAAAAAGAGAGATTTAATAATATTTACCCTTTCAGTAACATCACATGACCTATCCAATTTTGGAAAACAACTCTCTTTTTCTGGAAATTTAGGCTGGGAAAACAAACTCAAAGTTTCCAAAAACTTTTTTGGGGGGAGGCGGGTATCTCTTTGTATTTGAATGTTTGCAATCGCAGGCACAAAATTACAACAGAAAAGTTCAAAACTTATATTTCAATTTTAGTTATTGCAACTACCGGAATTGGCTGGAAGCTTCACCGCCTTTAAGCTTGTAGTTCTTTTCGGTGTTAAAGCTTGGGTGTTTCTACTACGGTAAAATAATGTTCTTCAGCAGTTTGGTTAAGCTAAAATTTTATAGTTCGAGTGAAATGCAAACTATCACGGTAATCAGTAAACCCTGTGCAAACCAGATACCGGTCGTTGCATCTTGGTAATTTTACGCGCTCCTCCTCGAGTGGTTGCTTACAAAATTGCAAAGATGCCAATTGTGCGATGCGTTGCTTCCAGTCTAAAAGTTCTTTGGTAGTTACCTGAATCGTTGCATAACCATCTGCCGTTAATGAGAGGAAATTGTTGGCTGGTGAAAATTTGATCTTGTTCCTGCAAGCAATACAAGCGTAGAAATTTGCTGAAGAGTAGTTTTTTTTTTTTGGAACGAGAGTGTTCGGGTAAAAGAAAGACTTGATTTCACTAGGGTAAAGTGTACAAAATTGCTGTATTTATTAATTAAACATCTGTAATCATTAGCCACTTCATACTGTCTGATCAATTGAGTGTACGCTCGTATGACTAGTGTCTTGTATTTTTTGAGCAATTTGAACATTTCAACTTTTAGATGTACTTTTATTTCAAAAAATTAAGTTCTTGGTAACGATAGATCTTTTTAACGGACATTTTAAAATAAGTTTATTTAATATTTGCACTTGCAACGTTACTGTAAAGTGCTACTTAATTCTGGACATGGCAACACGAAAAATGAAAAACGATCAAAAAATAATTAAAACATCTTCCAAAATACAGTATTACTTTTTCGAATTCTCTGGGCCAAATGTTCAATGGCGGTGCCATTTCGCTAACTTGCTATTATGGTATGACAATAACAAAGCATTTCCGCTTCTACAACTTTGGAGCACAGCTATTTTTAGCAGCAATGTTGGCAGCTAGAACAGCGGTCGTTTTTATGATGACTAGACTCGGTCCGTTAGCAAAAAACTTAAAGTTTCTGATTAAACAATTTACGTATTTTTGTCCAACTTATTAATAAATTGATCCAAGAACACAATTGTTCGAAAGCATAATTTTTTTCAGCACCACATACTATAGTGGCATGTGGTACAAAATGATAATCGAACTAGAGCTAAACCATTAACCAATGAGATTAAAAATTTTTTTTTTGATATTTAAGACCTATTTTTCAAAATAATTAAAAAAAAAAAAATTTACCAATTGTAATATTCTAAAATTGTCTACGTGGCAAAAAAACTCTGTTGTTTTGCAAAACCTTCAGTAGAAACTGGGCAATGTGAGTGCCCGAATGAAACGTTTTGAACTCTTTCACTATTGCTCCACAGTAGAGAGTATTGGATCATTTTTACAGCCTTTAATTGAATACCTTGTGAAAATGAGTTTCGCTGACTTAAGTAGGTAGATCTTCGTGCACAGTCATCGAGCAATATGTTTATGTCGGAATACATGGGCTGCCTATTCCGCAATTTCCTGAAAAATATTTTCGAAGTTTATTGTTACGTTTGATAACATCACACCGTTTTTGATCAATTAGTGATCGAGTGGATAGAGCGGTTGCCGCTTGAACAGTAGATTCGGGTTTGATTCCTGGTAGGGTCGAATCTAAAACTATGCGGTCGAAACTACGTTTGAAGTCACATAGATTTCTTCCGCATGAGGGGATTGACGGAATGGAGGGCTGGGAACATGGAAAGTAATGTCACCGGTAAGAACCTCCACTAATTCAGCAACTGTTTTTCTGACTTTCTTCAGTTTTGCCTCAGCATAATGGCGGGTTTTTGGAAATCTCAAAACTCTTTTTGTGCGCTTTTTTTACAATTTCTGCCACAATCACTTTCGAAACCTCTTCTCGTGCTTTTCAGCGATTAAGTTTATGATCTATTATTGCTGCATGTCTCCTGCAATTGCTCCACATCTATTGAAAGGCTGTACGTCAGTGGATGGATAGCGAGTTATAACAC
The DNA here is from genome assembly GCA_963965965.1 of Trididemnum nubilum. Taxonomy (NCBI): domain Eukaryota; kingdom Metazoa; phylum Chordata; class Ascidiacea; order Aplousobranchia; family Didemnidae; genus Trididemnum; species Trididemnum nubilum. The sequence goes on from OZ014486.1 coordinate 19,408,625, forward strand.
CGCACAAAGCGCCGCCCGGAAATGATGGAACTCCATAAGACTCTTCAAAAGTCGAAAGATAAAATTTTCCAATTTAGGTAATCACGGCCCCGCCAGCGAACCAATTTACCCCTCAGCTTGGTAAGCAATTGCGTTAGCATGACATGCGTTGCATGGTGAAGTCATGCAATACGCCTGCCTTCGTCGTGCGCGATGCGGCGCACATTACGCGCGACAACTTTGATCCATTTGTGCGTTGCATCAGTACCCTTGTGGTGGCGAGAATCAATGGAATCAAATGGGCCAACGATGCCCAAGAGAACTTCTAAGCCTGAACGCAAATCTATCTTTGGCTCTACACTTTCTATTTTCGACCTTTGGTCCAGACCCTGAGGTGTGACCCGACTGTTGGGTCGCTGCGGAGTTCCTCTGCACCTCCATTCCTCGGAATAGGTCGGGTACCATCACCACCACATAAAGTTGAAAAAAAAAGAAAAGAAAATGGATAGCCAGCGAAAAGACGACCAGGCAGTCTGCAGGTATTCCCAATTAGGTCCAGGGTCCAGAGAGGGTACCAGGGAGATATGATACCGTTTCTCTGCAGCTTTTGATTGATATTGCACAAATGCACACCCTTTACCTTCGGAAAGCATCGATTTACAGTTCCTGGGCCGCGGAACATAAGTGGAATTGGGAGGATTTTCAACAGCATCCAGGGTGGACCTTCAAAGCAGCGGAGGCGAGTAGTCTGGGGGACTAATGTTGTTGCCTGGCTGCCGCTATGAATAGCGAGATTAAGTTGCGATGTCTGCGCAGGTTTGAAACTCGGCTTAGATCTACCTACCTGCAGGGAGCCCTGATAGTCCATGATTTGCAGTCACTTACCGGGAAGGAGTGGAAAGCACGCATCAATCGGCTATACTTTCTCTCCTTACCAAGCGATTTGAGAACATCAGCTCCGCTGATTCTGACGGGATGGATAAAAAGTGAATGACGGGAGCGATCCTCATCTCGAAGGTCTTCCACCAGCATCCGAATCGTGCATAACCTTCCCAACTTTCATCGCTTTGTGGCTCACTATCGTCGACATCATGGACAAGGGCATGCACAATATGTGCATCGGAAAGAGCGGCCTTCTGCATGCACATGGGATGCCCGAATCGTTAAACAACATGTCGCTCGTGATGGACAGTTGGAACCACAGGAATCTTCCACAAAAGCTGAGTACACGTCACTGTGGAACACCACCTGGGAGAAAATTGTTTGCTTCCTGCTCACGACAAGCTCTTTAAACTGCCATCTCCCAAAACAAGACCTTCTCGCTTTACACTCCCCAGAAGTGCCGCAAAAAGCCCCCCACATTCCTCTTATCCCAACTGAAACACACAATCTCCCTTGGCAAATAAACCCATGATGAGATTACTAAGTCCCAACTGAACAAACTAATCCCTATTGCACATCGAAACGTAGCGCTCCAACCAGCTAGTAATCCACCCTTTTTACTCTCCCAAATAGCTACTTTTCCCTTCTCTTCACGTTGCTCTCTCTCTCTCTTTTTGACTCAGCAAATTCGTCTCGACAGTCCCCACTTTGGCGCAGAAGACAGCCCACCTTAACATTGCATCAGATCCCCAAAACACAGGCTCTAATGCACACCAGCAATTCAGCAAGTCAGGTGAGCAAGCAGATTGTCCCATCACAGCACATGACTTTTGATTGCATAGTATTGGACCTACGAGGTGATGGAGTACCCGACTGCCAGTGCCCACACTTTGAATGGTGTGAAAATGACCACTTTTATTTCCCTGGTTCTCCTCCCAGCCAGGGTTCTGCGGTGCAGCATTTTCGCAGCAACATTCTTTTATCCACAGAAGGTTTTTGTCTAGTTGGGAACACCGGTAATATGTTTCACAAATGCTTCATTTTGAAAGTTGGCTTACTTGGTTCCAAAAATCGTAATACCTCACAAGTGAAAAAACTCATACAATCTAATTAATTGGTCACAATAACTTAAAACAAAGCAAAAAAAAAACAACAACAAACAATTGAATTGATATAACGGAACTGATAATACTTACTGTTTTACCAGCTCCTTGATTAAATCACGTGCATAGCCCATGTCCATGACTTGCTGCACAACCTCAGAGTTCATTGCACGAGAATACTCGCGATTACGTTGTAGTTGTTGAGCCTATGCACAAGCAAAGTTAGCTGATTTGTAGAAGGAATGCGGTCAATGAAATGTTCTATTTACTGTACAATTGCAGAATGTGTTACAACGCTTTAAAGAAGATGGGTGGCGAAACACGCTTCTAGTGGCCGATACATCGACTGCTACCAACATTTCATAACTTGTAAACAACAAACATTCAGTCTCACATTTTCGCAGCAATCTCTTTCGGGGATAATAGCTGGTAGCACTCTATTTTGATTTGATCGAATAAGGAATCAAACCGGAGATATCCCGTTCCAAAGGCAATAGCGCAAACGACTGAGCCGAAATGAGCGCGACTCATAATTTGGATAAAATATTACTTGAATAAAAAATAACCAAATACAGACATAATATTGTTATGAGTTCATCACATTAATGGAAAATTTACGGTACAGACATATCCGACCAAATAGAAACACTGAAACATGCTTGCATCATCAAAATGAAACAATTCGATGAAAGTACAGTTGGCATTAAATGCCGGATGTTAGAAACGGGTCCTTCTGTTCTGCTTCGGAAGTCAATGACTGCGGTAACATAATTACATAGCAACCGTTACCATGCGTGAAAGTGAACAAACAATAACAGCCAAAGTTTGTTTTGGCCGAAAGTGGTAACCCGTTGTTCAAAAGCAAATTGTCTTGAAATAAACTCGATAGCGGCAGGGACAAATGTCCCATAAGTTGGCATTGCCGAGCTATCAGATATCAGTACAGATTTGTGGTAACAATTCCGGCAAGGACAAATTTCTTCCTTTTCGTAACATAATTTGTTTCGACCACATTCAATAATGTTACTTGTTTTGCAGGTGCAGCGTGATATTTCAAATTTAATAACAACCACTTTCATTTTAGTTGCGAGTTCGAATCCAGTAAGAATGTTCGCACTCGTTTCAAATTAAATGGTCACCATTATACTGTAGTTGCTTTTTCCATGTGACCCACTTTAATGCTACAAAACGAACAGTAAAAGCGAATAATGAAATTCTTTAATTTCTTCACGCTCTATTTAATGCTAATGCACGGCTTAAAAATTACAATATCTACCGCAGAATCTCGGGCAGCTCGACGCTTTGCAGAAACCTGGTGAATAAATTCAGGATCCATTTGTTGCAGAAGAAATTCGCACCTAAAATAATACAAAGTTGTAAGATAATTCTTGTCTTAGTGGAACCACATCGTCGACTAAGAGGATCCAATCAAAAATTGGTCCATAAAAGCATTTTAAACATCGGAAAGGATCCATGCAATTATGCAAAATTCAAAGAATACTGCAAATAATATATTGTACAAGTTCAAAACACATAAATACAATAAAACAATGGTTACACTGGATCAGACAATAAAGTAAGTAAGTAGAGTAAAGAAATAACACTTCAGATGAACAAGACAGAAAAATTTGGATGTAAACTAGATAATACCATGCAGCTTAGAACAATATTTCCAGCTTAATAAAATTATTGTCATATGAAAAATAGCAAAAGTAACGACATCAAACACAGATTGAAAATAGAAAGTTTTATAAAAAAAAAACGTTACACCAAATTTACAGATTAGCAATGCACCATTCTATTAGCCTAAAGTATCTCGTATCATCGAGTTTAAAAAGAAACGTCGAAAGTTCTACTTACTTCGGAGAATACTTGGCATGCTCCACCCAAGGGTCTTTGGAATCCCAGTCATTAATCCACAACCTACAATAGAAGCACACACAAAGATCCTTTTTGACATGGAAATGAAAGCCGGCTTTTGCCAGCTGGATTGGCGTTGCGCGGACAAGGCTAAAAGGCCAACGGGAATCAAAACTTTTCAGTCTTTCCGTTTCTGAAGCCATGAAAGGATTTATTGCAAAAGCGCAGGGAAAGTTTTGACGCCGAGTAATCTGCAAACAAAAATTTCACAACCAAATTAAGATACACGCTAGATGACACCAGTAAGTACAAAGTTAGAAAAACAGTCAAATTCAGTAGTTATCGTTATTGTAATAAGCTCGCTGAATCTAACACTCCAAAACAAATTTGCAACAGCATTTTATGCGAAAAACTTAATCACGGCTTTGGACTTCGCTATAACTTGAAACAAAACTATCATTGCATAGGGTTTTAAAGTTTTAGGCGCAAATATAACTAAAAAGCATATTAAATTAACGCAAAATAATTAAAACAAAATTTGGCTACTGCAGAAATGTTGACAAAAGAAAAATTTTGCCGAAATGTAATTGCGATTTGAGAGGCAAAACGTTATTAGCGTTATAATAACTAAACAGAAAAAGTGCACAGCTCAAAACATATCCGGCAGTAAAAACAAAACTTCTCCAATGTCCATATATGACGACATAAAGATAAACGTGCAATTAAGCAGAGCAGCTTCACATAAAAAGACTTTAAAACCACCACCCATAGCTTTTCTGCGTCAAAAAAGTGAAAACAAAAACAAGTGAGAATAGGTGGTCTGCGTCGAGTAAAACAATAATATCAGAAAGGCAATACACTGGGCTCTGGAGTGAAGCTGCCCTGTACACTGTACAGTCAGTCAGTTTCAAGCAGTACTTAAATTGTAGGGGGGACGCGGAGGGATGCGTCCCCCCATCGAGATTTGAGCGATGATCAGAGGAAAAAGACCTACAAATTCCGGTCGAATATAGCACCAAATTTCGCGGGAAAAGTGATGCAAAAGGAGAAACACTTCAACGATCTTTCTTTTTTTTTTTTTTGGTCTTCACCTAATTTTGGTGATAAAACACTTCAATTTTCGGCGAAGACCTTTTTTTGGTCTTCACCTAATTTTGACGATGAAGCACTTCTCGGCGAAGACCTTTTTCTTTTTTGGTCTGTATTTAATTTCGGCGATGGAATTACCTAATCTTCCCTTAAGTTTGGTCAAGGCTGCAAAAGCGTCCCCCATGCAAAATTTTACAATTTAAGTACTGGTTTCAAGTTTCATTCAAGTCCAAAGGTCGGTTCTATCCTTTGCATCGCGGTACAATAACGCAATTCGTAAGCGTACGAAAGAACACTTGATTTTAACAAACTTTACGCTAGAGTTGGTAGGCATGTCAGGCGTAACGCGTTTTCGGTCAAAAATAAAAGAATGCATTCAAACGCTGACGATTTTACAAATGTAAACTGAGCTAAAATGCCAAATCTAAACTGGCATGATAAACACATAAAAGTAATATTAAAATTCACCTGTTCAGACTTGCTTGGGCTAGGTGGCTCTCGAATTACCGTGTTTCGAATCCTCAGCCTCTCTTCCTGGGATATAGGCACGTTTACCGTGTTATTGCCTTGTACCATACTGCAATAAAAGCATAAAAATACCACTTAAAAAATACGTTTAAACCAAAGTAGAAAATATCGTTGTTTTTTTCTCCTTCTCGCAGCGTTTAATCATTTAAGCATAAGAAAAGAAATATTCTTAAGTTTTCAGTTCTCAAAACAACATTCTTCTAATCTATTGGTTGAATTGACCGAGAAGTCTTGGTTTGGTTGGCGGTAGATGCTGGTAAAACCTGTTCATGTCACACAAAGCCTCATTAATTCAGGCCAAGGCGTTCAACTCGTACAGTGGGCCGACCTATTCGCATTTTTTTTTCCTTCAGCATTGAAGCTAACGCCTTTTGTGTGAATGCAATGACGCAAATTAAGAGAAAGTATTTTTGCTTACCTGCAGCCTGGGAAATAAGATTCATGAACATTGCGCGCGGCATCTTTTTGCTGCCAATTACGAAGCTTAAGACCACAAAACACACACTGGACTCGTCCATCATTTCCGAGATACACAAATCCATTTTTGGCCAGGTCGCACGGATCAATTACTTCAAGAAATGTCGGCCAGACATCGAAAGTCCGTCTGTCAAAGCACATAGAAAAATATTCTTGTAAAATGAGCACTTACGTATTTCTGTAGTTATGAGCATTATTTTGGAAAAGACTATTTCGCTGGAAATTTCTATCTAGCTTTTTTATAATTTCAGACTTAAATCTAACGCCAACTCAAACTCTTACTCTAAAACTAACCCCAAACCTGACCCTAACCCGAACCCTAACTCAAACCCTAATCTTGACCCTTAAAAAAGCAAGTAAAAAATACGCGGATATTATTCCTCACTTTCCTTTTACTCACTTTAAAGTAAAACTTTACGGTGAAATAGTCACCCCCTAATTGTTTCTACGATAAGTTAAAGCTAGCCGAGTTTTGTCTATCACCGTGCACACTGCGCAGTCTATACAATGAAAATGCGCGGATAAGTTTAAGGTGGAACAGAACCCAAACAGGACTTTTAGCAAAGTCAACTCTATCTTTACAAGCTTTTCAAGCAGAACTCATCAGTAACGAATCTCCGTCTCATTAAAAATACAATGCAACAGGCTCTTTTGTACGTGGTATAAATCCGAGCATAAAACAGTCCGTGACTCAGCGCTTTTCATTTAAAATCAGACAGAGCACATCACTGATGCGATCTGTACGAAAAGCTTACAACGAAAAATTTTAATTTTTCTGAAAGCACATTTGAATTTAAATAGGAGCACTGAAGGAAAATCAGCTAGAGCAAATTCTTCTTTCGACTTTATTCCTCGAAAACAAGTCATCGTCCTGACAAATCGAAAGACAAACTGGCTGTAGGGGGTTGGCTGAGTGGTTTTACTAAAATGTGTACTAGTGACGAAACAGCAATATCTTGATAAAATTAACAAGGAAAACAGTTCATTGGCATTGTTTTAAGATGACATTCATTAATTACATTTTTCGTCTTATCGTTGACGGAAATTTTTTCGAGGCCACAACCACGTGATAAGTATGCTCCACAAAATTCTGACATTGTAAGAAATGCGCACTGCCACAGATGGTGCCATTTTAAGAAATTTTACAGCCTATCCTAGCAAACCAATACTCTCTGCTTTTGCTTAAACGCGCAAATTTCGCAGCATTCGAATTATTGTGAAAGTTCTTTTAAAAGCATACCACAAAAACGACATTTAAATATCCAAAAAAATCCCTGGTGAATACCCTCACAAACGCAAGAGAGCACGCTTTTTATGATGACTCAACAAAACCAACGATATCATTCATTTAGGTCTTGCGGCAATTTACTGTTTTACTGATTTAGCAATCGTGATGCGGATCTGAAGGTTGTTCATTCTTTTAGAGTTTCTTTTCAGCTTTGCTCTACTTATTTTCTTTTGAAAGAAGGAATTGGACGAAGTTTGAGATAATTATAAAAAGATAAATCAAGTCATCTCTGCTCAATCAATATCAATTAGTCTTTCACAAACTCAATTGCCTCAACGCTGCTTAGTGCTAACGTGATCAATTACTATTTATAATGCTTTGTTACATTTTTACGTACACCTTTCTTAGGTTTAGGAAACAAGAACAACATTTTTTCGGTGAACAATTTTCAGAATCCTTGTTTAAGTAAAACAGAAAAGCTGCGGAAGTTCCTCTTTCTTGTCTTCCAACTTTGAATTTAGTTTAAATGACTTTAATGTGAAGAAGATCCCTGACGTCTCCCAGTTGAGACTTCTGTGATAAAAAGAAATTGTTTGCCGTGTTTAAAATTAAACTGGCTAAAACAACAGATACACAGCAAGTCTGTATTAACAACCGATGTTCGTCCTCGCGGTAAAATAGCTAGTGGTGTGCGTAATAAATACAGTAGAGGTGGTAAAAGAACATGATGTGTGGCGACCGTATTTTGAGCTCCTACCGATCGCAGGGCCACAATCCCTCGGAAAAGCAGACGAAATACCTATTTAGGCCCTCAACAAATTACTTCTCATACCACTTTTCCTCCTGTACAAATGTATTGTGATTGTAACGGTGTCCTAAACTGTAATATCGAGCTTTTTTGTTGATTAGTTGATTACTGTATGTCGCAACATTATTAAGAGTGTTTGGATTGAATGTTTGCATAAAACCTACAAAATCACCAAATCATTCTGTCATTTACGTTTTTAAGACGGAAAATAGCTACACTGTTATCTGTTCTAAATTATAGCAAGAAACAAAGACTATTTAACCACGTATTATTGTTATCCTACACTACGATTACCACTGGTAGATAACTCCCCTACCGTAAAAATAAGCATTTTTAGAAGAGGTTACAGGCGATTTTGACACGAAAAAAGGTAAAGCTACAAGAAAAGTTATCAACTAATATTTTTCTATAAAATTTGGGTGTTAAAATTTGACAATGTAGTAGACCAATTTGTAAGTTTTTAGAGAAAACCCCCCTTGTCTTGGGCATAAAAATGTGACCAAATTCAAAACCGCAGTTGTTTCAAAGACACTAATAGATGGCTTAGTTTTGCAACACCATCCGTCGACATGTAAGGGATATAAAAAAAAAACACTGAACATTTCATTTTCAGGAACATGCAATGAACTGTCGCACCGCAGGACTGACTGCACACTTGCACCGGGATGCAGTAGCGCGTGCCAGTAAAATACCATGATAGTTCGCTTTCGCAAAAATAACAGCACAGATATTATTATTTAAACGAGAATACTGTAATTATTGGAACTTACAAAAATATAACAACTGCACTAGTTTACTCATTCAATTATGTAAACAGAAGTGCTTTTACAATATCCGTTTAAATTCAGATGCCGTTTCAATGATACATCCGTCTTAACTTCGGACGCTGTTCCGACGTGATATTACTTCTTGCACAGTAAAATATTAAAAATAACTGAATATTGTTAAATTACCAGCACCTGACCGGTAAAAGGTGGCTGTATCTTCCGCCGTTTTAATGTAAATGCGAACTTAAATAGAAAGACATACACCAAAGAATGTAAATGCACAAGACAAAAAATCATTTGAGTAACCTTTTTTTTTGCAGAGTACAGCAAAATTTAGAGAAATTAGGTCATGAAGCGCGGAATGCGGAAAAGTGAAACGTAAAAAAAAGTTGTCTGATGTGTCTATTTTTAGCGAACTGAACAAAGTCTTATAACCGTTAGCTGATAAACAGTACAAGTTTTGTACAAGCTACCATTCGCACGATTTTGCAAAAAAAAGAAATTCTCGCAAGGCTAAAAATTTGTCTCACGAATACCTTTCTTAAAAATATGTCAAAACAACAATAAAAAATTCAAAGAGAAGCTGACAAAAACAAAATTTCGAAGACACGCCTAAAAAAGATCGTGAAAATTAGCATTACGCAGAAACAAAAATGCTGTTTGCCTTAACCAATCAAGAACAAAGTTGCCTTGCAACTAAAAAAAAAAAACGGATACGATAATTTGGCTCCCTAATAAATTTTTATAAAGTTTCATTTTATAAAAAGTTTTACTTTAACGTTAAATCAAAAATTCTCTTTTTTGAAGACGATTTTGAGAAAAGATTTAGGATTAAAACACTGCCAAAAAAGTTTCAGTCTTTAATAATTTAAGATTAGCAGCGTTATAGGAATCCTGCATTTACCAAAATTTGTTGATTCGATCGCATTTTTGCTATCAGACTGGTGTGTATTTAATTAAATTGAATTTTTATTCATATTAAAATCGGTTCTATTATTAGTTTTGGAAATTTAATTTTAATTAGATTTACAAACATTCGTTAATTGTACTATAAATTACTGTTTGTTTTTGCAACTGCATTTGGTCGCGTGGCCTGACGATTTAGTTGAAAATGTAAGGCTAATTTTGCTCTTGTTGCATTGCACTACTGCAAAAACATCATTTATTTTGCAGAGTACGATTTAAAGGGCTGTTATAATTACAAACTATTTACGCAAAAACACCTAATCGCATTGCATCACGCAGCTAAATGTGCAATTTGACCTCACCAAGAAGGGCAAGCACATTTCTCGAAATATTCGAACACATGCAATAAGCTATCCATTCCACAAGCAGTGATTTAGTAAATCATCCAATGACTGAAATACGTTAACAAGCTAATCCCTGAGTATCTTCATCCACGAATTAATTTTCAGAGATCTTGTATCGTTCGTTTTTGATATTAGCCTACAAAATCTACTTTTTGATCCTACAGATTCCAGGGTTTAAAAAGGAAACAAGGTAAAATATGCTTTAAATATGGTAAGAATACAGTCCTAGGTTACTCCAGCAAATAATTACAAATGCTTGGCATTGTACGAATTAAACCAAATTATGGCAAAAGCTTTAAAATTTTGAATCATCATCAAACAAAAATATCAACCAAAACTTGATTGAAATTGTGTGACCTTTGTTTCAATGCAAATTAAATTTTCGGCGTAAAAATACCACCTCGTTTCGGTGTGTGCCCTAATAGCAAAGCCATTCTTTCAACATTTACAAACATTTTGTTACTAAACGCTGAAAAACCTGAAACTGAAACCGGAACAGAGATTGTGAAACTCTAATAAGGCCGCAATTACGATGTTTTTTGATAAAATAATTTTATAGTCGCAAAAAGATCATTAAAATTACTAAAGTTTTTTCAATCTACGTCCATCCATCAGTTAAAATCCACCATAAAAGGAAGCAAAAATTAACAAAATTCACATTAGTGTTATATCAGTCGGTGATGAAGATGTCATGTTACATATTTCATCTTGATTTATTCAAACTTACTCAACTGCTAGTTGCAAATTACAATAGACTCGCGTGCAAAAGTTAGAAGCGAGGTTATTTGTTTGAACCTTTTCGAGTTTATTGTTTTGGAAATTATGTAATTACTTATAATTGCGTGATATTAGCTACAAAAAAATTGCAGATTACATCATCGGATACTTCACACAACTTAAAGAGATGTATGGACAGCAGTCAATTGAAAACACCCTAACTTTTGCAATTAGTAGAAAACGACTGTAAAGCAGTTTACATGCTGTAATTCCTCGTCGCTGCTTAAACACTGGTTTCAAAAAACAAAAAAAATCTAAAAAAATACAAAGATGACCTAAACAATGCCAAAAGTTTTAATTAACTTTGAAACGAATGACGAAATCCAATGAAAAGTACTAATTTACTAAGTTAAAGCGTATTTACAAGATTATTTCGTCGAGTCTGTACGCTTTACAGTTAACTTAGTTCAATAGCTGGGTTGGTTTGTACTTAATAGGTTTAATTTACAAAAAGCTTTATTTCATTGTAAAAGGTTGTAATTCCAACTCGTACCTATTAAAATATATCACTTTGCTACAACTCCAAACATAACCAACCTAAAACTCTTGAAACAGAGACAAAAAAATTAAAAACCAATAAAGCAATCTGGGTTCACTCACAAGTTGACCCTAAAATCCCCAATCACGACTGCCAATGACCAATGACACAAATAAACTGTTACTGAGACAAAATTATACTTGAAAACTAAGTTGAAAATTAAATTCGTGGAATAGGGCAAGCAAAAATAAATTCGTCGTTGCAAATCCCTCAAAATATTTGTAATTATTGGTTTTATCTTAAAAACCGACAAAAACATTCCAATCAAATTTTCTTGCAACAGATGCATCTTTTATGCAATATATTGAAAACTCTGGCATGTCAAAAATAACATTCAACAGCAATAATCAAAGTATAAATGCTGAAAGTAGCAAATATAACGATAACCACGATATAAGTGAGAACACATCTTGTCCTGGTTAATTTCTTGTAATGAATTTATAGGAGCCAAAAACTTGTCAAAGTTTGATTCATCTATTACATCCTTACTTAGAACAATTATCTCTCACTTCCTCTTTCAAAAACAATTCAAATTCGTCTGCAATTAGGCGACTGCATAAACGATAAGTCACGAATTTATTTTGGGCGGTATGCAAAATTTAGTAGCTATTTTCCAACAAACGTGTAATAAATTAGTGCTCGCAAGTAAACTTCAAAATAAGTCGACCTTTACAACCCCCTTTTTTATGGTTGCAATGTCGCGATAAAAGGTTGAAAACATCTTGCTAATTATGAATGTCGCATAATTTCCACGGAATGTTTGGCACTGCAACCCATTTCATAGAATTCAATATTTTAATCGGAATTAGTTCTAGCATAAACTCTCGATCCCGATTGACCGCGTTTCACTCTACGAATGGATTTGAAAATCACGCTTTTTCATATCATCACGAATCATATTCCGCAGGGCGTGCAACTGATTTCGATTTAGCTTTGTGAACTACTTAAGATCAACAAACAAACCTGACGTTCAACTTTAAGTGAATTTGATGCACAATAGGGTATTATTAGATTCCAAAATGACCAAATCCCAATTGGAAAGGGGTTGAAATAGATCCTATGAATGGAAACTGCGCGCGCGATGATTCAACGATTATGTTGGCATAATAATCAAGCGAATATACTGGATTATCAATTTTGTGGCCCATCAGTTAATTATCTCTAGAAGGGACGGAGCATTACGTGCGCCATCTTCTTTTATTTTCAGTTATTAAGTGGGTTTTCCATGACTCTAATGATTAGTGTGAGCTGCTCTAATGCACTCATTTGAAAGTTGATAGGCATGTTTAGTTAGCTTTGAAACAGCAGCTGTACTAGGCTTTTATATTCTTTGGGCAGGCTAACGTGACAGACATGTGATGTAACTCATGGGGTAGTTCATTTAAAAATTAGCTAGTTCAGACGATTAGGTAAAAATGAAAAACATAGCATTGTTACAAAAAAATGAAAAAAAAAGCAGATGTTAGATCTTATGGTGCACAACTGCATCTAATGCAACAAAACTACTAAAATAAATTTCTCTATACAAAAGCATCAACTTCAGCATCGCCATTGATTAGCGTGAAAATTCAATTATGCTACGACCATGAAAAACAAAATTTAATTATGTCAAGTCCAATCAAACTATTCCAACCAGCACTGAGCATATGAGTTTAGTTTCTTTTTTTTTGGAGGGGGGAAGGAGTTTGACAAGAATAAACAGAGCAGTCTGACCAAGGTTTGTACAAATGCAGTGTTCAGTTTACCGATTCAAAGTCAACAAAAACGATTTTTGAAAAAATGGGCATAACGTAGTTCAGTTCTAACTCGATGCAGTAGTTTCTTTTGGTGCTAGGATTTTTAGATCTTATATACTAATCGGAAGTAACTTACTCATATCAAAAATCTGGACGTAAGACTACGAAGAGTAAGCCTAACCTATAATTTCCATTACGATAGTTTGGATTTCAAAGATGTTTTCCTTTCGATTAATCTGACATTAACGACTTTTTGACATCACATCTGTCTAGGCCGTCCATCTTTTAACTTTAAAATTGGTTCCGCTAATGAACGTCCCTGAACTTTGCACCGAGTTAAAAGCGAGAATTGCACCTACAGGATATTGCGTGTACGTATAATTTATCATATTGTTAAAATCATGAAATAATAAAGAAAATGTGCAGATGGTCTCATTCAAGATTTCTTTATGAGCCTATTATTACCACATCTTCATTTTGTGAAGCAGCTCTTTGATTGCAATGATTGTTAGTGATTAAAATGTGGTCAAAACTTGAAAGTAACAGACATGCCCCTGTACAACGCAAATGCAAGTAGGCACGAAACGGAAAGAGACCATAAAAGTTGAGTTGTTTTATCGAAACAGTTCGGAAATTGCGTATGTTTGGAAGACGAAAACTCAAAAATAAGGAAAAACCTTATTGTCAGGGTTCGATTTATTGCAAATTGGCAGAGCCAAAAGCATCTCTGTTTTGGAGAATAAAAATTAATGAAAATGGAGTGGAAATTGACTTTGTCGGTCTGCGAACAGTAGATAGATTTGACCGTGCTCAATCGATGTTTACACAGGGAATTATACATCACTGCTTGATAGCAAGCGCGCGAAAATCCACGTGACGTAAACATGTTTGGATTGGTAAGGTTGCCAATATTGGTTTTGGTGGTTTTCCTTATTTTGAACGTGAGCTATTTTGAGAGTTCATTCAAGCATAACACTAGATAAACACAAAAGCTTTTCCTGAATTATCACTGAGGAGATAAACTGAACTTCTTTCAATGGAGAAAATTAACCACCAATAAGCAAAAGAACAGAAAAGCTCAGTGGCAAAACTTCACATAACATCAATGATATAACTCACTAAACACAAAGAACATAATCCTTCATAAGTACTAGGAGTAAGAAAATAACGCGCTGCACAAGCTAGAAATTTAATAAACTTAAACTTTATTTTATAGAGCTAATTCTACGATTATTCCCTCAATTTATCGTATTCGAGAATCAGACACTACAAAAAAACTGACCTCAAATCTGCAAATTGTATGACCAAAACATTACTACAGTATTTACTAAAACAACTACGGTTCCAAATTTATTATGCCGTTAAAAGCAATAAAAGAGAATGATCTTAAAAGGGCATTCAACTCCATTTTCAAATCTTAAAAAAAAAGCAGAGAAAAAAAACTTAAAAAATAGGTTTACCATCATGACCAAGACCCTGTATCAAGTAAATTGCGTAATAAATCAGTTTTATCAACTACTCCCGCCAAAAGCTGCAAAGTGTCCCGAATCACGATAGAGCTTTAGCCAAAGTAGGCCTATAGGCTTTAGTCGTTAACTTACTATTAGGCCTAATCGGCTTAAGATCAGAAGGCCAGTTAGTTTTTCACCTAGAGCAATTGTAAACTTTACTGCAACATATTTTAGAATTTTCAAGTTTTAGTTGAGTCTCCAAACAAATCGATGCCTATCTGAAAGATAAGCCACAGCAAAAGCCTAACCTAATAATTTTTATGTTTGTTGCAGTTTATCAGCACGCAACCTAGAAAGCCGCTGACTCGCCAGCAGCTGCAGTCAGTCATTTGGAACGGTTTTGAAGCAACCGGTTCGAGCTCGGAAAGCATTTCGGCAAGTCCAGCATACAATTTTTGAAATAAAAAAAGTTCTGAATGCCATTTTAAGTCCAACCTAGTATAGAGACTAAGAGCCTAGGCGCTGGCATTAACGTTTAACTACGACATTAGGGGTTATCCAAGGTACTTCTTGTTTTGAAAAAATAGGCCGCTCAAAATGAGCACGTGGAACTGGTAACGCACGAGCGCTAAGAATCGATATCACGCAGTTATCGCGTGATTCTATGCCAACACGCCCATTTAATACCATCTTGTGCGGTTGTATCCAGCACGCCAAAATAATATAAATATTTTGAAGCGAAGACATTCTTTCCAACAAAGGAAAGCGCGTTTTAAAAGAAATCTACTTAGCATCATTCTTTCACTCAAAAAAACTTCTTCAGCAACAAATTCAAGTTTACTGCACAGCCCACTATAAATCTGATATTTACGGCTTTCCTTAAGTTATGGTTGGAAGTTTGTAATGTTTGCATTAATTTACCTTAACCATTTCCACTAGCTTTTTTGAAACTGCAACCGACAAAAAATCTTGATGTCTGTCCCAAGTTTCCGGTTTCACCGTTCCGATCCCTGCTCCAACGACTGACTTTTTTAAAACAAGTATTTAGGGCCAAAAATATTGAGATCTCAAATTTATTTGTTTACTTTTTTTAGTAGACGGAAGCTCATCCCATTGGTTTCAGCGTGCAAACACTTTTCCGCAAGTTCGTGTGGTGAAGATATTGCCTTGTTTAATTCCAAATGTATATCGACATTCAATATCCGTGCTTCCAAAACGCTACTGCGGAACGTACCAAAAGTAAGGTACCAAAAAATGAAGCTCGTTGATCGTGCTTTAAAAAAATGCTACGCAAAATGTGTGTGCTGCGTGCGCAAACACGATCTACGACAAGCGGTAATTTTACGTCCCTCCACAACAACAAAAAGCCAAGTGGTAATTTCTGATTTTCGGCAGCTCATCCTAGCTGGCTTCACGAGACATTACTAGCTTGCTTTCGATCAGTGTGTTACTAAAACAAAGACTCGGGTTTGATTCCCCGGTTGGCCACAGCAAAGACTATTAAAATTGGTATTCACAGCTTCCCTGCTTGATGTTCAGCATCAAAAGGAACAAAGTGAAGCCTCCACCGTCTGAGGTGACCTGATGGCAGCTTGAATCAAAGCCAGAAAGGTCCCTTCGCTGCCTCCTGGCAAGGCAAACTAGCGATAAGATGTAATTACAACTACAATACCGATCTAAAATAAGAGCTAATTTCTAAAAAACAGCCAAAACAAAATTGAATGATTTTTTTTCGTCTTCTAACACTGTAATACGTTTCGAAACTTGCAATGTTTTTTTCAATTTTACTCGGATATGCTTATCTCACTCTTTTCAATGAAATTAGGAGCTAAAAGGAGGGAAGTAAGTTTTCTTTCGAGGTTTCAGGTTTATGCAATGAACAATTCCGTTAAATAAATCACTCAACAGCATTAGCAATCGGTAGCAATTGCACAAAACTGTAAAGAACGAAGTCAACCGGTTCGCACTACTGTCTTCAAAATCAAACACGTCTGAATACCCGGCCATCACTAACCCCCGAAACCAGATGTTACGTAATGGTTCAACACGAAACAATAGCCACATTACTATTTACCTACCTTTGCTTCATAATACAGTTAAATTTAGGTTGCCTTGCCGCTTTTTCAGATTAACATTATCATTAAATTATCGTATCAATACTAAGCCATGTAGTTTTGTCCAGGTGTGCAGAGTGTTGAAATACGCACTTTTGTCGAGCCGGAGTCGCAACTTGACAAAAAAGCTAACAAGCTAATGAATTTTTAGAAGTAAACTTTTGTTTAAAACATTTCAAAATCGAACTTGGTTATCTAATCATGTAAAAATTTACTTAACAAAGTTCGAGTCGGATGGGAGCGAAACTTCGAATTTTTATCAGTCTCTTTAAATTTTCTCTTAGGCCTTGTTTACACTGTACTCCACGTTTGAGTACGCGCAGGCACACTTTTTGTTTGTTTTATGTAACTTAAACTTTTACAAACTTCAGCCAAGTGCAGTCGATAAGCTTGGGCGAGGCTTGAGCCCGCAAATTTTTTCGTTCCGGAGTGATTAGATGCGCTTGCGTTAATTTGTGATTTAGCTTAACGCCAATTTAATGCAAAAATGCAAAATCTCTGCATGCAATTTAAATTTAGTGGAAAATTGTCATTCAGTGAAGACACTTTGATACAGACGAACTACCAGATTTATTATCGTTGACGTTACGGCCGATAAAATCCATACTTACAATCTTTCAGCTTCCCGCCGCAAGTCCAAACTTTTCAAAAGTCGTCTGTGATGGATGGAAGCAATCGCACCAAGTTCTACACCCTATCAAAAATTTGAACATCATAGAAAAAAAACTCACTGTACGTCAGCTACGCCCGTTGGTTACACGTGATCGCGTCACATGACGTCATCGCTCAGCGCTTAGCGATTTCGAAATGTCAGCGTGACGCGACGAAGCGACGAGCTTTTTGCTTGCAATGCACACCAAGCGCGATAAGTCGGTTGCTATTGGAAACGCCAAACATTGTTAAAACTTGGAAATCTCTTCCTAGTTCAGCCTGCTCGTTTTGAATAGGGTGTCTGATTCGGGTATGCTTTCTTAAACCCGGGTTTTGGGTTTTTATTCTGAAAATCTTAGTTTTCGGGATTTGTCTGCTTTCAAAAGTTGCTTTTGCTACGTGAATATCGACTTGCTTTTGTTACGTGAATATCGAAAAAAAAAAACTACATTTTATACTTTTACTTTTCTTAGCGTACGGTATTATAAAAAAACTAAAACAAAAAAAAAACGCGACGAGAAAGTCGGTTGTCCTATTATACAATAATCAAGTATTTGCGGCAAAGGAGAAAATCATAAGCTGTCTGCATGCAAGCGCGTCGATTCCCGGGGGGGTCAGGGGGGGTCCAGACCCCTCAAAGTCGAAGTCGTGACATTGGAATTAGGGCCCAAAAACCGCCCAAAAAGTTTAGCGTGAAAGAGGTTCCATTCAAAAAACACCGCAAAAAATATTTCACTCGGTTATATGTCTCAAGATACCCTTTCATCCCCAACAGCCCACTTTTGGACGCGATGAGTTTTTTGCCTTTTTCTTCCAAAATAAAATACGCTCATTTCCTAAACCGCATAACGCCAAAAAAAAAACTGCATCAAATGTGTGATTGCGACGTACAAACATTGCAAACAAAATCTACGATGTACAAACAATGCAAACAAATTTCGCGAGATTTCGCTAAAAAAAGTTCTTGTTATTAAATTGGACCCCAAAGATTTCGAGAAATCGACGCGTCTGTCTGCATGAATTCAAAAAAAAATGGCAGAAAACATCATATTCAAAATGTGCATCTTGTGCTTGATTACTGCCAGCATTTTCCTTGGCATGTCATTGAATTAAGGCACGCCACTGTTTTTTGGGTACTCTTGTTTACGTTTTAATCCACTTTTTTGAACTTATCATCTTTTTCTCCAAAATGTTTTATTGCAAAATTTTTGAGCATTGTAAGAGTTTTTGTGCTATACAGCAATAAACTGAATTAATCTATACGATTTGTTTAACAAAAAAAGTTCTGATTTCCATTTCGCAGAAACAACGCTCTCTCGACGAACGACAACCTAGAACTCATCAGCAAAACCGTCGTTATAGCGAAAAATCGTTCAGTGTGAATTTGGTCATCGCGCCTACGTGTCAGTATCGTTGAAAACGCGTCATCTGACGCGATCGCGACGACAGTGTAAATTGGCCTTAAAGTAATTACAGGCTCGTAGGCTCAAGATTTCACGCAGAGTATAGACAATCCCTAAAGCGGAAGTATTTAGATGTATTTGACGCAATATTTTCTTAGTCTCCATTGTCTATCGTTGGAATTAAAAGTGGTATTAAAATAATGATTTAAATGTCGTTTTAGGACAAGTTGATGAACACATTGCAATCATCAAATTATAAATCAATTATCACTGTTTGCAAGTTACTAACACGGAACACATGATTGAAAACCAATGCTGAAATTCAAAAGCAGTTTTTTCAATTAAAACACGAACATTAAGTCAGAAAAGACAAGCTGTTTTTTTAAACACAAGTAAACCAACGACGAAAGGAATTGATCCTTCGCCCTTCGGATCATTGCCACATTCCCTACCGCCGCGCCACTGCAAGCGTCTCTATTCTAAATATATCAATATAAGTATTTTCTCAGAATTTTAAAAGCAAGTCATCACAAAGATCGGTTTCGGGTTTCCGTTACCGCGTGATTACAATTAAGAGTAAATGAAGTTGATATACAGTAAACCAGGATGACGGATATAAGTTGCATGACATCACATTTTAATTGCCGAAGCAACGTTTTGAGTAACGAATAAATACTACCTAACTATGTAAAAGATCGTTTTACCGGAGACAACAAGTGGCCCGTATTCGCAATTTACAAAGTTATCACGATTCGATTGCTAAAATGTCTGTTTTAACGTAACCAAAAATAGTGTCAGATTAAGAGTAGATTAAAAACAAACAATATGGAACAATTTTCCGAAAGATACGTAATACCACAGGCGGAACCGTACCGGTAGAAACACTTCAATATTGCGCTACTGGGATATCCTATTGGGTTTTTGAATTTATCGGCACATATACAAATATGGCCCGAAATAAAACCAGCCGTAAACACCAACTACGTAAACGCGCCATTAAAAACGCTTGCTCACTGTGAGTCAGTCTGTAACTTCTTATTACAACAGAACCTAATCAAAGATTCCAAGCAAAAATAAACGTGGAAAATTTCAGACATTGCTTGCACTGAAGCAGTTTCGCACAATTTTGTGTTTTTTCAATGCAAAGAATGTTAGCAATGCAAAACATTCATATTCTATACGTTTTTTACTTGGCAAGACAATACTAAGAACATGATTAGTTGATTACATTGAAGTTGATTAGCGAGCAAACATTGAATTTTAGACATCATGAATTTACAAAAAACGTAAGTTGTTGGTTTTCAGTGCCAATGGATGACCACAACGCCCTTCAAAATGATTTCATACAATTTAGATCATTACACCCAAGATGCTGCTTCGTAGCGCATTAAACTTGGACTGCCCAAAAGAAGAATTCCACTAAGTAAATCAGATCCAAAACGGTGACGTATCATCTGGCTTTACTTTCCCAAGCGCTGTTTCTAAATTAATACTGTACAAAATATTGCATACAGAAAACTCATTCAATATTCTTACCAAAAAAGCCATAGAAACACCCGTGCTGTTCGAATTGAGAGTGTGATCCATAGAATCGTTTGACCTGCAAACAGAAATCCTTTCTTAAAAAAAATAAGAGCTCGACTCAATCAGCGCTACTGTATATTTTACGAATTAAAAAGAATACCTTTTATTAAAAAATGTTCAGAATGTGTTTTCTATTTTTAGTACCGGTACTATTAGCAATTAGTGTAGCTTTAATTCATATATTTAGTCAGAACTGAAGTCTTGCTTTCAAGATTTCTCTACTTGGACTTAATGGGTTGCTTTCGCAGAGTTTTCTATTTTTAGTACCTTTGAATAATGGTCATTAATCAAGGATGATTGCTTAGATCATGTTTGATAATTGACTATGCCGTAACCATTACTACAATTTCTACAGTTAATCGTGTTTTTTTTTGTTGTTGTTGCTTTTTGGAGGGTATTTTACTATTTACTCTGCGAAAGCAACCCATTAAGTCCAGGTAGAGAAATCTTGAAAGCAAGACTTCAGTTCTGACTAACTATATGAATTAAAGCAACACTAATTGCTAATAGTACCGGTACTAAAAATAGAAAACGTGACGTCATAAAGTGACATGCTTCAAGTACTAAAAATACTAAGAGGTGGCGTATTGAAAATAGTGCTAAAGTGGGAAAAGTGGAAAGTAAAACGGAAATCATAGAAAAGAAGACGAAGAAAAGTCGTGCCGTACAACACAATGAATGAACCTATACCTCAAATAACCTAATGTAGCAAGCAACTAAATACAGTTTCTGAAACCTGGAAAAAGTTCTTTTAAAACGTTGAAAAAATAATTACTGAAATGGTATTGAAAAGTACAAATTAACACCACGAAAAATTACAGTTGATTATGTCCGTTTTATTAGATCGTGATATTAGATACCAAAAATCATTTCCGTCATCAGAGTCACAGTATTCAAAATTTCGATCAATACACAAAATAGGTTACACAGTGAAATCTCTAAAGTTAAAAATCTAAAACCAAAACAGCGCCTGTCTCGCCAAAAAACGGCTCCTCACGTGGACAAGTCCTAAACACACAAAATGAATGAGATTGATTGGTTGATAAAATAGTTCAGCGCCGAAGAACATTGAATAAAAATGTACGGTGTTTAACAGCAGTATAGCAGTCGGCATACCTGAGTCCGAAACTATCGATCCTCTGATTAAGATTTTCGACAGTTCCAACACCATGGCTCTATGATACAAAACAATTATATCAACCAAGGCCTAAAACAACCTTTTTTAAAATTAAAAAAATCAAGAAATTACACTGACACTATGCGAAGATTATTTCTGAATTGGAAAAAATCAGCAACAATGAAGTTCCCAGTGCAGCATCTATTGATTAATAGAGCATGCATGTGAACAATCAAGGCTTGACGAAAGTATAAATATTACGTGAGCGCTTCAAAACCACGTAAGGTTTCAAAACGATTTTAAAACCCGGTCTAGTGTTTTTGGCAGTAATGTTGAAGTGCAATAGTTAAGACAGTTTGGTAGCAACATGCAGCCTCTAGACTAACCGAAAATCAGTTAATATCATGTATTACACTGAACATCACATCGAGCCATGGACATGCATAAAATCGACGAATACGAGGGCGGAAAAAAGGGGTAAGGTTCAATAAAAAAAGACGGCTGTGAACAATTCGTCACTTACTGTAGTTTCAATTTGTTGTTCAAGGTTTCGAGAGCTTGTTTGTTTCTGTGGTGCTGCACGAGAACAACACGGCATTTCGTCTAAAATAAACTTTAATTGAACATCTCAACTTATGCTCGGTCTAGAAGACCGTCGCTATTGATGTGCAGACCCGGGTTCACTTCACGGTCGGGATAATGCATTCGTCTCTGGTACGGGAGGTCTGAGGTTAAAATCTCGGGCCGGTCAAATCGGACACAGTGTTGCCAACGGCTCGCCTTCGCTGCGACATTTATTCAAAAGGAGCTGTGTTACGCAGTCGTAATGACGCAAAGATGGGACCCGCAAACGCGGTACATGCTTTGGCGTAATACAGCGAGTACAATGAAAGATTTGATTTGATAAATAAAATGAGAAAATGAGAAAAAGTTTTAGGCGAAAATTTTTACAAAAATTAAAAATTTTGGCTCTGTAGCATAAAATTAAAAGTCCAGGCGCATAATAGTCACGGACCGAACCAAGTCTACGTAATGGTATTTGCAGCTTTCCTACTTGTTTTTTACCATTATACTCAATAAAAAGATTCGACCACGCGCAATACACAGGTGGTGAAGTTGTACGTCAACTCAACAGCGCAAGGTTTCTTCCCTGTCTCCTGGTCAAGGCAACTTAGTAAATTCAGACTTGAAAACAAGTCTGGGGGAGGGTAGGGGTAGGAAATCCGCGAGTCAGAGTTTTTCAGTGCTTCAAAATCGGAATTTTCTTGCTACAGAGTCGGGAGTCGAAGTTCCAGCCACCAGGCAAATAAGTAATCGACCCCCAAAATGAAAAATAACAAAGCTGAAAAAATTAATTGAGAGTTCGGAGTTGTTAGAATCATATTTAAAGAGTCGCTAGTCGGAAAATTTTCAGAACAGTCAAGGGTTTGCTGATTTTAAACTGACCCCCACACTGGATGTACCGACAATTAAGATTGCGTTAATTGAAACTTTTGGAACATCGATAAGGGTTTAAAAATCAATAACAGAAGCCACGATTACAAATGCCTACATGATAGTTCTAGTTGCATTGTTAGCGCGATGATTACAAATTTTTATGGAAAAAAGCGCGATGCACCTTTAACAAATACAGTGGTTACAAGGTCAATGCCGCTGCCGTTTACGCGTAAGTAGAAAAATAGATTACATCATGTTGTTTAAAATCGCCTCAACAGCCTTAAATTGAAGCGGCAACCACTCAACTTTGTTAGCATAAGATTACATCATTCACGTTTGCTTTAGCGTGCCTTTAAACTATTAATTGTTTCAGCTCTGCAATTAGCGTAGTGATAGTAGTGTAATAGATCAAATTTGCTTGCATAATGTTATAAAACCGTTTATATCATTTAAACCGAAAACCGATTATTCTAATAAACGTCCAAACATTTTTTCCACGATACAATATTTTGTTAAAACCGTTTTCAAATGCTTTAGGAACTCATGTTTTCTTTACATTTTATGATCTACTAAGAACATACTTCGTGGTGTTTTCGTGACCATCATTGCAGAAAAAGGCTTGAAGTCTGGCACGGCCGAAACCAGTTGATCGAAAGTCCAGCGCTATAAATAAATATGTGTGAAATTGAAATCTACGGTGTGATTAAGATACCACTTGAAACTACGAATTGAAACATCAAAACTACGGCAATAATACGATTCTCGAGAATATTTTTGCCGATTCTTCTTGGTACTGGCGTTAACTTTACTAATTTGAAATTTTATTCTTGGTAGTCAAAAAACGTTGTGTGGGAATACTGTCCACAAATTATCGGCAAGATAAAGTTTTGTAATATAAACTCGGCAAAAACTAAGCTATTAAGTTTGCCTAAAAACCGCTTTCTGCTGGCAAACTGCAAAAGCAATAAAATCGACAAAACCCTATTTCGGCCGGAGTCCAGTACTATTATTATTTGAGATGGTTTCATGTTATAGATAGTTCATACAATATTACTTCATAGTACACCACGGCAACCGCAAAATTCTGCTGACACTAATCTGACATTAAAAATTCAACAGCAAGAACAGATAAGCTGATTTTCAAATCACACATGATCATGAATAATTTAGTAATAAAGTTAATTTCTAAATTTCTGGTAACTACAAACAAAACTTACTTCATTTGGGCATGAGATTTTTTCTTGACGTAGCAAATCAATAGAAAAACCGGATGGGGATCTTGTCAAAGCTGCAAAAATTTATTTATCAATCACTTTTGTTGGCATCTTGAGATGACTGCAAGTTTTCATATATTCAGGAATCATACTTTCGATTACTTCTACATACTATTGCGCAAAATAATTTCTTTTTCTCCGTAATAGCTTGATGAGGTTTTTAAAATATTAACTCAAAACTATTTTCGTAGATTTATTATTAATATAACATAAATCTACATGAAATTATCCATCAATATTTTGAAAATATTCGTTTAGCATTTGATTTAGAAACCACTTCAATCAAAACAAACGAGATTCAGTCATACCGGCCTGTTGGTCTAGCAGTAACGCAGTCATCTGTGGAAATGGATATTTAAGGTTCAAATCTCGGGTAAGTTAAATCGACAGTGTTGCCAACGGCTTACCACCCCTGCAACAGTTCTTTGAAAGGAGCTGTGTTGCCAGCAGGCGCAATAACGCGGAGATGGACCCTGCCAGCTCGTTACACACTTTGGCATAATATATATAGCGAGTATAATGAAAGATTCGATTAAAAATTTAGTCAAACACATTATTAACTTTAAACTATTCATTGCTTTACAGTACAGCACTAAACTTATTATCATACATAACAAATTTCTTTACGGCATAACATTAACCATATCACATAATGCAGCTACTTCAGTCGATGCAAACAAGTGTCAAAGCCTACACCCTTCAGTGGATTTCAAATATTGTACATGTTACCTGAAAACCATTCACAACCAGCTGGATCATGAAATTTTGAATCCAGAAAAAGGCCAAGCCTGTCAGATGCTAGCCTGTCGGTTGAATTAGCTGCAATTCCACCACACGCAAAGCAAACTACTTGATCTTTTTCTTGCAAATACACAAGTCCAAAAGCAGCCAGAAGAGGGGGAGGAAAATCGCTTCTACTAGAAGCATTTCTGAATGCATAGTAAGTTGCTAGTTTCTGAGAGTAGTCATTAAGGTTGAATTTTGAAGAATGGTCACTATGTAAGCTTTGGTTATCATTTGGCTCATGTCCCCAAGGGAGGGCATCTGAAAAAAATTAGTTATGTTAGAGATGAAAATTTATAATAATGAACACATTGTAAATGTTGTCATACTATCACTTCAAATGCTTGAATTACCTTAATCAAGGTTAAGAAATCATTTATATAGAGTTTTGAACAGGGACGTGCGGTCAAGGGAGGCAGGTGAGGCCGTGCCTCACCTGTAGAAATGTGCAAAAAAAAAAGAAAATAAAGTATATAATTAAAATAAAATGGTTTCATACAAATCAAAATATTTATCAAAAGCTTTATTAATTTTTGTCATATTTACTTTTTTTGTGCAGCCTATTCACTGCTTTTATGTTATGTCTTTCGCATTAAAACGTCCAAACTATTCGGTGTATTATTGCAATCACTACGGCGTGTATTCAGCATCGCTTCAAATATGCGAAGTGAGGCATTGTCAACTGTGCCTCACTTCAGCTAAGCAAATTTTAATAAACAAACTACAAGTATGCCTTTTTTCTCAAACAAATTGCGGACAATATGCTTTTAAATCTGATTTTGCGGCGCGCCTCACCTGTGACGTCATAGAATGAGAAAAAGTTTAAGCAGTTTTTTTGTAGTCTTTCGTTCATTGCGAAATTGAACAAGTTATGTTTCTGGCCGAATAAAAACAATTTAATACGAGAAGATGAACTAAAATGGAAGAAAATTTAGTCTCAAAGCTGAGAGACTTTCTAAACTAAGTTTTTTATCTGAACTTGAAGTTATAGAAATTGCTAAATTTATGTACTCTTATTATCACTCCAGGTAACCTGAAAATTTCGACTATTATTTCAAATATGCTAGCAAACTTCATGATTATAAAACGAGATGCAGACAATTTTTATTTGGAACGAGCTAAAATTCGAAACGGGCAACGATCTTGCTCGTGCATTGGAGTAAAAATATGGAATAATATTTCACCAATTTTTGAAGAATTACCAAAATACTCATTTAGCAAACAAATAAAATTGTCCATGCTAAGTAATTACTGAAGTACTTACAGTCTTGATAAACTCGAGATAAGCCTTAGTGTGCTCTTTTCTTATGCTAACTGCTATTTTTGGTTGAATCCTTACTTTTGTTTCTTGTTTGTTTTAAAAATGGTTAAAAAAAAGCTACCCCCTCAAAAAAACTTATAATAATTACAATAATAAATTAGCTTTAAGGGCAGCTTGACTCGATGACCAGAAACAGGTCTTTCGCTGTCCTGTTTGCTTGATAGTAAGTGATTCAAACTACAGTACTGGTAAACTTTGCAATTGCCTATTAATTTCTACGCCTTCATCAACAATTACTTCTGTTAAGTGTTGCAGTAAATTAGCCCACACTTATTTCCTTTATTGGCATTAATAATCATTCTATTTGTTCGCGTAAATATATTTTTTCATTGGTGTTAAGTTTCTGGAAATTGAACTCAAGTGAAAAAATAATCTGAATTGAATTGAATATAGCTAAAAGAAAACCGATTTAAAAGATTTGCTCGAGACATCATTACGAAAGAACCCCTCAATTCAAAAAGAGTAGAACCGTACTCAAGAAAGAGTGGTTGCGCTATAAAAATCTTCATTTGTGCTTTCATGTTTTCAGCAAATAATAATGTTGGGACTGAAATCGGGTTTTTGTGACTAAGAGAATTTGCCAAGAAGACTTAGCAAGCACGAAAACTTCAATTATGTCCACATTCAAAGCCAAATAATAGGCTAGGCTACCTTCATGGATTTTCGAAACTTCAAGAATTGATTTGGCTTTAAGTGAACAGTAAAAATTAAACGAATAATTAAGTATCGAAAAATTTGGTTTTTGTTTAATGGTTACAGTGCTGCCGGGGACCAAAAGTGGGCCTGGGGCCAGCTCAAATATGACGGATTTCCGGTCAGTTTGGTCCGAAAAATGACGTGATCTCCAAAAAAAAAACAAAAAAGGTTTTTACCGAAATTCTGACGGTTTTTCCGGTCGAAATTAGGTGTTCTCCAAAAAAAAAAAAAAAGGTCTTCAGGTTTCACATGCTGATTTCTCAGTGTCATTTCGATGGGCCCCCTCTCGAGCTCATGGGTTCGCTGAAGCCAACGGCCTTCCTGAAGCCCATGGGCCCCCTAAAGTCCATGGGCCCCGGGGTCATTCTCCCCCCTGCCCCCCTCTCGGCGGCCCTGAATAGCTATAAAAACAATTATTTGCTTGTCATTTATTGTCTTAAATAATTTTTTTGCGAACATGAGTGTGAAAAAAAATTGTGCCTCACCAACCAAAAGCCTCACTGCACGTCACTGGTTTTGAAAGCAATCGCTATAAGACAAATCAATAACTTTTCAAAACAAAAAAAAATCAGAACTCTGTAAGCAAAACTTTAAAAAAATCAAACCAATTGCAACGTTTTTATCTTTTAGAACTGAATCCATGATATATGACTTACACCAGTATCCAATAACCATTGGCAAAACATGTTGTATAAGAATATACACATTTTTTTCCAATAACATATGGCATAAACACAATTTGTTTTGTAAAAAATACAATTTAGCAATATCCAGTTTTCTAAATTTAGAATATCAATCCAGCATTTTCCACATGAAGTCAAATAAAATTAAATATAATGCATGAAATTAATTTCTTCAAGCTTGTAATTGAGTACTTATATTTAAACTAATGAATACCTGAAGGAATTTGCAGCAAAAAATCATGTAAGCACTTTTTCTTGCTTGCTAACATTTCATTATCAGCAGTTAGATGATTTGGAATGGCACATCTCAGGTAAAACCAATTTTCCTCACACAAAATAAATGAAAAAATTGACAAAATAATGGGATGACTTTTAAGATGTTTCCTCCAAAAGTCACAAAGTTCTTTATTGGTTTTCCATACTGCAGCCCCAAAGATGACTAGCAGCAAATTCTCAGAGGTGATTTCATTTAAACTCTCTTGATATAATCCATAAAACTCTTGGAAGAACTCATTTCGGTGTCCATTCCAGCTGCAAGGCCAAGCAGTTTCAAATCGAAATTTCAACATAAAAACAACAAACAGTTCTTGCATCTTTAATGAAAAATTGCAAACTGCTTGCTTGTAACAATCCATTTCCTCTTTATTTTTAACAAAAAAATGTAAAAATCAACCAAAGAGCACCATCAAATAAATTATCAACAAATCAATAAGCTGAAAATCTATGATAAATATCTAATATGAAACACTTCGATAAGCCTGAAACATAATGGTGCTGTATCACAAGTAACTGATTTGACTTATTACATAGAGGCACTATCATTAAAACTGCATGTTTTTATTTACTGTTAAAATGCAAAAAACGAAGCGAAAAAATCTGCTAGGCACAGATAGAATACCAAAAGCAATCTACATTCTACATCTATTTGTTGTTTTTGACTTAAAGCTATGATTAACTTCAAAGCAAGTGTTTGAGTTAAGTTTAAAAGTTGAGATTTAACACAAATTTCTTGACTGCATAAAAACACATGACAAGATTAAAGACCTTAGATTCAACTAGCCCACTCCAAAAAATAATAAACATATATCCACACATTTTGTGCTAGGATAAAGGTTTCAATTTAGTGCAGGGTTTTAAGCCAATTTTTGTCAGCAAATCAGCACTTTTATTGGGCACATGCAAAATCATTTTTGGATTTTTTATAGTTACTACATAAGAAAAACACCAACTTGTTGGGTGCAAGCTTGCTCATCAATACCTAAAAGCAAACAATGAGGTAAAAGTACGATTAAAATAACTATAATAAAAAAATTACACCTAATTTCATAGCATGATGTTTTATTAAAATTTTGGGAAAAGCTTAAAGCACATTTTGTGCACACATGCTACAGCTTTCATGCAGTTGTTCAATAGCAATCTAAGGTATTACCCAAAATCTAAACCCAAGCTCTCCATCAAAATCAAACACCCTACCTAACCCACATCAAAATAAAAATTTCCGGTTACCTAAAAGAACAAGTCAGGTAACTGTAAATCTTTTATTTATTTAAGAAAAAGGCTGCGCATTGCGTGCACCAGTCGTTTGGTAAAATTTCACCTTGTCTATTTTCTAATATCACACAGCAAATCTCTAATTCAATACATGCACATGGTGTAACAGGAAAATCAACCGAATCTTGAAAAATTCTACACATTACAGTATCTGTAATGTAAATGTAATAGGTAATTTTAAAGCATTAGGCCTAGCTAAAACAAATGAAACTGCAAACCCTGACCTGTCATTTTTCAAATCACTCACAATACTGCAATATATTGACAATGCATCTCTACACAGTACATACCATTGGATACGTACTAATATGGGATATATGATGACCTGTTCAGATTTTTCCAGGCATCAGCTTGATGTTTGGAGCAAATTGATCACAAGACTACCACTAACATTAGCCAAGGTCTTGACTGAGGTGAAATAATTTAACATTACAGCCACATGCTGACAAGGAAAAAGTAATGTACGGCCATCAATATCTTAGGCCTACTGGTATATATTGCGATTTCAGGTTCGGTAATTTATGGACGAAATAAAGTCAAATTTACTCCATAAATTAGTTTTGATTAAGATTAGTTTGTGCAAAACTACCGGTAAGATATGGCTGTTATTACCGTACTTCACCCAAGCAATTCTGAATTAAGCTGATTAACTTCTCAATCGACAGCTACAGACCAGACTGCATAAAACCATGGATACTGCAATGCATACAGTATCATAACAGATGTACGGTATATTGGGCCAACACAATCAATACCGGTACCTAATATCTGCAAAAACAGCTAGCTGGCTAGGCACTATTCTTACATCAGATATAGCCAACTACTTCAGACTTTGCACCGCAGACTAGAGTTACCGGTACTATAGTAAGACAGTTAAACTGTTGACTATTGGCAACAACCCAACCAGAGCAACAGTAAAAAGTTACCCGAATGAGTATTTGTCATTGCCATCGACTGTAGCGTTTGTTTAGTAGCCCAGAGCCTGCTGATAGTGATACCATAGGCTATACCGGTAGGCTAGTCCAGATACAAAAGCCTGGCAGCTGCTGCTTAACAGTAGCTTAGTTCAAGATAGGCCTATATAGTATAAGAAAGTCAAGTCAAGTTCATTTCACCATACGCTTAAAAGTACGCAGGCAGGAAACAGCGAGAAGACCATGCGGTCATTTAGGTCAACAGCACCTTTTAACAGGAATCAACTTAACCTAGTCATGGAACTAAAAAAAAAGAAAGAACACCAGTCATTACTTAAAATTGTCGTAAAGTACTGCTCAGAACTGGCCTGCTCTCTTCATTTACCTGACGGTATCGGTACATCACAGAACCCAACTTTGGGTGAACCAAACCCTCAACCTTAAAGCAGTTACCGTTTGCTGCCTGCAAATGAGCGAGCTAACTAGCTTCACATGATATTCCGGTGGTAAATGCTTCGCATTATTCTGGCCACGTGACTATATACGCATTTTATTTCATCGCGACCCGCACCACAATGCCTCAGTGTGACAATGCTGCTACCTAGCTGTCTGCGTGATTAACACTTCAAATATCAGAAGTGAGCAACAACCGGTATAATATAACCTTCTACAACAAAAATAAAAGTCAACTTTTTCACTGCTGATTTAACCGTAAAGAGCCCAAAATGCATTCTCACCAAAATTGAACTTTCTACGTTTTGCTGTTTTTAAGATTAGTTCAAAATTTGCTATTTTCCTCGTAATTCAGTGTAGCTATTTGGGAAAGGTGGCTTACATTTACGCGAAAATCTGCAGCTAACTATTTACTTTGGTTCGACAACATCTCTGCAGCAGAACATTAGTTAAGCATTGGAATATACATTCGCTTTTTGAAATTTTTGTTTCAAATTGACAACACTGGCAAAATTTCCAAGGGAAAAAAGTTTTCCGATGGAGAAATTTAAGCTGGTACACTTATCAGAGGTGGAGTCAAGGACACAAAGAAAATCCAAGGCCAAGGACAGGAATGCTGGAGGCCAAGGCTAAGGATTAAGGACACTAGCGCAAGTGCTCTCCAAAAAAAAAAGGTCTTCAGACAAAACTTTTCAGGCGATCTACAAACTTTTAACAACTCAAAAAATAGTCCAGTCCTCGAGCCTAGGACAGGGCATTTTAGAGGACTTGAGGCTTCGAAGCCAAGGCCAAGGACTTCAAAATGAGTCCTCGAGGCCAAGGACGTCCTCGAGGACTCCACCTGTGATACTTATATCTCGGGAACAGAAGGTTGTAGAAAGCTCAAATTTGGTTAAGTTAGTCTTCCGATCAGTCAAATTTTTTTGAGAGAAAACCGAGCAAAAAATATTTGCCTGAATGCTTTTTCAAACCCCTTCCCATTTAGAAATCCTGGCTAAGCTTGAGTTTGTCAGCGTTATAGAGTAGAGGAGGACAAATTTACACTCATCAGCTTAACAATGACGTCATTTCCATAAGGGCAACTAATAATGACGTCTTATAAGACCCGTGAGCTGTTTCCGTACGGCATGGTTGTGAGCGCTCTTTAATTCCGTGAGTCTCACAACGCGGGCGGAGCTTGGCTTTCCTTTAGTCGGATTGACTTCAGCAAACTGCACACGTGGACTTGAGTGTCTTTGTGTCCGTTTATTCTTTACTTAAAAAAAACAACCAATTAGCATGCAAAATATCGTGAATTTCAGACGTAAAAAAAATTAGTTTAACCATGGTTTAACAAATTACATACCGGCATAGGTGGGCAAGTTAATGCAAAACGTTAGCTTCGTTAACCACTAGTCCGTTAACAAACTTCACACCTCCGTTAACGTTAATCCGTTATTTTTAGCTTTAATTAACGGAAGTTAATAAAGTCCGTTAATCCGTAAACATTTTGCGTGTAATTTACATTTCTTTTCATTCACTTGCTTCTAGAACACGTATTGACGCTGTTGAGCTGATTGTGAGGATATATTTATCGCTATGGTGGTCTTTTTGTGTTTTGGAAGTTACATTTTACAGTCTAATCTAAATTCAAGATAAAAATAAGTAATTTCATCTGCACTAACGAAGCTGCGATTGGAAAATCTTTGGAAATTGCGAACAGCGATAATTAATGAACCTGCAAGGCTGCAGCGTATTATTTGCTACAAAAGAGAGCTCCTTTCTTCGCTTCCATGAAACTCGTGCAAATACGCAACAAGTGTTACCAGTGCAAACTGGTTTGTACCGGTATGATGAATGAATGGTGCAAGATATTAACGATAAAGACCTTAACGGAAGTTAACAGAACTTAACGGAAGTTAATTTAGTCCGTTAATAGAACTCAACGGAAGTTAATTTAGTCTGTTAACATGAAAAAACTTTTTAACGGATTAACGAGTAAATGAAAAAGTTAGCTTCGTTATTAACGGATTAACGATTTACGGACTTGTGCCCACCTATGCATACCGGTAATAACAAACATTTACACTTGAAATTGAATTTCGCAAATACTAATTACGTGAATTTGATAGTTGAATTTAGACAAGACAATAAAAAAAAAAGATGACCTCAATCTACTAAACTTACGGCTGGTCGCAGCTCAAGACTCCAATCATCGTTTCGGAAGTATAATCTAATTGTTTTCAAGCGGAGACCCTCCCTGTTCGTGAGTTTATAATGTTTTTGTTGATAAAAACTATGTTAAGCATTTGCAATGAGCTATATTAAATTTGATTGCTTATTTTTGGCCATTTTTCAAAGTTTTTATTGATTTGTGAGTTTTATTTTTGACAAATTAGCCCCCCTGAATGTATGGTTCAAAAGATGCTTTAAATCACGTTTTAGTCCATTCTAGTCCAAAAACCAGTCTCAGAAGTGCTAAAAACAAGGTATTTTTCTTATTCTGCATTTTGGTCGACAGGCCAATGGGTGGAGGGGGGCAAACCCCCCCCCTCCCTTGGCTACGCTACTCACACAGAATGAGTAAAAATTACCTGCAACGGACTTTGATATTTCTATTGTCAAAAGTCTATTTTGTTCAAGTGTTCATTCAGCATACCGTAACTAACAATGTAATAAAACTACGTTCCAGAAGACATTTTACTTGCTGTTCTATCAAATCGACACACTTTTTGTGCGAAACCGCACTACTGTATTGCGCAGGCGCGTAGCCAGAAATTCGCAATTGGGGGGCTGTGTTGGGGGGTGGTGGAGCATCCAGCGGCCGGAGGCCAATGGGTTTTTGGGGGCAAAGCCCCCAGCCGCTGGAGGCACGTGGGTCTGGGGACGGAGCCCCCAGCGCTCGAAAATTTTGCATTTTTTTGCAAAAATAACTTCATTTTAGGGCTATTTTGATTAAAAAATAATGCTTTTAAAACGCGACTTAGAAATTGGCAGTGCAAACAAGATTAAACCGGTGGCATAAATGGGCTATTTGGGAGGTGGCTATTGGTAAAATGTTAGTTCTCTTGTTTAGATGATGGTAAATTATAAAATCGAATAGTTCAATAAAACTCACACGGAGTAATCTATTTCGTATACAGTTTATAGACAAAAATAATTTTGGGGGGGCTAATGAAAAGAGACTTGAGAGAAATGATAGGTAATGAACTAATACTGAATAGCCCCCCCCCCCCCCCTATTCCTTAGTTTATAGTATATTTGTTGATGACACCTATGTTTAGCATTTTTACACTTGCGATCAATTTTGATTGCTAATTTCTTACCATTTTTCAAAGTTTTCATTTATTTGTTGGTTTTATTTTTGACAAATTAGCCCCCCCTCTGAACATGTGTTTCAAAAGATGTTTTAAATCACTATCTAGTTCACTCCAGTGCATTAAAACAGTCTCCAAAATGCTAAAAACGTAGTGTTTTTCCCATTCTGCATTTTGGTCGATATATCAATAGGGAGCCTATAGCCCCCCCCCCCCTGGCTACGCTACTGGTATTGCGTGTGGTTTGAGCGAAAATGCGCCATAATTGAACTCCTGTTGTGTTAAGCCTTTATCGTTGAAAAGTGCGAGTTGTGAATTTTGCTAGTTTGGCGCTTTCAAATCAATCGGACCTGTAAAAAACTAATTTCTGCTTTGTAAAAAATTCGCTGTAAAAATAACTTTTTCCTCCCCCCGCCCTACCCCTCCCCCCCCCAACGGCTTCAGAAATTATATCGCAGTCACCCGGCCTATCGAGTATTCACTGATTGCTTTTTTTTTAATGTTTAATATTATGCATATGCACGTTATGTTTAGGCTGGTGGGGGGGATGCATCCCCCCATCCCCCCCCCCCTAAATCCGCCACTGGTCACCACACTTTAAATTCGTTTTAACCTTGTTCCACTTCGAACGTGCTTGGAGCGAAGGAAGGTATTTTTTGGTCCAGCGGGTCCAGAATAAGTTGACTAAATACTGCACTTGTCTCCATCTTCTTCGGCTGTACATGTCTTCCTGGTCGAACAAACCAGGAGGTAGGTTTCGTTCACCTTTCAGTTCGATTTTTCGTAAAATCTCATTTCCGACGCTTGCACTTGTGATCGTACTCTTTCGGCCATTACCCAAGATTCATGACCATAAGTGAGAATGGGGACAAAAACTGCTTTGAAAATTGAGAGCTTTGCCTTTTTCGACAGTTCTCGTTTCATGACAACCGAATAGTGCAAAGCTCGCATAACTGCACTAGCCTTGCCTATTCGGGTATTCAGTTCTTCGTCTTGCCTTCCGTCACTCGTAAATGCCACCCCAAGATACTAGAACTTCTCTCCCTGCTTCAGATCTTGTTTTAGGTCCAGCAGGTTTTAATAAAAAAATTTAAATACTTGGAAAGTTGGTGCCCTTAGTAAATAGTCGTGGTAAATAATATGTTCTGTGAAATTGTGCAATTGAAAACGGTCCCATTTATCAATTTATTTTTAGCACCAAAATTTCGCAGCATGTAAATCAGAAAGCAGGCTTTTTTATGCTTGACCGGTTTTGACATACAGTATATAGTTTTCTATAATTCAGTTCTGTAAAATTTGGTGCAATTTTCCAGAACCCTCCATGATTATCTTTAGCAAACGAGGCATTCGCTTTGCGAACTAAAACAATTACCATGTAGGCCAATAGAATGCTGAAAGGAGTTGACTGATTTTTCGGCGATTAGATTTTTTTACCTTAAGTTCAGATTTTCTGGGACTTCAAATGTAGAAGTTTCTTATGTGCTGCGGCTGCCGCCCACGCACAACAAGAATGTGTTTCAACAATACAGAGGTGGAGTCCTCGAGGACACAATTTGAAGTCCTTGACCTTGGCCTCGAAGGTCAATTCTTTGGGCTTGACTTCGAACTCTGCAAGTCCTCGAAAATGCCCTGTCCTCGGCACGAGAACAGCACTATTTTTTGATTCGTTGAAAATGGGCCAAGGTCATGACCATTTTTTTCGTCTTGGAGCACACCAGAAACCTTGCGGAAAATTTTGGTAAACCTTTTTTTTGAAAACGCCTGAATTACGCGGAGAATTTGCGATTTTTTTGAGTGAAGACCTTTTTTTCTTTGGAGAACACTTTCGCGTTGTGTCCTTGGCCTCGAGCGTTCCCGTCCTTAGCCTTAAAAGGGTCTGTTCTCAAAAGGTCGGTCCTCGGCCTTGGATTTTTTGCTTCCTTGGCCTCAAGCCTTGTGTCCTCGACTCCACCTCTGGTGCAATAGCGATGACTGTTTTTCCTTCTGACGTATCAGTCCGACCGGCAAAGGTCCGCTGTTTGAAAATTATCAGCTTGTTTGCGCCCGCTTCATCAATCGCTACGAGATAGCAAATTTAGCTACAATCATGAAACGGTAAAACTAATTTGAAACGCACATTAAGCTTTTTTATCTTCTTGGTTTTAAATTGAAAAAAAACAACAACAAAAAAAAATCGATGCGATATTGTGGTGTATGATTGAGCTACAACTATCTAAATTAAGAGGTTGGTTGAATCTCAAAAGTGCATGTAAATTCCTGTGAAAAAAATGGCTTGCATTCTTTTTGTCCTCTTTTTTAAAGATTTTTGTTTTGGAATTTATTCATTTACTACACTCTACTGTTTGTATTATGTAATGCATAACCTTAAAACCTCTTATTTGTAAGACATAGTTGATTTCTTGGACGACTTAGGCTGATGCGATTGTTTTGTTAGGATGAATAGATGATGAGATATGTGGCTGAAAAATATTTTAACTTTGCTAGGGAGTGCCTTTACCCGGGGGAACCTCCGAAATGCACTTTT
Organism: Trididemnum nubilum; assembly: GCA_963965965.1. NCBI lineage: Eukaryota > Metazoa > Chordata > Ascidiacea > Aplousobranchia > Didemnidae > Trididemnum > Trididemnum nubilum. The sequence goes on from OZ014486.1 coordinate 19,444,959, forward strand.
TTCTCCAAACAAACATTTGCGAATGGCTTAAGCATGACGCTCATTGCTCCGCTGCCCAGAGGACGGATTCAAAAACTGCTTTTTTAGTCATGGTTTATTTCGAACTACGCTTTTGTCGTTCCTTGGTTTGCTTGCAAATTCCTAGCTGATCTATTTTTCCATTCTCGCATCGAGCACTTCTTTTTTTCGTAACTGTGGGAATAATCACGCAGAGGGTTATGACGTCATTTTTGTTAAGTTTAAAATGAGGTCAGGCGCGTAGCCAGAAATTCGCAATGGGAAGGCTGTTTGGGGGGTCTGGGGACGGAGCCCCCAGCGCTCGAAAATTTTGCATTTTTTTGCAAAAATAACTTCATTTTAGGGCTATTTTGATTAAAAAATAATGCTTTTAAAACGCGACTTAGAAATTGGCAGTGCAAACAAGATTAAACCGGTGGCATAAATGGGCTATTTGGGAGGTGGCTATTGGTAAAATGTTAGTTCTCTTGTTTAGATGATGGTAAATTATAAAATCGAATAGTTCAATAAAACTCACACGGAGTAATCTATTTCGTATACAGTTTATAGACAAAAATAATTTTGGGGGGGCTAATGAAAAGAGACTTGAGAGAAATGATAGGTAATAAACTAATACTGAATAGCCACCCCCCCCCTATTCCTTAGTTTATAGTATATTTGTTGATGACGCCTATGTTTAGCATTTTTACACTTGCGGTCAAATTTGATTGCTAATTTCTTACCATTTTTCAAAGTTTTCATTTATTTGTTGGTTTTATTTTTGACAAATTAGCCCCCCCCCCCTGAACATATGTTTCAAAAGATGTTTTAAATCACTATCTAGTTCACTCCAGTGCATAAAACAGTCTTAAAAGTGCTAAAAAAGTAGTGTTTTTCCCATTCTGCATTTTGGTCAACATGCCAATGGGGGGGGCTTGCCCCCCCCCTGGCTACGCAACTGAATGAGGTTACTCTTAACACTGTCAGTCTTATGTACCTTGTACACGAAACTATACGTAGAAATGTAATCGCAACTAACTCTTTGTTTTTCACGAAATAATGTAAAGAAGTCTATTTACTTTTCACCTGTAGACGTTATCGACACTGAAAAATTGCGCAAAACCCCAAGTAAGGTTTAGCTGATCAACAAAAACCGGCGTTCTTTGTTCTTGGTAGAAACAAAAAACATTTGACCAAGGGATGCTGATCCCGCTTAAAAATGTACGTCTTTGTCTTCCTGAAGGAAATATGGATTCTTAGCATTTTGAAGGTAGTTTTGCAACAAAAAGTTATTGTTTCGTTTTTTCTTATTATTTGTGCAATGCCTAGTTTTTGTAAAAGACATTTTTGGCATTTCAATCACAATAAAAACAAGAATATTTTAATTGCGATTTTTGCTTAAAAGTAGCTGAAACTATTTCCATATTTGGTCAAAAACATTTATTTGTTTTCAAACTGTTTCGTTTTTTGTGTAATTTTCGAAAGTACGGTGACTTTTGCTGTGAAAGATTGAAATTCGTTTTCTAACCTTAAAATTAAATGTTATATCAGACTTAGCAAATGCCGAACGAGTTATTTCGCCGAATAACTTCAATCATTTCAAAAAATCAATGCAGTTTTTCGAAATTTAATTTTGTCAATATGACTAAATGTACTAAACCTTTTTTCAAAATGTTTTTGCTGTTTTTTTCTTTTTGAAAGAAAAAGCTGTGATAGTGTAAATTTTTTAATGTTATTGGATAGAGTTACTCGAATTTGATTTTTTTAATGCTATAAGTGCAAGGTTTCTGCGAAAACACGAAGCTTTTGACTCTAGATCTAGAAGACAGATGATTAAAATGGATGTAAAAAATTTAGTAATTTGAGAGGGTATCGTTAATTTATTGATATCATCTTATTGCATTTGTTAATAACAAAAAGCACAAGTTAACACCTATTAATATCGCCATATTCGTCGTTGTCATGCCAACAAAATAACAATTAAATTGAAACTTGATTTACATTCTGATTTCTAAGTACCACCGTATAGATAATAATCGGAGCCGTTTAACCCGCTCGTGTAGATTTTCTCACGCTTGCCACAAAAGCAAACACCGTCCTGGCCTTTAAGTTATTGTAGACGCTTTTATGTTTTTAAATGTCCGAATTACGGCTCAACTTTCTGTTTAGGATGAGCTAAAATGTAATTGTTTCAGAGGTTTCATCTTATGCTATGGATATTTACTGGTGAAATATCGAACATGTTTGCAAATGCCAAGTATCTTGTTTAGCTACCTTGTCACAGACGCCCGTATGTCTCGTGCCAATGTGCCATATCAATTTATTCCATTTTTATTTGCTGACTTTTATCCTTTTCAAACCACTTTAATCCTGTGTATTTTGTGAAAATAGATACTGTTTTACGACAAAAGTTTATCTTATGTACATAAACTAATTCGTTTCTTTACACCTCGGTTTACACAGCATAACCTTTACGACTTGATCGTGAAACTTAAACTTCACATTGAGTAGAATCAAAGCGAAATTTCAACTGCGATCGAAAACGAAAAATGATACGTGTAATTTACCGCAATTCTGAAAACTCGAGCTTCTAAATCTATGCTTAAGTATTTACTAGTAAGTATCTCACTTGACAAGGGACAACCAACATATTTATTTTGAAGACATTAATAAAACTTAGTTGCATTATTTTTATATTTGCAAAACATTCCTACTGATCTCTTTTAAATTAACCTTTTTCACTGGAGGTGAAAGGTCGTGCATCAGTTATTGAACCAGAACGGAATCTATGCGCAAAATTCGTGACCCACCCAAATAAAACTGCGCTTACATGATACCAGGAGTAGCAAATTTCGTTTTTGCTTTCAGAAAATAACAATGAGGGCAGCTCTCGCTTGAGCACTTTTTTGATTTGTAAAAATATCCCTGTAATGGAAACATCCCACCAAGAAATGACTCTGAGGACGTCTATTGTTTGAGTACTTTTTTGAAAATATCAAATATCCCTGAGATGTTGCAATGTTAATTCTAGACTTTCAGCAGCCACTAGGTTTATTTATTGGTTAAAAAGAGATCGAAATGCTTTTCACGAAAATTTCGCTTAAGAATAGACCCGAGGTGATTACGTAACGGTAATGATCGGTCAGCGTTACCCAAATAGAAGAACCCAAAACGTGCCAATTCAGAGCTCTTATGTCGAGTTTCTGCAATCCAAGAATCAAAAGACAATCTGCAAAAAATTTACATTAAACTATAGTATTACAAAATTCCTTCAGTACATGAACGTTACATTAGCACTCTTGAGTCTTATTAATTCCATTCACACCAACTAAAGCATTTTTACTGCTATGTTCGCAAGCCTTTCCTTACGCTGAACCTCTGCCAAAATCAACTAGACCCCAAAAGGAAATTAGCTGCATCTTTATCCAGAAGGACATAACGACGCAACGCTGGTTCGGGAATCGAACGACAACCTATCCATCAACAGTCTGCAGCTTTAACTATCATGCCGCGGAACTAACAACTATGAATAAAATCGTACCGTTAGTCATTAATGGCACCAACTCACTCCACTTGAATTCGTTTTGCAAAACCGTGGTAGTACTTTTGCAATTTCGAAACTTGCAAAATTTTCAAGAATGATTGATTTCACCAACTTTAACAATGTAGAATAAACAAATATTTCGGAAACGCTACCCGCAAATGTAGCACAAACGCTGACAATGAAAGAAAAAAGAATAGCTAAGCCGTTTGAAGTATTTACTGCGCCCATTTGTTATTAAACATATTTGACTCTGCTTAGATATAAACAAACATCTACTAAAAAATGACAGTAAATCTTTGATGCATCGTTGGTTGTGTTGGCACCACTTTATAAGTCTGACAAAACTAACATGTGTCAACAGAGGTAAAAAAAAATGTCTTTTTCGGTGTAAATTTAATCAACTTCGTCCATGAAATTATACGCAATTCTCAATCATTGAAATTAATCAAAGTAAATTGATTTTCAGTGGAGAATGATCTTTTAATACTTCAAGAGATGGTGCAATAATTGCCGGCTTGATGAGCGTGTCTTGAAACATTTTTGGCAGCTCTCGAGTGTTGGACTGCTGTTCTTACTGTAGTGAAGGTTAACCTCGTAACAGAAAATTACTGAATTGTTTTGTTTCGAAACAGGACCGATAGGTCAAAAGGTGCTGTAGTGAAAGTATCCTCGAAACTGAAACATTACGGATTTTTTTTTAAAGCAAAACTGAAAGGTCAAAAGTCAAAGTTGATATCAAACGCTGTTTTTTTTAGCTTGGCACAAACGCAATCAGCTTATCGGGGGCTGACACGAACTCTTGCTAAGATAATTAACAAAAAAGCTTACCCCCCCCGAGAAGCAGATTTTGTTTGTTCTAAGTTTCGAAAAAAAAACTCGAAAATTTTCCCTTAATTGAAAATCAGTTTAAAGCGAACATAGCAAGGTGAAAGAACCCGCATTGTTAAAAAGCATCAAACCAAAAATTATACCATACGAAATTTTTATTAAGTTGTCCAATTTTTGTGTAATTCCAGGTTCTTCTTAGTAACATTAGTTCTTTTTGTGTACCACACTCATGTCCATTTGCAAATGACCAATCAAATTACAGCTGTCTCAACATACTGAAAAGGTGCACCATTAAAATACGGTTAATTAATTGTTCATGCAAAAGACTAACTAATCGCTATTTTATAGTTTGCACATGCAATTTGAAATTTTTCGATGCGATATTTCCTTTAACCTTCACGAGTACATTTATGCAAATAGGTAAGAAGTACTAGCGAATTGGCTGGCATCACTGACGGCCAGACACAGCATGAGCTTTTGGAATGGCATAAAACTCAGTAAAAAAAATTTGTTGAGCACTTAAGCTAACATTATTAAAATATTTTGCACGAGCTTCGTCGACACGTCATGTCAACTTTTTCAGGTGCAACTAGTAAATGGAAATAGAAGTATGGTAATTTGAAAAAATCTATGACGCAATAATGGTAATGATGACTACTAAAATCGAAACGTAACGTTAAAATTAATATTCAAAAAGCCAAATATATAATTACGCATCTAGTAACATAGAAAGTAACTCCTCCATCGTTTTTCACGTCATGTTTTATAGTAATATCTTTAATTTAATTGTACTCGTTTTTTTTTCTGTTTCGCTTTGTATCTTTTGTCTCTCCATAACTTCGTTAGCTCAACCCAGAATATTACTTCAACTTAGGACGGCGGAAGAGTTACTTAATACTAATGCAATTTATGTTACTGTATGTTCAATTGATCTGGCTTTATCGATACTGATTTTGACGTTACATTACGATGTTGGTACTATTAACATTACTGCATTATAGATTTTTTCTATAGTAATTTTTCATATCATGTTTTTATTTCCATTTACTAATTGCCCCTGACGAAGCTGACATGTGTTCAATCGTTTCACGAGCTTCTGGCCTAAAGACTACTACCTCGGACGTCTAGGGAAGAGCCACCAGAACGGCGACTATTCAAAAACAAGCAATGTAAAAAAGCTGCCTGGGCCGGCAAACGTCAAAACATCACAATGAAGTTGACATGTATCGACGAAAGCTCGTGCAAAATATTTCAATAAAGCCAGTTTAAGTGCTACAAAAATCTTTTTCTGCTTATTATCAAGAAGCTGACAGGCGGCATCACCATCTTCACAAAACTTAGTGAATAAACTGAACAACAATCAATTCGACTCATTAACAAAATTGGTAGTCAAGCGGTGACGCATTCGTCTCTGGAGCGGGAGGTCTGATGTTCAAATCTCGGGCCGGTCAAATCGGTCACAGTGTAGTCAACGGCTTGCCAGTCGCCACCGGTCCAACATTTCTTTGAAAGAAGCTGTGTTGCCCAGAGGCGCAATGACGCGGAGATGGGGCCTGCAAACACGTTATACGCTTCGGCGTAATCATGGGCGTAGGGGCTCAAAATGATTTGGGACGGCACCAAAGTTTTACCCGAAAATTGACTTGAAAGTTGCCTGACAAATCAATCGTGTTTTCTGTCCAAAAAAAAAAGGTCATCACTCTAATTGAGAAAAAAAAAGGTCTTCACTCATGTTGAGACAGTTTTTCTGTTCAGCGCTCAGAATATTTAAGAGGGCAAACTTGCCCAGAACTTTGACGCATAATTGCCCGAAATTTTGACGCAAAATCGCCCAAAATATATGAAATTGCCCAAAATTTCGACACCTTACACCAACCGGGGGGGCCAGTGCCCCCCACCTCCTACGCCTATGGGCGTAATACAGCTAGTACAATGAAAGATTTGATTTTCAGACACACTATTCGCGTGGTCATGCGGATAAAGCGTCTGCTACTGAAACAGTCAACTCGAATTGATTACGGATTGGGTCAAACAAAACTCTAAAAATTGGTATTCCCAGCTTTCGCGCTTGACGCTCAGCAAATAAAAAGGACAGTGTGAAGCCTCCTGCCTGTGAGATAAATAGCTAGGCAGATGGCAGCTTGACTCGAAGACCGAACAATTCCTTCGCTGTCTCCTGGCCAAGGCAACGTGGTGAATAAAATGTAATTACAATCGATACGCCGTTTTCATGGGCTTGATTATAGCTGTATGTCCAAACTGAAAAGTTGATTGCTGTTTGAAGTAATGCAAGACGTAATGCATGATGCGAAATGTTTTTTCAAGAGCTAAGAAGTTTTTAGAACAAGTTGGTCGAAAACCACAAGAGCTCGGCGGAGCACCAAAGCCTTGCTATGCTTCCTTAAAAAACAGCACTTCTTTACTCAGAAAACAGTCGTCAAGGATGCAGTCGTCCTGTTTTATTCAGTGATTTTTTTAAAGGCGATTGGAGGAACCGAAACGGTCTCTTAAAATTGTTGAGCGGTCTCTTAAAATCTGCTTCTACAATAATGTGAACAAAGCTAAGTACGCTCTGGAACAATAGGAAAAAATATTTACAAACTAACAGTCAAAGTTGTTTGTGTTTTACATTACAAAATTCCAGCGTGCCAGTGCCCAGTAGTCTGTTAGGCTACGGCTAAATGAAATCATCACAATTAGACTTTTGAAATCGTCACAAACCACTTTTGTAAACGTCAATTCCTACTATTTCACTTAATTCATCATTTTCACTAAACCACGGTCTACTCAATGCTAGAGACTAATGTGGAACTTGGTATGACTTTCCATTTCGCCAAGTAGGACATTCTTTGCTTAACTTGGTTAAAAGTGATAATGTTAGCTAGTGGCTAGACAGTTACACCACTTCGCTTAAGTTCAATGAACAAATTGAACATGTCTTGCAATTGTAGCTTAAGCAAACCAAAATCTATATCGATTGCTGATGTTTTTTAGAAGCATTCTTGAAGTAATCTTACACACAACAAAGGGTATTGAAATTCGTTAAATAAAAACTTAAGTTAAATGTATGCAACTGTTCAGTTCTGACAAATTCTTTTGAAGCATTGCAACAATACCACAATCAAATAAAAAAAAAATTGCCCCCCCATTTCACCAATAAATCGTTTCTCGTTTTAGGTTAATGCATCGTTTTTTGTTGGTTGTTCCCAAATGGTTGATTTTTCCCAACTCTAAGCTCTAACGCTAATCTTTACCTAAATAAGAGCAAGCAAACAAAAACTGTGCTGATAAATACTCTCTCATTTTCCTTTGTTAAAATAAAATTTAGAGCAAAACTGGTTGAGAGAATTATTTGCTGATTTGTGCCACAGGATTACGAAGAATGCGTGTTTATTTCATTTATGACGAGATAAAAGAAAGATTAACTCATATTTCCGGAACAAAAGCAAAATGAGAAGTGCGGTAGTCACCGTAAACCTGCCAAGACAATCAATTAATCACGAAAAAAGACAAAGTTCATGATACAGTTTTGAAAAAACGAACTGTTCAATGTTCATACGACATAAAATCGTGAATTGACTCAATTTTGGAGAGTTGTCGTTCCGCTGAATAACAACCAGGGGTGCCAGAATGTCGGAAAGGGTAGGGGGCAGCTTTTTCAAAGGGCACTTTCAATACTGTACGTACGATCATTACCACCAACATTGCTCTCTAGTACTGTCAAACAATTAAACACTTCAACGAAGCAAGAGTAGTGAGTACGTTGCAAAAACACTGAAAAATAACAATAGGCCTAAACAAATTACCAGTTAAATAAGTGCAGATTTAGCCGCCGGAGGCCATTGGGGCAGTACCGTCGCTACGGGGGGGGGGGGGGGGGGGAGGAGGCAGGGGGGCCGTGCTCCCACTAACGACTACTTGTGCCCCCCCATTTTGGTTTACTCAGAATATTTTTTGAGCATCACGTAACGATAAGACAACAGGCAATAATGGAAAAAGGAATAATATTATAGCGTTCAAAGATAATTCTCGTTTGCAGTTTTCTCAATTCTTCGCAAAATTGCTGGCCACCAACTAGTGTATATTAATGTGAAGCAATAATCCGTCTTATTAACACGCCTTTACGGATGTGTTGCGGAATAGAAATGTAAGCCCATACAATCGTTACCGGTACTTCGTTAGTGATTATGATCTGAAACAATACCTGAAAACATTTTTTTAAAATACCAGCTGTTTTAATTTTTTTAGAGCACACTCAAGATTTTTTTAGGTCACAGTCAGTCGCGCAACCAGGTGGAAGGGGCTAAGGGGTCATCAGCCCCTTTTAGTCAAGTCATTTAGAAAATATAACCCAAAAAAACAAGCGTTTAATCGTGTTTTGAACTTGGCCTTTAGTATTAGGGTGGCTCAAGGGGCTAGGCAATTTTATTCGTTCAATGACTTCTGAAATTTTTGCAATTTACTGTAATTATTCTAACGGCTTAAAAACGTGCGAAATGTGATTGAAATGGCGTTAAAATCGCTATTGTTGCAACAAAATTGCAAAAATCACCAAGCGGCTGGGGGCTCTGCCCCGACGCCCCCTCTGTGATACGCTGGGGTTGCATCAGTTTCTTCAGCACAAAGCCTAAATTAGAGAATGTTTGCGCAAAAAAAATTTACTTTGGGTTCAAGCCTCCTTTCCCTTATTAAAATCCTGGTTGCGCTTCTGATTGCATTCATTGCTATAGACAATTTTTTCAAGCGATTATATGCGCCGCATACGAAACGAGCTAATAAACGCTGCCGGGCTTAAACGTCTCTTTTTTCAAACATGAATACAAAATTTTTGAAATAGCGCATAATCTGTAGCCGTAAAATATCAGTTTTTATGTGCAAAGGTTCAAAAAAGCTTCGTCGCTGATAAGAATAGCTGCTGTTTTCGCGCTTCCAAACCACAGTAATTTTTTCACTACTTATATTCTTTCAAGAAAAGTTATTTTACGGTATTATCTTCGTTTACAAATTAATCAGGATTTATTTTATAAACTAAAACATTATGCTGTAAAAAATGAAGTATCAACTATATAGCAAAAAAGCAATCAAGTTTTAAACCATAAAATTCGCACTTTTAGGCTAAAAGTAGCCAGTGCATTTACGTGAAAACCGAAATTGAACGATCTGAACGTGTTCAATATTGAAAGTCCAAACTACAAATAACAAAAATATTACAAGTTAAATAACTGAAAAACGAAACACAACAATTAAAGCATCAACTCCAGAGTGCTGAATAGCATTTTTTCGTTTTTTAATTTCGTTTAAAATTTTATTTAGCTTCCACAAAGATAATAAAAATAGGCTACTACTAGTCTTTGCATTTTACAGCTTCATAAATTACTGCAAACAAATTTACAAGTAGTATGTTGACAAATTTTGGGCACTAAACAAAAGCAACGAATCGTTTACATGTATCACGACTAGAGAAATGTACTACGACATTTACAAAACACTTCATACAAAAAATGCATCGGCAATTGTAAATTAAGTATTACCTAAAGCACAACCAAATTAAATGACACATAAGAGTAGCATTTAACAGCAATAAAAGCGATGAGCAGTATTTCAAATTGAAAAAGGTTACATCAAATTCAATCTAATTTTCCTTATTCGGGAAATTTATAGGGCTAATTACGTTTTAAAACATACGCAGTAACTCCATGAATGATACAATTATATAAACAGTTAAACACATTATAAGCACAAAAACGAATGCCATAACAGAACAAAGTCTTTTTAGTTCTATTCTGGCAATTATTTTGTTGTTTTACATTACAGCATTTTACAAACATACAGTTGAAATTTTTTAACGGTATTTCAAAAGAAGCTTTAAAATTTTTTACTTGCAACAAAACGAACAGGACGATGGATAGCCAAACCAGGCCGTAATTTAGTTTAAGAGTTAGTACCACATAATTACTGAAAAACTTATGTGGGAAAAGATTGATCAACGCTACGAATGAGGCATTTTTTCACTTGCACAATGACAAACGTCCAGTTGTTCACCAGGTAAAACAACAACGACGGCTAGATTTTGCATTTCCTCTCCTCTCGCAGTTTTCTTTTTTTTTACTCCTTAAGTATATTTCTCAACACCAAGATACATCAATGATTTGAGTTTGAAAATAAAGCAAAACATTTAATGATAAACTATAGCCAAATGCAAGGTGAATTTAATCGGTTTTATAATCTATAAGCAGAATCCATGAACAGAATTTCTATTACACTGGGTTGGTGCTAGAAGACTCCTTCCTCGGGATCGAGAATCATCCAATAGTTACCGTTTAGCGCAACCTAGTAACAAAAAAATAAATAATTATGCAACTACGAACCCAAGGCCTCTACTAAAACAAAGCTAAAAATGGTTTTCTCAAGTATTTTAAAAGGGGAGCATTTGAGAAGATAATTGACGGATTATATAATAGCTGAAGACGCAATATACGTGAAATCCGAAAAAACAAGATTTTTTCACAGTGCGCTCGCTACGGGTGAAGTCTATCGAATTGAATTCTACGGTTGAAATCACAGTGTGCTCGCTACGGATTTACTTTATCGAAAGTGCATTAACGACAACTAAAGTGAGCAAAGAGTTGGGAATCATATGATTATTATCTTATGACTAATCACAACTTCATCTTACATAATTATGACGTAACCAACCTAATTTGCATTCAAGATTTCAGCGCGCAAAACGCTTTTTTAACATCGAACATAAAACATTTCTCCAATCAAGACAAAAGATCATGGAGAAACTGGCAGTCATCAGTAAACAAATTGAGATTAAAGTCAGAGCCATGAGTCATTTATGTATCAGACAGATTCACAAGTTGGGCAAAGCAAACACAGTTGCGTGACAAACCAATGCGAGCTTACGAGTATGGTGGGAATTAACCCATGCTTTTTGCAATTTAGCGATCACATTCCCATTTACCAATGAAATTAATTAAATTTTTGAAGCCCACTGACAGTAAGGTTTCTGGGAATTAAAATATAAGACGTAACTTTCATAAATAAATAAAAATGTAATTTTTAATTCTATTTTATTCACAAAGTTGCCCTGGCGTGGAAAAAGCGGAGGAAGTTTTGTCCGCGACATACTGACAAGCTTAGCCATGAGTGGGGCACGGAAACCGGATAAATAACGCAATCGTCAAGTTTTCGGTTCCTTTCACACGAAAACAGGCGGTATAGACCTTTTGTGATCGGAAAAATTAAAAAAACACATTTGAAGTTTGATAGATTTCATAAACGTAATTTAGTCTTGTAATTTACAAGGTAACAATGCTACGTGACAAGTCTAATTCTTTGAATTGTGAATGACACAAGAACAGTACAAAGGAAATTGATAATTTTCACAAGAAAAAAATTTTCAACTACTTGCTTATTAATATAGTACATGCTCATTGTTTAATAGTGTAGGGCAAGTCCAATATCTTCTTTATAAATCTTATGCCCATCGTGCATATTGCAAGAATCTATTCAGTGAGTGATTGCATAATTGCACAATACTTTGGATTGAATAATAAAAAAACAAGCAAATACACCGTGCTACTACATTCAGTTCAGCAAGATTGTTTTACCTAACACTGGAAGTTATTTTTGTTCGAAAATCCTATAATCTCTGTTGCAATCTTAAAAGGTCATTTTTAGTTTTAAAAATCGAAGCTGCGAAAATTTGAATACCTTATTCGATAAGGTTTCAATTCGGGATAAACTGGAATCAAAACGATGACGTTTTCACATATAACCGACAAATTACAGTAAAACACGCCGATAATAATTCACCAAAAACGATAAAGATTTATCTAACAGTACAAACAAATAACGACACCATTTCAAACAACTAATTTGGCATGTGTGAACTCAAAAACGTAAATAAACGAAACATTGCGGAGCATGTAAAACTATAACTACTAAATATGGTTGGTAATCCAAACAATCGCCGTAAACAATAAATTAACTTATTAATTTCTGTCACAAGACAACAGGTTATTGACATTTTCAGTAAACAATTAAAACCAAAGTTGTCACCAAATATAGTTCAGTGTTTACTTTTAGTTAATTAACTGTTTTTCATGACACATAACGCAATAATTATAGTGATATTCAACTCCTTTGCGACAAGTGTCGTAATATCTACTAGTAGGCAGGAAATGTAAAAATTTGGTTTAGGATAGACTCTACTACCGGTAAAGACTTGTACCCCTATTCGAAAAATTAGGTATGGTAAAATGTCTACCACCATGTCTAACACTTGGATTAAATGTGATTTTTAACAACACGCAATAATTTTTTACATCGTCATATTTATATCTGGAAGGAAGCGATCCTCAGCTGCTTTAAAGATTTTGCATTTTTCAGCCATCAAATTGTTTTTGTTGCATTAAAAAAATGGCGTTTATGATTTGGCTTTGATTACAACACAAAAACCAACGGAGGTATTGATATTTGGCAATCACAAAAAACTTTTGCAACCTTTTAGTTAAAAGCATGTCATTTCAGTTCGTTATTGACAACTTAGTATAACAAATTATCTCAAATTAATGGGGATGAAATGAGCATTTAACAAGCATACTTGTACTTGTTTAGGCATTTAAGCGACCTGCAGTATTTCTTTCACAAGCGACTCAATCAAAGAGTCAAATTGTTAAGACGTGCAAAAACATTTTCGAAAGTTATTTAAGTGGTTTAACATGAAATACCAATTAGAACACTTCAAAAATTGGGATTTTATAAGATTTGAGTTTCTTATCATTGCAGCAGTCATGAATGCGGCAAAATTTGCAAAATTGCAGCAAAAGTAAATGTCAGTTTCAACAGGCTCAGCATACTAAATACAACTGAACCTTGTAGGTCCGGTTGCCGAATAAACAAAAAATACGTTGCTGACGGTGCAAACGCCGCAATGACAATGAAACCGGCAAGTACAGACACGATCAAACCAGCATGAAGATTCTCCCAGGTAAATTAACAGGGGTTTTTGGTAATGGGAGAGAGAGAAAATGAAACAAAAAAGATTAACTAGGGAAATTTTTTCAATAAGTCAAACTTAGATCCATTTTAATCCAGGAAAAAAGCCTAATTTCGGTTTCGGATACCAGATTGTCCTGATAATTCCATAATACAATGAATGATATGTTTATTGTTTGGAAACTTTAAATAATCTTTTTTTTTTCCTTGATTCCTTTGGTATTACATTTTCTTTAATTCTTAAAGATTTCGTTTGCTTTGATTGTACATATTTTCCAGCCTTAAAAAAATTTTTTGTTTATGGCAATGCAAAATGATAAAATGCTGAATAATTGCAGCAACGCAGTATATTTTCAAGCCGGAAGGTAAAAAAATGCCTTGTCACATTGCGCACAAGCTATAATTATACCCTATGTTGTTTTGTTACTAAATTGCGAGATTTTGCGCTCAATAAAGCCCAGGTTAAAACTAACAAGTCCTGTTGCGCAATTTTATGCAAAAAAAGATACAGTGGCTTTGAACTCGATCATTTGCAAACATCGCAAATGACATTGAATTGGATCAATCAGTTCTGTTGAGAAATCGCCTGGCTTAGCATTGCACCATTCGAGTGCTCATTTTGCACAAATGCACATGAAACCATTTACGCCGACTCTAAATTCTAACTATGTATTTGAGATATTTCTCCTCTTTTTCTCGAGCGAAATAAGAAATTTTAGGGAAACTATTCATTTCATACAATATTCATGTTTTAAACTTTAAAAAGTAAACGTACTTTTGAAATAAGCCGTGCTCTTGGAGGAGGTTGGGTAGGGGTTTGATCATTGAAGGCAGAGGAGTGAACTATAGGGAAAAAATTTGGAAACTGTTCCTTTATTCGATGAACAAAGCCAGGTCCCTTCTGTTGAAGAAGAAACTCGCACCTGCAAAAATAAGCTGTCTTTGACTTCTACGAGTCGCTGTACAAAAAATAGTTTAGCACAACACAAACTTTGAATAAATCAAAGCTGTTCACGTCAAGCCACAGCACTCGCTAATCCTGAGGCATACTACAGAATTATTGCGTCTGGACTCAGTTATAATATTGAACGACTCGTTGCTTACCCTAATTGACAAGTCCGAAAACTGAACCTAAGACCTACTGTGCACGAAACATGAAAAAGACAGACGCGTTAAACCAAACAAAAGTAAATGGCATCACACGTACTACGCGTGTGTCTTTGAGACACCTTCTCTAGTGTAGTTCTATTCTTAACTTAATGTCAGTGCGATGCACAGTCAATGCATCGGCGATGCGAAAAACATCGCCGATGCGTCGGATTCCGAAAATCAGATCAAAATCTTTCCCAAGAGCAATGTGGCGCAGCAAAAACTCACGGTATGTGAACAAACCCCACGAAAGTTGATCACAAGTTGGCGTCCGTCACCGTACAAAACAGTTTATATTAAATTGATAAAAAGTATCGTTAACAAAAAAGAACGTAACGGCCGCAGGGATTCGTTTCCAAACATGATAGGCCGCCACAGTTAGCACGAGACAACTTCCATACTGTTCTTAGCATCCCGTTATTTTATGAAGAACACATAACTTTAAATTTTTAAACATACAACCAGTGCATAAATTTTTTACCACGGGAACCATTTTGCATGTTCAACCCAGGGGTCATCATTAGGCTCCCAGCCAAATATTTCTCCGCCACAGTACCAGCATCTGGCTCGGTCGCCGTCACCCGTGTAGAAGAATCCAGCTTCACTCATATCTCTCCGAGTAGCACGGATTCGATGGGCTGGCCATCGATCGTCAAAGCTTTCGTATCTTTTTTGTTTGCTTCTCCAATTCGGACAGGTACAACGATGGCAAGGAAAAAGCTGTCGCAATGACTTCTGCAATGCAAATCAAGCATATGCAACAATGAAGCAGTTGCTGTGGACCGTAAAATTTGTTTCGACGATACAGCAAACAGCAACATAAAACTAAATTTCAACATCCAACTGATCCCAGAATTACGCACAATAAAACGACCACGGTGTGTGGTTTAATGCAGAATTTAATCAAGGACAGGTCTAGCCACGCTGTAAAAAGTTGCTAAGTGGACAATTTTTTATATTCAATAAAATAATAATATACCTCTTCTTATTAACCTCTAGCTCTCCATTTTAAAAAATACAGAACCACAAGTCATGCAATGATATGGGCAGTTGTATCAATTTAAAAATATCAGTGTACGCCTCGCCTCGTAAGGCTATATTGATCTATTGTTTTTCTGTTAGTGATTCGGTTGCAATTGCAAAAATTAACAGCTTGTACTTCGTAGCTTTAGAAAGTCTTCTAACTTTTTAGATGCATAATTACTAAATTTTAACAAATAATTCAAACGTGCGCTAAGCTTTCGTAATACTGCTCTTTAGATGCTCTAACCGTCCATCGTTCATTAGTCATGGGATCTTCATACAATGGGCAACCCAGCAGTTATTTGCTCTTTTACAAGAGCTCTTGTTGTTCTTCGAAATAAAGATTGCTCGGCAATAAAAATGCTATTTTTGTACCATGAATCACCGAACAATGCCACAAAAACGTACCAAATTTGATGACATTTATGAAAAGTACGTCAATCCCAATAACAACAAAAAAAAGTCAAACAAAGACGCCAATTTGATAATTTAAGACAAGAACGAAATTGTTTCCTGATTATGTTCTTCCTACTAGGTATATCATAAAAAATTATTTTTGAAAAAAAAATGAAATGGGCCAAGAAGTCAAAATTACTACAAGAGTTTTTTGTTTTTTACTGATGTAAGAATCGGAATCAGCTTGTTGCTGAGTTGAAGTCAAACTTCAAGCCACAGTTTAAATGAACCCAAAAATAACTTGGATTATATTTTTCATTTTAAAAGTGATAAAAAAAGTTTAAAAAACGTCAAACTTTAATCTACAAAATTATATTTAAAGAGACAAGTTAATACAAATTAAAAACCCTAAAAATTAAACAAAACAAAAAAACAAATCAAATGTTTACTACTTTAAACTGACAATTTACACAGGTGATATAACCAAAGCCTGTAGGCCAACGTCGATATAAATAGCTTTATATATTTGCATTTCTCGCAATTACATCATACCATAATACAGTGAAGAAAAAGCTGCAACTAGAATGTGACATCGCAAGCGATATCTGGGGACTTCGCGACAGTGCCTAACTTCATTGAACAATAGACTTTGAAACAACGACCCAATTGCATTAAAAGAGATACTACTCTAGATTGGTTTTATTGAAGAAATAAGAACTACTAAAAAGGTAATAAACAGGTGCCCCAAACCTTGTTTTACTATTTTCCTTTCTTGCGAAAATCGATTTAGTGCGTTTGGCTACGTACCATTGGGGCAACCCTGCGTTTGAAATTTTGTGACATCAGAAAAGGTTTAATTAAAATTTCTTGCAAAACTAGGACCGCGATAATCGAACATCGCAATGCTTATTTTGCAATATTCTTTGAAACAATAAAGAAAGCGATGTTCGATATCACTTAAGTGGAACATGCAAAAATTCGAAAACCATGGACTGAATATCTGATTCATCAACAGCCAAGCCCGTCCAAACAGATAGGCCTACGGCTCCAAATCGGTTTTATTGAAAAAATAAGAACTACTTAATTAAAGGTAATAAAAGAGGTGCCCAAACCTTATTTTACTATTTTGCAGAGATGGAGTCGAGGACGCAACCTTCGAGGCCATGGACACAAAAAAATCCGAGGCCAAGGCTAAGGACAGACTTTTCGAGGCCAAGAACACAAGGCGCAAGCGTTCTCCCCCCACAAAAAAGTCCCCCAAAATTTTTTTCAGGCGACCTCCAGAAAAAAAAATTCTTTCCAAATTTTCCGCGAGGTTTTTGCCGATTTCCCAAGTAAAGTAAAAAAAAGGTCATGTCCATGGCTCATTTTTAACGAAACAAAAAAAGTGCTGTCCTCGAGCAGAGGATAGGACATTTTCGAGGACTTGTGGGCTTCAAGGCCAAAGACTTCAAAATGTGTCCTTAAGGCTAAGGACGCCCTCGAGGACTCCATTTGTGCCACTAACAGAAGTGAAAAAGTAAACGAACGACGCTATGAACTGCACCACATGTCTGTCAAGATAGCCAACTCACAAAGTGTAGCAGCTTTGTACAGCTACTGTTTATCTCTCGTCAGCTAGGTTAAGCTTCCCAACTCTTAAATGACCGCTGTGCTACATTGAACATCTTGCAACAAAATTCGTAGTCCATGAAACTCACTTAAGAACCGAAAATGAAAAGGATGGCACATTATGAACTTAAATTTAATATTAACAGGTATGTCACAACATAATACAGAACACGTCAAAAAACAGAATGTAGTTGATAGCTTTCAAAATTAGAAGTGAAAAAGAATTTATGTTCTACTGTACAGTTAACGTTACTTTTCTACATCTTATGGCCACTGGTACTCAAAACTACTATCCTTTAGTGGGCGCCCAAACTATCCTTTACTGCTAAACTACTACACGGGGCAGTGTGCTTTACTTCCTCCCAACTGGGCCAAATCACTTACAAAATTTAATCCTTAAATGCAAGATTTTAAAGAATTAAACAATTTCATTTTTTCAATTGGCTTTCAAATATTAAAACTTTAGTTCTTCAAATGGCTCGAAAAACGTGCAAAACGTGATTTAACGGCATTAAAATAGCTATTTTTTACAAAAAAACACGCAGCAGCTGGGGCGGAGTACCCAAACCCTAATCTGCGATACGTTTTACTAACACTAGTTGACTCAACGCGTCTCCCAGTTCAGACATTTTAACTTTTGGTTCATGCGCTCTCCTGTGAGCAAAATCCTGGTTACATGAAAAACCAGGCCACGGCTTTTGATCTTTCATTTTACATCTTTCTCCCATAAAAAGTTCCTCTTTCGAAAATTTATGATAACGTCATCACAAGTGATTTGCAGTTTGCTGAGATTCCGTAGAGCAACATTCTATTCTACAAACGCTCTTAACAACAGGAAAAGGAGAGGCAGTTTCAACAAACGAAATAAAAATGATATTAGAGCAGTGATACTACTCCTAAACCATAATGTAAATCGTAAACAATACACCGTTTCATTGTACTATTGTCACTTCACTGCAGTTAGTTTCCAGAGCCCACCGCCAAAAATCGACTAGCTTTCACCTTACGGACAGTTAAGACTTAAATCGTTTTTAACAAGCAATAATAAACGATACGGTAACTATTAGTTCCACATAACCACTTTCGCAAAGTCAGTTTAAGATGTTATATCTTCTAGTTTCACATAACTTTAAAGAATATTCTTGTTAAAAAGCTGCACTAAATTGATGTCTTTGCTTGAAAATGCACTTGATTCTTTGCTGGTAGAAGCTGCATTTGCTTTTCCACGTGATGACTCGGCGTTTCTGATTCAATTGTAAGCTTTGAAAGTTTCTGTAATGTATAAACAAAATCAGGCTCTTGACAAGGATCAGCAATTTAACTAGAAAGCGTTTTATTTCGTTGCTTATTTATTGCAATATTGTTCATGAAGAAAGCTGTACATTGAGCAATGCCAGTCTACAGTTCAGTCATCATGATCTCTTTCGCAATGAACTGCCTCGAAGTGTTAGCCCGCCATTTGCCAATAATCAAAACATTACAAAATAAGTAATTTTTACTAGCACTAATTTTTTTTTTAATTAGGCACCACATCGCTATCAGGAATGTGGAAGCGCCAGTTCGTGAATTGCTTCCACCTTCTTCGCTTCCACTTCCACTACCACAAGATGACGTTACTTTTGCTTACAATATTTTGTCTTTAATATTTTTTGGCTGTGCAGATATGTCAAAATTAACAAGCCAAGTCAAGTGACCGCGACAAACAGACAGCGAACAAACTGACCAGGAACTAACGGTTTTGTCACAAAGTGAAGGTTTGGGCATAACGACTTTGGGGAAAGTGAAATATTTTTATGATCGCCCTTCTCAGCCAATTAGTGTTATTTGGTTCGCGGTCATTTGTCGCGGACCCAAAAATTAAACTGTTTACATTATCATTATTTTAAAAACATAATATGAAACCAAAATATGTATCAGTAATTGGTTTTGTCATCACAAGGATCTCAGCATAGACATAGACAGGAATTCGAATTGGAAGCGGACCAAAAGTGAAACGTCCAATCACATACTCATATCTTTCAGCTGATACTAATTTTTCTAACCGTTTAGTGCAAACTAAAAATAAGCGACAATTACGTAATGGGGTCTAGAGACGGATTTCCCAGGCTATGGCCAATGCTTAGCTAGCAGTTTGGTAACCGGGAAACATATACAAGTCTAAAATCTTTATTACCACGAACATTAACTCAAACCCCTACTCTAAGATTAAACCTAACCTTCAATCAAACACAAATCCTAAATTCAAATCCAACATTGACTTTGAAGACATTTTTTAAAAAATGCCACCATTCCTCATCTTCATTTTATAACGCTCAAACAAAAAAAAATCCCTTTAGTTCGTGGCATAGAAATACTGTTAAAATAGCAACATTAAACTAATTGGAAAACAACAAATTTCAAAGTGTAATATCTTGAAAACGGAAAGGCGTAGAAACTTGAAATTTGGTGAGAATGAATTTTAGACATACAACATTTTGATTAAGAATGAAAAACTTGACTTGAATGCCCTTTTACCTTTTAAGTTTCAAACGACCACATCTCCCCATCAATAAACGCTTTGAAAACACCACGCGCATTAGCCAGAGAAAGCAACTCAGCAGCAATGTTAAAAAGCATAAAAAAGAATTCTGTTCTATGTAACTATTAGGCCGATTATAATCAGTAATTCAGCATTTTTATTGGTCGCACGTCGACTCAGTATTGAGTTTTTTATTGTTTAGAGGAAAATCGCCGATTTTTTGGACACACGCCGACTTACGAAAACCTAAAAGGAAACATTGATTCTGCTTACACTTTCCTTAACCGAACAAACCCTGTTAATAACCTAACAGCAAAAGTCAACATCCCTAACAAATAGCCCTCCAGATGCACCTCAAAAACCAAAATTTATTCTAACTACGGCTTACTACCATTCCACCAAACCTTCAAGATCCAGCAAAGCAAGTAAGTAACGTAACTAAATTACAAACTTTTGACACACTCATCCAGCAACTATATCAGTGTTCTCTCTGCATTTTGGTGGGTCTGCATGCACCCCAAAACAAACAATTTTCTTGTAGCAAACAAAAAACAATTTAAAGATGAGTCAGAGAGTGTCCAATGAAAATACTAATCCACTGATCAAAATCGCTTTAATGGGAGCATATACCTCCACCAAATTGCGAAAAGTCACAACCCACATTATGTTCACTGGTGAATACCGCCTTTAACGACAACATATACCTCCATGCAATTGTGCAAGACCGCAACTCAATCCTTTAAACTTTTTTCCTTCATCTTTAACAACTCTCCACTGAAGCCTAAAACAAAAACTCCATAAAACAATAACCTACAAGAAATATACAAACCATGATGTAAAGATGTGTTATAGACCAAATTTTGATTCCAAAAGTACAGTAATTCCACTTTGGGAAAAGTTCTATGGTCATTTTTGGTGATTACATCATTGCTACCTTATTTCTTTCAAGAAACAAAAAATTTTTTAGTCCATTTCAGTGCAAAAAAGAAACAGTCTTAGAAGTGCTAAAAACGTGGTATTTTCCTTATTCAGCATTTTCATCGACAGGCTAATGGGGAAGGCTTAACCTTCCCCTGGCTGTGCTCTCGGCTGCTGCACTGGCAAAATTAACCATGAAAAGACAATTTTTATGCCTAGAAAAACAACAAAGCACCATATCAAATTGCAGCTTCACCAATAGATCTGAGATAGGGTAAGTTTTTGCAATTCTTTAAAGCTTTTGAAACACAGAGACTTTATGTTCCAGTAGCACAATGTTTTAAGCTGTCTCCATAAATTTTTATTCTGTAACTTTTTCTGATTTTACAAGCAACTTTTATCAATTCTTGCAAAAAACATAAAAACATGATTCCAAATATATGCTTTGAAACTACAGTATTTCAGTTCAATTGCAGTATTCTCTAGGTATTGGACAACAACAAGCTTTGTACCACATTGGCTGTGACTTAGTGTTCTCTATGATGGAATAATTCATTAATATTGCAGAAGTTCAGCTACAACCCCAGAACTGTGCTAATACCACAGTGTCAGAACCAGAGTTGCAGAGTCATTGCAGGAAAGGTCTGGATCCAACTCCTACCCTATTGCTTTGAAGCATCCAACCATGTTTAAACTCTTTGTCCATAGGCCTAAATTTAACTTCTTACTTAAACTTTTGTTAAAAGTAAATGCAGCTTTTGTAAAAAATAAAGGAAACTTTTTCAGGATTTAGGGCAGCAAAAAAATTGCCTTACAAATAATTATCATATGCAAGTTCATAAAACCAACAAACGTATCTGGTAAATTGAAAAAAGCAACAACAATATTATGATAAATCTACTAACCTGAATAAATTTGAAAGCAACTTAATTCTCATGATGATTGCAGTTTCAACTCAGGCAGTTGGGCATCTTTAAATTGATATATATTCCAACACAATTTCCAGAATCCGAAACAATAGAACTACTGCGATTAAATTATTTAATGCTTTGCGAATTATCTTGCGCAACAATCCTGATAAAATTGCAACGTTATAATTTTTTCTGCCAGCAAACAGCAGATGTTGGAAGCAAACATTAAACAAATAAACATTAAACAATTTGCATCTTAACGGTAAAAATCACTTGGCATGAATGAATTAATGATTATGGGAGTTACATTCTCAATTAATGATGGAAAATCGATACAAAACTAAAAATTAAATAAAAAGTTCACCAGCAGCCAGTAAAACCAAAATCTTGATGAAAACAAACAACCCTTCAAGGTTCTAAATTAAATTTTCAGTTCTCAAACTGTAGCAACTTCCAATAACTGTAATTGAAACTCAATTCAAACCATGCATTTACCAGTTCACAGTTGACTCGAACCAAAGCAATGCCAAGCCAACCAAGTTTTGAATTTAACTACTCTACACTTCAACTGAAAAGTTCATTGTTAAAAAACGACTTATTTCAGCAGCTCCAAAACTAGAATATTTTATCACAATTTTTGCATGATTTAGTGGAATTAGAGCTTTTGGTAGAATTTCAGCCTGATTTAGAAGAGGCAGAGAGGTGGAGTTCTTGACAACACATTTTGAAGAACTTGGTCTTGACCATGAAGCCTATAAGTCCTCAAAATGTCCTGTCCTCAACTGGAAGGCAACATCATTTTTTGATTGATTAAAAATGAAAATGACCAAACAAAATACAACATAAACTTTAATTGACTATCAATTTGTTTTCTTTCCTTATTTGAAAAAATAATAGAATGTAATAGCCAACCAAGCCAGGTCATACTGAAACTTATTTTAAATGGCATTGCTTGAAAGCTCTAATCAGATAACCAGGGGGCAAAAAGCCTTTAAAAAATTATAGTTTTTATCTCTGCTAATAGTTTTAGTGCAGGCAGTAGAAACTGCAAAGCACTAAAGCTACCAGAGACATAACAAAGAATCCATGGGTCCGGAAACAAACAAATTTGATTTGCTAATGCAAAAACATGACCGGTGCCTATTTTGTGTGTGAATTTAGAAAAAAGTATGTGCATGATATTGAATGTAATACAGTGCCGATACTACCAGGGATAGCATACTAATATTATACTACAGTAAATATGTTAAGACTGGTATATGTTAATACAACTAACAGAACATATCTTGAAAATGACAACTTGTTCTGAAAATATCTGACCACTAACAATTTGCTTTGAGAAAAAACGAGCTACTCTAATCACTGGCAAGTAATGTAGGGGCAAAGCCACATGCTCTAAACAATTTGTGCGTTAAAAATCGTCGCTAGGAATCCCAAATAACAAAGTATTAGATCACTGAAAATGCTGCATACAGAATCATAAAGAAGTTAGATGTGAAGTTAAATACAACTACTGTATAATAATTGTTCAAATGCCTGGAGAGATGTGTGATTGTGCGTTGAACCTAATAAAATTTTAACACCACGTCGGTATAAGTTGTATAGGCATTTGAACAATTGGTATTTGTATCGGCATTTGAACAATCCCAAGCAAAAATTGGTATTAAAAAAAAATTAATTGCTTATTATATTTTCGTTTTGACGATTGTGGAGTGTGGACCCTTTGAAGGTGGGGTCGGAACTAATGTCTCCAACACCTTCCTTCTAAATAGAACTTTGCAGGGATCCTCACGATATTTTTTGAAATTAAATTCCTCATGTTAAATTTAACAAAGTGTCTTTTGGCAGCCTAAACGTTTGCCATCATTTATTAATAGGCATTAGATATGAGACAGGCTGTCAAGTCATTGAATTGAAATAAAAAATGACTGCTGAACATAAAATAATGACAAATAATGACAACTTTCAAGTATAAATAATGACAATTTTCAAGTATAAATCAAAAAGACTAAACTGAAAAGAAGTCAAAAAAGCTCTTCGTGTAGTGTTTGCGAAATTTTTTTGGTGAACTAAAAAAAAAGATCTTCATGTAAATTATGTGAGATTTTTTTGGATGATCTCCAAGAAAAAAAAATGATCTTCATTTCAATGGCTCACGATTTATTGCAATTTATCCGGTAAACTCAAAAAATATCAGTAGATTATTTAAAAAATAATGAAACAATGACAACAGGTCCAAAATAATGAAAACTAATGAAATTGAAAAAATAATGAAAAAATGAAACAATGACACATTTGACAGCCTGTATGAGATAGACATCACAAAACGTAAAGAAAAGATTGGCATAAAATTAGAGTTGGGAAATTGTGGACAAACTGATGTTCTTCTTACCTTAGCATTTAGGGTATTTTCTTTTCAAATTGCTTTAAAAATTTAAGTGTTTATTCCTTTTTAAGGTCACAAAAATTGCTGGTTTTTCCAAAAATAAAAATAAAAACACTAATATTATTCAACATGGGGCATGAGGACTTTGCCCTTGCCCAAGAACTCCGCTTTTTTGTAATGACAAAAATTGAGCTTACAAATTTACCCGGTATAGTATTTCAATTCATTTTAAAAACATAAATTTAAAGTATTTGCAGTACTTATTAGATAACAATATTTTTTAAAATTTCATTAAAGGCCGCGGCTATTTTGCCTTTAGAGGCAAAATTGGTTGCAAACAGAGGTGAAGTCGATGATTGTAGGAATGGTCAAGGACCACGGACACAACTTTTTTGAATTATTTTGGGGAAATTTTTCATAATTTTAGGAAGTGGCTATTTTGCCTCTAGAAGCAAAACAGTGTTTTTCCTCTGTTTGGGTTAGGGTTAAGGTTGGGATTAGGGTTAGGATTAGGGTTTGGGTTAGGATTAGGGCTATTTTGGCACTTGCAGCAAAATAGCCGTTAGGACTATTTTGCCTCCAAATGGCAAAATAACATGGGGCTAATTTTTAAATGCAAAAAGTGTTTAAGATATTGCATTTCATTAAGTTTTTGGTGATAATTTGAACATACTGTAGATTAGTAGTTTTTAAAAATAATCATGAATGTCATTTTGAAGTTTTACACATTATCAGCTGATGTTGATTATTTACTGTGTCGTAGCAGTATCCTGGCAATGCAATGCAACAAGGCCATAACCTGTAAATCTGAAGTGATGGATGAATGGGATATTCTAATACAGCTAAATTAAAAATTATTACCATATAAACTCAGAAATTGTGAATTCTAATGCCTTAAACCCTCGTTTTTAGTAGTTTTTGAAACACAAATTAACTTGTTTGGCTTAACAATTTGTTTTAATGAAGAAAAACACTATTTTGCCTCGAGAGGCAAAATAGCTACTCCCTAAAAATTTTGGAAAATTTGCCCAAAATAATTTTAAAAAGTTGTGTCCTTGGTCCTTGACCATTCCTATAATCATCGACTTCACCTCTGTTCGCAACCAGCAGCAATAATTTGGCTATGGAAGCTTTGTAACAATAATCATCATTAATTCACGATAATATACTGGTAGCGTCTATTTTGCCTCTCTGCTCTGGAGGCAAAATAGTCGGGTGTCGTTAAGTATAGGCTAAGCTGTCGCTTTATTTGCAGCAACTCTGCAATTTGTGCATGAGCGCAAGTGCGTTTTCTCCTTCTCTCCAATCTATTCTAAGCTATTCCCCAGATCTACCCCTAATCCCAATGAGTGCACACATGCGAGGAGCAAGAGCATGCGCACGCTCATACACGAGTCGTAGAGATTCCGAAATAATGCTGACAGCTCATACTTAACAACTCTATTTCTAACAACTCAACTGGGTGTTTTAAACATGCCCTGCAGAGTTGGGATTGCCATACCGATACCACTATATACACGTGGCCTAACAGCCAACTGTGGTTATTTAGGGCAATTTGGCAATAGACATTATACCGGTACTGTATATCATTATACTCACTTGGTTAGTATATATATATATATATATATATATATACGTCAAGAAAAAAAAAGTGTCTAAGAACGTACACAAATAATATCCACTGCGGTTATTCACCAATGCGATGTAATATAACATTTAGCCGAATAAAAACACTTCTTTCTAGAAGTTTAAAGATTTGTTTTCAAACGTTTAGGGAAAAACTGAACAAAATTAATTAATTTTGACGATCAGTTGCTATGAAGAGAAAAAGTAGAAAAGTTGGCGTAATAAATAACGAAAACTGCTACATGGAAAGAAAGTAGGCCTCTGTACCCGTTTCTGTTGATGCAAAAAAAAAAAACAAAACAAACAAACAAACAAAAAAACTTATGATACATGTGAGGGTACAAAAAAACACTGAAATATGAATTATATGCCAATCAGGTTATGTTACTTGTAATACGCTTGACAATGAAGAAAAATTGTTTAGTAAACTTGGTTAGTAAACCTCCCACTATTTTCTCGTTTTGTTTTTTTATTAGACATCAGTTGCCAAAACAAAGTACCTAACAGCATCAGGCATCTGCCAGTGCCAGGCCTATGACTCATATTATTAATGCATGTAAGGAGCAGCTTATGCTATTATCAACAACATTATGCTACCTTCTCCATCATTCCAGTCAGCAGCGTGGCCCAAAGGGTAAAGCCATGTTTTTTATGAAGATCCTGCTTGCGATCCTGCTTGCAAGATCTGGGGTTGCAAAATACAACTTAGTAATATTTTGGCACTACTGGGAAAATGGACACTTTGAACAAAATCAAGTCATTGCTCAAACACTACCAATACGAATCAGCATTTTCACCAGGCATATTAGTCAACATCATGCAATCATATTCTTGGTTCTACAATCAATAACATTAACATTACACCTAGGCTATCCTAGTACAGTAGGCCTACCGTATGTGACAATACACCTACTACAGATGGTATATTTTACCAGTGTGCTTAGCCTATAGCCCAATAGCCAACTAAAAAGAGTCATTTATTAATAGCCTACTCTAAAAGGCCACAAACTTTTTTAAGTCTGAAATACTCAAATAGGTTCTGCCATCCTAAAAACCAACTTTTCTGCAAATATTGCAGTACCATACCGTTAATTACTAATACCGTAATACTAGGCTAGCCTCTAAGTGTGGTGCTAAAAACTTGAAAAGTTTTCTAGAACAGCCTTAAAATGAAAAAAGCCCTAATTTCTCCAACTGAGAGCTTGCATAAAAACTTTTACAATTTCATCAAACTACCGTACATAAGTTATGAAACAACCTTCATAGACAAAGTTTGCAATGGTATTAATGAAAAAATTCAACACCATTTCGTCATAAGTAAGTATTGACTTTTGCATAACTGAATCTTCTATCAAAAATACTACTACCATATAAACTTCGTAAAAAAAATTTTCATAATATCCTTTCATGACAAAATGGTGTTTATTTTTTTATGAACACCACATGTAAAATCCTTGCGAGTACCACAACAAAGTGAGCGAGCAAAGACTGAGCTAGTGATCAAGAGGAGTACGGAGTAGCCAGAAAAAATTGAGGAACTTTTTTATTTCACAATTCCATTCCGACGTTGTAGAAACCCTTAGGTTTCAAACTGAAAAAACGAAATTTTGGGAAGATTGGTGCAATGCAACCCCCACAAAAATTATTATCTTTTGCTTTTGTCTATATCTAACTATCCTGAAACTGATGTTGGCATGCCTTGATCAATAATGATGATTACAAAGGTTTGGATTTTGAAAAACCCATTGAAGAAATATTCGCCAATTGTGATACCCAAAATTTTACCAACAATTTACTTTTTGTTTTATTAATGTATTCCGAAAATTTCATCTACTTAAGTTGAGTGGAAAAATTTTTTTGAATTTTGTATGACTCATTTCAACCATTTTCCCCCATTGCAGCTCCCCCAATTTTTAATATGTTTTAGTCATCACCAATATCCACCAAATCTGATAATTTGGCCTATCTCTGTTGAACAATTCAAAAGTTCAAAATTTTCCAGCTCCCTTTTTAGGGGGAATCCCCGGATGTGACACCCCCATTTTCAGGCACACACCAGTTCGTTTCGAACTCTATATCACTCCATGATATCATCCATCTGCGTTTTGTGGTTTAAAAGGAGATAGTGATAGAAGAAAAACAAAGAAAAAAAAAAAGAAAAAAGACAAAAATAAGGAAAAATTTTATCCTAGACAGAATAAATGAACATGACCAATACAAAGGTACTGATTAGTGTTTTCAAAAACCACAAATTTTTTTCAACGAATATCACTACTTACCGAGATATACCACATTAAAATTTACCACTTTTTGTCCATTTTCTGCCTCAGAAATTTCGGTCACGTGACTGGGAGCCCTCAAACTTGATACGCATACTCTTTCTATCTCTACCCATGTTGTGTCCAAATTGCAACTTTCCACGTTGAGCATTTTTTTTGTTAAAAGCGAAATAAAAAAATTTCAGCTCAAAAATAGCCGTTTTTTGTCGGTTTTAGGGTCCCCAAATCATTATCACGTAATCTTCGACCCCCAAAATTGGCATGCATGATGCTTTGTAAACTTGTAATGTTGTGTTTAAATTTCAGCTTTCCACATTTTGCCGTTTTTGACTTATCATAAAATTTGAAAAATTTTAATCCTCATCTATCAAAATGGCCGAGTAAAAACATAGGAACTACGCGCACGCGCGAAGTCCCAATTAGTAAAAAATATTTCACCAGAGGTGAAATATTTTTTACTAATGGAGAAGGACAGAGCTGAAACAACGCAAGAAAAAGTAATAAAAGAAACATCCCACGCGTGGTTTAAAAATTGCCCAATACAGGTAATGTGTTCTTCAAGTAAGCGCTGGATGTATATTCCAAAGATTACAGGCCTGATAAATCCACAATCCACATGACTGAATCAACGGTAGCAGAAATATTCAGAGAGCATCCGGCTTATGTTAAAATGCAGTGAATCATAATCGTGTGCATTTAATTTCAATGCCGTGATACAATCTAAACGGAAATTTGAAAGTGGCGTGATATTCAAATGCTGCCAAAACACAAAGAAATTTACGTTTAATAAGTCGACCAATCGAGCAACATTTTTTTTATTTCACACACTTAACCTTTCAACGCGTTATGCAAGTCGATTGATGTCAAACCACTGCAAAAATTGTTTCGGCGATTTCGAGTTACTGAATGATGTTGCTTTTTGGCGAGGCCAAAAACTGGAATGGCATTATAACCAACTGGTTATGTATTTAGCCTGTTTTAGTAAGTCTGCCTATGCAATGCGATAGTCGTTTATACGTATTATAGTTGAACTGCACAGGTTTCCACGTCTGCAATCTAGAAAAACGAGCAAAAAATGCAGAAAACGGAAGTTCTCTTATGCGTAATATGTGAATCATCAAATCAGTGATTTGTGGATAAACGCTTCCGCTACTGAACCGGTAGACACGGGTTTGATTCCTAATCGATTTGAACGAACGGCTTTAAAATAACACTTAGTTTCTCTACTTGACGTTCAGCTTCAAAGTGTGAACAGTGTGGAGTAACAGCTTCCGCTACTGAAGCGGTCGACACGGATTCGATTCCTTATCGATTTGAACGAACGACTTTAAAATAATACTTAGTTTCTCTACTTGACGTTCAGCTTTAAAGCGTGGACAGTGTGGAGTTACCTTTTAAAAAAGAAAAAGTTGAAGCTTGACTCAGAATCGAACACTTTGATGTCTAAAATTAATCAGGCAGCCTACTTGTTTTGATTCTCCTTGGTCTGGAGGTTTTAGCGAAGCCCCAGTTTGTGCAAACCGCTTCCTTTCTTCAGAAGTCAAGGGTACATTTCGAGTTTCCAGTTTCTGTACGTGTCTGTAAAAAAAACAAAGTTTTTTTAATTTTAGTGAACATTTCTTGAATATTTTTGATACTAACAATTAATTAGGCTGAAATGTCTCAATCAAAAAAAATTAAAGCAATAAATTTATTTAACTCTTTCCCCGTTTATTTCAGTGTCAGTCAATCCGGCCGCTGAACTATAACTGAGATGACCTAATCCACAGTAAAGTCATGTACCTTATTCTGGAGTCTATCGGCCGTTTCAGCTAGCAACAAAAACGAATTTTAATACAGTGGTAACTATAACACGTCACTCCAAACTTTCCAAATTCGATCGATATAAACTGGATAGTAGATACTTTACTTAGTTTTAGTTAATGCTTATTTTTGCAATGATACTGCACTCAAACTTCAACGAAGACACGAATTTCAGAACTTTCAAGACGCGCAGCTAACTGATTTAATTAGATGGTTGGAATCATACCGGCTCTTTCCTGAAGGTGTGGGCATGGTGCAGTCGAAATGCTATACACCACAAGTCCCATCTAGGCTGGAGAACCAGGAAAAAGGGGGTCGACGACAACTGACTCCCGCAAACTGACCGCGAACTAACTGACCGCCAACTAACCCTAACCCTAATACTGGCGGTCAGTTGGTTGGCGTTCAGTTAGTGGCGGTCAGTTGACTTGGTTCCGGAAAAAAGAGGCCATTTCTACACAATTCAAAGAGCGGGTACTGGGAAACCCGCACCACTGACCGCCGCGTTAGACGGGAGGTTCTATCAAAGCACAACATGCTCTAGTAACTTCAACGCCAATCGCTAACTGTAGAAATACAATCTGAAGTACTGATTCGACGCACTTGCAAGAGCGCATAAAATCTCTATGTACGGCTTCAATGTCGTCGCCAGCTGTCCAGTTTCTTAGAACTCCACCACAAGAAAAACACTGGGATCGGTCAGCGTTACCCAAATAGAAGAACCCAAAACGTGCCAATTCAGAGCGCATATGTCGAGCTTCTCCAATCCAAGAATCAAAAGACAATCTGCAGAAAATTTAGATTTAACCACAGTATTCATGATTCCTTCACGTACATGAACCAAGCACTCTGGAGTCTTTTCAATTCCATTCACACCAACCAAAGTATTTTTACTGCCATGTTTGCACGCCTTTCCTCACGCTGAACTTCTGCTAAAATCAACTAGACCCCAAAAGGAAATAAGCAGTGTCTTTATCTAGAAGGGCCAGGATATAACGACGCAACGCTGGTTCGGGAATCAAACGAAAACCTTTCCATCAACAGTCCGCGGCTTTAACTATCATGCCGCCGAAGCAACTATGAATAAAATCGTACCGTTAGTGATTCATGGCACCAACTCCACTGAAATTTTTAGCACTGTGCAAGTACACAACTTTTAGATTCGTTTTGCAAAACCGTGGTACTTTTGCAATTTCGGAACTTGCAAAATTTTCAAGAATGATTGATTTAACCAACTAAACAATGAAGAACAAATAAATACTTCGGCAACGCCACCCGTAAATGCAGCACAAAAGCTAACAATGAAAGCTAAACTAAAAGCCCTTTGATGTATTTACTACGCCCATTTTTTATTAAATATATTTGACTCTGCTTAGATATAAACAAACATTTACTAAAAATTGACAATGAATCTTTGATCCATTGTTGGTTTGGCAAATATCAAATATATTGGGTTGGCACCACTTTGCAAGTCTGACATGTGTCAACAGAGGTCAAAAATAATGTCTTTTTCGATGTAAATTTAATCAACTTCGTCCACGAAACTAGACTCGTTTCTCAATCATTGGAATAAATCAAAGTGAATTGATTTTCAATGAAGAATGATTTTTTTAATACTTCTGGAGATGGTGCAATTATTGCTGGCTTTATGAGCGCGTCTTGAAACGTTTTTGGCAACTGTCGAATGCTGGATAGCTGGTGTTACTGTAGTGAAGGTCAACCTCCAAACAGAAACATTACTAAACTGTTTTGTTTCGAAACAAGACTGGAAGGTCAAAAGGTACTGTAGTGAAGGTAACCTCAAAACAAGACCGAAAGATCTAAAAGGTA
Source organism: Trididemnum nubilum (assembly GCA_963965965.1). NCBI lineage: Eukaryota > Metazoa > Chordata > Ascidiacea > Aplousobranchia > Didemnidae > Trididemnum > Trididemnum nubilum. The sequence goes on from OZ014486.1 coordinate 19,476,784, forward strand.
CTTACTGCAGGACAAGTAACCTCGAAACAGAAATATTACTGAATTGTTTTTTTTTGTTTTTGTTTTTTTTTTGAAACAAGACCGACTCAGGTTAAAAGTGAAAGTTGATATTAAACGCTGTTTTTTTTTTAAACTGGGTACAAACGCAACCTGCTTATCGGGGGGTGACACGAATTCTTACTAAGATAATTAACAAAAAAGGTAACCCCACCAATAACCAGATTGTGTTTGTGCTAAGTTCTGAAAAAACAAAACTCGAAAATTTTCGCTGGATTGAAAACCAACTCAAAACAAATACAGCAAGGTGAAAGAGTCCGCATTGTTAACAAAGTACCTCACCAAAAAATGAAGCAACCCGAAATTTTTATCAAGTGGTCGAATTTTTGTGTAAATCCAGGTTGCTTTTAAGTAACATTAGTTCCTTTTGTTTACCACGCCCATGTCCATTGGTAAATGACCAATCAAATAGCAGCTGTCTCAAACCACTGCAGCACCATTAAAATACGGTTAAATGTTCAAGCAAAAGAAAAATTAATTGTTACTTTATTGTTTGCACATGCAATTTGGAATTTTTCGATGCGACATTTCCTTTAACCTATATGAGTACATTTATGTAAATAGATAGAAGGTAGTAGCGAATTGACTGGCATCACTGACTGCTATACACAGCCCGATCTTTTGGAATGGCATAAAACTGAGTAAAAAAGTTTTTTTAGCACTTAAACAGACTTTATTAAAATATTTTGCGCAAGCTTCCGTAGACACGTCATGTCAACTCTCTCAGGGGCAACTAATAAATGGGAATTTAAGTACAGTATGATAATATGAAAAATTACTTAAAAAATCAGTGACGCAATAATAGTAACAGTGACAGCCAAAATCGTAATGTGACGTTAAAACTAACGTCCAAAAAGCCAAATCAGTAATTGCTCATCTACAGTAGTAGCATAAAAAGTAACGCTTCCATCGTTTTTCGTGTTTCATAGTATCTTTAATTTAACTGAACTCGTATTGCTCTGGTTTGCTTTGTTTGTATCTTTTATCTCTCCAAAACTTAGTTAGCCCAACTACGGATATTAATTCAATTTACGACAACAGAAAGGTTACTTAATGCTTATTATTAATTTTAATTTATTTTACTTTATGTGCAACTGATTTGGCTTTATCGATATTGATTTTAACCTTACATTATAATTTTTGGCATTATAATTTTTGGCCGGCAAAGGACGTCAAACTTGTCGATTATAATTTTTGTACTCACTATCAACATTATTGCGTCATAGATTTTTTTCATAGCAATTTTCACAATCATATTTTTATTTTCATTTACTAGTTGCAACTGACGAAGTTGACATGTGTCGACAAAAGCTCGTGCAAAATATTGCAATAACGTCAGTTTAAGAACTAAAAAAAATTTCTAAAGCTTATTTTCACGAAGCTGACCAGCGGCATCATCCTCTTCATAAACTCAGTGAGTGTACTGTGAAACAATCAATTCGACTCATTAAAAAACTTGAGACTCACTTGTCACTATTTGCGTGGTCAAGTGGATAAAGCGTTGCTACCGAAACGTTCAACTCGAATTCGATTACCGGTCGAGCCAAACCAAAACCGTTATAAAAATTGGTATTCAAAGCTTTCCTGCTTGAAGTTCAGTTAATAAAAAGGACAGTGTGAAGGCTCCGCCATGAGTGGTAAACAGGTATGCAGGTGGCAGCTAGACTCGAAAACCGAAAAGTCTCTTCGCGGTCTCCAGCCCAAGGCAACTTGGATGAATAAGATGTAATGGCAGTCGATAAGCTATTTTCATGGGTTTGGTAGCAGCTGTAAGTCCAAATTGGAAAATTTACAGTAGTTTAAAATAATGCATGATGTAACGTCAAATCAAATAAAATCTCTCATTATACTCGCTGTATTACGCCGAAGCGTGTAACGAGTTTGCGGGGCCCATCTCTCCGTCATTGCGCCTGCGGGCAACACAGCTCCTTTCGAAAAAATGTCGCAGAGGTGGCGAACCGTTGGCAACAATGTGTTCAATTTGACCGGCCTGAGATTTAAACCTAAGACCTCCCGCTCCAGAGACGAACGATTTACCGCTTGATTAACTGGCCGGTTCATGATGACGCGAAATGTTTTTTTGTGTCAGCGTACAAGATTTTTGTTGTAATCCATTCAAACAATTTCTTTGCTCTAGAAAAAACAGTTTGCATAATGTAATGTACGACGCAAAATGTTTTTTCAAGAGCAAAGAAACTGTTTGAATGGGTTACAACAAACATCTTGTATAATGTGACTTGAACAAATGAAACTTGTCTTGCTATTATAGCTAAGTCAACTACAACCTGTTTCAAGCGTTGATAATCACAAAAACTGTTTTAAACAAGCTTTCTTTAAGTAATCTCACAAATAACAAACCGCATTGAAATTGGTGAAATTAATACTTCGGTTAAAAGGTAAGCAACTGTTCATCAGTTCTGACAAATTATTTTGAAGCATGGGAACAATACTACATCCAAATAAAAAAGGAAATAAATATTCTTCTCATTTTTTTGTTAAAATAAAATTTTGAGCAAAACTGGTTGTGTTAAATATTTGCTGCTTTGTGCCAAAGTATTACAAGGAGTGCGTATTCATTTCATTTATGACGAGATTAAACCAATTAAATCAACTCATATTTCCGGAACAAAAGCAAAATGAGAAGTGCGGTAGTTACCGTAAACCTGCCAAGGCAATTAATCACGAAAAAAGACAAAGTCCATAATTCAGTTTTTGAAAAAATCGACTGTTTAATGTTCAAACGAAATCGTGCATTGACTCAATTTCGGAGTATTAAGGTTTTGCTAAGCTACAACGAACGTGCTGTATGTCTCGTAATCACTAATCAGCCTATTGAAAGCATATTGCAAATTAATGCCTTAAATAATCAAATAACTGCAATAATTATATTGGATTTCACTGGACTTACTATGCATCTACACTACATCATCTAATGCAAGTGGTGGTTTCGTAAACAATTGTATCCAAAAATAAAGTAAATCCAATTAAATCAACACTACGCCAGCCGGTACCGGCAAAATAAAACACTTTAAAGGTTTCAAACTAAAGTGCGAACCTCGTCAATCTAAAGTGCATTGCATTTTTGACATGTTTAAGTATTTTACAATGCCTGCAATAAACTTATTATTTCGGAAAAAAATTTAAGTGCAAATTTAAAATAAGAATCAAAAATTAACCCAAGCACTGCCTAATAACCGACATAAATACGAAATTTTAATATTGATGCAGCAATATCACGGGTCAGCAAGCAAATGCAAAAGACAAACATGGATTAAATAATGTTTGTCTCAATTCACAAACAGAAAAGACCCAACTGGCATGCAAGAAAACCGTTTGATTGAACGTGCTTCTACTTACTTAGTACACAAACGCTAGAGCTTAACATAAGAAGTTTACCGATCTGATTAATTAATGCTAATTTATCTCACTTGACAAAACGCATGCACGTAGGTCAATTAACAACAATAACATACCAGATATGTTTAATAGCAATCATTTAATAGCTCTATATTATCTCGGCTAAATTTGCACAGCAAACGCTTAACCAATAAGGGACTGAGAAAGATAAAACCTCTAGAATCGAAAACTAGAACGTGACATAGCAAGCGATATCTGGGGACTTCGTAGCATTATCCAACTTTTACGGAACTTTATTAAGCTTTAAAATAGTGATCCGATTGCTTTGAATGAATTTGTAAAAAACGTTATAGTTGATAGTCAGATCAATAATATAAATCAGATCAATAATAGATAGTCAGATCAATAAGACTAATCGTGATGCAAAAATTTGGTTTCCGTCACTTCATTGTCACGTTCGTCTTTAATCTGTTTAGGTTTTGCATGCTTTGAAATTAAGCCGATAATCCTATTAAAGAAGGATGCTTTTGTGTTGCACCGCTTATTTGCTATCTAAATATAGTGACCAATACCGTGATGGTATTGAAATAATAAACAAGGTAGGCGTGATTAAAAAAAAAATTATTGTTTTTCAACAATCTGAGCTGGCTTAATTAAACATTGTTGCTAATTTTTTTCTGTTAACTACTCCGCTTCGGTTCCGTGAAAACTTAACAACAGTACACGAACAGGATCTTCAAGTTGCCAATGCGTATGAACAAATTGCGAATATAAATCATTATGATTACAGGGTAGTTGAATTAGCAATGATCTAGCACTCATCCGTTCACAAAAGTGCTTAGTTGGATGGTTAAACTACCGGGCTCCTTCTTATAGATGAGAGCAAGATGCAAGAGAATGTAAACTACAGAAACCCCTACGAAGTGCTAGAGGACCAAACAGTACTTTAAACTTTTTTGACTGTTTTGCAGAAACGGCTTATTTCGTTCAAAATTGATCACAATGGTGAAAAGAGCAAAACCTTAATTCTATTGCTATGGTATACCGGTACTTACAATCTATCCTTCTCACGACATAAGTTGAGGCGATGAAGAAGCGTTTTATGTTGCTCAGACTCTACATGCGCAAGCTTCAAATCCTAAAATTTAAACAGTAGAATAACGTTTGTAATTCAACAAATGTTTCGTTTAGCATTCGTGTGAAGTAATTCTTCAACCCTCTCAGCAAGCTGTAAGCTTATGGCCGATTTTTTCATGCTTTTGAAACTTGTACTGCGTCTTACACAGGGTACTTTCTAAATCCAGATTGTAAGTCTTTCGTCAGACTAGCTCACCTTAACACGTAAACTGCTCTTCGAAAAATGTGCGTCGAGTGAAGCTCGTCTTGACAAAGCGACCCTATGGCCTCATGTCAAGATAATCTGACCTCCATACAAAAAATAGAATTCCAGTATACCAATTACATCAAATAAACCCTAAGCGATACACAAAATTATGTGTAAAAAGAAGCGATAACACTGCTTATGGTTAGTGATTAGTGTTTAGTTACCGGCGGAAGAAAACCGGGATGAGGTCGCATTGAAGTAGAAGCTTTTTTCGAAGAGGCTTCAGAACCATCCGGATTCGACTCCTCTCCTACACAGTACAACATACACCGGTGGACAAATGAAAGCCACTGTTTCAAAATTTCGCTCGATATCAAATTTAAAATCATTTAAAACCGAAACAAAATAATTACGTCAACCATAAGACAATGATGAAGTTTCGTGACAGCGCATTACCACATAACTTGACTTCATAGTCTAAGCTAACCCACAACCATGTTGGCATTAATTTGCATGTATTCCAAACTGTAGCTCAAACTGATATTCACAAATCCTCAAGTGCAATTAGAATAGTCACAAAACCACCAACAAGTTAGCAATGCATACTTATCACTACGATTTGAGTAGTAATTTTGGACTATTTCCTATTCTGAGCCAAACTCTGCATCGAATCAACTCAACTAACCGCAAAAATTAGTGTCAGTTGGCGGTCAGTTATCGCGGGCTCCTCTGCATCGAGCTCAAATAACAATCTGTCTCGGTTCAATTTGAAAAAGAGTGAGCAAGGTATTGAAGAGGGGGAACTGTCACCCATGGGGTTTTGATGTGAACTAAATAAAGATACCCCTTTTTATTAATCGACACTTTTCTGAGGTGCTTTTTCATCGAGTTTCTGCAGTTCCAAAAAACAATTATTGGAAAGTCTAAAGCAGCGGCTTTATTAGGTTTGTCTCAAAAACTAAATGCAACAAAACCAACAAACAACTATTGCCTTCTCTAGATAATACTGAAAACAGCAACCTACTTTTTGAAGGAGCAGATAACGTTAGGCGTTTCAAATCAATATCCAGATCTTGCACCTCTTCAGATTTACAAACCGTAGTGCATACATTTGGTGAAATGGAATTCTATAACGCAATATTTTGTTTAATTTCCACAAACAAAAAACACCTAGTGACCAATATTAAACGCCTACGAGAGTAAAAAACAAAAAATCGCGAAGTCGCCCGCCTTATGGGTCCTAAGAGATGATTCTAGTACTGGATACCTAGCAGTTTCATCTGCGCGGTATCATTAACTAATTGCGAAATTGTGGATATGTTTACTTTCCACCCGATTTTCCAAGTACGTCATTGAAGTTTATAGTGTAATAAATCAATTAAACAATAAGACGCCTAAAGATCCATCAAGTTGAGCCAGCACCTTTCTTAAAAGACAATGCTGTAGACTTTACTACCTTTGGTCTAGGCATCAAACAGGCAGCATGTTATACTGCAGTTCAGCTTCATTAAAAAATACTCTGGTTTTGTTTTCTTGTGTAATAACTTACAGGTACCGTTTCAACACTAGTGGTTGCGCTTAGCTGCTGTGAAAATTCAGTCGCTATTCTTCGCCTCTTATTTGTACTAGCACCAGACGCGTCTTTTAGTGGTTGCAGAGCACTCCTTGTGAGAAAACTTACAGAAGTCGACGGTATACCTGTCTGTAAAGATGAAACAACAAAATACAACCCAATCGTTTAATCAATTCAAGTAACACATACAACAAATTAACAAGGCAAAAAGAAGGCGTTTTTCAATAACTTTGTTGATCTGATCAGACATAAATTCAAGTCTGACACAGAATGACATTCAATTTTTGAAAATATCGTAATGAAATATTCAGCTCTTATTTCGAGCACTGGAATTTGTAAATTCAATTTGGTTTCGTGGACTAACAACCAAGTGCTTGTTTGCATCTTGTAAGAGTTGTCCAAGACAAAAATGCAGAAAAAGAATCAATTTTAATCATCAAGCGATGAACTAGGAATGTCAAAACACTGTTAAGCAGATGAGAATTCGCCCAAAAGCGTCAAATTTCTTCCTCATAGTGGAGAACAAATTTATCGAAGACGATATCTTCCAAATGAATCTCTTAAGAAGTTAAGATATATGTTTCTTACACATCCTGATGTAGACGTGACTATTAGATCTAGACTCTGAAGATAACTAAATATTAATCCTGTGTGTACTGCTTTACTGTACATTTACCGTAAAACCACTTGTGCTTGAACTCAGCCGACATTGAAATAAAGTCTCTATTCTCCGCCTCTTGTTTTCAGTACCGTCAGATGCATCATCTTCTAGTGGTTGCAGCACCAATTCGCTACTTGCTAAAGGTAGAGTAGCAGATGAAGTCGAAGGTACATCTGCCTGCAAAGTGCAGAACATAACAACAAAGTCATACACAATTAATCAATTTTAGCAAATCAGAATACAAAATACCAAAGCAATAAAAATAGCAAGATTTTTTGTCTTACCTCACCGAAAGTTAGATTGAAATTTATATCTAAATGTACTGTAACAGAAAAAGTAACCAATTTTTTACAACAAATACATTAAGTTTTTTGCTAGTTTTTAGAGTAATGCAAATTGTAAACCAAGTAACACTTTTAGGAGTAGAGTTAACCTTGCATTAACATAGCACGTACACGAATGATCTCAAACAAACTATTAGGAATAAAAGAAAAAAAGGTCAAAAGCATCGACCTACCGCATGCGAACCTTCTGAAGAGCCTAAATGATTGTATGTAGGGGAACATCTAAATAGGTCTGAAATATATAAAAACGAAGCAAACCTGTTTAGCAGGTGATAATAAAAGTAGAATGCTATTATCTCAATAATAAGAATTGCAGGCGGCACACATTTGGGTCGCTCCTGGTGCCACCATCAATCCGAAAAGAAAAGGTAGCTACTGCAAATTAACACAACATGTAGGCTGGGGCTGAAAATTGAAATAGCAGAAAAAGGTAAATGTCGAAATCGGATAAGTAGGATGTAGTTGTTTTCAAAAAATTACCCCTGGTTTTTGGAACTTCCTAGGTATGGCAGCAACTCCAAAAGCGCTAGGCTACTCTTCCCTGAAACAATGTACTTTCTAAATCAAAGATATTCTCAAAAGCGGATTGTTTTGCATTGCATGCAACAAAAATTACCTAATGGGATATTGTCTGACTCCAAACCGAGCACCATTTTGCAAGAATCTCTGTGCCATCGTGAAGCAGTGACGTCATCAGTCATAGTCCAATTCTCGCTTGTTTTTCCACAACTGAAGCATTTTACGCAGTCTTTCGGTCCTACATAGTAGAAACCCTTTGCTGCTATTTTCTGTCGGTCTATTGGGCACTCCTTCGATAAGCAATTGAGTGAGAGAAGCCGACTAGACTCTCGGTTGCTATTTTCAATAGAGACCTTCTGAAAGTGACTTGGCCCGGAACATGTATTAAACCTGCAACATGGGAAATAATGTTCATTAAAGCATGGCATTACATTAAGCATTATATGCAACATAATGTTCTAGATCACTTCAATGTCTTTTACGTGCGTAGAAATGCAAGCTAAACGATCTTTCAGCCTTGAACGTCATTACAAAACTCCATATATAATTCTGACTAACAAAAGTTGTGATGTTGCAAACCTACTGGTATTCTAATTCAAAAAATATTTTAAAATGTAGCCGCTACTTCATTCACCTGATTGTAACAACTCAAACATACCTTGTTACCGTACTAATAAACTACAGAGGGGTTTTAACTATCAGGGAGTCAAGATTTGGAATTGCATTCCCACAAATATTAGGGCATTCTCACACAAAAAATTTAAACCTTGCTACAAAAACTTTCTATTACCTTCGTAAGAACATTGGCATCAAAGATTTTGTTTACGCAGTTTGAATATTTCTTTCATGATATAATTAAGCAGATGTCACCTTTGGTAACATGAAAAAATTCATGCTGATGACAGGCCGTCATTTATTTTTTGAAATCGTCAAAATGTCGCAACTCACTAAGACAAAGTAATGAAAACCATTTATGATACTGGCACAAACTGCCTCTTCGACAAAAAAAGTGGTTGCTTGACTCGATGACCGAAAGATGTTTTGCAATTCCCCTGTCGCCAACTTAAACAAATGCTGATTAAAATTCTTCTTTGTGCTATAACTGAGCAATGAAATAAATTTGTCTGGTCTTGTCACCCACGTCGAAATGTGCCTCAACAAGAATTTCATCAAAAAATTCTTATTGTACCGCACGTCATACGAAAGACTACAGTAATCAAAAAGCATTGAATCTACAAACTTGTTGAAATGAAACCCTGAAAAAAAGTGAATCATGCATGCTAAATGATCGCACACTTGTTCAATATAAAAGCAGACTTCCCAGCGATACTGGAGCCCTTTTTAAATGCTGATTATTTTTAAATTTTGTACACAGATAAGTTAATTTTTAAGCAAAAAAAAAAAACAGTTTGAATTAATTACCAGCTGTGTTCATATTTGAGTGTGGAGGATTGATTTCCCTGATAGTCTCTTTTTAGTGACTGCGATAAATCTTTGGAAGTCTGAAAAAAAAACATTACATAAATGATTTTTTAGTATTATTACCAAAACGTAACTAGAAAACTTGAAACACAGCTGAATTATCTATGCACAATTGTCGATGTAGTTGAGTCACAAAACTATCAGTATTTTAATTCCTGATTCAAGACACAGTCTTTTTCATTTAAAATATTTTACAGTATACACTAACCTTGACTTGAGCACTTCTTCGTTGTGCTTCTGTACCTAGATGCAAAAAACTTAATGACACTTTTTGCTTTCGAAATTTTCCACTATAAGCATTGTGGTCTGTAGATGGTTTTACAATTTTAGACAATGATGCAGAAAAGTAAATGTGGTCTAATAATCCCCTTGCTTTAAAGATTTATTAACTCTATATACAGAGCACCAACAAGGCCGCAAACTTAGTTGAAACCTGTGCAATCTTCCATGCAACTCACAGTTCAAGCTGACAGTAGCTACTTACATAAAAAAAATGCAATCCATTTCGTCCTAAAACTTGCTTATTTGCCGAAATATAACAAGAGAAATCATATCCGAGTAGATTTTGTAGGAAAAACACCAACATGTATCAGAGCACGTTTGTATATTATATAGCAACTCTGAACTTCCACAATGTTTCAAAATAAAAATTAAATCCACAATTCTAAATTGCGGAGGTTGAGCAAGTTGCACTTATAAATTGTGCTTTATGGCTTTACCCACCTCTGTTCTACATTTTAGAAGCAAAATTTGTCGATGTCATAACCTGCGTAAAAATGTCAAGTCCGTTACATTGCACATTTAGTTAGCCAGTAAGCTACCAACATCTTCAGACTGAATTGTTAGTGATCACTTATCAAAATACCTAGGCTAACTAATACTGAACTGTGAAAAACCACAAACATCATACAAATTAAAATTATAAAATTTTGTATGGATACCAGATGCTGCACATACCTCTGTTAACTTCTTTAGAGACCTTCTGAATTATCTTGAATTTTCTTGGTATCATGTTTTTGTAATGAACTGGCAACCACAGATCATGTACCAGTAGCAACTTTTTCAATAGAACCTTTTTAAGCAAACAATAAGCAGCAAGGCTTACTAACTTACTAGCACTAGGGTTGCCACAATCTGCTATATTAGTTTGAAAAGCAGTAGGTATTAGAAACTGGTAGAACCAAACCAGCAAACTGCAGGAGCACAAGACGGCATACAGGGTTGCCACAGCAACTTCAAAATCAAATTCCAGGACTTTCCAGGACTTTTTTAGGTCATTTTCCAGGACTGTTTAAGGTTTTTTTTACAGGTCTTTAAATTCAATTTTGACAACTACACTTTCATGCACCTACTTTTTGTACTTGTAAATGGCAAAAAATTATGATGTAACGCACTTGCATTCCAAGTACTGACTACTAGCCAGATGCAAAGCCAGAAATTTGCAATGGAAGGGCTGTGGTTTTAGGTTGAGGGTGGAGCCTCTGGTGGCCGGAAGCCATTGGGTGTCTGGGGGCAAAGCCCCCAGCCCTCGAATATTTGGCAATTTTTTTGCAAAAATAACTTGATTTTAGGCCTTGTTTGGTAAAAATTATTTCTTATAAAATCTGAAATGTGAAATTGAAATTAGCACTGCAAAAACATGATTAAACTGGTTACAAAAATTGGCTACAGTATTTGGGTGATGGCTAGAGCTCGACCAATAGGACTTTTTCAGGCCGATACCGCTATATTAACTTAATAACTACCAAATTTTGTCTCTATTTTTCGCTTAACTTGATACTAAAAGCTTCAATAATCCTACTCTAAAGAAACACTATTGCAAACATAATTCATACCAAGCAAATAGAACCCAAGATCACACGTGCTTGCTCTAAAAGATAAACAGTTTAAGGTAATTGCGCTAAGCCGATATGTTACTGACGACACATAGCCAATTCGATAAACCAGCTCGGCCCTGATATTGGTCGAACTCTCGTGATGGGTAATGGTAAAACTTCAGTCCTAGCGTTATTTCCAGCCAGTAAACCACAAAACCATATCATTTGAAAAATACACAGCTTATTTGCATGTCATCATGCAAACAAAAAAACGCTACCCTAGCTCTAACCCCAACCTTAAACTTAACCCAAACTGTGACCATAGCTCTAATTAACCAACGTTAATCCTAACCTAACCATTAAATCTAAACCCCACTAACGATAATAATTTAAAAAATAAAAGAGTATTTGAGCAAATGAGCACCCACTCTTGCTCTCTTATTCTCTCTAAGCCGAGCTCATTTGCACACTTAAGTGTACATACGCACTTTCTTTGAAAAAACTCACTAGTATTAATCCAAATTGTCTGTATTTTATGACGCTAGATAAAGATATAGTTTGGGAGAAGGAGCTCATGAAACAAAATTTACCTGAATCGATTGGTAACTGACAAAATTAACCACCAAATAGACCCTTTCTAATTTTTTTACAAAGCCTACGTTAAGCATTTTGCATCAAGCAATTGCAATGATTGTTTATTTTGAGCTTTTTTAGTTACTTGTTACTGGTATTATTTTTAACCAATATTAGCCCTTCCCCAAAATCATGTTCCAAAAATGGCTTCAAATTACTTTAGTGTCCATATTACTGCAAAAAACTGCCTCAGAAGTACAGTATACTGCGAAAAAAGTTGTGTTTTATAGTGCATTTTAGTCAATGAGTTAAAGGGGAGCTTATAGCCCGCTACGCTACTGTTACTAGCACAAAGACTGCTACTTGAACCACGAATTTACTCTTCCTGATACTATGCAATAACTTATGCACACTATACTGCAAATTTTGGCATTTTGTTGGTCGAGCAGTGATGCTTTCGTTTCTGGAGCAGGAAGTCTGAGGTTCAAATCTCGATCTGGTCAAATGACACCCAGTGTTGCCAATGGCTTGTGCCGCTGCAAAAATTCTTCGAAAGGAGCTGCGTTGCATGGGTGCAATGACGCAGAGATGGGGCCGCCAACTCGTTACATGCTTCTGCGTATTGTTGAGAGCATAATGAAAGATTTGATTTGACAATTAAGTTCTCATTTGCACTCTAATGCACTAATAAAAACTGCTGAAAAAGAATAAGGGAACAAAGAGCAGAGGAATGGGCGCTCATATTAAAGTTAGGGTTATCGCTTGGGTTAGATTTAGGGCTAGGTTTGGGTTAGAATAGCAATTTTTTGTTTGTGCGCCAGCGCACAAATAAACTCTGTCTTTTAACAATACAATAAAGCTTTTTGAACAAACTTCACAATGCAAATTGTTTCAATAATGGCTTTGCACAATTACCAGATTACAAGGTACCAGTTATTATAAAAAACAACTTCGTATTCTGTCTTGGTAAATCACGGGAAAACGTTGTAAACATTTTCCAGGACTTTCTAGGACTTAAAAACAAAATTCAAGGACTTTCAAGAACTTTCCAGAACAGCAAAAAAAATTCAGGACTTTTCCAGGATGTGGCAACCCTGGGCATATTAATTATTCAAAATATATTTTAATTAGAACTGTAGACGATCTCATTCACAACAGCAATAACTTATTTAGTTACTGGCTTTTTTTAAAGCTGCACCTTTGCACCAACTGACCAAGCTAACCAAATCAAAGATTTATTCTAATTAGTGCTAGTAATTTACATCAACCTTTGCCAAGTTGCTCTGGCCAGTAGACAGTATAAAATGCAAGGTTCTGGGTCCTTGAGGCAGGCTGCCAAGCGCTCATTTTTTTTTTTTTTTGATTAATCTTCTTTTTACTGATTTTGATTGGTTATAACTGATAAACTAGTTTTTATTCTAATTATCGTACTATATTTTTCGGACCATAAGATGCACGTAAAACACCTATATTTTTTCAAAAGTACAACACACACTATATATACTCCAGTAGGTATAATCTATGGATCGGATTTGTACATTATTTCTTTGCATGATAATATTTTCTTTTTTGAATGTGTCATTGCTTACACAAAATTATACATTTTTTAAACAATTAATTTGTCGATCTGACTAAATATTCAATTTTTCAATGGCAAAGTCTAAGAGCTACACTCACAGGTGACCGTAGACTCGAAGACTGAAAGGTCACTTTCGAATTCCTGGTTGATTAACCTGTATGAGTATTGTTGTATTGCGGTTTTTTATACAGTATCTTTTCGACAAAATAAACCTGTGACTGACTGACTGACTTTCTACTATTTTTTTTGCAATCATTCTTCAAAGAATTAAGAAAAATGAAAGATGCTTGCCATTGTTTCAAAAGACCACACAATGTGAAAACCATGATAACCGAGCATATCAAGGCTGTGAAAGAAACACACAAAAAGCATAAAGATTGTTCAAAGAGCATGAAGGGCAATGCCTTCTTTTTGGCCGATTTTTTTATTCTGTTGTCCCATTTCAAATTGGACAACAGAATCAAAAAATTGGCCAAAAAGAAGGCATTCTTAACTTTAAAAGATCACAAACCAAATTTCTACAATAACCCAAAATGTTGTCTAATCAACCCCACCAAATCCGAGATTGGAATCATTAGCAAGAAACTGCTTGACTGGATCAATTCGTCTATTTGATGCTCAACCAGTCTCAGGCAGGGGCAAAATTCCTTAGCAGTCATATCATGGTTCCAAAAAATTCCTCACAAGGATACAGGCAAATTCCTAAAGTTTGACATCGTAGACTTCTACCCATCTATCACACAAGACCTACAAACAAAATCGCATGAATTAGCACAGAACTATGTTGAGGTTAATGAACACACTGCGAACATCATCATGCACTGTTGTCAATCCATCCTGTGTTCAAACGGTAGTGCCTAATCTGAGAAGAGCAGTCCACAATTTGATGTCGCTATAGGCTCCTTTGATAGTGCTGAAGTGTGCAGATTAGTAGGCTTGTACATGCTGTATCATCCATCATCTGTCATTGGAGACAAAATGAATATTGGTCTCTACAGGGATGATGGCTTGGCAATTCTTGAAGCAACTTCAGGTCTCGAAACGGATCGAATCAGAAAGAAAATTGAGAAGCTATTCAAAGACCACAATCTGCATATCACAACAAAATTAGGCCTCATCCAAACCGACTTCCTGGATGTTACATTCAACCTAAAATCTGGAGAGTACTGGTCTTATCGTAAACCCAATGACCAGCCTCTCTATATTAATGTGGGATCCAATTATCCGCCAATGATTAAAAAACAACTGTCCATCATGTTGTCCAAGCGGTGATCTGACCTTTCTAGCAACCACAAGGAAGTTGCAAAGGCTGCCACTCCAAACAATACTGCCATAAAGATAAGAGGTTATCCTGGAGGACTTGCTTATGATGACCATGCTATCAATACCTGTGCAAGAAGAAGAAATCTCAAGTGCAATATAGTACTGTATGGTTTAATGCCCCCTTTAGCGAAGTGTCAAGAACAACATTGGCTAAGAATTCCTAAAGCTCGTTGATAAGCACTTCCCCCCTCACCATCATCTACAGAAAGTATCCAACCGCAATACCCTAAAAGTCAGCTACAGTTGCATGCCCAATATGGCTACAATTATATCCAGCCACAACAAAACCTTGTCAACAACAAACAGGAGCCAAAGACCACCATCCCTCCTTGCAAGTTGCAACTGCCGCAACCCAGCGAACTGCCCTCTCAATGGAGAATGCCATGAAAAGGCTGTCATTTATAAAACCTTGATCACATCTGATGGCTCCTCCAAACATTACATAGGGTGCACTGAAACAAAATTCAAGACCCGTTTTTATAATCACACCCACTCTTTATATATCGAGAGAAAAGAAATACAACAGAATTCTCAAAAGCATTTTGGAATGCTATTGATTCTGGCCATGAGCATATAATCAAATAGTCTATTGCTGATCGAGCCACTGCTTACCAACCCAGGTATTGATCCTGCAATTTATGCCTGACTGAGAAACTCACAATTCTTTTAGCTGAGAAACGAACTGTGCTTAACAAAAGATAAGCTTAACAAAAGCTGATGGTTGATTATATTTTATATTTTACCGTGGCATAATTGTGCTGGATCAGTGAGTTATTGTTACAATCATTGTCTGCTGATCGACTGATTGAATATTGTAGGCTACAGTATTAGTTGATTACAGACTTAAATCGCTTAGTATGGTACAGTGATGAACAATATTGTACTGGTGCAGGGTGTGTTGTGCGGTATGCTCTGCTACCATTTAGGCAACCCTACTGTTTCTACTAACACACCCTGCACCAGTACAATATTGTTCATCACTGTACCATACTAAGCGATTTAAGTCTGTAATCAACTAATACTGTAGCCTACAATATTCAATCAGTCGATCAGCAGACAATGATTGTAACAATAACTCACTGATCCAGCACAATTATGCCACGGTAAAATATAAAATATAATCAACCATCAGCTTTTGTTAAGCTTATCTTTTGTTAAGCACAGTTCGTTTCTCAGCTAAAAGAATTGCGAGTTTCTTAGTCAGGCATAAATTGCAGGAACGATACCTGGGTTGGTAAGCAGTGGCTCGATCAGCAATAGACTATTTGATTATACGATAGACATTATCATTTGCTTACTTTAAAATACGAAAATTAACTGTCAAGTGTTGACTGCGCAGCGAAGTTGATTTGCTTAACAATTTATTTTATTTTATTTGTTTGCCACTGATTTATTTGCCATTTGTTTTACTTAACTAGGCTATTACCAGTGACGTTTAGTAAGGCTTCTGGTTGGTGAGGCACATTATTGTTTTCACAGCAATTAAATGACAAGCAAATAACTGTTTTCATAGCCACTACGCAAAGTCCAAATTTTTTGATAATTAATTGCCAGATTACAGTATTCGTTTAATTTCTGCCATTTACTTAAAGCCAAATCAATTGTAATTACATTTTATTCACCAAGTTCCCTTGGGCAGGAGAGAGCACATGAACCTTTAGGTCTTCGAGTCAAGCTGCCACCTGCCCACCTGCCTACCACACATGGTGGAGAATTCTTGAAGTTTCAAAAATCTTTAAAGGCAGTTTATTATTTTTACTTTAAATGAGGACAATACAGAAGTTTTCGTGCTTGCTAAGATATCAAGGCAAAATCTTTCAGTCAAAAAACCTGGTTTCAGTCCCAACATAATTAGGCGTATTTGTCAAAAATGTGAAACTTGAAAGCAAAAATAAAAATTTCTTGTGGTGCAACCACTCTTTTCTTGAGTCCTGCACTACTCTTTCTGAAATGAGGAATTCTTATGTATTGATGTCTCAAGCAAATCTTTTAAATTGGTTTTCTTCTAGATATAACTCCAAGTTTAGATTACAAACTTAGATAAGTCTCTCAGCTTTGATACAAAATTTTCTTTCGTTTTAGTTCATTTCCTCGTCTTAAACTGTTTTTATTTCACTAGAAAAGTAACTTGTTCAATTTTGCAATCAACTAAAGACAACAAAAAAATTGCTTTGCCTCTATGAACTCAAAACTGCAAAAAAATTGCTTGACTCTATCTCGTTTCTGACATTATACAGTATTTGAGGTACACCGCTAAAGCAGATTCAAAAACATTATACGCTCTATGCAATATGTTCAAGTGAAAAAAGGCATACTTTTGGTTTGTTTATTAAAATTTGCTTAGTTGAAGCGAGGCACCATCGACAGTGCCTCACTTCGCATATTAGAAGTGATCCTGACCAATGGCACGCCTTAGAGATAGGGTAACAACTAACAATTACACCAAACAGTTTGGACGTTTTAATGCGAAAAACATTACATGAAAGCAGTGAACACACTAAAACAAGTAATTATGATAAAAACTAATGAAGTTTTGGATTATTATTTTGATAGGTGCAAAAACAGATTATTTTAGTTGTATGCTTTTCGTTTTATTTTGTACAATTCTACAGGTGAGGCACGGCCTCACCAGCCTCTCCTGACCGCACGTCCCTGGCTATTACTCATTAGAAGAAGAAAGCCTGATTCACGAAAAGAAACTGAACCGCCAGTAACCCCAGCCAGTGTCAACGCTACTCTACCCGCCGCTCATTCTGAGCTCTGCAAGTGAGCAGCCTGCATCATTGTGGTTTTATCGACCATTTAGGGTAAAAACCAAACAATATTTCCCTAAAAAATTGCATTTGGGGAATTCCCAAAATAAATACTGCAACATTTTTTCGTTTTTGTGTGTCTCGAAGATAAACGAATCAGTAGTGAAAATGCGCCAACCAGGTACACTACCTGGTACTCATAATATGAATTGGATAATAGCTAATAATACAGAAAATTTCGATGCTGGAAAAACACGGTCCTGGAAAATGCTGGTGTTGTTAGGCATCAGAGGTGGAGTCAAGGACACAAGGCTCGAGGCCAAGGACACAAAAAAAATCCGAGGCCAAGGCCAAGGACAGCCTTTCCGAGGACAGACACTCTCGAGGCCAAGGACAGGAATGCTCGAGGCCAAGGCAAAGGACCAAGGACACAAGCGCAAGTGCTCTCCAAAAAAAAAAAAAGGTCTTCACAAAAAATTTTTAGGCGATCTCTAAACAAAAATAAAATAAAAAGGTCTTCACAAAAATTTTTCAAGCGATCTCCACAAAAAAACGTTTTCCAAAAAATTTTTCAAGCGCTTCACAAAATTTTAACAATTCAAATGAGGCCTCGAGGCCAAGGCCAAGGACTTGACCTTCGAGGCCAAGGACTTCAAAATGTGTCCTCGAGGCCAAGGACGTCCTCCAGGACTCCACCTCTGGTAGGCATACTGAAAGATGACAGTAGCCTACTTACTGACGTCGTCCTAAAACGTACAGAAAAAAAATAGTTACATTAATCATAAAATAAAAATACCAGCCTATGCAATGCTGAATTTTTTGTAGTCTTTTTTTTTCGTCATGCATAACTTTTTTTGGAAGAGTCGACACTCAAAAGAGCGTTTGGAAGAAGTCTTATCATTTAGGGGCGACAAAAATAGAGGAAACGAAGCCAATGTGAAGACGCACCAAAATATGCACTATTTGGGCCATCAAAACTGCTAAAGCAATTTTATCGCTCCTACATGATAGGGCTACTTCCAAACGCACATTTGAGTCTTGACTCTTCCTAAAAATTTTATGCATGCACGAAAAAAACAACAAGAAAATTCAGTATCCGAGGTGGAGTCCTCGAGGACACATTGCGAAGTCCTTGTCCTTGGCCTCGAAGGTCAAGTCCTTGGCTTTAGCCTCAAAGCCTGCAAGTACTCAAAAATGCCCTGTCCTCGGCTCGAGGACAGCACTATTTTTTGACTAGTAGAATATGGACCTAAGTTATTAGCAAAATTGAAGACCTCTTGTTTTGGAAAACGCTTGAATATTGTGGAAAATTTGCGAAATTTTTGAGCGAAGACCTTTTTGTTTTTTTAAGATCGCCGCATTTTGCGGAAAATTTGCAAATTTTTGGGCGAAGATTTTTTTGGAGAACACTTCCGCTTTGTGTCCTTGTTTTCAAGCATTCTTGTCCTTGGCCTCGAGAGGGTCTGTCCTCGAAAGGTGTGTCCTTGGCCTTGGATTTTTTTGTGTCCTTGACCTCAAGCTTTGTGTCCTCGTCTCCATCTCTGGTTAATACAGAGCTAAAACTTCCACTCAAATTCGTGCATTTGTTTCACATTAACAAAAACACCCCAAAACTTTTTCATAGCGTCAACTTGTCTGAAGGCCAGGCAACGACCACATAATCTCGCTATTGTTTGGTAGTACTAAACGTTTTCCTAAAAATTAATGTTGCAATTTTTTAGTCCCATTTAATCACAACAACACACTTAATTCATTTTTCCCATTTTTATTGCATAAAAATGATGAGATTGCCTAGCACGGGAAATCATGCACGTTAATAAAAAGTACAGGGCGAATAGTTAACGAGCAGTTCTTGTTTTTTTTTTTGTTTTTTTTTGAGAACTCGCTTTCTCAATTTACAGCAGCATTTACAGAATTTTCAAACAAAAATGAAATTTAGGTACCCGTTTTTTAAACGTCAAATAAACAGCGGCAGTGTCAAAAAAAAATCGACATAATCAAAATCACCCGCGTAGACTCAAAAACAGCTGTGACTGCACCAACGAGCCAGTTGGCCATATTGGAAATTGGGACGAATTCTTTTGACAGCGTACAGAAAAGTGGTGCTCCCAGAGGCGCAACTAAAAGTGTACCAAGGGACGGAAGCCCTTTTTCTTTGGTCAATCAAATCCAAATACGTGAGCTTTTGAACGTCTTTTGGACTTAACTACTAACGACAATCCAGACCGCAAAAGAGATGCTGAAGGGGACTGAGCAATTAAATTATTTTAAATGGCTTCCATTTTGTAACATTTCACTTCTTTCAAATGGCTCTGCAAATGCGCGAAGTGTTATTCAAATGGCATTAAAATAGCTATTTTTTGCAAAAAATTAGAAAAAAATGCCCAGTGGCTGAGGGCTCTACATCCCATGGCCTACGTGCTACGCTCGAGATACATTTGATTTGAGATACAAATATGATATCGCTCGAGATGCATTGGTGCTCTCAACAAGCCACCAACGAAAATACGACCCATTTGAAAAGCTTATGGTAGCAGGACAAGCTCGGTCAAAATATACGATTTAGGTCTACGTATGATTGGTAACAGCAGCAAATAAAGCAAAACAGCGAAACTAACACAATCTTGCAGAAACTACTCACAAACAGCAGCACCACATAACTAAAATATGGTAATACACAAAAACGTACAGAAGATTTACAAACAAAATAAATTAGCAACTTTAAAACTCACAGAAAAACACAACATGGCTGTATACCCTGGCGTATAATTGCAATCGTACCGCGGCGTGTCCTTTGCTGTGGTTCTGGTCTACGATGGTGCATGGATGTACATTTCCAGTTGGTAAATGCACAATATGCTAAGCATGATACGATTAAGATTTCAAGCCTATGGTGTAGACGGGACTTTTCAAGTAAAATTGCACCAACTGAACAAACACAACACAAAAAATAACGCTTCTAAAAACAAAACTGCAACGTAACTCCACGGACGAAGCCCCAGAGGGGAACAGGGGGGCAACTGCCCCCCTGAAATTCTACTTCGTCCCCACAAATAATTTCAGTTGAACGTCATTTTTATCCATTTCGTGCATAAATACATTTCATTGCCCCCAAAATGATTTGGAACAAAGTGTTCTAAGTCAGCCAAATGCGAGTTAAACCCGAGATTTTGACTAAAATTCAAAGGCAAAATCAGCTCTGCTTCCGTGTGGACCTTTTTTTTGGTCTTCCCTGAAATTTGGAGGCAAAATCAGCCCTTCATTCCGTGAAGATCTTTAACTTTTTTTTGAAGATCATTGCGAAGCCATTGCCCCCCAAAAAATTCCGTCCTGGCTACGTGCCTGCATAACACAAAATTGCTAAGTCAACGATAGGGGGAACAATTATAAGATTTAGAGGAATCGCAAGAAAATCGGATTCTGCCAATATGCTGATTATTATTTATACATGCCATGTAAGGTTGCTTTTTCTTTTTTTGAATTTACATGAAAACAAGAAACATGCTCGAATAATAATCCGCAATAATTACGAGTAACAATTGAAAAAGGCCAAAAAACATTTGATAAGAGAACAAAACCAGCCGGAGAAATTGCAGATTCTTAATTCACAATATTAGGACAAGGCATCGATTTTTTCGAATGCTAGTCAAGCATAATTATGTTTAAATTATGCTTTGCTAAGGATTAAACATTAAACTTTAATTTAGAATGTATTTTAAAAAGCATAATAAAATCACCAAAGTTAAACATTTAAAACTACAACACAGCCCGTTTCGCCAAAAAACGGCTCCTCAGATACATAAGTTCTCTTCTGAATTTTGTAATGTTTCAAATTTAAGCGTGAATTAGCTTAACAGTGTGGCATGCACCACTAAAGATTAAAACAATCAGTGGGTTATTAGTTTTGCTCTCTGCTGTTCTGTTGCGCAAAAAAACAAAAATTTATAAAATTCCAGAGGTCAGAAAGGTAACCCTAAAATCACTTTATGTTTATGACAATTTGCTTGGCCATTTATTCGACGTTTTGTTTATCCCCGGATTTAAGTTGATCGACGTCAGTGAATTCGACCCTAACGAACTTACTGTATAACTCAACAACAAAATATTTTTTAAAATATATCATAAGTACTACAATACTAATTTATCGATTTATGAGGTGTCAACCAAAAATTCATAAACTTGTACTATTTAATAAAAACCTGCCCAACAAAAAACGCAATGCCTGTTGTGCAACAATAACAAAGCATGAGGGTTTTTGTGGAAGCAGAGTTCTCCACAAAAAGTCAGCAAACTTCTGCCGTCACGCATGAGTAATAATAAACAAGATCAAAAACGTCATAATTAAATCAAAGAGTTTCTAGTACTTTTATTGGTCAACTTGGCAGAGGTGGAGTCGAAGACTCAAGGCTCCAGGCCAAGTACTCAAAAAAATCCGAGGCTAAGGCCAAGGACCGACTTTTCGAGGACAGACCCTCTCGAGGCCAAGGCCAAGAATCAAGGACACAACGCGCAAGTGTCCTCCGAAAAAAAAGGTCATTGCGCCAAAAACTGCATTTTCCGCGAAATTTTAGGCGTTCCCAAAAAAAAAACACAGTAATGACCATGGCCCATTTTTAATGAATCAAAAAAAAGTGCTGTCCTCGAGCCGAGGACAGGGTATTTTTGAAGACTTGTAGGCTTCGAGGTGAAGGACTTGAACTTCGAGGCCAAGGCCAATGACTTCAAAATGTGTCCTCGAGGACTCCACCTCTGCAACTCGATCGCATGTCTGCTCCTTCAAGCATGAATAATGCTGCAGATACAATAAATAAATAATAAAAAGAAAAAATATAGTAAAAAAAAAGGAAAAGAGTTTACCAGCACTTTGTACAGAAAACGCTGGTGGAAAAAATGTTAGTCTATGAAAATAGAGACAACAATGATGTGAATCTTTTTTAATCTTGTAAGTTTTAGTGGGTATTAGAACCCTTCCTCAGGCAGTAGGAAAAGTGAACACCGCAAATTGCTTTTGGTAGTTGAACTTTCAAATCAAGTTACTGAACTTTTTAACGCAAAAACGTTGATCATGTTAACTTAATTTTATTGTTTATTGGAATGATAGAAATGTATTTAAAAGTTCGCATAAAATACAGCACTAAAAATATGAATTTTTTTTAAAGTCTGTGAACTTAATATGGGGAAATTTATCAACTTAGTTATAAATTTTAGAGGATCACTTAACTGCAAAAAAGTCAACCTGAAAACAAGCAAAAAACAATAAAAACTAAAACAATCAAAAAAATTAAATCGGTAACAAATGATTTCATTAACATATTTTTTAAAACAATCAAATCGAAAAAATCTAAGACGTAGTTGTCACGATTTATCTCGTAAATTTAGAAATTTTTTTTGGACAGTATAAAGGGGTTCAAGACTTCTGATGGACGTTACAAAAACGCAAATTTGAGATCTTGGAAAATTAAAGAGGTAAAGTTTAGTTTTTTCAAGTTTTTAATTTTTTCTCGTCAAAAAAGTAGCAGTTTGCGCATTTAAAAACTTATTTTCAAAAATTTTGCGAAAGTTTTGAAAGTTTTTGGTGCTCCTTTGAAGCAGTTTGTGCATTTAAACGTTTATACTTTTTGTTCATTTTCTAGCAAAAAAATAGATCTACGAACATTGACTTGTCGACGTAAAAAAAGTGCAAAGTTAATGGCAGAATGTGCTGCAAATTCTTTGGAGAGAAAAACTAAGTTCTATAGGTGCAAAAGATATAAAGAATTCTGCGTAAAAAAATAAAAATACAAATGCTGAAATACAACAGGATTGAAGTTGGAAATGCAATTTCAACTAACATCCACCTGACAAAACAACAAAAACATTTAAATTTTCTGAACAGAAGTTACTCAAATACTCAGATCTTTCAACCTTCCAAATTTCTATCTTCTAGATTACTTGGCAGCCGTAGGGTAAAAATCTATGGGTATAAAATTCACGTACAAATAATTCATGAAAGCGTAAAATGTAACATTATGCACTGGCTGTAAATTAGGCATTTTGTAACTGGAAATGTGTCAATGCCGTACCTTTAAAGGGGAAAGCTTCAAGGTTTTATTGCACTGTAAACAATTTTAGATAAAGGCAGTCAAGCTATAAAATTAAGGCAAAGTTATTCAACTGTTCGCGTTTTAAGGAAATTTGTGTCGTAATTCGACTAAGATCGACGAAATTTCTTCACACATCATGGAATTGTAGCAATCTTGAGAGTAATCTTGTTTTTACAAATCGGGCATATTTTCAAGTCTTTAGCGCAGTTCGCACAACTGATGAGATGGCCGCATTCAATGAACAAAATGTCCGAGAAATTTGCATAGCATATCTTGCATTTTCTTTCATCTTGCACCTCTCGGATGCGAGTGTCAACCGGAGAAGGAATTTTGTCTGTAAGAAAACAGAAATTCATTAAGACTCTAATTTTTTTTCTTTTTGGCGCTTTCAATTGTATTTTTATTTCATCAATAATCTATTTTCAACGTGGTTTAACTCGTCAATACAGTAATCAATCTGTTTCAAACAATACTATTTACTAATCTACTTGAGACATGTTGCAAACTTAATCTCTGTTCGAATTGAAATTCAGCTGTGAAAATCCGTGCTCGGTGAAAAAGGGAGTACAGAAAAATCCTTTTTAATTGTAGTTTGTAAAAAATTATTTAAAAATTTAATAGTTCGTTTGTAAAAAATTTCTACTGCCTGGGTGCTAAAGATTCGTATCTCTAGATTGCATCTGCTCAACAAAATCGTGCACCCCTGGTGTAGAAATGATTGCAAAAATATTTCGAATAAGATAGCTAGTCAAGATGTCGAATTCCGAATCTCAAGGTCAAGAGTTCGAGACTTTTTACTGCTGTCGAGTTTAAAAGTACGCAAACAGTGCAAGACGCACTCATGTCATTAAAACAGTTTTTGATTTTTTGTCTCGTTTTGCCTGTTTGTCGTGTTACCTAATAATTGAAAAGTTTGAAAGAGGCGTTTGAAAAGTGTGCATACAATAAATACTCAGCGTTGCTGAGGGGGATTCATTTATAAATAGCAATCTTCACGTGTTTGGCCGGTATTTCAATTCATGCATTTCAGTCACGGAAGAAAATAACCTTTTTAAAAATTTTTAAATCAGCTGATTTGTGCAAAAGCGGCAACGGAACCAGCAGAATAATTTCTAGAATAAATTTTGCATGAGCACACTTTTTAGATTGGTAGATATATGGAGCATCAAGCCTAAGTAGCAAGTGCGTTTACTTTGCATATGTAATTTCTGCAGATTTTAAACTACATTGTAAAATTATTTACAATTCTAAAATTCGCAACTTGACTATTTTTGAGACAGCAACATGTCAGCGGCTGTTATTATAGTTAAATTGTACGGCACAAAATTATCAAAAATTAAATACGAAGTTATGATGATAAATGTGACAAAAAAAGTTTTGAGAATGAGAACCACTATTTTGGAGCATAACGATCGAAGTTTCTGCTTAATCTAAGAACAAAAACGATTGCTAGAACAGAACTAAGCATAGCCATTGACCACCAAACTGCGTGAGCAGATAAATTTTTAAATGCTCATGGCAGAAGAGTAAAGATAATTTAAAAAACTACTCAAATGAACCATTCAAGAACGAATAAACTTCAAGGGTCTATTTCATAAAAATATTTTAATTTTTTTTTATGTGCGGTTTGAAGGTTCGAGTAGGCTGCCAGGATAGGCTATGTGTGAATTAAGATGCTGATGAAACACTAGCTTAATGGGAAAGTAGATATGTGAGTCAAGTGCAACCTCACAATTGTCAAAAATTTGTGAAAAACTCACACAATGTTGAAAATCTGCTACGTAACTTCTGTATTTTAAATTAATGGAGAAAAAGAGAAAAAATAAACGAAAGCGCATTTTCCGTTTATGTTTTCAGGGTTAGGGTTCAAATAAAAAGCAAAATCAATTCATTTGACGAAATCCAACTTTCATGCAATTAATTACAAATATACCAACAACCTACGGTAATATTGCTGTCAAAAACCTCCCTGCATCTACAGTACCTGGCAACGTGGATTGCAAAGGCTCTCCAGTCATGAGAAATTGTCGACTGGTTGTAGCATGTACTTGTGCCTGTTCCGTGGTCTCTACAGCATAAACAAAACAAAAAAATTACTGTCAGTCGTACTTTCAGCGACCTGTGAGGCCAATTTATTTTACTGTGTAACATGGCACCACTGTCATTGGTAAAAAATCGTAAGCGAGAAAGTCTAAGTCCTATCTTAAATAGGCCGTCAATTTTTTTTTACTTTTCGAGCAAAACAAAACTAAAAAACGTGAACTGTATAGGAGCTTGTCTTTTTTACTGTATTTGTCAATTTTACTGATTTTTGCTAAACAAATTTGAAGTTAATCACGTTAATAAAGTTTCTAATTAACAAAATAATACGCAAAGCTACAATTGCAAATTCTGATAACTTTTCATGCTCGCTTTCAAACTCGATAATGCTGTAAAAACGATAAACACGCACTTCCAACGATATCCATTTGTAGTAACAAAACCATTCAAATCAACTGCTTATTCATAAAGTTGTTCACCCTCATTGTTAAAAATACCACTGTAATTTTTACTAACGATATGGACATAAATGGTTTAAGTTTTGAAACTAAATCGTAAAATATCTAAATCAAAATCGTTACGTTACAAAAATGTCTTATGGTGTCATTTACTTTAAATATGAGCCAAAAAATACTCAGACTTCGGAAAGTGACTTCAGCAAACCTCAAAATCGAAAACTTTCCCGCATTTGAATACCTTCAAATTCTTAGGTATTACTTACGAATGAATTTGACTCAACGTCAAATTAGTTTGAACAATATTTTTTTCTGGAGCAATTTATCACAAAAAACTAAGAGGAGAGCATTTTTGCCCCCCCCCCAACCCCCCCGTGTAAAATAGATTTAATTCCACAACCTGAATTAACTCAAAAACTTCAAAGTCAATGCAAACAAAAGTAAACTGGAAAATTTCAATAAAAATTCTTGCGTTTTTTCTAATTCAAGACGAGCTTTTTTTTAATCTTGCAAGGAAACCCTCTGACGTGTATCTCTCAAGACGGTTGTAAAAACAAAAGATTCTTATGAATTTTTTACTGTACATTAGATACAAACTTGTGTCGTGCTTCTGCTAGTTGATAAACCGTGCAAAAAGATCCAAATTTGTTATCAAATATTTACATAAAAATTAGATAATTTTGATTATACGACACCTTTACCTGCTGAAAGCGGGTATATTTGACTTCGGTCCATCTCTCCCATTTCACTTTCCTGAGTTAGGTCATCTAATAATTGATTTATATCCAAATACATAGGCTGTTTATACCTCAATTTTCTGCAAGAAAAAACCTACGTGGTAATCACAAATTACAGCACTACCGCTATGATATATTCGACGTCTTTATTCTTACTAAACCAAAGTGTTGGCATTAGGCTACAACAAAATCAAAAGCAAAAAAATTTATTCGGATATGCATATTGCCAAACAGCGCTTTCTGGTGAAACACCAAAACAGCAAGATTTCTTTATTACCGTCATTTAACCAAAAAAAGCACGGTACGGTAAATAAAGTTGCATTTCATTACAAGTCATAAAATGCCGCTGCGGGTACTATATTGTCGGCAGCATGGCCGAGAGGGTAAAGGCGTCGTTTTTACGACGATCCCGATCGCCCGATCCAGGTTCAACCTACATCCTGATCACGTTGCTGCGTCCTTGAATAGGAGGCTTTACGATGATTATCTCTGCTTAGTGGCTTCGAAGAAGCAGCAAATTCAGTGGACAAGAATTCAAAAAAATCCACAGGAAACTTGAATCACTGGAAACTCCAGAGCAGGTGCGGATTCCTTCCTCCACAAAGTAGTCAATGCAATTAAAAGTGCGCGGATTGTCCAATATTTAGCGTCTGACGCTGTCCGGTGACCGGAGGATAAATATGCGGTACAACAACAATGATATTGCTTACCTCTCGACCAATTTCTTTACAGCTTTGGTTTCACAGCCCATACTTAAAGCGAGCCGTACAACTTTTGATCCCATCGCACGCAAGAATTCTAAGTTGCGCTGGCGTTGTAGTTCCTGAAAGCAACAAAGCGAGTCTAGTAGTAACTTTGTCTATAAATTGTACGAAAAATCCATAAAAATTTAGTAGCCTACTATTTGCTTTAAGCCACCAACCATGGATCATTGCCATAAAGTGCCTTATTCTAAAATACAACAGCATTACCACGGGGATGTTGAACCAAGGTTATGATCGTTGTGAACAGGTGCGTAACCAGAATTTTGCTGAGGGGGGCTTTAAATCAAAGTTAAAATTTTTTGTTAAAAAATGTCTCCATTGGGCAGCGTGCTGAGCAAACGTATGCAACTCAAGCGTATCACACTTCACAAACAGGGTTGTGGGGGATTTGAACAATTTTTCGGAAAAAATCGTCATTTTAACGCTATAAATTTCAAATCTTACACGCTTTTAGAGCCATTTGAAAGAACTGAATCGCCAAGATTCGAAAGCCAGTAGAAGAATTAAATTGCCTAGCCCTCCAGCCCCCCTTTACTTGCAGATCAAATCCAAAACATGTTTAAACGCTTGCAGTTTTGGGGTAAATTTTCTAATTGACTATAGGCTAAGTGGGGCTGAGGCTGAAGCCCCTTGGTTGTGCCACAGGTTGTAAAAAAGATGTAATTTCTCTCTTCCTATCACTTAATTTGCCAGGAAACAATTACATGAAAGTAATCCAAGTAGTTATTTGAAAGTAAATACCAAGGTTTTTTCAAGCCAATGCATTATTCGCGACTAGAAGAGTTCAAAAAAATCTTGTTCTATAAATTATGCAGAAAAAAACTATGTAAACTGTGACACAAAAATCTAAAGAATTAAAATTTTTGCGCTTAAAGCTTATGATGTAACGAACTTTTGTCCATTCGGTTATATCCTTAAAAGGTAGCATGTTGCATTTTTCAAACAAGGAGATATTAATAGCAGTTTCAATTACCGCAAAAACGTACCAGCAATGTCTTTGAAATTCAATAACTATTATCAGACGTTGCTAATTTCAGAAACGAAAAACATAGAATCATGCTAGGTTACATCCTCATCTCTGGCATATAATAGCAAAAACATTTTTATACGAGATGGAAGCTTGCTGAGGAGCAAACCCTTTGAACGACCGACGCATGAAGAATAATGAGATTCTCAAAAAAACTTTTCGCTTTCCCGCTAAGACAGCGATTAAAAATACTTTTTTCTTGATAAAATAAACCACCCTGAAGGGTTTGGAATAAACAGTGTGAAAACATAATGCTTGCATTGGGGTCGGCAAACCAGACAAAGTGTTCGATGACGAATCAGAGCGAAATATCAAGTAGTTACAGACCAACACAATTTATCATGCACTAACGCCAGCGCATCCTAGAATATTCGCGTGCGATGGGATCAAAAGTTGTACTGCTCGCTTTAAGCATGGACTGTGAAGCCAAAGCTATAAAAAAAAATTGGCCAAGAGGTAAGCAATACAATTCTATTTAAATAGGACTATGTTAAATTTTAGCTCCCTGAAGAGCCCGTACGGGCGAAACAGACTAGGGGGTCGTGATAAATTATGGTGGCCTTTAGCTAGTGTGAAAATGTATATTTTACCGACCACATGTTAGTGACTAATAATAATAAAAAAGCATTTTATCCAAGCTTAAGCCGTTTAATAATCAATTCCTGCGGTGCACGTTTCGGGAGTTTTCAAATTGTGGCCCCCCAAATGTTTATCTCTTTAAAGTTTAAATATTCATTAATATTAAAACATTCTGTTTAAACCGTTTAGAAACAGCACTTGAGGATCCATTTGCTCCATGTCAGGAAAAAGATCAAGCAATTTTGGACAAAATGTCCGAAAAAATCAGCTATTTGCAAAGAGTTGTACTAATTTTGCATTCCATTACATGATTCACCTAAATTAGCTATAACCTCGAAAGTGCTTACGTCACAACAAATAAAACGGCATTTGCTCTATGTTTTGTCTTGCAGCGTGTATTCAATTTTGCTGAAACGCGATCAAGCCGGAAAAATCATTTTGCCTTTGTACGTATTTCATCAAAATAGAATTTGTCAGTTAAAGCTTATGTGGTGTTCTATCTTATTTATGTCAATCTTATTCATGTGGCCCCATTTTGCGGTGTTCTTTGGGGAGTGGCTTAAAAAATTTTGGGAGACAAAATTGGGTTTGCAGCTCAACAACTTTACACAAAACATTAGATTTCGATGTTATGTGGTTTAGGAGAAGAAGAGCGTACACGATTTAGACAGAAAAAAAAAAGGAAAAAACCTCATCAAAAAAAGAACGATGCAAAAGTGGGTTGGTAGGGATAAAAGGGTATCTTAAGACATATAACCATGTGAAATATTTTTTGCCGTACTTAAAGCCGTTTTTGCATGAGACCGCGTTTTACGCCAACTTTCGGGATGGTTTTCGGATGCTAAAACCAAAGTCACATGATTTATTGCCTCGAAATTTGGTACAAACAAACAACTTATTAATCTCTAATTGCTGTCAAAATTTCACGTAGCTAGACCAACCGTTCTTGAGTTATAAGCAAATTTCTGAAACTTTGCTCTTGTTCGTTTGAAAATCGCCGAGTAAAAACGAAGGAACACGCGCCGCGAGCGTCGGTCGTTCCAATACTGTAATGTACAGTTTGTACTCAGTACAAGTGTAGAGTATGTTCAACGCGTAGCCGCTATCAGTAGCGTAGCCAGATGGCATGCCGACCAAAATGCAGCATGAGAAAAACACTACGTTTTTAGCACTTTTGAGACCATTAAATGCACTACAGTGGACTAAATAGCGATTTAAAACATCTTTTGAAACATATGTTTAGGAGGGGGGGGCTAATTTGTTGAAAATAAAACTAACAAATAAATAAAAACTTTGAAAAATGGTCAAAAATACGCAATCAAAGTTGATCGCAAGTGTAAAAATGCTAAACATAGGTGCCATCAACAAATATACTACAAACTAAGGAATAGAGGGGGCGCGGCTATTCGGTATTAGTTAATTACCAATTTCTCTCAAATTTCTTTTCATTAGCCCCCCCAATTATTTTTCTCTATAAACTGGATACGAAATAGATTACTCCGTGTGAGTTTTATTGAACTATTCAATTTTATAATTTACCAGCATCTAAATAAGAGAACTAAAATTTTACCATTAGCCACCTCTCACATAGCACATTTATGCAATCAGTTTAATCATGTTTGCACTGCCAATTTCTAAGCCAGGTTTTAAAAGCATTATTTTTTTATCAAAATAGCCCCAAAATTAAGTTATTTTTGCAAAAAAATGCAAAATTTTCGAGCGCTGGGGGCAAAGCCCCCAGACCCCCGTGCCTCCGGCGGCTGGGGGCTTTGCCCCCAACCCCAAAACAGCCCCCCCATTGCGAATTTCTGGCTACGCGCCTCGCCGCTATAATTGCTAAACAGGTGGCAACTTTAACACGATGGTCAAAAGATAACAAATCAAGGTCAATCATCTTCTAGAAATTGTAATGGGAGACAAAATAAATACGGAAAATGAAAAAGATGATAGTGCTCTTTTGCTTCAAAATTACACGTAACTCTAATTCTAACATACTTCGGTGGTTTGAGGTATTTGCGAAGAGCGAAGCTGGTTTGAGCCACTAGAGTTGCGCTGCCTTTGTTGTCTCTTGCGACGTTGGAACTGACGAACAAAATCTGGACCTTTCCGTTGTAACAGAAATTCGCATCTACAAAAACGCAAAGCTCAGAAGTTACAAGCTTCGAATACGTAAACGTAACTGCTGAAAACTCTTAGTTGGTAAAGTCTAAAACACCAACAAAATGCCGTCAGAATCGACACGCTTAAGTGATTTTCCAATTTTAATTTTGTGTGTATGTTCGAAAGTTTTCGGAAAGCGCAACAAGGACATTTTTTGGTAAACAATATCCAACAATGAAGGAGTTTTGTGAATTTAAGTCAAGCAATTATCAAGAAATCATTCAAGCGTGTCGATTCTGACTGCTTTATTGATGGTATTCTAGACTTTTTCCTCTTAGTTTCTGCACCAATCAAACCGGACACAGTGTTGCCAAACCCTAGCCTCTTCTATGGCATCGTGGTTACCTAACTTAGTTAAGCCCTGCGATTGATTTGGGGTAGAATCGTAAAGTCGCTCATTCAGCGGGTGGTAAAAGGCGACCAATGGTTGGTTACCCGTCAGCGGTGGCCGCCTGTGCGGTGGCGGGGTGCCCACTATTTGAGTGGTGGGAAATGCCCTTCTTTCCCAGGTTCTCCAGACCAGCTGAAATTTTGTGGTGTAGCATTTTTGCTGCACCGTGTTATTATTTACGGAGTCGGGCAATTACTCCATCCAACCAACAAACATACAGTGAAGATGTCATTGCACGAAGATGCACAGTTTCTTGGAATTAACAAACATAAGGAGCGTTCACACTGGAAGCGAAGCAACCAAAATTTGACGTTCTCGACGATTTGCGAAAAGATTGCAAGCGGTTGCAAACTTCGTGAGCGGTTACTTAACTTCACTTAGACCAATTGTTTTTGAATAATTGGCCTATTTTGAACAACTGACGTAAGCGACCACTCGCGAAGGTTGCCAACCTTCGCTTCGCATCTACTGTAGTGTAAACGTACCTTTAAAGTACCTTATTTCATTAAACCGTATTTCTATAGATTGAAATTAAGCTAACCC
Organism: Trididemnum nubilum; assembly: GCA_963965965.1. Lineage (NCBI taxonomy): Eukaryota > Metazoa > Chordata > Ascidiacea > Aplousobranchia > Didemnidae > Trididemnum > Trididemnum nubilum. The sequence continues at coordinate 19,508,925 of OZ014486.1, forward strand.
ACATAAGCCACTCACTTTTGAGAATGTTTTGCATGTTCATTCCAAGGTATATCATTGTATTCCCAATTTTTAACGCCATACCCACAGTAGAAACAGATACAATAATCTTCTTTGCCGGAATAATAAAATCCGGCGAAGCATAATTGCTCCGGAGTGGCACGGATGCGCTTGTACGGCCAAGGACCATCGAAAGTTCTCAGTCTTTCAGAAAACTCTGTCATGAGAAGGTTCCTCGCAGAAAGAGAGGGAAATGGTTTCTGGAATTCTCTCTAGATGCAATAACGATCTAAGTTGTTACAAAACTCTAAGAATTAATTCGCGAAAGAGCGCTTCAACAATTCAAATCAGAGTGCTCTTGCTTCACCCAGACAAAGTTGAAAATTCGTTTATTATCAAACCAAAAAAGCTATGCTTCGAAATACATGTTTTCTTTGCAGACAATTTTCGCTCAAGTTTTTAACAAAAAGATACTAACAATATCATTTGACAATCTCAAATAAGAGGCAATGCACCAAACTCAAAAACACCGTAGTAGGATTTAATGCTCAATTGAAAATTTAGAAACAGTTTATTTTGATCTGTTTAAAGCAGTTAAAGGTAAAACCGTGGATTCATTAAAAAGTCACTGGCAAAGCGGAACGTATTTAAACACGACCTTATAGCTTCGGGTGATCAGAAGACAATTATGGAAAAACTTACATTACGATCGATTTGTACTTTTAATAAGCTTTGAAAAGAAAAAAAATGGGGTTTCAGTGTCGAAAAATTTATTAATGTTGGGCCAATAATCATTTAAAGTAGGTTTGAAGCTTTGGCATTAGTGACCCAAGCTTCCATCCACTATCGTGCTAAATGTGATATAGGGTAGCTTGATCTATAATATTGCGTTTACGCTTTTCGGCGCCGCCTATTTCTGCTCAAGCAAAACTTGCAAAACTTTCGCAAAATTGCTTAATAAGAAATTTAAACAATTTTACAACAACTATGGAAAATAAAACATTGAAAACATTGAAAAATAAAACGTTGTTTCAGGCAGTGTTTTAATTTTAATTCTATCTACACTGAAGATTATCGAGTTATGCCTTAGTAAACCATCCTAAGCATAAAACATTAAACATGATTAAACAATAGCAGCAATTTAGAATCACTAAAATTTAATTCAATGATTGTCAACCTAAAACTATAGGCTTTTGTGTTTCGACCATTAACTTAGGCCATCTTCACGGCTAGCATTTAGAAGCATAAGTTATTCGTCTATACAATTTATCATTGTAATATACAGTGCGAATGAGCTATCGCGACGCGTTTCGACCTTGCTCAAGGGTCTCATCAGGCGAAAAAATTCTAAATTGCTGCTAAATTTTGGTTTCCAATGATTCTAAATTCTAAATTGCTGCTTTTAATGATTCTAAATTGCTGCAAAGTTTGGTTTCCAAACTTTAATTGCAGTTTTATATCATTGCATGTTTAAATATGTGTTATTCTTTTCGCCTGATGAGACCCTTGAGCAAGGTTGAAACGCGTCGCGATAGCTCATTCGCACTGTATATTACAATGATAAATTGTATAGGTGAATAACTTATGCTTCTAAATGCTAGCCGTGAAGATGGCCTAAGTTAATGGTCGAAACACGAAAGCCTATAGTTTTAGGTTGACAATCATTAAATTAAATTGTAGTGATTCTAAATTGCTGCTATTGTTTAGTTAAGTGTTTATTCACTAAGCAATGTGTCGCACATGCATTTAGCTCGTGCTCTGCCTGTGAATTTTTTATGAACATGTCATAAGTAGTTTGACGTCATGAAGAATTTTTATAGACAAAGCAGATGTCTTTACCGATGCAATTTTAATTTCCAAATTTGGTAATTGCATGTTCTATTATATCATTGCATGTTTAAAATTTTAATGATTCTAAATTGTTGCTAAATTTTGGCTTCCAAACTTTTAATTGCAGTTTTATATCATTGCATGTTTAAATATGTGTTATTCTTTTCGCCTGATGAGACCCTTGAGCAAGGTTGAAACGCGTCGCGATAGCTCATTCGCACTGTATATTACAATGATAAATTGTATAGGTGAATAACTTATGCTTCTAAATGCTAGCCGTGAAGATGGCCTAAGTTAATGGTCGAAACACGAAAGCCTATAGTTTTAGGTTGACAATCATTAAATTAAATTGTAGTGATTCTAAATTGCTGCTATTGTTTAGTTAAGTGTTTATTCACTAAGCAATGTGTCGCACATGCATTTAGCTCGTGCTCTGCCTGTGAATTTTTTATGAACATGTCATAAGTAGTTTGACGTCATGAAGAATTTTTATAGACAAAGCAGATGTCTTTACCGATGCAATTTTAATTTCCAAATTTGGTAATTGCATGTTCTATTATATCATTGCATGTTTAAAATTTTAATGATTCTAAATTGTTGCTAAATTTTGGCTTCCAAACTTTTAATTGCAGTTTTTTATCATTGCATGTTTAAATAAGTGTTATTCTTTTCGCCTGCTGAGGCCCTTGAGCAAGGTTGAAACGCGTCGCGATAGCTCATTCGCATTGTATATTACAATGATAAATTGTATAGGTGAATAACTTATGCTTCTAAATGCTAGCCGTGAAGATGGCCTAAATTAATGGTCGAAACACGAAAACCTATTGTTTTAAGGTGACAATCATTGAATTAAATTTTAATGATATTGAAGGTGATGTTTACACTTTTTTTTAGATAGTTTTTAGGTTATGGTTTTCGATTAATTTTTTGAAAATTTCTTTTCGGTATTATTTCTTTTTCAAAAGCGAATCTAAATGCTCCAACGAAATGGAAGTCTAAAACGCGGATATTTGTGACATGGAAATGAACTATACATATTTATCACGACTTTCATTTTATACTCCAATGCACCTTCACCGTGCCAACTTCGAACCAGTAATGCTACAGCCAAAAACACGGTTTTCAATGCAGAGAATATTTTGCTGTAGTAACAAACTACCGCTTGCCTAAATGCAAGAATATAAGAAATCTTTGACGCCGACAACAAAACAATATACCTTTGTTACGTACGTTAAAGACGGTGAATCATCCAGCTAATTTCGGTGGCCTACAATAGCCAAAAATGAAAGATAATTTTCGAACTTTTTTGGTCTTATTTTAGGGCTACGGTTGCTGAGATATTCAACAACTGCAAAAAGATATCACCCCGAAAAAGTTTTTGGAAGCCTTGAAATTTCCTTCCGGGCAGCGCGCCAAACCTCACTCAAAACTCTAATAGCGGTGTAGATTAAAAAATACCAAGTTGGAAAGATTATAAGCGCAAAATGGGTGGGGTCTTCACTTGTAGGAGGAGTAGTAACATTCGTGCAAGATTATGTATGTATAGGCTAATAAACATGAAATACTGTTTGCCGGCAATAGGCACAATAAGCAGTAACCTACTGTGAGTAATTGTAACAGGTAATTAGTCATGGTACTGGTAAAAAACTGCTTTAGTGCTTATACTCAAGGCAATTGAAAGTCGACTTCACAATTTTTGCATTTACAATATATCGGTACCGGGTATCGACCAAAGCAATTTCAATTATCGGCATCGACCAAAAAAATCTTATCAGTTGAGCTCTACTTTTTATAACTAGCAACCTAATGCAATAATTCGGACCCAAATAGACCAACAAAATTTTACCAAAACATTTAGTTAAAACAATAAGCAGCCTACTCAAAAGGCAGAGGCTGCTGTTAAATTACTATCAATACTGGTATACAAGCCTCTTTAAGGCATATCAATATCATCAGTCACTAGGAGTAGGACTATCCTATTCTATCTATAACGTAGGTTTTTCTCCGTTTTATAATGTCTCAGGTCTAAGCCAGAACACGAACCTACCAGTACCAATGTAGGTTAACAAGTAATAATACTTCAGACTTAGAAGAACTATAGGTTTAACAAATAAATACATTTATCTTGCACGAGTATCACTAAGCTGAGTCTTTACTTGAACCAAGCTAATCCTCAGACAGGTGAATACTCCACCCAATTTGCGCTTCTCATAATCTTTCCAACTTGGTATTTTTCAACGTGAATCGCTAATAGATTTTGGAACGAGATTTTGCGCACTGCCTAAAAGGAAAATTTAGGGTTTCCAAAAACTTTTACGGAGGGATATCTTTTTGCATTTGTTAAATACATCTGCAACCGCAGCCCCAAAATGAGAACAAAAAATTTCAAAAACTATTATTCATTTTTGGCTATTGTAAATCACCGGAATTGGCTGGATGATTCACCGCCTTGAGGTTATAACATGAGTTCCAACCTCTCAAAACTTTAAACATTTTATACCGTACGCGATGAAGAAAGTTAATCGAAGATCGTGATGTACGGCCGCGAATTTTGAGCTATCACTAGCTCAGCAACTGTAACTGAAGAAAGAGCATATTACAACGATCGATGAGTTTTTGCAAACATACTTGTTCTTCTTCGGTGATATTGATAACAGATTCACGAATCGAAAGCCTCTCAGCGGATGATATTGGGACATTCTTACTTTCCACGCCTCGCACCATTCTGTAAATCAAAAATATATATCAAAATAGAATCTTATAGGTTCAAAAAAACAAAGCATTTACTGCGTAAGTTTTGAAGTTAAAAGTTTTAAATTTTAAGTAAACAGTAAATTTTGTTCTCCAGCACTTGGCTGGGTTTAGGAGCGTAACAGGATATTACTAAGAGATGGATTGATCCAAAACATTACTGTCCACCACCAATCAACTTTTAAACGATACAATGCCAAATGAGTCGGCTCTTGCAAAAAAGGAAGTGCAAGATTTAATAACAGAACTTACTATTTGTTCAAAAACTTGGACCTGCAAGTTATCATGACAGTGTACAAACTGTACATTCTCGTGTGATGCATTTTAGTAGTGCGTTTACCAAATTTAGAAAAATCCAAATGATCAATAATGATCGCTGTTAAATGCAATTAAAAAGTTGTCTTTAATTGAAGCAAACAAATTGAACAAATAAAGGCATTTTAGGCAACTTTTTGCAGTGAAGAAATTAGCAGTCATTGAACACCGACAGAAGTCAAGCGGCGAAATGTGGCCAAACATACAATACAAACAAATACAAACTGTACATTCTCGCGTGATGCATTTTAGTAGTGCGTTTACCAAATTTAGAAAAATCCAAATGATCAATAATGATCGCTGTTAAATGCAATTAAAAAGTTGTCTTTAATTGAAGCAAACAAATTGAACAAATAAAGGCATTTTAAGCAACTTTTTGCAGTGAAGAAATTAGCAGTCATTGAACACCGACAGAAGTCAAGCGGCGAAATGTGGCCAAACATACAATACAAACAAATACAAACTGTACATTCTCGCGTGATGCATTTTAGTAGTGCGTTTACCAAATTTAGAAAAATCCAAATGATCAATAATGATCGCTGTTAAATGCAATTAAAAAGTTGTCTTTAATTGAAGCAAACAAATTGAACAAATAAAGGCATTTTAGGCAACTTTTTGCAGTGAAGAAATTAGCAGTCATTGAACACCGAAAGAAGTCAAGCGGCGAAATGTGGCCAAACATACAATGCGCTGGCAACATCCAATTTAGCAAAAGTGAACGATGATTGATTTCTCTACCAACCTGCATTCTGGGGATCCACCTTCGTGAACGGCTCCAATGACGTCATTCAACGCCCAATTACGAGTGACCCATCCACAAGAGAAACACTGAACTCGTCCTTCATCCCCGAGAAAAAAGAATCCGCTTTGGGCTAGCTCAACAGGATCTATTCCGCAAAGTTCAAGATACCGAGGCCAGGAATCGAAGCTTCGACTGAAGAACAATCGATATTTGTTACGGATTTGAGCGAATCCGGAGAAGCATAGTGACTACAAAGCTAAAATTTGTTGTTTTGTTTGTTTATTAGTTTCTAAATTTTTGGTGAATGACCAATGACCATAGATCTGCATGAAATGACCAAAGTTTGCGTTTTAGAGCCAAAATCACACCTGTAGCAATGACGAAAACGACGGAATTTTTTTCTGTATTTAAACATTTAACCGAAAAGTCTAAACAAAAAAACTAACTACAATTTGTATAAAATCGAATATTGTTTGCAACGAAACAAGTTGAATATCGAATATTGTTTGCAACGAAACAAACTGATCGCAGCAAACTGACCGCCAACCAACCGATTGATAGCAGTAGGATTAGGGTTTGCTGTTGTCAGTTTTTGGATCGCGGGCAGTTCGTTATCCGGTAGCAAGTAGCAACCGGTGTTAATCAAGAACAGTATACGTTTCTTGAAAGTAATTTCTACTACTAAAAGCCCGCGCAAACACCTTCCGCCCAACAACGGTTTGTTGATCTGAGCCTGTACGGTGGTGTGATCCGGATGATTACGAAGGTTTTGATTTGGCTTGCGTTTGTGAGCTTCTTGGACGCGTCCCAATATGGTCGACTAGCTCGGTTAAACAACCTAAGGAATGTAGTCTGAATTGCCTTATTATTAATCTATGTATTTGAAGCTCAGTTTTGTTAGGGGATTTGTTGGATGACGCGTCCGTGGAATGTAGAGGACACGTGGCTGCTACAAGTTTTTTGTTTACAAAACTAATAAAAATATCTTTAAAATTCATTTGAATAAACACATGAAGCTGATTTGTGAAATCCCTTAATAAAATACCCGACCAGTACTAGTACGATTCAGTATTATCATTTTTGACATTTTTCATGAACTCATGTTACCACAACTTTATATTGCCTCAGTCAAAAGGTCATCGTAGCATAGTGATAAAAGAATGTTTTGAAAATAGGGCGCCTAAACCCTCCAAAGACAATCTGAACGTGATAAGTACCTCAATTCAAATTAGGCTGGTTTAAACGTTATGTGGAATGACAAAATGATGTCTATAGTTTATTTTCCATGAGAAACTTTCAAATTTTTGAACATAAGTATCTAATCAGAAATCTCGGGCGAATCGCCCTAGCTGGGTCAAAATGAAGACTTTCACAGCGTCCCAGCTTGACGTTTAGCATGAAGCATTGGATGCTGAGTGAGGGCCCTGCATTGTGACCTACTGTGAAATTGTGAACATCGCACAAATTGTGAAAATAAATGTCAAAGGTTAACTATAAAATCAAACATTCAATGGGATTTTGAAATTAAATTACAAATCAATTTTAGTTCATTAAGACAGATCACAATTTTTTCAAGTTATCTTTCCAAAATTGTCGTTTTGAATTGACTCCGCTAATCAAGTTCTGCAATTAGTCAGTATAAGTTTTCGATGTCGTTTTGCTCTGAGGATAGGTTTTTATAACGTATTTCTAAACTCTGCCGTGGTACCAAAGTCTGTCGGACGGTTTTAGCTGAGAAAGATATGAAACTTAATTTTAGTTTTTGAAGTATTTTTCATTTTAAACGTTTTGAAGTAACTCAGTTAGTTTATCATCAGTAAAGTAACTTTACTGGTAATGATTTAAGATGGTTCGAAATGTTTACGTATAAAAAATTACTTTTTAAAGCTGTTCTATTTTTAACAAAAAATTAGCAAATTTGCCTTTTGTTGAATCAAATCATTCCATTGAACCAATGCACTTCGCATCACATGATTATTATCGTAAATCATATTGCAACTGTGACTCATGAGTAACCGAAACTTCCTCTCCTTCTATTCAAGAGAGTTCAAGCGAAGACATTTTTGATACTGCAGAATTTTTAAAGGTTTTTGTTATTATTTAGATTAAACGTGACATTTATTTGCGAAATAATAAAATTTATCATGTGATTTCACTTGCTATAAAGCTAAGACATCAAATACGGGGGTTATACGTAATACTCTAATTTCCTGCTAGTATTTATAGAGATAAATCAAAAACATCAAAAACAACACCACGACTACTCCAGTTCGCAAAAGCTTTGTCTCTCAAAAAATATTTGAACACCGATAAATTTTCCCTGACAGCAAATTAAGCTCCACGGGAAGTCATTTTTAACATCGCACAGTATGCAACTGATCAGTCCAACAAGGTCCAAATAAGGAACTTAAAATAATCGTTTTATGCAATACGCATGCCTTATTTCCTTCCTGTCTTGACAGCCAGTCATTGGTTCCACGAAAATAAAGTAACAAAAGCTGTAGAAGAGTACAACATTTACTTTGCTATAGTATAATGATTAACAATCCCGATCTAATGAATAATAACATAATAATGGCGAGACTCGATTTAGCTCGAGTATAACAAGTGATTAAAAAAAACCTTCTATTTATTGCACACTGATTACATGAATCACAAAACTGCATCGACTATTTGTTTCACAATTTCGTCGTAGTTAAAGTTGCAAAATGATAAGGTATAATTAGTCCACTGAAAAAAATTTAATTTAAAGAAAGAAAAGCAATATCTATACATGCAATTCCGGTTCACGTTAAAGGCTCAGGCCTTAGTTAAAGTCTGAGTTATGACTTTAATACCCAACCAGTGCTTCTATGTTTCAATCGTAATGATTTTCGAGATTTTTCAAGAACTCGCGCAACTATGATTGTGCTGCACTAGTCCAAAGGCCGTCGTAGCATAGTAAATCAGTGATACAAGAATGCTTTGAAAATAGGGCGCTAAACCCAAACATTCTAAACGAGAGAATTATGTCAAATAGTCTTGAGCTAGTAAATCTGAGATGGGTTGGCAAAATTATGTAGTTTAGCTTTCCACGAAAACTTTCAAACCTTTGATCAGAAGTGCTAATTTCAAATCTCTGGCTAGTCCAAGTCGGGTCAAAACAAAGACATTCACAGCGTCCCAGCTTGACACTTAGAATTAAACAAGAAACTGAGGAGTCTGCCCTGCGTGTGGATAGTGAGATGGTGCCAGCTGGACTAGGAGACCATCATGGTCACTTCGCAGTCTGCTGACAATAACAGCAGATAAAATCACCTCTTCAAAATTTATCGATTCCTCGAGGTTCTCGTTAAGATTTTAAAACAGTGAACAACTGAAATTTATAGTGAATCGTCGTAAATCAAATAGTACAGATAACAAAATCATTTTCAATTTTTTTGCTTTCCAACTTAATTTCAAATTTCCAAATCGTCTTTTCAAATTAACTCCGTCAATAAAGTTTTAAAATTGGTCAGAATAAGAGCTCAATGTCGTTTTGTCGCTGTGGAAAGACTTTTAATGTTGTTGTTTCAAACTATTTAAGTGTTACCCAAGTCTGTCAGATGGTTTCAAAGCTAAAAAGGATATGAAAGCTAGTTTTACAAGTGAAAAACAAAACAGCCTTAAACTTAGTTTTCATTTTAAGCTTTTGGTTTAATATAGTTCAAAATAAGATTACTTTGCTGCTTGCTGATGAATTAGTTAGTTCAAAACGTTTACACTATGTTACACAGAGGAGGGGTTCGTGATAAAACCTCTTCAAAAAGAAGCTTTTTACTTTGAATTAACTTGAATTTGTTAAGGCAAGGAAAAGTTTTCCGGTTTTGAAAGTTGCTGAAGTCACTTTCCAAAATTTGATCTTTTGACTAATATTAACTTAAAATGACGTCATCAGACGCTTTTGTGACGTAACTTGTTTGACTTAGGCATTTTATGATTCAGTGTTATGAAAGCAAACTTGTGTACAAAATCTGAACCGCCTATTTTCTTGAAAATATACAACTTAAAATTAGTTTTTCTAAAAAAATTTTGAACACCAACCCGCATATGGGCATTTTTGGCGTCCCCCCTCTTTTCTTGCAAAATGCGTTGATCAAATAACCCATGCAAAAAGTAAAAATAGAAATTGATTTAAGGGCTGTTTGTTTGATTGTTTTTAACTAAAATTAGCAAATCTACCGTTTTTTATTGTTGTTGTTGTATTGCATATTTATTTTCCTTTCGTTGTTGCATTGCAGTGCACTAAATAGAAAAGCTGTTTGATGAATCAATTCATTTCATTGAACCAATGCACTTCGAATCTCATGATTATTGTCTTAATTCATAATCAACTGTGACTCACTAATTACCGACACTTCCGATCTTAATACTTAAAAAGTTCAAGCTAAGACATTTTGTTGATATTCGCAGAATTTTCACAGAAAATTGTTATTATTTAGATTAAACTTGACATTTATTTAAAAAATAATGATATTTATCATGTAATTTCACGTGCCTTTACTTAAGTTAAGACATCAATTACGGGGAGTTAAAAACTTTATAGTTTAATTTCCTGCTCTTATTTATGGAGACAAATGAAAAACAACACCACGACTACTACTAGTTTGCAAAAGCTTTGTCTGTCAAAAATATTTGAATACCAATATATTTTCTTTGATAGCAAATTAAGCATCTATAATTGGTCAAGCGGTAACGCGTTCGTCTCCAGAGCGGGAGGTGTGAAGTTTAAATCTCGGACCGGTCAAATCGGACACAGTGTTGCCAACGGCTGGCTACCGCTGCGACATTTCTTCGAAGGAAGCTATGTTTCCCGATGGCGCAATGGCATACAGGTGAGCCCCGTCAACTCGTTACCACGCTTCGGCGTATTACAGCGAGTATAATTAAACATTAAACAAGTTTCCTGAATGTCTAAGTTTTGAATTTTCTTTTGAAACACCGAAATAAATTTTCTATTTTTCTAGAAGCACCTTCAAGCTAAGAAACATTATTCAAAACCTAAATGTCAATAAATCGCCGTGTTTCGATGATGTTTTTTCGTTTTTTTCTACAATAAATTGCTTGTGATATATCGCCATATCTATCCATTTTGTTTTGGTGCTATTTGGTGTTAGCCGTTTTTCCTAGTTGGTTTAAGATTGCTAGAGTTATACCAAGTTAAAAGGCGGACTTAAAATCTGAGTTGACCAATTACAGACCAATTTCCTTGCTTTCGAACTTTTCAAAAATTCTTGGAAAAAATAATAGCCATCAGGATACTTGCTTTTTTTGGATAAACACATTACATTCTATAACCTTCAATTTGGTTTTGGAAAAAAGCACTCGACTATCCATGGCGAAGCAGATATCATTACGCAATGCTACGAAAAACTTGAAAATAAATTACATTGCTGTCTTATCCTACTGCGCGTAAACAAAGCTTTCGACAGTAATGATCTATCAAATTCTTATTGAAAAATTAAACCACTTTGGATTTAAAGAAGTGGCAAATTTGCTGATTAAAAGTTATTTATCCAACCGGTTTTAATATGTGGAACTTGACAATGTCAAATCGTCCAGAATTAAAATAAAATACGGCTTCCCCCTGGATTCGATATTAGGTCCGCTCCTTTTTATCTTATACATCAATGATCTCCCTAATTCTTTAATAAATTATCCAAATTTATTTGCTGATGACAGTATCCTGATTAGCGATCACAGCCTTGTAAATTTGGAAACTTAAAACGATGAACTAAAAAGCGTTTCTGAATGGATAATCGCCAACACAAGCTCTACTATTAGCCCGATCTAAGCAAAAGCTCTAACGTTTTATGTTGTCCCTTAACAATATTTCCAATAAAATACGACAGAGTGTAAAATATCAAAGCATTTATTTTGATTCAACGCTAAATTTTAACCAGTCATACTCAAATGACTGAGCGACGAGTATCTACAACCACTGGCATACTGTGCAGATCAAAATCTATGACTCCTGTTACAATTTTACTTTCTGTTAACTACCCTATAGTTTTTCCACATTTAATGTACGGTACGGAATTTCGGACTGGGGATGCCGTCTAAAAATAATTTGCATAGGCTCCAGATGCTCCACAACAAATGTCACGGAATAAAATAAAAGGTTGGTAGATAAAACAAAAATTTGAACCTTTATCCATAGAATTTGAAATATTTGATATTATTCAACTACTAAATTTTGAAATTGCTAAATTAATGATTTTGTTTTAAAAAAACAAGTTACCGCAATCATTTAACAATTATTTTTATTATATCAAAGATATCATCTCTCGCCAGTCCAGAAAAGCGGATAAAGACGATTTTTAGCTACATTTTTGCAAAACAAACTGTGCTCAAAAATCAATCAAAGTCTTGAGAGTTAAGAATCGGAATGATATACCTTTAAATATCAGAACTTTACCATTTAAAAAATCTAAACAAAAATATAAATTGTATTTGACTCAACGAAGTATAACTACACAAAAATGATTGAAGTATAACTACACAAAAATGATTATAACGTTGCTTAAAAAAAATTGTAAATTTCTTAAACATTCAATTTGTCGATCTGACCAAATAATCGATTTCTCAACGGCAAAGACTAATAGCTACACTGTCACGTGACCGTAGACTTGAAGACCAAAAGATCACTTCCGGTTTCCTGGTTGATAAACAAGTATAAGTATTGTCGTGTTGTGTTTTTTATCCTGTACCTTTTCGACGAAATAAACCTCTGACTAACTGACTATAATAAAAGATTTGATTTGACACTACAAAAGTCCAAATAAGAGAACTAAAATATTCTTTCTTGGAGTATGAATGCCTACAATATTTTTTTCTTGTCTTGACAACCAGTCCTTTGTTCCACCAAAACGAAGCATCGAAAGTGAAGTATTTAATTAACTATTAATTGACAATCCCTACGTAGCAGAGTTGTAAGTCGGGCCAGGCTTTTCGGGTCGGGTTCGGGCCTAAAGCTGACAAAAATTTCGGGTTTAATTCGGGCTTGAGACGTACTTTTTATCTTAAATGCACAAAAACATAATCTAAATAACTTGGCAACATTGCTAAGTTTTTCAGATCTAACTTAATTTTCGGGTTTTTTCGGGCATGATTTGGACTTCAAATTAATTTTCGGGTTCGGGCCGAGTTCGGGCTCATATTTTCGAGTTCGGGCCGCGTTCGGGCCTGAACTAGTCGGCCTATTTACAACTCTGCGACGTAGAGCACAATAGCATAATAATGGCGAGACTCGATTTAACGCATGGATAACGAGTGATTTAAAACCTTTATTGCAGACTCATTATGCATCACAAATATGCATCGACTAATTCTTTTCAGAAGTTCCTCGTACATAAAGTTGCAAAGCGAAAAGAAATAATTAGTCCTCCGAAAAAATTTTAATTTTAAGAAAGAAAAACAATATCTATCCGTGCAATTTTATTCAAATCAACGGCTTCGGCCTTAAGGTCTGAGTTAAGACTGTAATAATGATTACAAAAAAGGTAGAATTAGAATTAAAACTGTGGTTAGAATTTAAAGAAATTCGATCAAATTTTTCGATGAAATTAAATGAAGCTCTCCAATTTCCATACATAAACGTCATGAAATTTATTTTTAAATTTAAAGCACAATTAAAACAAGATGGCTACAAAATTTTAAAACCCAGAGACTCATTTGTCATGGTGTGGTGTAATTGGCACAGCAAGTAACGGTCAAACTTCCCATTTCAACTTCGCCGGGACAAAACATTGAAATTATTTTGTAACCATATTTCATGCGCTTTTATCAGACCAAAGTCATATTGATCGAGTGATCTTGTCATCAAGGGCCACAAACACAAGAACGAAATTTTTTCCGATTATTGCGAAATAATTTTAGTGGCGTATGTATTCAAAAATATTTTTGCTTTTTCCAGCATGCCAAAAACATTTTTCATACATGCGCAGAGCTGGAAAACGCTGTTTTGAGCGTTCAGCTCTCTTCAGCAGCCCTCAGCATATCTAAATCGCAAGAATTCCCCTGCCACTCTCGACCAAACTGGGTAAATCCTAATGGCTTGCCAAGTTTGGCCGAGAGGTGTCTGTGAAGTGGAAAGCACTCTTGATTTAGATGTGCTGAAAGCTGCTGATGAGAGCTAAAAGCTTGAAACAGCGTTTTCCAGCTCTATGCGTGATTGACTTGAGCTGCTTGCATCATCAAGGTAGGTGGTTGAAATCGCCATCCAATTCACAATGGAAGTCGTTATGACTTCCCATGAGTTGATCACGATGGACGTCAAGCTTTTTAAACATTTTTAAAATTCAGCAAACTTTTTATTTGCACAGAGTAAATGATTTCTAAAATACTAGCCGTAGAGAAAAGTTTTGAGCATGTAGAGAAATTCGTTCAACTAATCATCTATTGATAAATTGACAAGGAATGCAAATCATGCATTCAATCGAGACGCTGTTGTATCGTCAAAAATACGTAAATAAATGGATTCTGATGAACCAATTAGTGACCGATCCAAAAGACTGAAGGTGCCTTTATACTGGATGCAAAGCAGCCAAAAATTGACGTCATCGGCAACTTGCAAAAGGTTGAAACCGGCCGCAAACTTCCAGAGCGGTTGCTTAACTTCACTTAGATAAAATTGTGGGTGAGTTGTTGGCCTATTTTGAGCAAGTGACGTATAAGCGACCACACCATTCGCGAAGGTTGTCAACCTTTGTTTCGCATTCAGTGTGAACGCACTTTAGGATGACAAATTTTGAGCTTGCTCGACAAGAAATAGCAAAAGTAATACGTAGTACTAGTCTATGCTTTGTCCGGTGTTCTTCATAAGAACAAATATTTTATCAACCAATAAATATTGAACAGATTGCTCGAAAAAGCAGGACTTTCATCTTGGGTACCGGTAGATGCAACGCTTTTCCGTCTACCGACTGGTGCAAAGTACTACTCTAAAGCGCCGATGGTCTTTTCCACACCACTCAAAATACATAGACACCCAATCACCGTAAAGGTGGAGACTGCTGGCGGTACCCATTGGTCGCCTTATACAGACGATTTGCTGAGTGGGTGGATTCCAGAGATCTATCATGGAAAATCATTGTCTTGTCTAGATCTGTAACCAATTCGGTAGAATGGGTAGATTAAGCATTATTTCCCAACATATCACATGACCTGGTTGCTTGCAAATTTTTAAAAATAGTTGCAATAGCTACTTTCTCCGTCACGAGCCTAGTGGTTCTTAGCCAAATTAAAACAATTTGGAACACGGCTACTAGCAAGAAGTCATAGCATTAGCATAGTAGGGTATCAGCCGTAAAATTGGCGAGCACCACTAACTTCCGAGAGATAGGGAAGGGAAGAATAAAGAGGTTTAAAGGTTGCAAGCATCACCCTTGATTTCACGTCGTACTCACGCATACACAGTAATTTTAAAGGCGACTCTTTATCTCAATCAGTCAGTCAGTGTCAGTTTGTTCATGCGCTAGTACAAGCTAATAAGGAAAATTCTCAATTGGAATACAGGAAACAATCACAGTACGGTATATAGGGAGACCACGAAAGAGCGAGACCTTCACCGAGTCATGGCCACACTACTTCACACAATTTTTAAAGTATATCTCGACTTAGACTTCGGAATGCTTGGATAATAAATTTCAAACGTTCAAAGTTGTGTTTGGAATTATGAAATCGATGTAAAGCCTTACTTCAACTTGTCCAATCAACTGATCTGAAGTCGACTGTAAAGCCCTTCTTCCACTTGTAATTCACTTTTTACTCGAGCTGATGATAGCTCAAGTGGTTTTTAAATCTTAACTTGTGTCACTGTATATCTCAAAAATGGAAAAATAAGCACACAGAAGTGCGATTTCTTGAAGGGAAGGTGGAGAAAGTTCACCAAGAACAATATAATAAGAAATCATAGATCTTAGACGGTAATCATAGTTTTTGATTGTGCCTTCACGACTCTGATACCGTTTGTAGAAAAATATGAAATCAATTTCCAATTTAATTAAACTTGCGTCCTTTTTCTGAGTCAGTTCAACAACCATTATTCCCAAAAATGGCCATTGCCGCATTTGACCGCTGATTACCGTGATTAGCGTCGTATTAACCAAGGAAACTCTTCGGCATTCTTGTTTGTTCTCGGTTCAATTGACAGCTGGTGATAAGACTGCGTAGGATGAAATATCAAACGAAGAAAGTTCCACAAGAAAAATAAACGGAGAACGCTCTTTAGAGAACCCAATAACAAAAGTTCAGTAACTATGAAACTGGGGTGTTTTCTTTCAACGATTAAGCATCTGCAGTATTTCCACTACTTTTATGGTCTTGTGGTAGGTATTTATTAACGGTTTAACTAATTGAATGCAGTTCATACTCATTTGAATAACTGCCGTTTACAGTACATGAGGCTAGTTTGTAAAATATTGACATTGTTTAGTTTCTAGTAAAATACTTAACCTGCCAACCAGTACTGTTTCGTTGAATTGTTAGGATTCTTTTCGTTTTTTAAGCGTTTGCGTGTTTACGTATCGCGTGAGTCCAAAGGTCTCCGTAGTGATAATGATAATACAACAATGCCTAGAGAAAACACAATGGGTCACTAGAAAACATTCTAAATATGTTATTACTTTGAAAATTGGATGCCATAAACTTTACAGCAAATATGGTGAAATTACCACAGTATGCCAACATTAAAAACAATAAAAATCCTAATTTGCCGTGATATCCGCTCTAATTCTTCGTTATTGAGCACTTTCTGAAACCCTAACATCAATCACAGAGTACAGGGTTTTCATTAAGTCCTGATACAATTTCAAAATCTTTTTATGAAGTCAGTTCTCAAAATATCTTAACCAGGTTAGTTTTACTTTAATCAGTGCTGCTTAAAGTTTGCGTATTTACGTATCAAATTTTATGTTAAGTAAAATATTGCCTTTCTGATATGATTTTTGTTTGTTTTATGAATGAGTGAAATAAACCCTTATTACATAGTTACTCCTCAAGAGAAGGGCCCAATGATCAATGTGCATCCTAGTTTATTGAAACAAAATCGAATGTTTTGATTCAACGAAGGTACAGGATAACAGGACTAAGTATGGAAAAGATCCACCATCACATTCTTCAATTCGTCGTTTGCACAAGAAATTTATGGACACAAGGTCAGTGTAGGATGTAATGAGAAGTGGGCGACCACGAACATCTGCGGAAAACATCGAGAGTGTACGACAAGCGTTTGATCGTTCTCCTATGAAGTCCATCCGTACTGCTACCAGAGGATTAGAATTACCACTTACAACAGTACGCAAGGTTCTACCCAAAAGGTTACGATTCTATGCTTACAAAGTGCAAATGTTACAGAGACTTCAGCCAAACGACAAGCCAAAACGAAAAGAGTTTGCAGATAGCATGCTGCAACGAATTTTTGAAGATGAAGAGTTTTCTGAGGATGAAGAACTTCTCACTGCATCCAGCACTGACCCTGTCTCCATAAATTTCTTGTGCCGTCGACAAATTGACGTGATGGTGGATCTTTTCCATACTTAGTTGTGTACCCTTTGTTGCGTCTGAACGTCCGATTTTGTTTCAATAAACCAGGATACACATTGGTCATTGGGCCATCTCTTGAGGAGTAACCATTTAATAAGGGTTTACATAACACAATCATAAAACATATAAAAATCATATTTAGAACACAAAATTTTATGTGAAATAAAAACTTTAAGCAGCACTGATTAAAATAAAACAAACTTGGCTACGATATTTTGAAAATTAACTTTATAATAAGATTTTGAAATTGCATCAGGACTTTATGAACACCCTGTATTATTAACTTTACGTGGAGAAAAAAAGATGTAGTTTGGCTAGGTAATTTTCGTAAGCTTGGAAGCTTGTACTGTAAAAAACTCTGCTTTTATAGTTGAACCAAAGCACATGTTAAATTGCATGATGTTCCGTAGCTATGACTCACTAATTAATTACCAAAACTTCCTCTTTATATGTTCAAAAAAGTTTAAGTTGACATTTTTGGAAGGATGCTTAAGATTTTACAGCTCTTCTGTTATTATTTAGATTCAAACGTGACATTTTTTAAAAAATAATCCAGTTTATCATGTGGTTTTACGTGTTTTTAAGTGAAGATATCAATTTGTGAGTCTATACGCAATTCTTGCTCTCATTTACTTTAAAAAAATATAATCAAAAATAGAAATAGTGCTTCTAGTTCACAAATTTTGTCTGAGAGCAATTTCCCGTATGAGGTGTTAGTTTAAATAACGTACAAAATCAAAGCAAGCAGGCTGTTTGGAATAAATAAGAATCGATTTGAGCAATGTGCATCCCAGCAAGGTTTCCTGTCTTGATAACGTAAGATTAAAAGTGCAATTCCTAAAACTGACAACTCCACAAGCCTATTCAATTACAATAAAGACAAGTTGGTAACGTGCACAGTACAGCAATAGTTGCTTTCAGAGAGTGAATATCCTACTTACAGTTAACGATCGCGCTGTTTTCTGTAACAGGTAGCGTAGCATTTCGCATATTTCAATCTTTACTTACAGCAATCGACAATTAAATTTGAAAGGGTTTTTCGACAAGGTGAAATTGATTTTTATTGCCGAACTTGGCATCTTCCAAACTCAAACAATAAAACGCCTAAAAGCATTTAAAAATCTGTTTGATAACATTACCAAAAACTAACACTAACGTAAATCAAGACAGAATTGTGGCTCTACTTCTATCTCATGTAATTTGCTTTAATTTGAAAAATATCACTTTTTAATGTTGGCACAATTTTTCTAAAAGCAAAGCTACGAATTTTTGTAATGCAGTGTACGAAAATAGGTTGAATGAAAAGTATATGTTAAATTTATAATACAATAGCAGGCAAGAAATCAAAACCGGAGTCAGCACGTGGTAGGTAGCCTAGCTTTAGACTTTTGGTAAAGGTTTCGATACTGGAGCACCGCTCGACCCATGCCACCTACGGGGCGGCGTATGTTACGATTTTCGCGACAGTCAAAGTAAGGACTACCCTGCTCAACACTGTTAAGTACGGACTCCTAGCGTATCATTTTTTTAATTAGAAGAAACAAAGAATAATCTTGCACAATCACGATATAATGCCAAGTGTGAGCCGGGTAGCATTTTTACAAAGTGCACCTTGACAGTTACAATCTATCATTTTTTTTCTTCATCACAAAATACTGTATGATACGGTACTTCTACAATTTGACAGCATGGGTTGAGAAGGCGCGCGTGGAAAGTCTAGCGATCGATTTCGATTCACGCCGAGTTTTTTATTCTTTTTCTGCAGCACGTTTTATTATGAGTTAGGGTTGGGGCAACATTTCGTTAGCAATAGCGATTGATGTCATGCAACGTTGCAGCAGTAAATCGATATGCTAAAGTGCGTTTACATTGGACGCGAAGCAACGTCACTTGCCCAAAATAGGCTAACCATTCAAAAACAATCTTGCCCAAGTGAAGTTAAGCAACCGCTCGCGAAGTTTGCGACCTGTTGAAACCTTTTGCAAGTTGTCGATGACGTCAAATTTTAGTTGCATTGCGTTCAGTGCATACGCACCTTAAATGCTAAAAAAAGAGGAGACTTCGGAAATCTGATATGTGACCGTAAATTAATTCCGAAATAAGAAAAGTTCAAGTAACTACTGCATAAGTAAGGTTTGAGTTAGAAGTGTGGTTGGAATTGAAAAACTGGATTAAATTTTTCAGTGGAATTTAATAGAGCTATCCAATGTCCTTAATCCAAAATCGTGAAAGGTAATTTTAGATTTAAAAAACGTTATTGTTGCTATTTAAAACGAGCAGTGTTAACTTATAAAAGCAATAGTAGAATCATTTATCAATCAAGCTGTGGTGCAATTGACGCGATGACGTACTCGTTCGTTCTTTTGGACTTACTGTAAAATGGTAAGTGTCGTCTTTTCGATTTCGTTTTGAAAAAATATTTAAGTCCTTTCTAGTAATACTGTAGGTCCAGACCAACAAACACGAAATTCGCACAAACTTTAATTAAAAACAGAAAAATATCAGCAATATTTTGTCGAGGCTTTTCAATTTTGGAATGTTTCTGTCTTTTTGGTTTAATTGTTGATTAACTGTTATTTTGTTTGAATAAGATAATTGACAGTGCTTAAGCTTGAACCGAAACGTTTCGAAAAAATGAGTTCAAGAACTAGATCGCTAACACTAAACGGCGTAGTAATTTCGACTTGTTTAAGCAATTAAAATGATTTGTTTCTCTGAACAACCAAAAAACATTCCTAACATCCGGTAAGCTTTTCCTTTTATAAATCACACCACATCTAGCCGTGAAGAAAATTTTAAGCTGACACGAATTGTAATATGATGCGTAGAGAATACGTTTTATGGATTTGGGTAGATGTAATGCTTTTCTGTCTACGAACTGGTGCGGAATATTGCTGCAATGCATCGATGCGTCTTTTTTATACCAACTCAAAAAGGGCTGGACTCCAGTGGACAGAGATTATAGTCTCACCACATCGGCGACGACTGCTGGTGGGTGTTCATTGGCGCCTTTTACGATTTGCCGAGAGTACGTTTTCAGTGTATTAACTCGGAAAAGCATGGGGATAACAATATGTCCTTGTGGCGGCCACGTTTGGGGCCATCATCAAATCACCTGGGTATTATTTTGAAGTCGATTGAAGCTCTTTCGGTATATCTGGGCTCATCAATGAAGCGATTATTTTAAGAAAAACGCGATAATAAATAAGTTGATTTGCAAAAAAATGCAAACCCGAAATTGCAATGATCACAATGGAAAGTATAATCGTGGAAGTGCTTAACAAACAGAAACCAAAACGTGTCAAAGCCATTCGTGGTACAGCTGCTATTACTGTTCTGAACAGGAAAAGTTGTCAAACTAGAGAATTAAGGAAGCTAGCATTGCTTCCTTTCTCTGTTTTTGAATGAAAAACTGTTCTAAGTTTGAACAGCAGGCCTTCGTCAAAGCATAAAACTAAACGCATTTCGAAATCAATAAAATTCTTTAAAACAATTGCGTCTGTCATTGTGTCCTATATTGTTTGGAATAACAAAGATTCAAGCATCGTTTTTTGACCTCTTAAAAGGAAGTTTTCATCGAAATTTTCCAATCTAAGCCAAGAAACTTAGTGCGTTTAAGTTAACCTCGACGATTGAGTTCATCACAATGAGCTGAATTAGTTTTCCAACTTAAAATAGTTGCAACAAATATTTCCTCTGTCACGAATCTTCTCGTTTTCAGCCCAAATATATGAAACAAATGTGATGCACCAAAGGTCATAGCATTAGCATAATCGGTTGCACAAATGGCATTTTTCATGTAACGTTTGCCATACTCGTAAACTTAAATCTGGCTATGCTCACCGACATCTTCCGAGGGACGGGAATGCGAAAAAACTTTTGAAAGCTTTCACGTTGAATATGTATTGCATATTTGAAATGCATATGCATTCATTCGAAAGCTTTGAATGAATGCAAGGTCGAATGCATTCATTCAAAGTTTTCGAATGAATGCATATGCATTTCGAATGTGCATTTTCGGAAGCAGAAATCGAATTTGCATTCGATTCGAGTGCAAATCGAAACCAAGCAAACCGAAGCATGCTTGGTCTTGATTTGCACTCTAGCCAATAACTTCAATTTGAAAGATCTTAGTTTTTAAAAAACTAACGGCTTGGGATAGCAGTTTGAATAGATTGATCGAGAAAAAAGAAAAAAAGGGAAGTGACCATAGCGAGATCAGGCATGGTTACATGATAGTTTCGATCACTTGCGCCACCCATTGACCACCTGCGTAACCGTGGTTTCGCACTGGTCACTTACCTTCATTCTTCTTCATTAATCATTCAAACTACTACTTCAGCCATTAGATTCTTATAAACCTTGAGTGCCTAAACGTAGTGCATGTCGATAAGTGTAATTAGCATTGTACATATTTCCGCGTAATAGGTATAGCAACCTTGCAAATAAAATTCGCTTGTTTTGTGTGCGATATTCTCTGCAAGTTTTAATGTCTGACGTTGTGTCGCTACTTCCTTTTCATGACTCTGTAATGTGTATGGTAAGTGTTATTTATTCGTTATTATAATGGTGATGATCAAGAAAAAAATGAAAGAATTAAAAAGTATTAGATGCTAAATTTCAACCACTCTGAAAGTTGTGTTCTAAATTATGAAGTCGATGTATAGCCCTACTTCAAACTGTAATCACTTTTCTTCAAATTGGTGATAGCTCCAGTGCTGTACTTAAACGTACCTAAGCCTTTGTAAACCGAAAATTCAAAATTGCAATAATAAAATAAATCAAAGTGCAATTCTACTCTACAAAGAGTATAAGAAGATAGTGAAACGTGAAAGTGTTTCGCAATTTATTCAAATTCACGGCATTTCCTGTGTCAATTAAACTATTATATCCAAATTTGGCATTGCATTTGACCACTGATTGTAAACATCGTAGCCCATAAAATTCTCCAGCAAAAGGCTGTTTGCTTTCGGCTCAACTGACCGCTGATTTAGTGGCCGCCATAATACGTCTGGACTCTTTACGTCTGATCGCTAAGTTTCCATCGAAATTTCGATTCGATTTCGCGGGCTCTTTGATTGAAATGCATTCCGAGACCGAAACACAAAAATAATAAGGTATGACCTTTCACCTAATGCCGTAATCGCGTTGAAAAGTCCTATAGATTTATTACAGTAGACTAGTATTAGCAAAATTATGAAGTTACTTACAGTCTGTCTGCTTCAAGTCTCAAATCCAACGACCACAGCAATCGCGCATGATGAGTGTGAAAAATTGGAGCAAGGTGCACACCCTGGAAAACAATTTAATCGCATTCGAGTTGCTATAGGCGAAATGCTGGTGCAGCTAATTAAGTTTTTGACAATTTAAAAAAGGAATTGAAAAATCAAGACCATTTTCTGAACAAAAAAATTGCTAACTAAAGCTGAAAGTTTTATCATGAACTATTAACACGAAAAAATCTTGATCACAATCTGGATCAAAATCTTACGTTTGAGATGAAAAGCTGCTCTCACGTCAATTTTTTGAGATTGTTTTTTTTGGGGGGGGGGCAAAAAAGAACCATATAAGTATAAACAGTACGTAACAAGCAAGAAAAACGGTAGTTCGGAAGTTACAGTGGCTCTGGGCCTAGTTAGTCAAGCTGGTCAAAATCAGGCACGTAACCAGAAAGGATTTTAGGGGGGGGGGGGGGCAAGCGAATATTTGGGAAGGCAATGACTTTTTGTAGGAGGCGATCTCCCAAAAAGAAAAGGGGCTGAATAAAAACGAGAGCTGATTTTGCCCACAAAAGTAGCTGAAGACGAAAAAAAGATCTTCACTGAAAAAAAAGAGCTGATTTTGCCCACAAATGTGGGTGAAAACCAAAGGAAAAAGGTTTTTCTGAAGTTAAATCCTAGTTTTCCTCACAATTGGCCGACTTAAGATATTTTGTTCCAAATCATTTGGGGAGAAAAAATTGGGAGGGGTGGGCGAACTAACGCATTTAGGCACAAAGTGCACGAAATTTTGCTAAAAATGACGTTCAACTAAAATTATTTGGGGGAGCAAAGTAAAATTTGGGAGGGGGCAGTTGCCCCCCCTGCTTCCCCCTGGCTACGTCCTTGGTCAAAATTAATCACCTTTTTAGAATTTTTGAAATCTTTAAGCCGCTAAGAAAAAAAACTTGGAGACCCGGAAATTGTCGCTAAGCGTTGTATAAAAACAAATTTTTCTCCACCTAAAATGTAATAAATTTTACGGGTTTTAAGTTCAGTCAAGTTGAAAATTCGATAAAATTAGTCCCGGTATATTGAAAATACGTTGACTTTGTCGTGAGTAAATTCTCTCAAATTGCATTTACACCCTACTGCCTTGGCTTTCAAATATATAGGAATTCCATCATTCGTTGAATTACTTCATAATAGAGCTTGTGTTTGTTCTGGTTGTTCAATATGCATAGTAATTTTAAGATGTTCTGACAAATTCAAAAGCAAACACATTTTATTTGAATATGATAAAACTGGCTGAAGGCTTAGTTGAAACGCTTTTAAATTACTTAAAAGTGCAGCATTTTTTCTCGCTTAATTCTATTTTCTGTTCTTTTTTGTTTTGGTTTTGTTTCTTTTTGAAACAAAGCTTTCCACTTTGTATCGTTTTTCCACGAAGCATAACTTTGAAGGGATTGTAATTCAAACTATGAGTTTAAGAAAGCATGACAACGTTCAAGCTCATATCAAGAACGAAAGAGATACAAGGCTTCGATTGGGGTCAAGTTAAGCACAATGTTATCATTGGCCCAAAACCACTGTCAGCTTTCTTGTCCTATCCACAAAAGGTTTCATACTAGCACCATTTTTCAAGTCCCAAACGAGTGTTTTTCTGATTTTAAAAAAGCTTCATTTCACCGTAACCAAATCCACCTCAACTTTTCATTAGTACAAGTAATTCGGACGAAAGAAAGATTTGCATGCATGGATGATCGTAACCATAACTTCCATACACACACGGTGACCGCTGACCCGCATCTAAGCAATCAAAAAAGTACCTTAAGGCATCGATTTAACAAGAACAGAAGCTGAAGTACAGCGATAAATGCTTCCGAAAATTTAAAGCAACGACCTTTAACGCTACCCTTAAATTAGCAGAAAAGCAAAGAACTAAGTGTCACAAGCAAAATTGGCTTTAACTAAACTTGATTATCCTTATAATAGATTCATTAAACTTTTATACACCAAAACATAGCACTTGCACTCCTACGATGTTTAGTTCTGGAATAGAGAGGAAATGATCTCGATAAGCACGGGCTCTCGCATCGATACGATTGTAAAACAATCTTTAACATGCATGGTTTTAAAAAGATCTTGCTCTTCGAAGGGCAAGTCGACAAGACAAAAATCCCGCAGAGTTTGTAGCCTGGTCCTTCGTACAATGAACAATACGTGATGCGAATTCGCGAAATTAGGGCTATTTGAAGCAGCTCAAGCAAGAGGTGACAAAAGCAATAGTGTGTGTGAAAACTATATAAAGCAAAATATAGCTGATTTCAACCCTAACGAAAATTGGAGCGAAGCAAAAATATTAGATTTTGAAAGAAATTGTTAAAGAGGACTTCATTTACAAAAAAAAAAAAGATATTTCAGTGAATTAAGATTATTTACAAACCAAGTAATAGATACACGTAATCATAATTCTTGGTTGTTTTTACCCCCAACATTATGGTTATTGTTGCAACAAAATTCGAACAATTGCCCAGGTACGTTTACATTGGACGCGAAGCAACCAAAAATTTGAAGTCATCGACAAGCCTGCGAAAGGTTTCAGCTAATCGCAAACTTTGCGAGTATAAATAATGCACTTTTATAGTCATTCTCGAATCTGCTTACCAGAACTATGTCAGAGATAGTTTAGGCGCATTCTAAAATAAATATTGAGATAATTTAACAAACCGCATAGCTGTCAAAACAGTAAAGGTATTACAATACGGTAATATTTGCCTAACCGGTTAGTTGTTCATCTTTAAAACTAGATTTTTCATGTCGTGACAGTAATTTTGTTCAGTTTACTTCAACAACTTTGGAGCATTCGAGACGGATTTGAAAGGTCTTTTTTAAATAATAATACCAAGCCTTCTTTTAAAAGTAATCTACTACTTTTAAAAGTCGTTTCGGGTAGTAACTCTAACCATTATAAGTTTTATTCAAGCCATTCGAATTAATTTTATTTGAAAGAAATTGATAATGGTTGGAGTTGCAAGCCGAAACATCTCTAAAATTAGCAAACTATTGTAGGTTAAAAATATTTTTGGTTATTATTTTTATAATTAGATCAATTTAACAACCATCACAAAAATACAATGTAATTACTATGTCTTAATTGCACTGCAATGATATAGGCATTTTGCATTGGCAAGTCGTGTAATGAAAACGATCACCACATTTACACCAATTTTATGAGTCAGCTCAAATTTTACCTTTTGTGGTTGTAACTGAATGCAATTTGAATCCAACCCTTAAAATATAAACATATAAGGACAATAAGGTTTCCTGCAATTGCGCAAAAAGTGTTTCCAAGATAAATAACGTGACTTGATTGCATTTTTTTCACCAAAACTATGATACGTCCTGCAGTTCAATTAACTCATCTCTTCTTCTTTCTTCATTGCCCGCTTTTCCGTGAGGGTTGCGGGGGCAGTAGCTCAAGATTGAGCCGCCACACCTCACGGTCTTCCATCACCTCCATCATTTCGCTTGGGCGAAGTCCCAAGCGATTCCATCCAAGATCCTCAATGTAATCGGTCCATCTAGTTCTAGGTCGTCCAACTGGTCTTCTCCCATTTGCTTTGGAAAGTAAAGCTTGTTTGGGGAGTCTTTCTTGAGGCATTCTGCTTACATGGCCAAACCATCTAAGCTGAGATCTTTCAATTCGGAGAAGTAACGGCTCGATGTTGAGAGATTTTCGAATCTCAGAGCTATACGCACCTTGTTAAACAGTGTAACTCCTTCGATTCTTCGTAAAAACCTCATTTCGGACGCTTGCACTTGTGATTGCATTCTTTCGGTCATTACCCAAGATTCATGACCATAAGTGAGAATGGGGACAAAGACTGCCTTTATCGTATTTGTACTGCCATTTCTTACGATTTAGTAATCTACGAACCAGATTGGGTGTGAATTAATGCCCATTAAATGATTGATGCATCTTTGTCCGCCTGTCACAAGCAGGCAACAGAGGCATTATTTCCTGGAGGATCCTCACCCGTATAGGTCTAAAGAAGTTGATTGTTTTCCAAGCTTTACGATTGGCGTTTGACTTCTTCCCACGTAAATTTGCTGCTTGTTTGAAGCCACCAAGCAGAGACAATCATTGTAAAGCGCAACATCGCCTTATTCAAGTGCGCAACAAGATGACCACCTGACCATGGCAGAGTTGTAAATGGGGCGACAAGTACGAGGCCCAAACCGAAAAATGATTTGAAGCCATAACCAAGCCCGAAAAATTTTTAGATCTAAAAATGTGTGCGGTTGTTGCTTGTAATTTCATTTCTGATAAATTGTGACGTAATAACAATAATTGTGTAATAATACTCGCGCTTACACTTAAACGAAAAGCCATCATTCAGTGTTAAAAAGTTATGTGAATTACGCTTTTATATTATTTAAAAGGCGAAAGTACAAGTCAAGAACCGGTACGTACATCAGGCCCGAATTACCTCCGACCTTTTGCCAATTCTGGACCCGGTCCGAACCGGCCCGACTTACAATTCTGGACCAGGTTGCTAAAACTATTGCTATAGGTTGAGAGTTTGCTTTCTTTTTCCGTTATGATTTACTAAAGGCATGTTATGCACATGGGCGTAGGTGCTCAAAATGATTTGGGGGGGCACCAAACTTTTGCCCGAAAAATGACTTGATATATGAAGTTTTGCACGAAAAATTAATCGGTGTTTCTGTCCGAATTGAGGTGTTCTCCTCCCCAAAAAAAGGTTTTCACTGAAATTGAGACGGTTTTTCTGTCCAAATTTCTGTCCGAATGATGCTGAACATTTTAAGGGAGCAAAAACAAAACCATATGAAATTGCCCAAAAAATGTAAAATTGCCCAAAAAACATGAAATTGCCCAAAATTTTGACGCCTCAAACCAAGCGGGGGGGCCAGTGCCCCGCTGGCCCCCCACCTCCAACGCCTATGGTTATTCACACTCATATGTCAAAGATTGTCGTATGTATCACAGATTGAATGATAATATTTCTCCGTTAAACAAAGAAAAGTTTTTCGGTAAACGTTAAGCATGTAAGGAAGGTCGATAAGGAAACAAACAGTGGCGGCTCGCCCATAGGAGCTGCAGAGCTGCAGCACCCCAAAAAAAATCGAAACTTGGTCTGGCTCCTAATTAAACACTTTTTTTTTGTTTTTCTTTTCATTTTATTTTCAATGAAATGCTTGAAACTCAATTTATGTTTGAAAAAATATATAAAAAATAATTGGCAACATCGCTTTGGTTCAGTGCTAGCACAGTATAAATATCATACAGTAATCTTACTCAATTGTGACGTGTGTCAGCATTTTTTGAGAGGTAAAAGCAGAGCTGGGTTTTCTTTTGACGTCATAATAGTGACATCGTGAGCGGACGAGGATAACGCCAAAAAATAGGAATTGTTTTGAAATTTTACGTGTGTTTTCTTGGCTTGACGACGTTACCGTCTTCATCCTTTTTTGCGCCCCTAAACGTTAGAGGGCAGCATTTTTCCCCTCTGCATTAGTTCAGATACATCGCGGTCTATCTTCTTTTGTAGAGTTCGCACGGGATCAGAATTAGTCTCGAAGGAACCGCCAAAGCTCAGGCTTCGACTGACTATATTTTTGACGTCACTTTCTTGTGACGTCACAAAGTAATGCGTTTAAGAAGAAAAAAAAATCGGAAATTTTCTGACATAAACAACCTTTAGTTACTTGGGGTTTTGCTCGCAGCCGGAGCCCAACATTAAAAGTTTGTCCACACTTGGTTCGTATCGTTAACTAACTATCCTGCAAATTTCGTTTCAATAGCTTAACGTTTAACGAAAATATCCTTGATTGTTTGCTTTTTCGTTGTAAAATTCGTCTTGAATTGCAGTTATATATGCAGTGATTGTGTTATTGCTTAGGCCTATCACCAAATAGACTGTGACATCATTATGAAGTAGTAATCGTGAACCTCTAGAAGTTTTGATCGAAAAAAAGCTTTCATAGACTGTATGAGTTATCGTTTATTGATGCAGGCGTTCAGTGTAATTCATGATAAAACTTTAATTTAGCTGCAATAATTTTGCCCAATCCTAGTTATTTTCTTCTAGTTGTAGAGGTATTGAACAAAATCATTTATTAATTGCATGTTTAAATGGGTTTGGTATTAGTCACTTTTTTGAAGTCTTGTCCCGCTTGAATAGTAGTTGGTCTTCATCTCAAATCCGCAAAAAATTGTGATTTACATTTTACCTATGATGAAGATGTTGACCTTTTGTTAAATTTTTTTATTTAACTTCACCTCATATTCGAACAAAATTGCAATTTTTCTGAAGTGAATAAACATCGTTTTTTCTGATTTTTTTTTTGACTCAAATTCAGGAGAAAATGCGGTTCTCTAATAATTCTATTTTGCGTTTCTACTTCAAAAATATGGCAACCGTTCATTTGAGCAAAAATAGAGTGGCGCAGCGAGAATCTTGCTGAAGAAAACGGGGGATTGAACCCAAGTTTTAAAAAAATTTGATCAAAAACATGTCGTTTAAGTGACGCCCTGAGTAAACTGGTGCAACTAAGCATGTCACATACAAGGGTCTGCGGGTAGGCAGCCGCCGCCCGAGGCCATGGGGTCATCTTGTGCGATGTTAGTGATTTTTCCCCAAAAAAATAGCTATTTTAACGCCATTTGAATACAATTTCAGATTTTGCACGTTTTGGAATGATTTGAAAGAAAATAAAAATAAAAAAAGGTATTCACCAAATTTTAAGGTAGTTTTTGGCCGATTTGTAGTTGAGGACCCTAAGAGAAAAAAAAGGTTTCGTCAAATGTTGGGGTAGTTTCAGAGCAGGATTTGGTTGCGTGGGCAACGACTTTCGGAAGTCACATAAGGGATCTCGGATGAATGTTTGAGATCGCGGGCCGGATACAGCCCAAGGGATATAAGTTGCCGACCCCTGTTCTAGCGGCGTACGCAAGATTTTCGAAAGGAGGGGCCAGGCGCGTAGCCAGAAATGTGAAAAGGTAGATAAAAACCAGTTGAGAAACATGAAGACCAAAAAGATGAAGATAAAAAACAAAGGTTTTCACTCAGATTCAGCCCGTTTTTCTGTCCAGATTTAGGTGAAGACCAAAAAAAAAAGAAAAAGGTCTTCACTCAGGTCATAGTCAGATTCAGTCCGTTTTTCTGCCCAGATCTTTGGCACAATGCCCCCCCTCCTAAATACGCCCCGCCCTGTTCAATGAAATAGTTAGCAACAGGTGCAGGCATAGTCAAGAATTTACAATGGAGTGTTGAACCGATATCAGAGATAATAATGATTCCCGCATGATCAGAGAGGCTAGCTCATTATAACCGTTGGAAGTCAATGGGGAAAATTAAAACTCACGTTAAGTTAAGGGAAATATAATTAACTACCAAGCAGAATTGTAAACGGGCCGACTAGTTCAGGCCCAAACCCCTAAAATATAAGCCCCAACCCGAATACTAATTTGAAGCCCAATTCATGCCCGCAAAAAACCCGAAAGTTAAGGTTGATCTGAAAAATTTAGCAATGTCGTCAAGTTATTTTGATTATGTTTTTGTGCACCTAAGACAAAAAGCACGTCTTAGACCCGAATTAAACCCGAAATTTCGTCAACTTGAGGCCCGAACCCGACCTGAAAAGCCCGGCTCGACTTACAACTCTGCTACCATGCAGTAATTAACTCTTTACGTCCATGAAACTTTTTTTAGATCGCTTGTTGTCATGAATATTTTTTAAGCGGGTTAGTCATAGGGCTAACTAAAAACTTTCATAATGATGACACAGTCTATTTGGTGATAGGCCTAAGCAATAACACAATCACTGCATATAACTGCAATTCAAGACGAATTTTACAACGAAAAAGCAAACAATCAAGGATATTTTCGTTAAACGTTAAGCTATTGAAACGAAATTTGCAGGATAGTTAGTTAACGATACGAACCAAGTGTGGACAAACTTTTAATGTTGGGCTCCGGCTGCGAGCAAAACCCCAAGTAACTAAAGGTTGTTTATGTCAGAAAATTTCCGATTTTTTTTCTTCTTAAACGCATTACTTTGTGACGTCACAAGAAAGTGACGTCAAAAATATAGTCAGTCGAAGCCCGAGCTTTGACGGTTCCTTCGAGACTAATTCTGATCCCGTGCGAACTCTACAAAAGAAGATAGACCGCGATGTATCTGAACTAATGCAGAGGGGAAAAATGCTGCCCTCTAACGTTTAGGGGCGCAAAAAAGGATGAAGACGGTAACGTCGTCAAGCCAAGAAAACACACGTAAAATTTCAAAACAATTCCTATTTTTTGGCGTTATCCTCGTCCGCTCACGATGTCACTATTATGACGTCAAAAAAAAACCCAGCTCTGCTTTTACCTCTCAAAAAATGCTGACACACGTCACAATAGTTTTTGCATGGAGTGAGAGTACTGTATGATATTTATACTGTGGTGCTAGGGTGGTGCTAGTGTGCTCCTCCAAAATTTTTTCTCGCTTTAATGTTTTTATTATGACGTAAAATGTTGCAGGTAGTTCTGAATAGAGCAGTTTGGCTGGTGGGTTGAGCTGCAAGTTTTGCAGCTCAAGGCAAAGAAGTGAAATAATTCCTTTGGTATTTTTGTTCTCGTTGGGCTTCAAAAACTTTCGTAAGCAGTGATTATGCGATTAAGTGAAAGGTGCTTTGAAAAGAGCTGCAGTTTGTTAATTAGGCCTATTTTAGGCTGTTAGAATAAGAGTTACAAAAACAAGAAAGTCTCTTAACTTTAAACAGCTACCTAAGTCAAGAACTGAAGAATGTTTATGCACAGATATCAGGTTCCCGGTATAGGCTGCAGTAGTTGTAGCTTATGTGTTTTTATATGTTTAAGACAATTTGTCAGTAACTCAGCATCAGTAATTTTTTACACTGTTCAAGTGGTACAAAAAAAAACAATTTTCTTTTTATTTAGAAGTAGGCTAACTTAAATTGTTAGAAAACTATTAGATATCTGATGTTGGTCTATAGAGCTGATTTGAAACAGGCCAGGGTTTGATGGTGGTTTAATCTGTCAAACGCTTGGTTAGTTCTGTTTGATGTAAGCCTACCTGTACAAGTTAGAGTTAAAGGTTTGGAAGTGGCTATTTTGCCTCAAAGAGGCAAAATAGCCGCTGCCTAAAAGTTTAGTTTTGGAAATACCGGTAACGTACTAACCCTCTCTCCTGCTCAAATGCTTCTTCAAACAGTGGCCCACTGAGTATATGTAAGTCTGCAGTTAGGCCCAGCCTATGAACATCAAACTGAATATATACCGTACCAATTTGACGGTTACAGATAGGTTAGAAATAGCCTGATTCTAGTGAAAGCTTTTGTCCAGTACGATTTGCCTTTCAGCATACCCTACCAAAAACAAAGAATAAAAAGTTTTTATGGTGATTTGCTCTTTGTTCAAACTAAATTCAAAGTGCTTTAAGTTTAATTTAAATTCACGACCAATGATTCAATGATTATCGCAAAAAGCTGCAGTTATCAAAATTTTTAAAGCTACAAAACATCCTGTACCAGTATGCTTTGAAAACTAAATATGATTTAAGTAATTGCCATGACATTGTCAGGTAATCTGTATTACCTCTTTGGTCATTGTGCATGAACACAAATGGCAAATTTGCTGTTGATGGCTGTTGTACAATGTGAGTAACAGCCAGTGATTCCTACCTTTTTAATCTTATGGAAGAAATAGTTTCAACTAAAAGACTTTGTTATTAATTTTGTGCCAGTGCCATTACACTAACTGGTAGAAGTATTGATCTTCACTGTTCACATACTGGTACTTGAGTTAATAGAGTTGCTCCTTTTGTTTTACAAGTATTATTTGATTTTTAATTTTACTTGAATAGGGCATTGACTCAAAAGTAACCAATTATTTATGTTGTTAAGTTGTAAGGTAGCTTCAGAACAATGACATTTAGTGAAATATTCCTCAATATAGTGAATGCAGTTTTATGATTTATTAAGAACAATGTGCTGAAAAAATTAATAATAAACTATAGACAGTATTTAGACTCCAGAGTGTTATAGGTACAATCAAACCTATGATTATCAGCCTTAGACATACTGTTTCGGAACCGACATTCGTATTTTATTTGTCGTCAATGTAGCTAGGACTGCAGGTATGGACATGAGTGTAAAATTTTGCCTTTCTATGCTCATATTCATACCTGTAGTCCTAGCTATACTGACGAGGAATAAAAGATGAATGTCGATTCCAAAACAGTATGTCGGAGGCTGTTAATCAAAGGTTTGATTGTATATACCTGTACGACCCTGGAGTCTGGATACTGTCTATAGCTTATCACCAGTTTTATACTGTTGTGCGTATTGCAAATTATACATTGTGCTGGAAAATTTGGTTTGCTTTTGCTTTAAAGTATGTATATGGCAGTGACTGTTTCACCGAAAATTTTCAAGTTAAGAGAATAAAACGAAAATGAGAAATACTCATCCGCGCTTTTTTCATTTGCTTTTCTAGGGGTCAAGATTAGGGTTTAAGTTAGGGTTCAATTTGGGGATAGTTTTAGAGTAAGCATTTGAGTTTTGGTTAGATTTGAGTCAGAATTAATAAAAAAGTAGATAAAAATTTCTGGTGAAATTAAGCCTTCCAAAGTATATTAATATTCTTTGAGTAATACACAAGTATGGTGCTAAAATATTAAACCGTAGTATAAGTAACAACACAAAAGCTACTCTTACTTGAGTTTGCATTATTATAAATGATACAAGATGTTTCTGTTTTTACATGCTTTTTGTTTATTCAGAATTTCAGAGATAAGTTGTATGTATTCTGTAATTGTGAGTCAATTCAGTATGTGTAAATAATGTAAGCATGCTTGAATCTAAAGAAACTTTATTTTCCTACCCTTTGGTGACAATGTTGAACTATGGAAAGTCTTTAAGGTACGAGGTGACCAGTCATCGATGTTGATGTACACAACAGCAGATACAAAACTGTATGTGATGATGATTACTGCTGATCTTAACCAAAGATTTAGCAAATGAAAAAGCTTTTATTGAAAATCTTAAATGTACAATAGAAGAATCAAAAGTGAATCTTTAAAAATTACTACGTAACGAAAGATCTTATTCTAAAAGAAGATGCTATTACAATTGTTACATGTTGTGTTTCAATATGTTAGTAACAAATTGTGAATTGGCTTTTTGCTAATTTTGAACTGTGTGTAACCTCAGATGGTCAACCTGATTTTACTTAGTGTATGATGCTTTCAAGAATGATTCAAATCTTTAGAATAGAATGAATACCATAAGTTCTTGTGCCATTTAAAAAATGACGATTTATCCTGTCTATTTTTCTTGTGATTTAACTTTGTTGATTTGTAGAGTGGCTAATATCATGGCATGCATTGGGGTGCTTTCTCCTACACACTTCTTTTTTTGAAATAAATCCTTTGATGACTTAAAATTGTAGTAATTTCACTCCACAAATTTGTCTCAGACTCATAACATAAACAATATGGCAGTGGTTTCTTCTTCACAGCTCATACCACTAGCGACATAATAATTCTGTTTCCAAACAATACATACGTTTCAGGTGGTATGAGCTGTGAATAACTGAACTGTATTGAAGAAGAACCATTGACATCATGTTAATGTTATTATCTTACAAAACCAGCTCATATTTTTCCAGACAATGTAGCAACTGATTTGGTGCTTTTATACTCTGGAAATGAAGCTATTTCTTTTTAATACAATTGTGCGTCTGTTACACATACTGTTACTTCAAAACTAATTTGCCATTACTGTAATTCCATTAACATTATACCCGTGTTGCAAGGAAGCCACAAGCACGTTCATTTTGTAACCAATATTGGGTAGCGTTGTCTTTACTTGTATTTCTGGTCTTGTGTTGATGGCATCTTTGTTCATAGCATTATCCTACTTGAATGAGCATGATTCGTCTCCGTGAAGCCTACAGCAGTGCGTATTGCATATTGTAGCGTAGATTTAACACGTGAAGTGTTACATATTATATTGTTCAATGTTACGTACTGCAGTGTTGATATTGCATTGTCTGTTAGCCTACTACACCCGAATCATTGTATGATTTCTTTTTACTGTTCTTAGTTTGATACTATAATTTCTTACTGCTATTTTTTATCGAAGTTGCATCATTACTAATGCTATACTTTTGTTGACAGATTTTTGCCACTTTCATTTTGCCGCATGGGTTTGTGATTATGCCTTGATATTGATACTGTTATCTGAAAAAAGTGGTGTTCATCTCTTCATGTTTCTATGAAAACTAGCAATCTATTGCAATTATTAATTTTAGTTTTTTGAATTACAGAAGCACAGTACTTCGTTTAATAAAAGATTAAGTGAGCAATGTAATGATTTTTAGTTTGTCCATGCTTCGGACTCCATAGGTCAGTCAGAGTAAATATTGTGTTATTTTATGAGTTTCAAGAATGAAAATCTTGCTAATTTTTGTATGACGCTTTGACTAAACTAACAACTTTTAAGCCCGGTCTATCCACTGGACGTAAAATCGAGAGCGTATCCTTAGTGTATTTTAACTAACTGGCAGCTTGTACCCTGGTGAAGGCAGTCCACCGGGCGTATCCTAATTTCTTCTAAAATAATCAAAATACGCTCGTATACTCGCGATATTACGCACAGTGTAGGCCGGGCGTAAGTAATAGAGCTTAGTTTCCGGCCTATAGGTAAGTTAAAATTGTAGTGTGAAGTTGTAAGTGTCACAGTGTTGGTGTAGCTTTCGTGAGGGGGGTCTGGGGGGCTTCGCCCCCCAGACGTTGGTATGGCTATACATTTGCAGCACCACCAAACATTTTTGTTACGAGCCGCCACTGGCCACAAAATGTACAATCAATGAGCTGGACGACGATGATTTTATGGAAAATACACAGAGCTTAATGTCGATAAAAAAGTGATAATTCTCCACCTACTCGCTTCTTATGGCGTCATTACAGTAAGTGAAAGGATTAAATAATGGTATTTATTCGCTTGGTTAGCACTGAATGCGTCAAAGTTGTCGTTGGCAATTTGCTTCTTTTTGTTTTGTTTTCGAAACCAAGCTACAAACCGTAGATAGGGTTTTCCGCAAACCCCGGAATAAACAACCGATACAATAAAGTCGATTATGAATGGACTTTATACTTTCTAAACGTTCAAACAATACCGAGGTTTCTCAGAGACAAATGATCTTTGTTCTTTTCGACGCTAAACAGTTTTATTCGCATCATAGCTCCTATTTCGGCTATAGCACGAACATATGGAAATATGTTAAGCGTGGGCCGTTCTGTCTTTCAAGAAAATTATCAAATTTTATGTAAAAATTTTCAACTGAATGGAAACCACAAAACATCAAAGTGATCTGTGAAAATTTTGTCAAGTTACGTCGCTTCGCTGCCTCAGCTAACCTTCACTGACCCGGCGCAGGTGGTACAAGCGTCAACTCCTATGTCGGACCGAAATTTAATTTGAAGACATTTGTCCAACATCTTTGCATATAATTCCAGCGATAGCGAAACCAGTTTGGACATCTAGAAAGGTGGCTTGCTAGATCACATGACTTGCATTGGATCTGTTAATTATTTAATTCTGTCATACACCTGTTCAAAATTTTTTCTCTGCAATTTGATATTTTGAAATTTAAAGCCGTTTCATACTCGAGAATCTCAGAGCTAACATTTGGATTGATTACAATAACTTTGCATCACCTTAAATTTCCAATTTAAATTTTTTCACTTATCGCAATTGTTTACCATATATCTAATAAAAGCAAACGGAAATCCCTTTTCAACGTTAAATCAGACTCGTGGCGCACCGCAGTAAGCATATGAGCGTGCCATTTGTTTATTTATACCTAAACCAAACAAACAAGGATATTCTTGTAGGAATACAGTTTTACGCTCCGTGTATAAGGGGGCCTTTAACTTTGTTATACATGATTGTATTAAAATAACTTCCAAAAAAATGAATTTCAGCTTTTGACGAACGACAGTCTTTAAAAAGACGTTTTTTGCGCATTTTAAAAACTTAACCAAAAAAGTCGGTGGCTCCAGTAGCTTTCGCAAAATATTCTCGATTTTAAGCCAAATTAAATTTTCATTTTTGCTAAATACTTTGTCTTAACGAGCATCAACACAGAGTAGGTTGGTTGCCCAACTAGTAACAATTAGGGAGGACTCAAAGCTTTGGCGCGAGGATATTTTTGTGTTAGAAAGATTTTTGGAGACGTTTCTGGAAGATTTTGTTTTCCTTTGAATGCCTCGGCCAGACTCACTCTGTCGCGTCCGTGACTGGTTCGCGACACTCTGCACATACAAAAAAAAATTGAGTCCTTTGTAAGAACTCGCAAGCCTGTCCTGAAAGCAAAAACTATTTTGCCTTCATCTGGCAAAAAAACAGAAACTTTTAAATAAGGATTTTTGGTGGCTTGTTTCTTAATTGCAAAATACATGAAAAATTGCTTTTTGGTTCGTAAAATTGTCCCCACCATAAATTAGTTTAAATCAATGCCGAATATCTTCCACCATATTCGTCGTACAAGCAAACGAAGCAATGAAATTATCAGTCTGATGTTTCATGAATTAGACCAGCAGAGAAACTCAACCAGTTTCAGCAAAGGTCCAGATTCGGCGAATGAAAAGTCGTAGGGCCTCAAAAAAAGAAAAAATTTTGGAAATGCTCCAGAATACATGAAAAACAAATTCCGGTTTAAGACCCAAACAAGATTGAAGCTCAAAATGCGTTTGAAGATCAAAAAAAAGATCTTCACCCCAATCTGAAGAGTTGCGCGCACTACATGCAGTAGGCAGAAAGTGAGTTCCCGCCCAAAGAAGTGTGAAGTTCCGATGATGGGCCGCAGTCCGAACTTTCCGTTTCGGAGGTCAGGACTCGGACCATGGTCCTCCAGTTGAATAGCCATGAATTAGTCCAATAAGAATTTCGCGTTTTCGTTTTTCCAAAAACTGCAATATTCAATTTCGACCAATCAGACGTTTTGAATTTATTGTAAAACCCAGCTTGGGAGAACAATCTAGTCTCGTGAGCCAGTCGTGTTGGGCGCTGCGATCCAAAGAGAAAACTTTGGTTTTTGTTAACTATAAAATACACTATTTAAGTACACGACTGAATGATGAAGTAAACTACGGGGTTTATTGTGTATTAGAGCAAACAAGAAGTAAACCATTTACTGGAAAAGTTACGCGGAACAACCTATTTGAAAGGAGAATTTCATAATTTTTTGTGATAAACGCAGTTTTAACCATAACTAAATTTGTAATTTTGAGGGAAGCACGCTGCAAAAGTGAAAGAAAATACAGTATTTGTTCCATACAGTTGTATTTTCAGAAAAGTAAGGCATCCCTGAGTATGAGCGTATAGTGATGATATTAACAAGTTTCGGGCGTTTAAACCACATACGTTTATTTTTCTCAAAGCAAAAATGGCTCGAAACAGATCATGCAAAGCTGATAGCAGCGAAATTGTAAGCTACAAAAGCGCAAATTTTTCAGCTTTTAGGACCCCTCCTCAAATGTCCAATCAACTTCCATCGCTTCATAACAAATTTTTTTCATGTAGGACAGGAAGGGGCAGTGAGTTGATGACGAAGTGAATTGTGCCGATCAGAGGCGGTCAACAGACGATTTGAGAGAAAACACACGTCAAAACTCAAGTAAGCCAATTGCCGTAGTTTAATTTTATTCCTCTTCAAAAATAGGGATATTTACGCAACGTTGAATGCTTCAAATATGAACTTAACGGAGGAACGAGATTCTCGTCGTTAGCGCACGAAATGCAAAAAAAGATAGAAAGTATTAGGTAACTAAAATAGTAAAATACCAGGTTGTAAGTGTAATTTTTGAATAAGTGTACGAGCATAACATTTTACGAAATAATTAAATTCCAGCAAAAAACTGCTAAAAATGATCAATTTTCTATGGCA
Organism: Trididemnum nubilum; assembly: GCA_963965965.1. Lineage (NCBI taxonomy): Eukaryota > Metazoa > Chordata > Ascidiacea > Aplousobranchia > Didemnidae > Trididemnum > Trididemnum nubilum. The sequence continues at coordinate 19,547,306 of OZ014486.1, forward strand.
ATATAGCTCATTAATTCAAATCAAAATAAAGTTTGTTTGTTTTTATTATCCTTATTTGCAGTACCCCCAAATTTTCAAGTCACGAGCCGCCACTGGAAACAAAAACTAAAAATTCGTATTTTTTGATTAGTCTCCTATGATCAAAACAAAAAAAGACAGAAATATTTCAGAAGCTGTACGGCGTCTGAAACCACAAAAACGCACTCACATATACAACGCCAGAATTAAGGATCTGGAGTGATAGTCTAGCAGAAAAAGTGAAACATTAATATTACTGTTACTCAAAAAAGCTTTTTAATCGGTTCCGTGTAGCCTTATATCCTGACCTAAGATGTTGCAAAAAAAGAAGAAATTTGATATCAAGATTAAAGTCAAATGTCAGGCAAACCCAGTTTTAAGTTCAATGTTAGGCAAATAAACAGCGAAAAAGATTGACAAAAATTTCATCGAAGCTCTGCTTAACTCAGTGATTGATTTTATGTAGTGCTAAACGCAGTTAATCGTTTCTTACGGCTATCTCAGGTTTTTAGCTAGATCCTAAACTAATGATTTTATATTAAAATTAATTTACGATGACAACGGCAATGAATGAAGTACAAAAGAAACGGATTTCTTTGATTGCAAAACCCACTTAGATCAAACTTAATTCGTGTGAAGGAGCACTAAAGATTACGTAAACATCAATATTAGTACTATTGTTTGCTAGACCAACACAATGCCTTAAATTATTCAGCTATAATCAGAGCCATTGCTTCAGCTCTGTAAAAGAAACTGTCGTTAGGTATTATATATGATCAAAATTTAGTGATTCGAACATAACACTTAACAAACTTTACAAACTTAAATGAGCCAAATGATTTATACTGAAACTTAAAATTGAGAAACATTTGCATGTATGCATATTAATACAAAATCTGCAACTGAAAATATGTTAAATCAAAAGAGTTGTTAAAATTGATTTTCTTTGTCGATATAATTCAAATTCTGTACGATATTAAAAAACTTGGATAATCATTAACCAGATTGCTTACCTACAAAACAATGCAATCAAAATATATGACGTATTGAAGAAGTTGAAGTTTCGCGCACGCTACGCACTTTCGCGATAATAACAGTAAGAATTCGAAACGTCCTTAGGCTTCCGTTTTTGATTGGTCAAAAATATGGCGAGACATACAAAAGTAATACATGCGGCATTTCAGTGGGAATTTGAAATAACTTTTTCTCATTACAATACCACTTAAAATCTCGCGCATTTGTAAAACTACACAATAACATTTATCTTTCTACTGTTTCATTATACTCGCTGTATTACGCCAAAGCGTGTAACCAGTTTGCGGAGCCCATCTCCGCGTCAACGCGACCGGCAACACAGCTCCATTCGAAGAAATGTCGCAGCGGTGGCGAGCTGATGGCAATACTGTGATTTCGTTTTGACTGGCCCGAGATTTGAACCTCAGACCTCCCGCTCCAGAGACGAACGCGTTCCCGTTCGACAAGCTAAGACATAAATTAAAGCTTACCTTTAAAACGCAGCTAAACTGATATCGCGGTTCAGAAGGAACGACTTTTCGCGACTTCATTTCTCGAGTATCTTTCGCTGATTGGCCTGAAGTTAATCAAATTTTAATTTTGGTTTTTTAAAAAATTTCTTGCGTTTGTTAAATTAATTGTGTGCAAGAATCAGGTACTTTTTATTCTTATCAATCAAAATGTCTACACACCTTCTGGCATAGTTTTCTGGTTTGAACACCTATTTTTCAGTCAAAAACGAACCATTCAAAACAAACTAACCGAAAAATGAACCAGAAAAATAGTTACTGAAAAGACTCCTTGTTAATAAATGAGCATTTGGATTGATTTTGATTTTTGTGCAATGATATAGCTGCTAGAAACAAAGGCGGAATCGAGAACACAAGGTTACGGAAGCAAAAAAAATCCGAGGCCAAGGAGAGGAATGCTCGTGGCCAAGGCCAAGGCCAAGGACCAAGGACACAACGCGGAAGTGTTCTCAAAAAAAGAAAGATCTTCGCCCAAAAATTCACAAATGTTTCGCAAAATGCAAGCGATCTCAAAAACAAAGGTCTTCGCCCAAAAACTAGCAAATTTTCCTCATAATTCAAGCGTTTTCGAAAAAAAAAGATATTCAAAAGTTTGTCGCAAGTTCTCTGGGGTGCTCCAAGACGAAACAACATTGCTCATGACCTTGGCCCATTTTCAACAAGTCAAAAAATAGTGCTGTCCTCGAGCTGAGGACAGGGCATTTTCGAGGATTTGTGGGATTTCAGGCCAAGGCCTTGACCTTCGAGGCCAAAGCCAAGGACTTCAGATTGTGTTCTCGAGGACTCCACCTCTGTTGAACACACAGCTTGTACGAAATGATTTCTTACGGTGCTCTTAATGACGCGAGGATGAACGGACAAAGAAATTGCGTTTGTTTGATTTGTAAACTTCTTAAAACACACAAACCTATCTATCATAAAACATTTGAAATTTATTCTAAACAGTAGTCTGTTATCTAACGTTTAAATAGCACTTTTAACTATATTTTTAATAGTGCGAAAATGATCGGATAAGTACATAAATTACTGTAAGTCGGTTTATTTAGTAATTTGAAGTCAAAAAGGACCGAGATATAAAAGCAGGGAAATAAAACATCACACAACAAACAAAATACCCAAACCCTGTTTAAACAAAATTAAGACTGACATTCCAAATTCGAATTTGAAAAAATTATGCAAAAACTAAAAGAACTTCTGTATTCCTGGAAGTTATTCTACAGTGAAGTTCATTAACCATGTAGCGCGCACCGGATTTTTAAAACTACGTAAAAATTGCAGCAATTAAGTGTTCAGCTTTTCAGATTTCTAGACAGAGAATGGCATTACAATGTACACTTCATCAAGTATTAAAAAAGATAAATAAAACTTACAAGTAGAGGCACGCTTCATGGTAGAAGTGCTAGCAGCTGAATTGGATGAACCAGCAAGTGACATTTGTGAAGCCTCTGGTTTCTGCGAACAAAACACTCCAATGTTTCAAACTTTCGTTATTAGTACACTTTTTCAGTGGGACACTTTACAAGCAGGCTTTTGGGTCGCGGTGGCCCGAAAATTTTCGGACGTCATTTCTTTATATCATTAAACACTCGAAAATCTTTTTTTTAATTTAAGGGCCGTAAATTTCTGGATTTACGGTCAGTTTGGAAAGATTTCAGATCATCTAAAAAAAAATAAAGTATTGCTTAGTCGATACCTAGAGCCGTTTCGTAAGAGTAAACGCTCACACAGCATCGAAGTCAAACACCATTGTTCTTCTTTTTTTCCGGTCTTCAGCTCACACTTAGATAGGAACAAAGCCGTTGTAGACTGTTTCTAATCGCTCGCCAATTTTCGCTTGATGTTTCAAGCTTTCAAGCGCAGTCCGAAATTTTGGAAATTAAAGCCGCGCCTACATTCCTAATCATAGGCTCGTTTGAAAAGTCAAAAGCATACGCTTGCTCAAACCTAGTCCAGTAGTTTCGGAACTAGGAACGGGCTGATTCTAGCTGCTGGGTCATGCTAATCAGTAGTATGACATCATAATACATAAATCAACAAAATATTTCACTTCCCTACTGCTGTAACACTAGAAACAAGTGACTATGCATTGTCAAAATTTGTTCATAATACATGGCCTCTTATTTCTAGCAATATAACATTAGGGCCGAAAAAATCCGTTGAACTGTTCAGTCAATAACCGTTAAAGCATGTTCAATAATGCAAGTTGATGTCCAGATTATTTTGGAAAAATTACACAAATCTCACCGAAAAAGACTTTGATAAATTCTTTCCATGAGAACTAGATATGGGAAGGAAGGCATAAGAATTGCTCGAACTACAAAAAAAGCACAAATTTAATTTTTAAATCGCACTGGAGCCTTTAAGTTTTGATTTGGTGTGTTCCAAGAAAAACTTTCTTGCTAAGGCAAGTGAAATTTTTAACAATCTTTTGGGAACTGCGAAGAACGAAGCCGATTTCCTGTTGTTTTTTGCTTTTTTTTTCAGATTTCAGTACTATTTGACCCTAATGCTTAGAATTTGATGAACATTTTTCGTTTAGTGAAATTCAAAAAAAAAAGTAACAGGGCAAAACAATCAACGGTTATTCTATGGAAGGTGATACTTGATAACACAAGATTCGGTTTGTTGAATTGTAGTAAGGTGGACAATGACAGCCGCTATTGACGTTCCAAATCGCTTTGTTTGTCAAGCCAAGTCACTTGCTGGTAAAGCGCTCTGGTAAAGCGCTCTGGTAAAGCGCTCTGGTAAAGCGCTCTGGTAAAAGCCTTGTAAGTAGTCGCGTCACTCGTGTGCAGAATACTGTGTAGGGGTAGGGCAAAATTGGCTATCGGTTGCCACATATTTCGATGCACCAAGTTGGACAGGCAGCATTTGCAAGCACATGAAATTTTAAGCGATTGCGCTTCCCGTTTTTTTCAGTTTCAATAATAGTTTATTTTATGATTCACGTAGGGCAAGAGTTATCCAAGCAGATTTCTATTCCAGGGTTGCCACAAAAACTGCAGAATCAAATTCCAGGACCTTCCAGGACTTTTCCAGGACTGTTTGAGGATTTTTTACAGGACATAAATTTTCACTATTACTCTTTCATGCACCTACTTTTTTGTACTTGTAATTGACAAAAAATTGTGATATAACCCATTTGCATTCTTAGCACTGACTACTAGCCAGGTGCAAAGCCACAAATTTTCAACAGGAGGTATGGGTGCGGAGCCCCCATTCATCAGAAACCATTGGGGGTCTGGGGGCAAAGCCCCCAGCGCTCGAAAATTTTGCAATTTTTTTGCAACAATAACTTAATTTTAGGCCTAATTTTAGTAAAGATTATTGCGTTTAAAACGTGATATAGAAATTAGGACTGCAAAAACACGATTAAACTGGTTGCGGTTTGAGAATAAACAATTGCGATAAGCCGATATTTTATCGGCGATAGAGAGCCGATACGATATATCGGCTTGGCCCTGATATTGATTGATAAATATCGGCTGACCAATACATCGATCGACCTTTAGCGATGGTAAATGGTAAAACTTTAGTCCTAGCTTTACTTCCAGCCAGTAAACCATGAAAACCTATCATTTGTAAAAGACAGAGCTTATTTGCACGCCAGCATGCGAAAGAAAAAAAAACAAAACGCTATCCCACCCCTAACCCCAACCTGAAAATTAACCCAAACTGTAACCCTAGCTCTAGACCTAACGTTGATCCTAACCCAAACTCAAAGTCTAAACCCTAACACTAGCGAAAATAACTTAAAAAATAAAAGAGCAAATGAGCTCCCACTCTTGCTCTCTAATTCTCTATCAGCAAAGCTCATTTGCACCCTGGAGTGCAAACATTCCTTTCCTTTGAAAAAACTCACAAGTATTAATCCAAATTGTCTTTATTTTATAGTGATAGATAAAAGTAATTTGATAAGAGGGGCTAATGAAAAGAGATTTGAGAGAGGTGATTGGTAATTAACAGAATTAAATACTGAATAGACCCTTAAATTTTTTTTTGCAAAGCCTAAGTTAAATATTTTACATCAAGCGATCGAATTGTTTGTTTATTTTTAGCCATTTTTAGTTAGTTGTTAGTGATTTGATTTTTTTCCAATATTGACCCCTCCCTTAAATAACGCTTCAAAAGTGGCTTTAAATTGCTTTAGAGTCCACATATATTACTGCAAAAAAAACTGCCTCAGAAGTAAAGTGCGAAAAACGTAGTATTTTTTATAGTACATATTGGTCAACGGGCCAATGGGGGGCTTATAGCCCGCTATGCTATTGCTACTAGCAGTGATACTGGTACTAGAGTATCGCATTGCAATAAATTACTGTCCATGAATTCACAATAGTATTCAATAATTCATGCATACCGTACTGCATAGTGCAAATTTTGGCATTTTAACAAGTGCTTAACTGCTTATTTGCACTCTACCGTACAAGTACGAACTGCTTAAAAAGAACAAGACACCAAAGAGCAGAAGAATGGGTGCTCATTTACTCTCTTTTATCTTTTAAATTATCGTTAAGGTTTGGGTTAAGACTTTAAGTTTGGGTTAAGATTAATGCTAGGGTTACAGTTTGGGTAACATTTAGGGTGGGGTCAGAGCTGGTATAGCGATTTTTTTTATTTGTGCGCCATCGTACAAATAAGCTCTGTCATTAAACAATATAATAAAGTTTTTTGAAAGACCTTCACAATGCAAATAATTTCAACAATGGCTTTGTACAATTACAAGATACCTGTTATTGTGTACAAAAAAACAACTTCACTTTCTGTCCTGGTACCGGTAAATCACGGGAAAACTTTGCAAACATTTTCCAGGACTTTCCAAGACTTACAAACACAATTCAAGGAGTTTCAAGGACTTTCCAGGACAGCAAAAAAATCCAGGACTTTCCAGGACTTTTCCAGGATGTGGCAACCCTGTATTCACGGAAATACAATCACGTTTTATACGCTCAAATAACAAAGAAAAAAAGACACTAAAACAGTTTTTTGTAAAAAAATTTTTAATCTGATGTTTTCCTTCAGCAGGACTCTAGGAAACACTACAAAAGCACAAAAATGACAGAATACACCAAACAAAATTTTGAAGCTTTGATCTTTTACAAGATACCGAAGATTAAGGAATTAAAGTCTTCCGATAGACATTAAACTGTACATTTTAAAAAGCAATCATAGTATAAAATTTATGCAAACGGTGGTGTGAAAAACTCCATAAGTTGAGAGAAACCAAACATACTGATGGTCTTAATGATGTACTGCTGCCATAGCATTCTTTTTCAAATTTGTACGTCCACTATTTTATTTTTCAAATTTGGAAAAATCATAAATCGAACTCGCGCGATACGAGGTACCTAATAAATACAAGAGTTCAACATGTTTTTTCGTCAGATTTTGAGATTTTTCGAGAATTATACAGTCTTTACTTTTTCGCATTGCTCAAAAAAAAGAAGGAAATTTTAAACCGAAAAAGTCAAAATTTAATAATTTGAAACACAAGCCTCGTTTGCAAAGTAATTTTAGTTTAAGCTCTCGTCGCACGTTTTAGGCCTTTGTTAAGCGTGTTTTTGTGATAAATCAGTCGCATAGTTTGTGAGCGCTTGATTGGAGCAAATTGCACTACCACGCAATTCGTAACGTCGCATCTGTTAGCAACGTCTACTGTTTGCAAAAATGAAGATTTCCGGTTTGAAGTTGCAAGCAAAAAAAAAAAAACGAATATACAAATCTTTCTTTGTGGAATTTAAGTTTTTAATGAAGAGCAAAAATGAAATTGTCATTTTGTAGTAACAAACATATAGATAAACATCGTAGCTTCAAAGGCGTGTAGTACATCATTAATCCTTAACACATTCGACTACAGACGAATACGTGGTAATTGCCGTTTTCGATACCTAGTGCTAAATAGTTTGAGTTGCTTTCAAGTATAACCGTGCTAAAGTTAAATACCTAGCGTGATTTCCGCTAGCCATAAGGATTTACAATTGAAGTACAAATCGCAGATACAGTTGTTGTTTAGCACATTGCTGCATTTCGATCTCCACTTACCAGCACAAGTTTATTAGAGCAAAGGAAATGAATTGAACCAACTATTTATGTTGATGGCGTAGCAGTAGCGTAGCCAGGGGGAGGCGGGGGGGGGGGGGCTGTAGCTCCCCATTGGCCTAAAAAGTATGCAAAATAGCACGTTTATAGTGCTTTTGAGGCCGATTTTTGCTCCAAAAATGAAAACAGCTCCCCCCCAACGGAATTGGGGAGTAGAAGTTGTGAAGGACTTGCTGTTATTTGGATCAGAAAATGGTTCTTTTTTCTGGAGCCCACCCAAAGTTGGTGAGGAAAACTGACTGAACTTTGGCGAAGACCTTTTTTTTTTTGAGATTACCCAATTTCGGCCGGAAAAACCGTTTCAATTTTGTTGAAGACCTTATTTTTTTGGAGATCATCTTATTTGGACAGAAAATCGCCTCAATCTGATTCAAGATTGATGAAACTTTGGGTCTAGTTCGTTTACTGTTGTTTCCACCTCTCAAAAAAGCCCCCCCCCCCCCTTTGCGAAATCCTGGCTACGCGACTGTGGCGTAGAGCTAAAGGATTACAGCAGTTTTTTTAACGCTTGAAGAAGAATGCTTAATTTCCTCCGTAGTGGGTGTATCCGCATCCTCAAGAATTGTTGTAGTTGTAGTTGTTTTTCGTTTTGTTTTGGAGTTTTGCCATGTTTTTACTGTTTGTTTTGAAAAAAGAAGAGTCGCGCTACTGCTTTGAAATAATCGGCATAAAAAAGCAAACGCAAGGCTCAGCAAATGCAACTGAGAAACACGTGCATCAGCTAATCATCGTAGCCAAGCGAGCCAGCCTCAGCAATGGCTTACTTTTAAAAGCATATTTTGTCAAATGCTTTTCTTTCAAGTCCCAGGCCGAGAAAAAAAACTTCAGTTCAACAAAATTAATTGTTGAAAATTTCATTATAGTGATCACCATCAAAATTATATAAAGGACAATGCACTTGCGAAAAATTGGTCAATTGTTGTATTAAATTTAGATTGAATTTAATCCACATCAACTTTTGTGTAAAAATCGGCTGCTTCTAGCAGCACTCAGTTATCAATGTATGGTGTTCAGGATTTACCTGATAGCGCCACTGCCGTTTATTTCGTTCGAAAGATGGTCAGCGAGATCACCAAAGTTCTATGACATAAAACAAAGTTTCATATCAACTAACACTCACATTCAAGAAACTGCAAGCGATAATTTAGCATTGAAGCACTTATTTCATGCATAAAACAAATAGCAGTGCCTGCCAGACCTTAACAATAAAAGCAAAAAGCCGTTGTTTCAAACTAACTACAAGTATAGCTTGACCAGAATGACGCACAATATGGGTTTGGTGTTATGGTTAGAGTTAGAGTTAATATCATACTATGCCTGTTCAGTAAAACTCAAATAAAAGCGCATTTTAGCGGTTTTTGCGAGTCAAGGCCAGCCTAATGATAGCTAACAAGTCCAGTCGCTCCATAAAATTAAAAAGAAATTGTTACGTATCTTGCACGAAAAAATTAATGATTCAGTATCAACAATCAGCCAATTGCAAAGAAAGTGGAAGGTCACACTACAAACTTCAATTCAAGTCCACACGAAATACGAGGCATGAATAGACGAATGTAATTTGAAGCAAGTTAAAGAAGCTTCAACAACAATGCCATGTACGTTGACCTGGTTCAAACATGCCCCAACTTATAACTTGTAACATGGAGCTTTGTTTCCGGTATTGAAACTTTAATGAGATTCAGTATTTACAATTTGATAAGGTACTGAGCAATAAGAGCAATAAAGAAAAATAACTATTTTGTATCTCAACTTAGAAGCTATTGTTATTTACAAAAGTTTTCTTTTTCACAAGTATATTTCGCATATTCTTTAATAATGTTGCAATGAGAAACTTACAGAAGCTGGTAAGCATGGCTGCGGAGTCTTTCTTTCAAGATTTCGCGCAATAGGTAAACTTCCAGATTTTTCCAAAACTGTACTTGAACGGCAAGGCTTTGCATCTGCAATTGTTTTCAAGATTTCGATTTCTAAATTTAGCAATATTGTTTCAATGCTAAACTGTTAAATATTATTTTTGTAACTGATGAAGCTTTACCCACGCCAACTTAGATAATTAAAGTGAAAAAAAAAGATGAAAACTTGAAAAGTAATGAAGTATGCTGTACAAGCTGATAAAAGTGATGACTGATGAGTTATAAAAAAAGACGCACCCAACTCACGTAATGAAAACAACTCACGCTTTACCCAAGCGAAATCAACTAAAACTAATTTTTTTAAATTGATCAAACACTTTTTAATTGTAATGTTTTGAAGTTTGCAGGCCTGAGTTTCCGTGCTTTCTGACCTGAAGGTATTGGATGCCCAGATTGCAAGCAAACGATCAAGCAATTATTTTTTGTCACTAGTGAGTTCTAACAATAGGAAGTTCTCCGAGTAATGGTAGCGAACTGTACTAACAAACAATTTTAGAAAGAAACTCGAGTTAAATTTTTGGACAGTCAAAATCGTTACCAAGTGACAACGTTGATATTTGTAGAATATTTCTTCAAATCGACTGTGGGAAAATAAGAAGTATTGAGTGGCATCGGATATGGTATTAAACCCTTGACTTGTACAATGGCAAACACGAAAATTAACACAAAATGGGAACGTCGAGAGGCCTCTCAGAAGGCGGTCGTTACTTGAGAAGATAAATGTGTCCAATCAATTTCACAAAAGGGTTATAAGCAACATTGAAAAGTCAATGACGTTTCCACTAATAATATTGATCGTGGAAGTGAATAAACCAAGTGACCGGTTTAGGCGTGTAGAACACTCGTCAATTGTCATTTAGGTTTAAAACCATAACATTGCAACAAAATATCTTTAAAATGTTATTCTTTTAAGTAAAAAGATAGTCGTAATTTTAAAGTAATTGTAATTACATATTGTTCGCCAAGTTGCCTTGGCCAGGAGACAGCGAAAGGACGTTTCGGTCTTCGAGTCAAGTTGCCATTTGCCCACCTGTCTACCACACGCGGCGGAGGCTTCACGCTGTCCCTTTAATTGCTGAACGTCAAGCAGGGAAGCTGTGAATACCAATTTTTATAGTCTTTGGTTTGACCAGACCGGGAATCGAACCCGAGTTTACCGCTTCAGTAGCAGACGCTCCATCCACTCGACCACTGATGGGTTTGGCAAAACGATAATGTTATTTATTAAGAACAATGTACAGAGAAAATTAATAATAAGGTATAGTATACAGAGTCTTATAGGCACAATCAAACCTTTGATTAACAGCCTAAGACATACTGTTTCGGAATCGACACTCGTCTTTCATTCCTCGTCAGTATAGCTAGGACTACAGGTAAGAACATGAGCGTAGAAAGGCAAAGAATCGCAAATTAACCAGATCATGACACAAAATGATAAATGTTATTGTTTCAGGTAAAAAGATAATCCAATCCGGCCTTTGTGCTATGCGCGTTTGAACTAAATGCTCGTAAATTTAAACTCCTGAAAGTACAAAAATTGTTTACCAGCATCTTAAAAAACTAATTTTAACTCGTATCAGTTTCGATCGAAAAACGTCTACAAAATGCACAAACCATGAGATGAAGTGAACTCTGATTCTAAAGATTCACCCAAGAACTTAGGCATCGACTGGTTAGATGAAAGCTAAAAAAATAAATGCAACATGAATACTGATCTAAGCAACTCTTTATTGGGCTTATCTGACTTGGTAAAACATTGCCTAAAGCAGAGCTATTGACGATTCGATTAACGTTTGTTTGCGACTTATTGTTAGTTGAATCGGAAATCACGCTTGAGTGAAATCGTGGTGTTGGCTACAAATATTCAAGTTGACAATATAAAGTAAGTGGTACTGGTAACTCGTTAATGCATATTGCTTTTTTGGATTTTCCGCTACAGTCAAACTTCGATACTATGCCACCTCGCTACTATGCCACCCTCGCTACTATACCACTTTTGATCGTCACCAACTAAATTCAATAGAAAATATATTTACTATGCCACCACTTACCCTCGCTACTATGCCACATGAGGTACAGTATTGCAGTTTATTAACGAAACAATAAACGCTACGAACGAAACAATTAAACGGCTGTGAAACGGCAAAAGTATACAGTATGTGCATGTAATATGTTCTCTCAAGTTATCTACTGTAGCTCAGCCCAAAACTCTGAGGAATCGTCAGCTGGCGCATGTTCTTTCTGCGGATTTCATGCACTTCGTCGTCTAGCCGATCGCATGCTTGCATCACACTGGCCTTCCCGAAACTACTGCACTGTACTGTACATTATACTGAAATACAGTACTTCTTCGATTATCCGTACCTCGTTTATCCGGCATTCGATTATCCGTCCATTGGGTCAGATAATAATTTATGATATAACAATGAAGTGTTATTTCACACAATTTTGCTCAAGACTTGTTAATTGTCATTGTAACCTCACAAAGCTCTTATGTACCAAGACAGATTCAGAACTATTTCAATGAGAGAGGTGGAATAACTTTTTGCAAGTTATTAGTGTACAGTGTCTGTAGTCAAAAAAAATTTAATCCTAGATTTTGAGATGGCTAAACGCAAAAGAATTGTTTTGTCGATTGAAGAAAAACTGAAGGTATGTGAGATGTTTCGAAACAAAATTTGATGTTGAACCTCGTTTAAGTTTTGGTGCATTCGAATCTGCTACTTGCTGCGTTGTTTTGGTTTAAATAAAGAAATTCAATTATGCGGTTTTTTTACTTATCCGTTCAGGTTTTGAAGAAATGCTGTCCCGACTAGACCGGATAATCGAGGAAGTACTGTACATGTAAATTATAATCGTACAATACAACGTGGCATTACATTGTTACATCACAAGGCTGTTTTTACAAATCCTTGTTACTATGCCACCCTCGCTACTATGCCACTTTCTCTCGGTCCCAAAGGGTGGTATAGTATCGAAGTTTGACTGTATATTAACCAACATCATTAATTAACTATCAGTACATCTTTTGAATCAAATTACACTAAACGTACTTTAAGTCTAATAATTTAGACTTAATTAAAATCGATTCGTCAGAACCGAAAACAACAGTCTCTGCATAGTCGCTATTGTTTAGGAAGTTGTTAATAAGGGGCGAGATTACAGTCGTCGTTGTTCGGGAAGAGGCGAATACGAGACAAGACTTGGTCCACTTAGCATTTGACAAATTATGCAGTTGTGAAAGTTTAATGTACTACCTACGCGCTACAATAACTATTGCAGTTTCTCTTTTCATTGAAGACGGTTCTTACTTACCGAAGATGCTTTACTCGAAAGGGTTGATGACTTTGCTATAAACAATAATTGAATAAAAGTTAGTGAATCTTACTGCCACCATCCCAACAGTCTATAATAGAATTTAAAGGCTAGTTTAACGCATTTAGTTAAGTTAATTTAAAAAAGAAATGGTGTCGAAAAAACATTGCTTCTATTATATCGAACCATCGAACGAGAAAAAAAGTCCTACAATAACTAAAAAATTGTGAAATTGAGTTCAAAATTCACATTTGACCAAAATACAACAACAAAACAACGACGCTATATTTTCATTTTAAAATAAGCTAATATCAAGGTTTATCAAGCCGACTAGGAATGCTGTGTGACTTCTACAGAAACAGATAGTCTAGAGTCTAGACTATGGTTCTTAACTAGTCTAGACTATCAGTCTAGACGTTAAGCAAAAACCTTGAAAACTTACCGGAGTACCACTTGCAAGTCGGAGTATGATATCCACTCAAACACAGTTGTGCTGACATTTCTTCAAGTATAGCGGCACTAGGAATAGATCCACAGCAAGAGCATATGATTTTATTTCTCTCAGGTAGAAACATAAATCCATTTTCCGCCAAAACTGGCGGAGGGGGGGTTTTGTCTAAATATCTACAGAAGTAGAAGCTTTCCAATCTATTTTCATAAACATTGAAATCTTTTGGTTGCAGAGTTTCTGCTTTTATATTTTTGTTAGATTCTGGAATGTGTACCCATGGAAGAGTGCCTAAAATATAAAACAAACACAATACTTGAAAGTTGAAACATAGAAATGTTACAAGTAGAAAACAAGAGCCTCTTGAGATACATCAAACAGCATAATGCAGAAACTACACTTAACAATGAAAGAAACTGCATCACAAAAAAAATCTAGAAAAATCTGGAAGTATGATATTTTCATTCTGCCTATATTGAGTCATTTCAATGGTACATTACGGGTAGACTATACGTGGTGTCCATTTTCAGGATGATACGAGTACAGTACGCTTTACCCAAGCAAAACTGCTGCATAAAAATTGGCTTGATTTTCTAACATCACTATTATATTAACTCGGTGCAAATCACCATTAACAAGAATCATACTAAAAGCTTCTAGTGCTGTAAAGCCGTTCAAACCAGAAAGTTATTTTCTAATCTAAATGTACTGTAAACAAAAAATTCACTAAATGTTTCTGATTTCTCTTTTTGCTAAATCAAAATTTTTCAAATGGCCAAATAAATGCTTGATTTTATTTCGTTGCTTTTACCTGGAGCAATATCTTGCAAAAACTTGTTGAGACATCTTTGTTTGCTTGCAAGTTTTTCATTCAAAGTGAGATCATTTGGGATTGTGCATTGCAAATATTTCCAATTTTCGTTTGACAAAAGAAAGGTAAAAATAGACAGTATTATGGGGTGTTTTTTAAAATGCTTTTTCCAAAAGATAAGAAGGTCATCATCGGTTTTGAAAGCAGCTGCCCCAAAGCACACCAAAAATAACTTTGACGGTGTGATTTTCTTCACGGCCTCGTGATATCTCTCTTCCAATATGTCAAGAAACTCAGCTTTATGTTTGCTCCAATTGTTTGGCCAAAGATCGTCATACTGAAAACGCAGCATGAACCGCAAAAACTTGCAGCTTATCAATGAACAAAACTCCGCCAAACCGTCCTTAACAAATTTTTCTGTTTTTTCGCTCATGTTCAAATTATCACTGCTTTTTATTCAAACAATTGTCAACCCCACAAAACTTAATTGTAGAGAAAACCTATAGGCAGTGCGTTGAACTACGATCATCAACAAACAAGAATCGTAATCCAACAATAGAAAAATAATTTTAAAGCTACGATCACATGGGCGACTTTTCGCTGCGAGAACCGGCATTTTGTCTTTTTGTTTCAAATCGAGAACGAAAGAAGAGCAATTAAGAAAGAAAAAAATCAAAATGCCGATTCTCGCGGGCCACGACAACTGACCGTAACAAACTGACGGCGAACAAACTGACCGTGAACTAATTGACTCCGATTGGCTGAGAAGGGCGATCATAAAAATATTTTACTATCCCAAACCCTCACTTTGTGACAAAGTCACGGTGACAAAATCGGTAACGAAACCGTTGGTTCACGGTCAGTTTGTCGCGGTCAGTTGACTTGGCTCGATTCTCGCAGGTAAAAGTCGCCCGTGTGAATGCTGCTTAACAACAACATTTTTGACTGTCGAGAAATTAATTAAATCAAAATCAAGTCCTTCATTGTACTTAATGTATTACCAGTGCCGTCGCTACGGGGGGGCCAGGGGGGCCGTGCCCCCCCTAACGACTGCTTGTGCCCCCCATTTCGGTTTACTCAGAATACGTTTTTAGAACATCAGGTAACGACAAGACAACTACAGGCAATAACGCAAAAAGGAATAATTACGTTCAAACACTGTTCTCGTTTGAAGTTTTCTCCATTCTTTGCTAAATTGCTGGCCACCAACTGCTGTGCATAAATGTGACGCAAAAATCCGTCTTATTAACACGCCTTTACGGATGTGTCGCAGAATAGGTGCGGCTACCATATGTTCTCTTTTAAGAGCATTTGTCCTCTTTTTCCGTTTAAAATGATTTGTCCTCCGAGGACACCCTAAAAGTAGCCAAATGTCCTCTTTTTCAATGCGCAGAACTTAAAGGCGGGAATCGAAGACCAAACCAACCAAACACGATATCCTTCCGTTCACACTCGCGTTCAACTCTCGCCGATCCGAATACAACCAGACTGACTTAAAGGCCTTTTTTTTGGAGACCACTTATTTTCGCGCTAATCTTGCCCTTCGAAAATGGTAATCTCCAAAATTAACAAATAAAATAAACAAGATCTTCCGTCAGTCCGGTACCTTCCGCGAGTTTGGTCGTTTGGGCTTCGTTTCTCGGAACTGTCCTCTTTTTGGTCAATGAAAATATGGTATCCCTAGGAATAGGGATGTAAACGTACAGAATCGTTACCGGTACCGGTACTTCGTTAGAGACGACGACTTAAAGCAGTACGTGAAAACATTGTTTTAAAAGACCAGTAGTTTTTGCTCGTTTAGAGCACACTCAAAAATTTTTAGGTTGCAGCTCAGCTGCGCAACCAGGGGGAAGGGCTAATAGGGCTTCAGCCAAGTCATTTAGAAAATTTAACCCCAAAATGCAAGCGTTTAAACGTGTTTTATAGTTGACCAGAAGCAAGGGGGAGGGGCTGAAGCAGTGACGATCGGTGGCAAAAAGTTTTGGGTATTCAATTTAAAATTTCTTCCGTCGTTTATTTTCGTACATGAAGTAATTGCGCATCCGGTCTGCGCATATAGAATTATGCCCATACGTATAGGTGGCATTTGATATTTATACTGTGTTTGTACTGTACTATTTAAAAATAAAAATTGAAAGACAAAGTTTGACTGGGGGGAGTAGCAAAAACACGTTTGGCAGTAAAAAGTTTTGGCTCGAATTGAGGGTAGCGTAGCTGAAGTTAATTTTTCTCGTCTCGCTTCAGCTGTTGAGTGAAATGAGTATAGGGGAGGTGTAGAAAAATGAAAAAGATAAACTATAACTTCTACACTCAATTCAAGCAATTTATTAAAACTTTTAACACGCCTTTACCTCATCCAATGATCAGTTGCCTACAAAAAGCAAGTAAATAGTACAGGCTGAAACAGCTTTGGCCGTTTGATTAGCAATTCAAACAAAACTGTTTACTACAAAGGGCTGAGCACTAAAATCGGCAAAGTTTTAGAATTACTGCAGATGCAAGAAAGTCATTTAAAAGTAAATTCCATTCGCTTTTCCGCTGAAACAAATTCTGTTATGACTGAATCCTGAAAAGATTATTTGGTTTCCATGACTTCTGTCAGTAATTGTGACTCGATGGATATAAGGCCTAAATCTGAAAGTCTGTCTTGTTCCATTTTATTTGAGAAAATGATTTGATAGGTTTTAAGGAAGAAAGCGATCTTTCAACGGATTTGGGTCTACCTGCAGCAACGACTGCTTTTTTTTTCTTCGAAAGTTTTTTGAGTGAAGGAACATCCCAATAAACTATCCACAGCATTCGTTGTGTTATATTGCTGTTGTAATTTACTTTGACGAATTTTAAGTTTTCCTCATAGTAAGTTATTTTTGCTAAAAAACCTTGCAAGTCTTTCACTGTCAATTGTTTGATACGGAGAAAGTATTATGATGTTTTAGGGTAGTTAATTTAATTGACAGGTCTGTAACGGTCGAGGCGCAGGCAGCTGAAGGCAAGGTAATCACGCTCGCTATCTGAAAACCCAGGATGACGTCAATCGTGACGTTTCTTCACTTGACCAAATTTGATTGGTTAATACAGAGGCGTGCGTTACATGGTTTCACTTTGCTACGCCATTTTGGGTTTTCACAACTTCGCTTTGATACCTTCCAGAGCAGTCGAGCTACAGCGACTGCATACCAACGTTTAGTGCCACAGTGCCGAAAACTCAAATAATTGACTGCCTGCCACTAGGTTTCGCCAATTGCTTCGCAGAATACGCTATGCTTGTGGCCAACTAGCCATGAAAGCAAAAATAACCACATTATAAAATACTATTTAGAAGATATATTACTTTGAATAAATAGAGATGAGATGATTTTGTTTGGGTATTCAAAGAATACCCTGATGCCCCTCACTAATCGTCACTAGGCTGAAGACATGGGCGTAGGAGCTCAAAAGGATTTGGGGGGCATCAAACTTTTGCACGAAAAATGACGTTGAATTTTGCCCGAAGAGCGATCGGTTATTCTGTCCGAATTTAGGTGACCTCCAAAAAAAAAGGTCTTCACTGAAATTGAGACGGTTTGATGAATATTAATTGCCCAAAATTTTGACGCAAACTTGCCCAAAACATACGAAATTGCCCAAAATTTTGATGCTATATTGCCCAAATAAAATAAAATTGCCCGAAATTTTGACACTTTGAAACCAAGCGGGGGGGCCAGTGCCCCCTCCCAGACCCCCACCTCCTACGCCACTGGCTGAAGACGCTAAGCAATTTAATTCTTTCAATGACTTCTAAATTTTAGCATTTTACTGTACAGTCAAACCTTGATTTAACGGATTAATGCGGAAATGCAATTATCCGTTATTGGAAAATGTCCGTTATTCGAAAAGACAAGGATTTTACCTAGTGTAGATGCACAATACACGTTTTGGTTAAAATCACTCTATTATTGTTATGTAGCAGAAACATACTGCGCTTGAAAAGTTGAATAACTTGGCAGCAAGATCTTTGCAAAGTCAGTTTATAACAAACTTACATGAAGCCTATTCAGTAATGCGGTATAAAACAGAATAGTGTACGAATAATATAATAGCGCATTAATGAACGTATTATAGTTGGTGTCTGGTGCTGTATGACATACGTTGCACGTTTGATGTATCTTAAAACCAAATCTTTTGCTATTTATTTCACAACATACGAAAGTTAAAAAATTTTGCAGCTCAACTCAAGGTCTGTTAAATCCGAAGTCCGTTAAATTGAGGGCCGTTAAATCGAGGGTTGACTGTAGTTATTCATGTGGTTTGAAAAACGCGTCAAAAGTGAATGAAATGGCGTTAAAATCGCTATTTTTTGCCGCAAAATTCGCCCAGCGACTAGGGGCTCTACCCCCTAGGTTTCCTTTGGGATACGCTTGAGTTGCATCCGTTTGTTCAGCACGGGGCCTAAATTGGACAATTTTTGTGCAAAAAGAATTTACTTTTGGTTCAAGTTCCTCCTTCTAAGAAAAATCCTGGTTGCGCTGCTGGTCGCATTTAATGCTGCAGACAGATTTTTCAAACGATTATACGGGCCATATACGAAACGAACTCAGAAACGCTGCCGCCTTATACGTCTCTTTTTTCAGACATGAATGCAAAATTGTTAAAATAGCGCAAAAATTTTTGCCGCAAAATATCAGTTTTTATGAGTAAAAGCTCAGTCTATTTTAGTGCCACACCACTTTCGGCTAGTCCCCCTCACTTCGTTTGCTCTGGCGACGGCACTGTGTATTACGACGAAGCGTGTAACAAGTTGGCGGGGCCCATCTCCGCGTCATTGTGCCGGGGTCAGCACAGCTTCTTTCGAAGAAATGTTGCAGCAGTGGCGAGCCGTTGGCAACACTGTGTCCGATTTGACCCGCCCGAGATTTGCCCCGGAAGAGTCTAGAACACCAAAAGAAACGCAGTCAAAATCGACATGCTTGAGTGATTTCTTGATAATTGCTTGACTTAAATTCACAATACTCTTTCATTGTTGCATATTGTTTATCAAAAAATACCTTTGTTACGTTTTCCGAAAACTTTCGAACACATACACAAGAAAATCACTCAAGCGCGTCGATTCTGACTGCTCTTTTTTGGTGTTCTAGACTTTACCATTTGCCCCTAAGATTTTCTCCGGCTTCATACGAACGTGTTACCGCTCGACCAACTGGGTGGTTAAAAATTAACTAGTCTTTTAATAGTAAAATAATTGACCTCGACTTTGTCGGATATAAAACTGCTTAGAAGAATTGATTGTTCCAAATAAACAAAATAAGTAGCACGGCACTGGCAGGCGACCAAAGCATAGTACTAAAATATATTAGTTCAGGTTAGATTATGTATGGAATTAGCGTTATTGCTTCGCAATCAAAAGAAAATTTGGTAGGTCGATTGAATAGTGCATGTTATAATTGAGTCGCATATCTGATAATTATTGAATAATATCTTAGCATTGAGAGCGATTTATCAATCAAATCTTTCATTATTCTCGCTGTATCACGCCTTTAAACGTATAACCGCGGGGCTCACCTCCGCGTCAGTGAGCCAGGGTAGCACAGCTCCTTTTGTTTCAACGGTGGCGAGCTGTTGTCAACTCTGTGTCTGATTTGACCGGCCTGAGATTTGAACCTAAGACCTCCCGCTCTAGAAACGAACGCGTTACCGCTTCAACAGCTCGTGAACGATTTATCACTAGCGTATTCTCATTTGTTTATTTACTAGAACCAATTTACTTTTGACGTTTTTGAAGCTAAATTGTTGAAGTTTTTCAACTGTTTCTAAAAGTAAAAGGCTTTTCTGTGTTATTGCTACTGCTTTCAGTGTTTTGCTAAGTTTGGACGTAGTGAAATGCATTACCACTGACTTACTGAAATTTAATATTTCAAATCTCAAATTATCGATGGATTGCTACATAGAAATGATTTCGATGCAATACATTTTTATTATCTATCAATTAAATATTAAACACTAACTTTCAACCTGTGTGCTCGACTGGCGGTATGGTATGTTGCAATTAGTTTTGAAGCTGTTCGTTTTCGAAACCAATCACTACGCAGTAGCACAATCAACGTTGGCACAACTCACATTTTTTACCATACAAATCTTACTCAAACACTGACGCTGATGGTTGTAGAAGTTAAATAGCGAGAAAAAGAAAAAAGCATAAAGGATGAACAAAAATAGCAATACAACAACGCCACCATCCGGTTTAACATCAATGCATTCAAAATTCAGGCAATTTTTTTAAAATATTGCAGTCGCGATAGAGATGTACTCTTCGAATACTCTGACAAAGCTAGCTAGCGCTAACAACACCACAAAATTAAGCATTAAATTGCGCGCAGAAATGTAGGAGTCTGGCTCTTCAGTTGAAAATAGTGTCCACCTTTGTAGATGACATAAATTATAAACTGGGATGATTTCAATTTGTAATATGTTTTTCCTTAGTTCTCTAATGTTTTTGAAAAATAGCTTTAAAAGTTTGTCCGAGGTAGGGCACTTTGAGTATCACTTTGGGATTATGTGGGCTCATTCGGTTCGATTGTTCCTGCTGGTTTTGATTGATCGAGAAAATGACTTAAAACTTAGTTAAAGAATATTCTGGAATTGCCATTGTTTGCAAAGATAGTTTGTAACTTTCAGACCGCGAGTTTAAAATATTGTTCAGATGAGTATAACATTTTTGCCCAGTGAAAAAAATACCTTAGGAGGCCTTCTTTTCACTTTCATCCCAGTTTATACAGCCTACAAAGTTGGACACTATTTTCAACTGAAGAGTCGGACCCCTCCATTTCTGCACGGAGATGTCCTGTTACTCCTGTATCAATTTAAATGTCCACGAGATGTGAACGTGACCAAGTGTGCGCTATAGTAAAAGAGCATCTAAGCTCCTCAAAGTTTAACAAAACTGCCCTTAAAGGACATATTTTCGGCTCGAATCGTGTAGTATAAATTCTAAATTGGATTTCTTCTTTTGCATAATTGGAACGACCGACGCTTGCGGCGGGTGTTCCTTTGTTTTTCCTCGGCAATTTTCCAACTAACGAGTGCAAAGTTTCAAACTTTTGCTTATAACTCGAAAACGGTTTGGTCTAGCTACATAAAATTTTGACACCAGTTTGAGATTAATGAGTTGTATGTTTGTACCAAATTTCGAGGCAATTGGTCTCTTTTTCATTCATTCATTCATTCATTCATTCATGTTTGTTCATGTCCATACACAGCAACAAAAAGTAAAAGATAAAACTTATCGCACGTTGGAATATGGTACATAGGATGACCACAATAGAGCCAAAATGCTCGCCTAGTCGCAGACAACCTTACTCTCTTTAGCCTACTTGTCTTTCCAGTCCAACAAAAGCAAGAAAGCAACAAGATCACAGAAAGCAATATCGAACATCATAAGTTAGGTACACTTTATACAGTTTATACACAGTAATTATAACAAACACAATTTTTGAGGACCGATATTTTCGATCAATTAACAATCAATTAATGTCAAAAAAAAAACAACTTCTACATAACCAACGCATTAGATTAGATGATGCAGATTGGTACAAGGATTTAGCTATAATTTGCAACAAGGTAGCACTGGATAGTTTTTTTAAATCTGTAGTAAGAGAAATCCTTCCATTCTGGGTGTAAGTTGTTCCAAATTTGAGCACCACTAAAAGGCAGAGCTTTTTTAGCAGTATTGGAATGAATTGAACATAACTGGTAATTTTTGCGACTAGCATTTCTAGAGTTATAATTATGCACAGAGTTTACAGGTTTAAAATATTGGTTAAATAGTTTTGGGAGCTTGTTGTTGTGATACAAATACATGAATTTGGCCGTCTCTAAGTGATACATACCTTGGATTTTTAGTATGTACAGTTTATGATATAAAGAATAATTGTTTGCAATATGATCATTTTTCTTTACACGGCTAATGATTCTTACGAGTCTATTTTGAAAGACTTGTAGGGGATGTAGCACAGAATTATTTGTAGATCTCCATGTTAAAATTCCATATATTAAGTGAGGGTACACTGGGCTGTGGTATAGCAGTAATAAATACTTTTGAGTGATATGCTGACAAAGATGACAAAATAAACCACAATATTGATACAATTTTTGCAGAGATGTTGGATGTGGGCATCCCATTTTAACTTCTCATCCAGATAAACACATAGATATTTTGCTTCAGCAGTTCGGTGAATGTTTTGTCCATTTATAGATAAAGAAAAATTCTTCCCACATTCTTTTTGAGGAGAAAAAAGCATATAACTAGTTTTTGAGTGGTTGAGTGTTAATTTATTAAGCAATAACCATTTCTCAATTTTGTTTATTTCATCATTTGCTGTTTTTTCCAGTTTTTTGAGATCACTACTCGTCATTATTAGAAAGGTATCATCAGCAAAGAGTCGTACACGAAAATTTGGGATGGTAGGAACGTCATTTACATATAGTGAGAATAGGGTTGGGCCCAACCAAGATCCCTGTGGGACACCACATTTAACTTGCATTTTATCTGATTTGTACCCATTAACATATACAAATTGTGTTCTATTTGTCAAATAGCTTTGAAACATTTCTAGTTCATTACCTCTGATACCATATTTTTCCAATTTTTGTAACAATATATGGTGGTTTACTGTATCGAACGCCTTTTTTAAATCTAATAAAATTACACATATGTGCAGTTTATTATCTAGGTAGATTCCTAATTTGTGAGTATACATCTGTCACAACGTGGGTGGTTGAATGTTGCTTACGAAAGCCAAACTGATGTTCAGATCAGAGAGGGAACCGATCAGGATTTTCTCGACCCGACCGGTAAATTTCAAAATCATCGCCAGTTGACCGACCGGTCAACCGACCGGTCGACCGGTTTCTGACCGACCCGATCGACCAGTTTTTTTACAGAAGGTTTTTGTTGACTGTTCAATGTATCTAATGAAAAATTTTCAAAAGGGGGGGAGGGGCATGGGTAAGGTGTTAAAATTTGTGACTTTGTACGAGAGTCTCAGAAAAAACGCAAAAAAATTTTTACGTGTTTTTGCAAAAATAACTCAATTTTAAGACCTTTTTGGCTAAATTTCGATTTGATAGACCTGTTTTGAGCAGCGCAAAACGTGCACAAAATAATCATAAAAAGAACTGGAGGGCACAAGCCAAATTATTAGACGCTCTTTCTAATGATGTTATGCAGAGGTGGAGTCCTTGAGGACGTCCTTGGCCTCGAAGACGTCCTCGAGGACACATTTTGAAGCCCTTGGCCTCGAAGGTCAAGTCCTTGGCTTTGGCCTCGAGGCCTCAAGTCCTCGAACACTGTTCGGTCTTCGACTCGAGGACAGCACTACTTTTTGAATTGTTAAAATTTTGTACATCGCGTAAAAAAATTTTTGGAAGACGTTTTTTTCTGGAAATCGCCTGAAAAAAATTTTTGAAGACACTTGCACCTGTGTTCTTGGTGCTTGGCCTCGAAAGGGTCTGTCCTCGGAAGGGCTGTCCTTGGCCTTGGATTTTTTTTTTGTGTTCTTGGCCTTGGCCTCGAGCCTTGTGTCCTCGACTCCACCTCTGATATTATGGGAAAGGCCAAGAAATGAGGTACAATTTTTTAGCTATTGGTGACAGATTATTTGCAATTTGCCGAGCAGCAAATACTAAACTGTTATGACATTGACTGGAAAATATTCGAAATACAATGTTCCCCAGCGGTTTGTAGAAATGCTGCTACTTCAGAACGAGCCATGGCTAGTTAGATATAAAAAAAATAAGAGCTATGTCTTTCTTGCCCATTGTAGAGTGTGGTAAATTTAAGTTGAAAAAAGCTTTTCAAAGCGGCAAGATTTTAGCATGTACTAAAAAATCTGAAATCTGTGCCACTTCTACTCTTAAGCTGATTAAAATGATGCTAAAATGCCAGGTAGCATAAGCCTCTTCCACATTCATGCTTTATTAGAATCTGATTACGCGATTTTAAGGTATATTTTGCACTATTTTGCTTTGTGCCGTGGCGCAAAGGGGGGGGGGGAATGGCACAATACTCCCACCCTAAATACGCCCCTGGATGTGCATGTCTTAATGGTCAGAGCATATTATTCACAGCTTGAAACCATTCAACAAGGGTTTTCAGAAGGCGTGGTTCTTTAATACTGTTTTTTTATAAGAAGTTTTATTTATGATAAAATATATGTAAATTTCGGTTGGTGCTTAAATGTTTTTTAGTTGCTAGAAAGGAGAATTTGATCGGTTTTTCAACCGGCATGACCGGCCGGTTGAAGAATCTCGACCCGACCGGTTTTCATCTCTGGTTCAGATAGAATAATATTATCTTCTAAAAAACTTATTAGTCTTTCTGAAATCAAGCTTTCGAAGATTTTACTAATAGGAGATAATAGGGAGATTGGTCTATAATTATTAGTCAGGTTATGTTTACCCAATTTGTAAATAGGAATTACTTTTGCCTGTTTAAGTGGTGTAGGAAAAAAGTCACTTTCTACACCTTTGTTAAATAAGTTGCTGATAAATTTAGAAATGCATTCATTAGCTTTTTTGTAAAATGTGATAGGAATATTTTGAGGGCCTGCTACTATTTTCAGATTTAGCTTATTAATTTCTCGGTCGACTTCTAAGGGTATAATTGGTTGAAAAAACAGTGATTTTTTATTGGATGAGATGTTATTTGGTGTCGATATATGGTTATCAATTTTTGCACTTAAATTTGGTCCTACATTTACAAAACAATCATTAAAAACATTACAAATTTCTGAAATTGTTACAAAGTTATTATTTTTATCTAAAAGTTTTGATATGTTGTATTGTTACTTGATATTTCTTTCTAGTAGTTCATTTATTACTGCCCATTGTTTTTTCATATTTTGCTTGCGCGCAATCAGTTGTAAACAGTGGCGTCGCTAGGGGGGGGGGCGGCTCGCCCCGGGTGTCACCATTTTGGGGTGACACCATTTTGTAATACCAGAAACGAAAGAAAAGAAAACGAAGAAAACGAAAGAAAAGAAAACAACAATATGTTTAATATCATTGGAAATGCTTAGCATTCTAAAATTAACTAAAAAATGATTAAAAGCCCCTTTTGAAAAAATTATTTAGAGGGGCGAGCGCAAATTTGTAGAAATATAACTCGCAAATTAGTAAAAACCTTTAAAAATTGCCAAATAAGCAGTTACATTTGATCGCTTGTTGAAACATGCTGAATGTAGGTTTCAAGAAAAAATATATAAGCTCTGGAATATGGGAGGGGGTAGCTTTTCAGTATTAGTTAATTACCAAGCACTTCAACTCAAATATCGTTCCATTAGCCCCCCCCCTCTCCAATCATTTTTCTCTATTAAATATAGACGATATGGATTACTCCCTGTAAG
Source organism: Trididemnum nubilum (assembly GCA_963965965.1). NCBI lineage: Eukaryota > Metazoa > Chordata > Ascidiacea > Aplousobranchia > Didemnidae > Trididemnum > Trididemnum nubilum. The sequence goes on from OZ014486.1 coordinate 19,572,832, forward strand.
TTTTATTGAAGCTGTAGCGTTGCTAGGGGGAATACTTCCTTTCGCTCGCCCCCATTGGCCATCCGGCCAAAATGCAGAATAAAGAAAATATCACGTTTTTAGCACTTCTGAGACCATCTCTTGGCATTGGAATAGACTCAAAAAATGATTTAAAGCTTGTTTTGAAACATTTATTTACGAGGAAGAGCTAATTTATCAAAAAACAAAACTCATAAATCAGAAAAAAACTTTGAAAATGGCGAAAAATTGTCTTTTGATTTGATCGCTTATCGAAAAATGCTGTTGTTTCTATACATCCCTGAACATAGGTTTTATCAAAAAATGAAATATAAGATAAGAAATAGGGGAGAGGGGCTATAACTTCTCTCAAACTTCCTTCCATTAGCCCCCTAATTATATCTTTCTCTACAAAATATAGACGAAAAAGAGTACTCCTGCTGAGTTTTGTTGAACTCTAGTATAGAATTTCATGATTAGTCAGCTTGTAAATAAGAGAACTGAAATTCTGGCGATAGCTACCACCCACATAGCTCATTTTTGCAACTAGTATTATTATGTTTTTACACTGCTAATTTGTATGCCATGTTTCAATAGCATTAAGTTTTATCAAAATAGGCCTAAAATTAAGTTAGTTTTTGTCAAAAATAGACAAAATTTTCGAGCGCTGGGGGCTCCGCTCCCAGACCCCCGAAAAAGCCCCCCTCACCTTTGCAGATTTCTGGCTACGTGCTTGAGTCTAATCATGTTTTTGCACTGCTAATTTTTATGCCTCCAGAGTTCTCCCTGAAGCCAGATTTTAAAAGCATTAACTTTTATCAAAATAAGGCTAAAATTAAGTTGTTTTTGCAAAAAAATTAATTTTTTGAGCGCTGGGGGCTCCGCACCCAGACCCCCAATGGTATCCGGCGGATAGGGCAGAGCTTCCAGACCCCTGAAAGAGCCCCTCCCCACTGCAGATTTCTGGTTACTCGCCAGATATTAAACGTGTGATGTGATATTAATCGCGCATACTTCCAAGTTGTAGAATCTTACATTGAGAAGCTATTGAGCTAGCCAAATAACAACCGCTATTTACAGTAATGAAGTAGTACCGCCATCTTTAAAATATAATCTTTTGCGGACTACTATACATTAATATACATTACATACTATACATTCTTTAAAATATAACCTATGAAGGATGACACCACGAAACTCCGCCCCGGGTGTCATCATCCTTAGCGACGCCACTGGTTGTAAAGTGTAGTTTTGCTCTTTTGCTAACCTTTTCACTGTGGTTAGTTTGTTCAGATATTTTTTTATAATAGGAGAGCAAATCTGGTTTATTTTTTTGATAGCATTTTGCATACATTTTATTTTTTGTTGAAATTGACTTCATTATCCCTTTTGTCATCCAGGGTTTTTTTCTTTGAACGCCTTTCTTTTTGCTGAGTTGTTTTAGAGGTGCATGGCTATTTACTATTTTAGATGGGTATTTACTACTTTTGGAGGTGCATGGGTCTCGTGACTTTCGTTTTAGGGCCCCGAAGGAAAATTGCAAAGTGTACCCTCTTTTTTGTACATCGATTTACTATCTCTCAAGCTGACATCGCTGCCCGAACCCTAACTCTAATGCAAGGTTCGGACTTGGCAGACGCGCGCCCTAACCACTACACCACATAGCGGACGCTGTCGATGCGACAAAGTGCCGTTTTTAAGTCGAGTTAAAGAGAAGAAAGCAATAGATGGTAAAATATGTGTACACTTTGCTTAAATGCGGCCCGGAAACTGCATCGAAAGTTTGGAGTAAAAAGCGGTTTCATTCAAGAATGGCTCAAGTACAGCAAAAAATAATTCACACGGTTATACGTACGTCTTGAGATACCTTTTTATCCCTACCAACCGACTTTTGGCCGTGATGAGTTTTTTTCTTTTTTTTTCTTTCTTTGTTTGCTTTTTTTGTCTTTTTTTCCTTTTTTTTCTTTCTAAATCTTGTTCGCTTTTCTTCTAAACCACAAAATATCGAAATCTAAAATCTAATTTTTGTGTAACTTTGTTGAACTCCAAACGCAATTTTGTCTCCCGAAATTTTTTGGGGCCACTTCCCCGGGAACCTTCCCCAAAATGGGGCCCAAAAACTTACTTTTTTGAACGGATCAAGCAGGGCGCCAGTTTTTTTCGATATCAGTAGATATTAAAGAGACAAATATTATAACATAATTTGGGAGTACCCCCTCGGAAACCCCCCCAAATGGACCTCCCAAAACTCAATTTCTTGAAAAGCTCAATCTAGGGCGCTTGTTTTTTTTTGATATCTGTAGATATTTAACAGACAAATATTTTGACATAGTTCGGGGGTACCACCTGGCGGGGGACACCCAAATGGCCCCCCCAAAATACAATTTTTTGAAAGGCTTAACCTAGGGCGCCAGTTTTTTTTTTCTATCAGTAAATGTTTAAAAGACAAATATTTTGACATAGTTTGGGGGTGCCACCTCCCTGGGGACACCCCCAAATGGAGTCCCCAAAAATCAATCTTTGAACGGCTTAAGCTAAGGCGCTAGTTTTTTTAATTTGGAGATATTTGCGTCGGTTGTTCAAAGGGGTTGCTCCGCAGCAAGCTTCTATTTAGTTCAAAGACGGCTTAAACTACCGCAAAAAATATTTCAAATTGTTATAAGTTTATGTCTTAAATACCCTTTCATCCCTACCAACCCACTTTGGGCTGCAGTGAGTCTTTTTCACCTTTTTTTTTCTAAATCTTTTACGCTTTTCTTCTTCTAAAACATACAACATTGAAATCTAATTTTTGTGCAAAGTTGTGGAACTGCAAACCCAATGTTGTCTGCCAAACTTTTTTGGGGCCTCTCTCCAGAGACCACCCGAAATGGGGCCCAAAAAAATTAAGTTTTTGAATGGCTCAAGCTAGGGCGTCAATTTCATTTGATATCAGTAGATATTTACCAGACAAATATTTTGACATAAGTTTGGAGGTATCAACTCCCCGAAACCCCTCCAAATGGACCCCCGAAAATCGATTTTTTTTACTGCTAAAGCTAGGGTACTAGTTTTTTTGATATCAGTAGATATTCAAAAAACAAATGTTTTGACATAGTTTGGGAGTACCCGCCCCCCCGTAAACTCCCCCAAACAAAAACCTCCAAAAACTAATTTTTTTAACAGCTTAAAGGGGCATTGAAGCCTAAGTTTTATTGATTTATTGCATTTGAAACAAAATTTGTATTTTTAAAATAATTTTTGAGCTCAATTTCAGAATTCTACGATGACTACATCAAAAGATTATTGCATTTATATTTTCCCTTATTTCGTAGAATTTCTATTACTTTTTAAAAATTTGTCTACGTTTGGTGTCGCTATTACTGTTACTAGGGTTACTACACGCTAGCTGACATTAATCATTACTTACGGTATGTAAGCCTAGCCTATTAAGAAATTATAAAAAACAGTGTAGCGTCAGCTCCAACGTAGCCACAAGTAGAAGTGAAACCGAATATATGGATTAATAACTCAACCCGGAGAGTAGGTCGATAGGTTGTTCAACCGAGGCGGTCGACCGCATTGGGACGCGTCCTTTTGACAAAACGTTACAACAGTAAAGTCCAGTCTAAACTACAGCAATTTATACAGGTTGGTTTACCCTAATAATTACAAAGAACAACTGGGCCAAAAATAGGCCTACTTTTCATTTTTTCTTCTAAGTGCACTAAATCAAATATGCTTGTGCTAAAAGATGCAAATTTAAACTACTAAGATGAATTCCACTTTCAAAAATTCATCTAAGTACCGAAAGCCCCAGCAGAAAACCTGCCAAAGGCACATTGTCACTCCCAGACCTATAATTTGGCAAAGTTGGTTTTGAAATCGCTTATGCAAATTTGATGTAGTGTTGCCCCTGCAAAATTGTTTCCCTTATTTCAAAATCTTTTCCCTTACAGCTATTTAACCTCAAACAACGAAAAAACGGGACAAAAACGTTGCTAATCAATTATTTTTTATAAATTTGGTGTTAAAACTCAAAAATTAGACTTCAATGCCCCTTTAAGCTAGGCGATAGTTTTTTTATTTCAGTGGACATTTAACAGACAAATATTTTGACATAGTTTGGAGATACCAACCCCCTCCCCACCGCCGTGCAGGGATGGCAGCACGGTACGGTACGTTCAGAATTTGCGCCCTACGGACCTCGCACCTTGAACCGTACCGTACCAGCGTACCGTAGTTCAGTTCAATTTTTGAAGCGTACTATATCAACGTACCGTACCCGTACCATTACAAAAAAGGCCTACTGTACCAACGTACCGTACTTCTTAGCAAAAATTGAGGCGTACCGTACCGTACTGCCATCCTTGCTTTTAACCACTCCCAACTTAAACTGACTTTGAAATCACTAGCCTATAAATCAGCGATGATCTTGATTCACTCATTTAGCGTCGGCTTCAGCTGTCTTTTGCCTCTGCGTACAAAAAGCTATTGCAATGTGCGAAAAGTCTGGGATTTTTTAACCACTTCGTATTCAGCTAAAGTGTCAGAGTTGCTTCCGTTCAAATTTCTCTCCAATATATGACATGCCACGATAGTCCTTGGCTCCTAGCATCTATAGGCAATAGTTATGACGTCACAATTTGCCATACTTGTGACTGTGACTTAATTGTGAAATCACAATACAATTGTAACGACAAATTGAGGGGCTATAATCATTACTTGAGAATAGCCTAGACTATGTGCACGCCGGGCACGCCCGCACGAATCTTTATTGACGGCCGCACGTTGCACAGAAAACGTTTAGTCGGCATATTCAGACAAAATACCAACGTACCGTACCCGTACCATTACAAAAAAGGTGTACCGTACCACCGTACCGTACCACCGTACCGTACTTCTTAGCAAAAGATGAGATGTACCGTACCGTACCAACGTACCGTACCGCGTAGACGTAGCCAGGATTTTTGATTGGGGGCCCAAATCACATGCAATGACGTCATTAGAAACTTCGAAAGAGGAATTTGTTGAGGGGCAAAAGATATCGTAGAATGGAAGATCAGAAGCCGTGACCTGGTGTTGGCACGTAACTAGGAACTCGTTCAAGGGACAGAGCTTAAACCAATAGTTAAAATGCGAAAATGTCTAAATTGGGAGACGTGCTGAGTGAAGAAGTGTACTGTAGTTCAAACGTACTATTGACGGGGGTCTAGGGGCAAAGCCCCCGGCCTGGGCGATTTTTTGTATTTTTTTGAAAAAAAAAAAGTTATTTTAACGCCATTGGATCACATTTCGCACGTATTCAAAGCCCCATCTGAAAGTATTAGATTTTTAACATTTGAAAGCCAATTGAAAAAATTTAGTTGTTCAGTTCTTCTTTTGCTTGCTATTTAAGTCCAAAACACGTTTAAAATCTTGCATTTTGAGGTTAAATTTTGTAAGTGACTTGGTCCAGGTAGGGTAAGTAAAGTACATTGACTCCTGCATTATTTTAGCAGTGAATAACAACCCACTCAAAATTTTTCTTTAAACATCATTGTTTTGTCATGAAAACAACCAGTTATAGGAGTACATATACGGCCAGGGGGCCCAGGCCCTCTCAATTCAAAATTTTGTTCAATGAGCATTCCCCTTACTGTAGCTAATTTTTTTCAAAAGTATTTTGTTGCGTAAAAACTAGCGAGGTGGAGGTGAATTGTCATTGAAAAATAGTGATGGTTACCAGTGACGTGCGGTGAGGCTTCTGGTTGGTGAGGCACAATTTTTTTTCACACACATGTCAGTGCCGCAATTAGAACGTAGTTCTAAGGGGGGCAAAATTTGTTTCTGGCGGGGCCAAAATTTTTGGGCTGGTCTAGTTTTCACCAAGTTCTCTGTTGATATAAAAAAAAAAGGTCATCGCACCAATATGGTCTACTTTCTTCCGAAGTCTCGGTTGGTTTCTAAAAAAAAAGCCACCATCTTGAAACTGCTGCAAGGGTAACAAAAGTTTGAGTGGGTATGCCGGGCAGTTTTGGGGGGAGTTTTGTTTAGGGGGGCGCCGCCTTCTTCTGCCCCCACCCAAGTAGCGGCCCTGACACATGTTTGCAAAAAAATTATTTAAGACAATGAATGACAAGCAAATAACTGTTTTCATAGCCATTAAACGAAGACCAAAATTTTCCATAATTAATTACTCGTTTAATCTCTGCTGTTCACTTAAAGCCAAATCAATTCTTCAAGTTTCGAAAATCTATAAAGGTAGTTAATTATTTGACTTTGAATTTGGACATGATTGAAGTTTTGGTTCTTGCCAAGTCACAAAAACCAGGTTTCAGTCCCAATATTATTATTTGCTAAAAATATGAAAGCAGAAACGACGATTTTTATTGCGCAACTACTCTTTTCTTGAGTACGGTAGTACTCTTTCTGAAATGAGGGATTCTTTCGTATTGATGTCTCGAGCAAATCTTTTAAACCGGTTTTGTTCGAGCTAAACTTCAAGTTTAGTTATGGAAAAATCTCTCAGCTTTAAGACTAAATTTTCTTCCATTTTAGTTAATTTCCTCGTAACAAATTGTTTTTATTTCGTTAGAAAAGTAACTCGTTCAATTTCGCAATGAACGAAAGACTACAAAAAAACTGCTTTGACTTTTTTTTGTTCTATGACGTCATAGGTGAGGCGTGCCTCAAAATCAGATTTTAAAGCATTATGCGTTGTCCGCGATTTGTCTGAGAGAAAAAGGCATACTTTTAGCACAGTCTCTATGCTAGTAGTCTGGAAACTCAATGGTAAGTTTTTGCGAGGCTGTGTCAACGGTTTTAAAATTGCGCCACCTAGCAGCGGAGGTGGTAAAGCGTCTTGCAAACGCTCGAGAATAGTGTAATCGATATGAGTTTACGCTATGAAGTGTAATAAAAGTGAGCGAAAGTAGTATCAAAAAGTTTACAGTTAGAGAAATTCAAATAAAAAAGCTATAGATAGAGGCCTGATTTTATTTCTAGAGGATTTTACGTACTCATAACCCTGGTACTGGTAGCAGGTTAACTTAGGCCTACCTAAAAACTTGGCAAAAACAGTGGGCTAACTGAATGCTTCAGGCTGGTTACCAATTAGCTTAGATAGTTAGCCAAACCAATAGGCTGGTGAAATTATATTGGTTTAAGGCAACCAATCAATTTTAATGTAACGGAGTTAGATTGGTAATGTAGTCGACTCAGGGCTAGCCTAGCATCTATAGGCCTATCCTTAGCAGTTGTCTAGCTTTTTGAGTTGTTTTTAGATTAAAGAGTTGTGTAAGTCATTCAAGTTTTAACTGTACAGTACGGGACAACATGTCAAATTCAAAAAGGCATACATATACTGGAAAATATTGTTGTTTGCCTGGTTGCAATAGTGCTTTAAGTAACAAAATTAAGCTTTATCAAGTTCCTAATGGAAAAAAGCGATTTGGAATGTCAACAGAAGAATGGACTAACAAGTTTCATCAGGTTAGTATAGCCTAAATTTTATTTTCAAATTAAAGTTCAATTTTCTGTGCATAGCACAAATAGCCTAAGGTGTTAGTACCTAAGCCTGGTTTCAATGTCAGATGTTAGCCTATATACACATATAATGTCACAAAAAGGTGTGTGCCTAAGAATGTGCACAGATAAAAACCGAGATTCAACATAAAAATCAACTACAGAGAATCTTATACCACTAATTTGTTACTACCTAAGTTTTAGATATTACTTGAATCCAGTAACAACAAAAAAATCCAGTAACAACACTTAACAATGTACCTAATGTCCATGGTCTGCAAAAATTTTAGCCTAAGAGCTTTGGACTTCGATAAAATTTCAAGAAAATGCCAAAGTATATTTTAATTTGAATTGTCTAAACAAATTTTAGTCATAAAAGAAGTTAATCCACATTTAGCCTGCATGGCAAAACTTGGCAGGTTAAATGATTAACTGTATGCTATTTCATAAGCCTGCCCATAAGGTGCCAATGTCAGGCTGCTTCGACCATTTCAACTACTACATTTACCCTACCTGTGACTTATTCTACATAAAGCTATGTACATCAATATTAATCTAATTGAGATTACAATCCAAGCAATATGTTATTGTTAATGCCCAAAAAGTGAAAATGCTAATGAAAACTCAATTTAAAATTTGCTAAATTTTAGGTGATATTCAAATATCGATATAATATAAGGTTCAAGCAAAGGGTGAAGTTGGGAAAAGCATTTATTTGTGAAAAACACTTTAGTGATGATGACATTCAAAGAACTGTGACAAAATCTTGGATCAAAATCGGTTGTCTTCCTTCTGCAAATATGCCTGTAAAGTCGCATCAGTCAATAATTAAAAAACGACGGGAGCGAGTTACACATGCATATCAGAATGCTGCAGTTAATACATGCACAACGGATGATATAGACAAAATGGCACCAGAATCTTCATCAATTTTGAGTCTTCTTGATATTTTAGCTGAGTTCAAAAGCTTAAATCTTACAAATTGGAGAGTTTATGTGGAAAGTAAATTTGTGCATCTGACATATTATGAAAACCTTGACTTACATGGAATTGCTTCACTAAGTTTTTTAATTTCTGAACTTGGCAATGGAGAAATGTCGTTTAGCATTGCTAAAAATGGTCTATATTGTGAAGAATTGAGTAATCAAGTTTCAATGGAGCACTGGAATTTGGAAAAAACGTTAAATCTTTTGATGAGATTTCGTAGTTGTTCAGGATATGATGCTGTATTAAGGAAGGATGGCTGGTTACATGTGCCACTAAGGTTGGTGGAAGGATCTTCTGCACGGTATGTTCAAAGCAGGCATATGTTGTGGCTTAGATATCGTATGTATGCTGAATTTGGTATCTTATTTGCAGGAATCAAGTGTAGCAGTCTAAGCAACTTAGCTTTTTTATTCAAATGTATAATTTACCAAGCCTAACTCTGGCTGGGATATGCATAGCTTTTGTAGGTGTGATTTAAAGGTCAGTTTTCTTTGAACTGGTAGCCACTGATTTCACCAGCTTTCAGCATGTCTGATCAATTTTTAATAAGAAAAGAATAAGTAAGTAGTGCTGCTCATTTTGATGACTTGAATCAAAGCTATTTTTTTTCAGATATATCAGCAAATCTTGTGAGGCCATTGTTCTCAACGATAAATCTCAGGTTTGCAGTAAGTGCAGTAACTTGTGGAAAATGCAAAAATCCCAGCAAGATCGACAACAAAAGCGAATTGCTAGACTTCGAGCTAAGCCTCTATCAAAATTTTCTGCTATTTCAAAGGCTAGCAAAGAAAGACTAGGAGCAAGTTGGCAGATGCAGCAAAAGCGGTAATTGGATAACATACATTAGCAAGCTGCAATGCAGCACTTCAGTTAAGCCGCATTTACACGGGCGACTTTTTTGCATGCGATTTTTTGATAAAAATGGATGTGGCAAAGTTGCTGGTATTCAATAATGGTTATCATTGTGATAAAAGTTACCTTACTGCGGAAAATGACTGTCTCAAGTTGTTTCCATTTCGATGGTGATATTGTAAACCTTTTTAAAGCAAAATCGGAGCTGATCTCACTGCGATTTTTTATCGCAGCATCGATTCTCTTCTAAAGTTTTCAGTTACAACAATATTGGTATGGAAACAATTTAAGACAATTATTTCCATCAGTAAGGTCCCAATTATCATGATTAAAACCGCCGTTGAGTAAATGCAACTTTGCCAGATCCATTTTTATCAAAAAATCGCACGCAAAAAAGTCGCCCATGTAACTGCGGCTTTAGATATATTTTGATGAATATATTGCATCTAAAACATCATAAATCTTCATTTTTCACATGCTTATGCCAATGAAATCTATTTTTTGATTTTGCAGGTTAAAAGAACTAGAAAAGGAATTTATTTCAAAAGGAGTAACGGTTAGTGAGCAATGTGCAAAGATTTTGGAGAGTGTCAGCAAAAGAAAGCAGAACAATGTGTTCTTGAGAGAATGGTGGTCAAGACAGACAGAGTTGCAGCAATCTAAAACCGACTATGCAAGGCATTATAGTCCTTCCATCATGCGGTATAGCGCTGAATTTTTTTGTTATTCACAAAACTAGTGCACATGACATAAATTTTGTAAACGAAACCTAGTCTAGTTTAACTATTTCAACTTGAAATATTGAACTTGATGCGCAGCTTCTGTATATTTGCAGGTTTTGCTTGAAACTTTACGCAAAATCTCCTTCTGCCTTTGAATTCCTTCAGGAAATATTGGTTTTGCCAACACCCAGGCTTTTACGTACTGAACGAAATAAAAGTGGATATTTGCAAATTGGCATGCAGAAAGAAGTTTTGCAACGAATTAAAAATGCTATCGCTGCAAGTAGTGGAAAAAGATGTGACACCATGGCAGTGTTAGCTTTTGATGAAATGACTATCAAAGGTTGTATAATATTCTAGATACGTATGTGAAGTGGTGGTACCTGATTGGTAAATTGAACCTAGGTGAATGCAGCGTCTATAGCTCAGTCGATTAGAGCATCATGCAAGTAATCAAAGTGTTGTTGGCTCCTGATGTTATACCTGGACTGGGCAAAAACGATGTTGTGTCCTTGAGAAAGACAGTTAATGCACATTTCCCTGGCTTGTTTAATTGAGCTCTGAGGACCAAGCTGTCGAGGTGGTACCGTAACAGCCATAGGCTGCAACAGGTGTTGCCCAAAGGCACACCACGTGTTGAACGAGTGAACATCCGTGTAGATGTGCCTGGGTCACATGGCATACCATAAGAAATAAAATGACCTGAGTTGAAAACCGATATTAACTTATTACATTTACTCAGAGCTGACCTCAGGTCAAAACCTTTTGCGCCTCTTGGGCTTTAACTGCTTAGCAATATTACGTGATCATGAAGTGAAGTGTTGAATCACGATTAATCAATGAAAGTATTATTTTCAAAGGTGCTATAAAATGTGCACCTAGCTTAAAAGTGCAACCATAAAAATATTGTGAACTCGTCTTTTTGTAGAGGAAATAGCCTATTGCTCAGCAACAGGTGACATTGTTGGGTATGTGGATTTTGGTGAAGAAAGTTTAACCAGCTGTTCGAAGTCAAAAGAAGAGATGGCGACCCACATGCTTGCAGTATTCGTAAGAGATGACATTGACTGTTATGCTATTATTGCAGTAGACTGTGCCTTGCTGATCCTATTTGTGCATGGGGATAACATGTGTACTACTATACATGACTTTTCCACATCCAAATGTTTTTCTGTTTAGACGTAAACGCTTCGGCATCACCTTGTAAATGATCATTTATTCCTGGCTATGAGTTTGATTGAATGGAGATTCAGTGTAAAACTAAAAATTCGTCGAAACTATTATTTGGCAGTCTTTGTTTTTTGATTAGGAATTACCAACAAACAGCTTGATGGAGTGATTTCTTACTACTGCACAAAAGGAATAAACTACCAAGAATTGATGCTTGTCATCACCGACTTACTTGTCGAAATTCCTTTTCAAACATCAATCACTATATGTGGACTTGTATGTAAGTAACCTAATTCTAAATCATTCCGTACAGTCAAGGCCAGTGTAATAATGTTTGCGGTTTGTCTTGCACACAATGTTAACCTTATTTTACATGTGCATACTGTACTTTTGTTGGACCATGTGACAGTACTTTAAAACCAGTGGTTTCCAAACTTTAAAAAAATTGCGACCCATTGTTTATGACGACAGCTTATGGCGGCCCACTTAACTTTGAAATACCTATGCTGAAGTCGCCACTGATCTCAATTCAATAGACAGTGGCTACTGGTTAATCAAAGCTAATGCGTAACTTTGCGACCCATAGTTTGGGAACGCTGCTTTAATACAGTAAATGCTGCTGAACTTGTTGTTTCAAAAGGTTAAAACTATTTCTAATCTTTCAGTTGATGGACTTGCAGCAAATCGAACAGTCATGAAATTGCTTGCATCTGCCTGCGATGATGCTGTTCCATATCGAATGCGTAACCCAGCGGATTCGTCAAGGTAAGGAGCTATTGCTATGTTTGAGTGGTGCATACAGTAGATTCTTAGCGTGGCTTAGTTGGTTAAACCATAGCGTTGGCTACTATTAGAAGCGGAAGGTTTGAATTCCTAAAACTTTGAAAAATTTGTTTCATACCCAAGATAGAATTATGACGTTTTCCCTCGGAAAAAAACTAACAACGCCCGTTTTCCAGTCTCGTTCACGTTGTAACTAGCTTGGGAACCAAGCCGCTGTGGTGGCCCTTTGACTACCCAAAACAGAATCAAAACAAAACGTAATTGACATTGAGCTGGAAGACAATTTCAAATCGGCTACTGTGGCTGGTTTTTGGCTCATGTGAAAGAAGCCACTGGTATTGCTGCGTTCAATTTGTGTTGTAACACTGATTTCTTAATAAACAGCCTATATTTTGAAGATACATCTACTTCATTCCCGATCCACCTCACTTGATCAAAACTTGCAGAAACAACCTCATCAACAAGAAGAAGCACTTATGGAATAATGGTATTATATCGGTTGAGCCTATCAAACATCTAATTCGAGTAAGAAGAAACCTTTCTGCTTATTTTTATGTTACCGGTATTATTTTAGCGTTGATTGGATCAAACATTCAATTTATTGGTTTAGATTTTTTGTACCTTTGTTAGTACAGAATATAGAGTTATTGATTGAAAAAATTCTGAAAAATCTTTTTTATTCTTACCCAGGAAGATTTTAAGCGAGACGAGTTACGATTGTTCCACAAGTTGACTGAGAGCCATGTAATGCCAACACCCTGGGAAAAAATGAACGTCAAATTAGCCGCGCAACTGCTTTCAGAGACTGTAGGTATGCACTTTTTATTACGATTTGATCACTACCGTGGGATACTTGGGGCAGCTGGGCTAGGGCGCCGGCGATCCCTTATTTGGGTCAAAACGTCTAAAATTTGGGGAAAATAATCCTATATTCGGGCATAACAGATCGACATAAAAAATTGCTCCGGCAGTAATATCACTCGGGTTAAATAAATGAAGGCCTTCTTTTAGAGTTCGATCATTATTGCAGAGACTGCAATTGCATCTCCTCTTGGAGGATCGGGGCTTATATTATACAAGAGGAAGACCACTCACACCAATAATAGGGCTTTTGATTTTGTTGCTGGCTTTCAGATATTCGTTTCCCCCTCCCATCGCAAATCATTTATCTCTCTTGCGGCTATGCATTTGATCTATTGTTTTAAGCATTTAGTCAATAACTTTCACAGGACTTGCAATGCAAAACAAAGGACATCTCAGTTTGGCGAAATTCATTCTCGCCATAAATAAATGGTTTGATTGCATGAATGCAGGTATGTTGCTCAGTTTTTGCAATATTTATTTCATATAATTTTTACCTTATTTATTTGATGCTAGCTTTCGATTGTTGCAACTCATCCACGATGAAAGCTCTTGAAGTCAACACGACCGCTCAGTTAAAATATAACTTGTAAGTTAAAAATATATTCAAAAATTTGTGACGTCCTATTCAACCAAGTTAGGATGCCTCACTTGCTGGTTTAAAGGTTTTTTCCCTAGGGTTTCAAAATTCCAACTTCAAAGCAACCAGGAAGCCATACAGCGAGGACAGTGATGAAAGATTGCTATGGTTGGAAACACAATTTCTTAACTACCTTCGGGAATGGCGTTCAAACGCAACTGCTCGATGCCAGGAGAGTGGATTTGATGTGAACTGCATGTTGTTGAGCCAAAGCACAGAAGAAGGGTTGACAGTATCCACTCTTTCAATGGTGGCACTTGTTAAAGAATCTTTGCAGTCTGGTGCAAGCTATGTGCTGGCACGTAGAATCAACCAAGATCCGCTTGAAGCCTTTTTTGGTTACCAGCGGCGTAGAGGCGGACGCGGTGAAGCTCCTACGATACGAACATTTTCAAGTAACGCCAGAAATTTTGATGTCTTGCGTTGCAATGTTGTAGCCGGTTCAAATGTGGAAAAGTTTGTTTGATATAATCCAATGTTTAAGTTTGTAGTTCATGTTGTAGCAGTAGCGCAACGACCCAACCCCATCTTGGAGTTTAACTTTGCGGAAGCTTTCAAGTTGAGGATTTTCGACACTTTACCTTTAATGCTGAACGGGAAGGAGAGATGAGCTGTGAATACTTATTTCTATGTCTACTTTGACCCGACTTGGAATCATTCCTGATTCCTTGAGAGGCATACGTTCTTCCACTTACCAGTTTTCTCTATTTTAAAGCAGGTTTTATAGGACTAGCAGATAGCTGGTGAAGCTTTTCCTGCTCCAAAAAAAGCTAACGATGGTAGGTTGCAACCTCTTGGGTGCCAATGGAATGCAACCATGACCATTATATTGTACCTTTTATTTTGCTTATTCTTGTATTGACGGTACGGAAATAAGAGACACACTACACTACTACTAGCTTTACAATTTGCTGGTGGCTGCTGATCACAGGAAATTAAGTGATTGATTTTTTGTTGTTGATTTCTTCATATTTATCTTCCTATCACGAGAAAGCGACAGAGCGTTATACATAGGACGAATCCAGACTCGCTTAGGAGTTGCCATTGTTTCCGAGTTTTCCGCTTGAACTGTGCTTCTTGCTTTTTTAATTTGCTGCTTGTTAAGAAACCACCAAGCAGAGATAATCATCATGAAGCATCTTATCCAAGGACGCAATAGCGAGGCTTGGGTGAGAGTTGAACGCACAACCTTACGATCATGGTCGTCGTAAAAACGATGCTCCAACTCACTGCCCACTTATGCTACCACAAGTATACGACGTAGGCCAGCGTTCCTCAAACTATGGGTCGCGGAAAGTCTATAGCTATTTGATTTACCAGATTTTAGTCATAGTATCATACTGGGCCACAACGTAAAGAGCACTTTCCCACGAATAGCCTTGTAGGTAAAGCTGATTCGACAAAAGGGCGATAAGTAGGCCTGTCTTCTACAACGAATAGTTACATATTGTAAGTACTGAAACATACTATAATCTCACAAACATTGTTTACACAGATTTAAGTTTATATTTGCAAATAATAATGCACCAAAATAGTTTCACATACACTCAGCTACGATACAAAATATACTGACTACTATCGCAGTATCTCATTCGGAAGGTTTCAGTCAGCACAGAAGCAAAAAACCCAAAATGTTAGTCAACTAAATTGCTAATCTATTAAGTTGTTTGCCTGTTAATGCGTTTGATCTGTCAACGTATTAATTGATAATAAATAATGAACGCAACCTTCTGGTGACTGATTCAAATGGGCCCACTTAAGTTCGTTACAGTCTCTCGCCGGCGCTGGTGACCACAATGCAAAATTGACTGCAAGTCCAAGCTCTTGAGAGACTAAAACTTGTGTGTCGTCTTAGACGCCCTCATCTTACAATTAAAGTGCAGTCATCGGCCTTCTTCCTTTGCTGTTCAGTAACATTGACCAGGAGTGCATCCAGCTGCAACAAAAACGCAACATTGCAGTATACATTACATAGTTTTAGTTTATTTATTTTTATTTGCCGAATTTCTTTGGCCAGGAGACAGCAAAGTGACCTTTCAGTCTTCGAGTCGAGCTGCCATCTGTCTACCACATAAAGATGGAGGAATCCCGTTAAGCACCTTTGCCAACGGCACAACTAGCGAACTTGCCGGCTTGTTCTCCACACTGTCCATTTAATGCTGAACGTCAAGCAGGGAAGCTGTGAATACCAACTTTCGAGTCTTTGGTATGACAGGTTTATATCTACTGTAATACTAACTTACGATTAGAAGATCATAATGTGACCGCTGCGCTGAGCGTGCCACTGGGACAGTGGGACAAACAGCACAAACAATATTATGCTGAAAAGTAAATACTGTATAAAATTAAAGAAACTAAATTAAGGGACAGGACAAGACAACGAGCAATATTAATAGGTTACGATTTCAATTCACATTAAATCTTGCAGTATATTTTCAGATATAATTTCGCTTTTCAATGGATTATTTCGTTACTTTACATTGTACTGATTTCATAACCAAACTCTGGAACGGAAGATAAATTTTGATTAAACAATCTTGAAACTGTGGATATGGACCTACAAGAAATAATTGTGCTTGTTGATGAGGTCAGTGCTACCACTGCTGTTAAATAACACGTTATATCCATTCCTGTTACTTTCATCTTTGCCTTTATATTGGTAAAGGAATGCAACTCGCAATGGGAAAAGTTTCTGCAATAAGTAGGTTAAACGTTCAGGCCTGCTTACTTAGTAGCATTTGCTTCGTTCGGTTCAAACCATTTTTTCGATACTACTTAAAGAACACAATAATCCAGTTAAAGGCGAACTGCACGTAACAACAGACGTATTGTTATAACGGTGGCATTATTTAATGATAGAAAGGCGTTAACCATTCCACCATGATTTTCAAGTGTTGACTTGAGCACAGTAGTACATGGGCATGTAAAGTGCTAATCTGTTCGCCGCCACAGCGTCCTTTGACAGATACCTGCTTATAATCAAGTTAGCAGTGTTGTAGTTACATACCGTAAATATACGTGTGTATATATATATGCGCTATATACTGCAAATATACGCGCTATATACTGTTAATATACGTGTATGCGTAATTAAAATTTTCTCACCAAACCAATCATTGGAGAGAACAGGTTGTAGTGCAGCATAAAGAATTTGAAATAAATTGCATACCTGGGTGATCAGATGAAACGACCTTCTTGGGATTTAGGGGGTTCGCACGGGTTGGTGCAAACTCGTTCTTGCTTTTGTTATAGACTGTATTAGATATATATTTGAAATGAGGGAACCTGTTCCCAAGTAGCAAACGTTGGAGGGCCGACATCTTCGACGGTCCGTCAGCAGCAACCGTTCGCGAACCGCCAACGATTTGCTCATCGGCCCGCTAGCGGAAAAATGAGTCGGCGACTGGACAGCGGGTCAAAGTCAGCAGGCCGACGAAACAGTGGGCGGCTGGCAGCGGCAGGCCCGCTAATCCTTTCTTTAATAGTTTACGCTAATCACACGTAGGCCTACCTTAATTACGTCATCAGCATGACGTAATTGACCGAAGTCAACTCATAGAAAAGTATTCTTCCGTAATTAATACTTATAGTTGCGCACGTATCAGGCCATGTGTCAGGAATGTTCAATGTGTATTTAACTGTACAGAAATAACAATACAAAACCCAGAACACCATTATAACACAAAACAAGCAAAAATGATGTCAAACAAAAGCTGGTTTTAGTCTATTTTTTTTCTGCTCTGAGTTTACGACCTCCTTTTCTGTCGGTAGCTTCTTTGAACCAACGCTTTATCGCTCGTTCCGCATCGGAATTGGAAGACTTTTGCTCTTTTCTTATAACTTCTGCAATCATAAAAATGAATTTATTAGGAGAAGTAAACGGTAAGTGAAAGAACATGAGAGTGTTAGTAATATTGGGTTCTGACGGCCTCCGATTAATCAAGCGGGTTGAAAATGTTCTGGCCTGAATGCTTATTGTGCACGTACGTCTTCTCCTGCCGCTCTTGTAGACAACGCTCCTGGAAGGACAACGTGACAGCAACAAGCTGTATCTGAACGAAGCAGAGAAACCGCATACCCAATGAAATGCTCGTCAGCGAGGATGAAGGCGTGGAGAAACTCCACGAAGATACAACAGACGAGCGGTACCCCAAGGACTGAACTAGAGCGAAGATATTAAACAATCATAGCTGATTACAAGCTCTTATTGAGAATTGAGAAAGTTGTCTAGTCGTCAGACCAACCCACGACTACCATTAAAATAGCTTTCATTTTGCAAAAAGTTACAAAATACCGCTAGACAATTTTTTGTAACTTTTTGGAAAGTGAAAGCTATTTTAATGTCATTCGATCACATTTCGCATGTGTTCAGAGCTATTTGAAAGAACTAGAATTTTAACATTTGAAAGTCAATTGGAAAAAATTAAATTGTTTAATCCCCTTTCACTAGCAATTTAAGTCCAGAACACGCTTAAAATCTTGCATTTTGGTGTTAAATTTTGTAAGTGATTTGGTCCAGGCAAGGGGAAGTAAGATGCACTGCCTCCTGCAATATTTTAGCAGTAAATACTAATCCACTTGAAGATTTTCCTTAGAGATTTTAAGATTTGTCATGTAATTAACCAGTTATAGGAGTACATATATGGCCAGAGGGCCAAGGCCCCATCAATTCAAATGCAATAATTTGTTTAATGAGCATTTCTCCGAACATTTTTTTTTACCGGCCAGTTGGTCGAGCGATAACGCGTTCGTCTCTGGAGCGGGAGGTCTGAGGTTCAAATCTCTGGCCGGTCAAATCGGACACAGTGTTGCCAACGGCTCACCACCGTTGCGACATTATTCGAAAGGAGCTGTGTTGCCCGGGCGCAATGAAGCGAAGATGGGCCCCGCCAACTCGTTACACGCTTCGGCGTATTACAGCGAGAATAATGAAAGAATTCTTCGCGCAAAAACTGGCAAGATGGAGGTGAATTGTTATTGAAAAATGGTAGAATAGAAAAGATGGTTACGCCTACTAACTATGCTATTGCCCAGCCGGATTTACCTTGCGCAGGAACCCTGGTATTTTGGGGATAATCGCAACATCTTCCTGCCAAATATAGGTGAAGATCAAAAAAAGTCTTACATTCTGAGCGCGGGGCCCTTGGAAGTATACCGTTTGGTAAATCCAGCCCTGGTTATTGCATTACGTTCATAAAAAGGTTAGATGAACGCCTGAGTTAGCAACTTTTAAGACAAACACCCATAATTTCACTGGAGTTATACATTTAAATCCGTTGGCAAAAATTGAATTGAGGGGGGCCCGGGCCCCCTGGTTGTCAATATTATTGTTTATTACTGTTGTACGCGTGTACTATTTATTCTACGCGAAGATACTAAAAAAAACTGAAAAAACAAGGCTTTTTTGTTATATTTTTATCATTGGTGGCATTGCAATTGGGAGGGGCCCGGGTCCCTTCCCCCCCCCCCCCCCCCCCCGCACAGACACACTACGTTTATATACTCAGGAACACTTTTTTATAAGAACCAGTAAATTTTGGGCTGAGGTTGGTTTCAGTTTTTCAAATAACCTTTGTTCTCTTCTAAACATTTGTATAAGTACTATTATTTCATACAGACCAAAACTTATTTAACTACCGGTATACAACATCAATTTGATCAAATATTAAGTTGTGACAATAACTCACCACCTGTTTCTACTATCCTGATAGGATACTTTTTCCACTTGTTCAGGACAGGTTGAACGCAGTTCTTTGCCGCCATTGATTGGTTAAAAGGTGGCCACCAAGCCATTCCTTCAGACTCGACCAGCTAACTTTCATGAACGATGGCCAAAGCCAGTTCTTTTGTAAATTCAACAACTAAACCCATTTTCCTTGCAATCTAATGGGTGCATCAGTATAGTACACAAGTAGTTTTATACTCTACCTCAAAGCTGCAAACACAAAAAGAAAATGACACACCCACATCCAGAGATGGGCACGATCTTAATCTTCAAAATCAGATCGTGATCTTGAAGATCAAGATCACTTTCATTTTTCAATGTCGCCTGGGGTAAGCACAGTCGAAGACGGGTTATGTGGTATTCTGTAGCTATTTCATGGTTGCGACACAGAATGGAGTCTAAACTGGAAAAAGTAATCCGTATTTGCCGTGTACAGACAGGACAGGTACGAACCAGTACCTAATCTGCTAAGTGGTGAAAATTAGTCACAAATCAGCTTCGTTAACAACGGAATGTTTGAAGGCTTGGGGCATCCTATCGACAATAGCACTCTTTTTTTGCACACCATTGGCAGATTACCGGTGGTTAGAAAAATCTCCAGGAAATAATACTGAAAAAACAAGTCCTGGTAGTGGTATTGGCTAGCAATGCTAGTACCGTTTGTAGTCTAGGTCTCTTTCTTTGTTAATGACCAAGCAGTTGGGAGCCAAAAAGCTAGGTTGCTGACAACAACAGGTGTCAGTCAGGATAAGATGCTCGGTTAGGCTATTACAGTAAACATGACATTGCATATTTTAGGACATTGACATCGTATCATAGACAGTGAACTAAAAGGATTTTGTTCTTGAAAAAAAAACTTTTAGTTTACAGTCTATGATCTACGATGTCTATAGACTCATAAAATATACAACGACATGAATGTCACAACATATACTATGTCGTCAAAAAGGAATTTGTTCATGACCGACGGGATGGCCCAGCGGCAGACGCATCTGGCTACTATGCCAAATTTTGTGTGGGTAACCGGGTTAAATTCATGCGTCCATCAAATCTAACACAAGTTGCCAATGGCCCGCCACTGTTGCGACGTCAAATTGTGTGCCCGTGGCGCTTTGAAGCGGAGATGGGTCCCGCAAGCTTGCGACACCCATAAAGGGTATTAAGCGAGTATAATGAAGATTTGATATTTTTGATTTGATTTTGTTCTTGAATTTTGTTATTGTTATATAAAACTAGCAAAAGTAAACTAAAAGAGTTTTCGTGATTATTTAAACTAGTAAAACAGCTACAAAAAGTTTGTGAGTGTCAAATGCCTTACGTTATTAACCATGGGCGCAGCTAGGATTTTTGATTGGGGGGGGGGGGGGGGCGCAAATCACATGCAATGACGTCATCGTAAATTTTCAAAAGAACTTTTTGTGGGTCAAAGATATCGCAGAATGGAAAACCAGAAGCCGTGGTCTGGTTTACCAAAATTAAAAAGTGAAAATGTCAAACTTTTGGGAGACGTGTTGAGTAAAGTAGTGTAACTCAAACATATCACAGACGGGGGTCTGGGGGCGGAGCCCCCAGAAGCTGGAGGCTTTTGGGGTCTGAGGACAAAGCCCCCAGTCGCCTGGGCGATTGTTTGGAAAAACAAGCTATTTTAATGCCATTGGATCACATTCCTCATGTGTTCAGAGCCATTTGAACGAACTAGATTTTCAACATTTGAAAGCCAATTTAAAAAATTAGATTATTCAATCCCCGTTTTACTTACAATTTAAGTCCCAAAGTAATACACGTTTGAAATCTTATATTTTAGGGTTAAATTTTGTAAGCGACTTGGCCCAGATAGAGGGAAGTAAGGTACATTGCCGCCTGCAATATTTTAGCAGCAAATAATAAAATAATCCACTCTTAAGATCTTCCTTAGAGATTTTTGTTTGGTCATGAAAATAACCAGCTGTAGAGTACATGTAACGCCAGTGGGCCCAGGTCCCCTCAGTTCAAATTCATTAATTTGTTCAATGAGTATTTCCCCAGTAGTTACTTTTTTCCAAAGTGTATTATCGCGTAAAAACTGGCAAGGTGGAGGTGAATTGTTATTGAAAAATTGTACAATAGATGGTTACGTGCTTACTAACCATGTTATTGACCGGGCAGGATTTACATTGCGTGGGGCCCCTGGCACTTTGGAGATTTTGGCAAAATCTTTTATAGCCAAAAAAGGTGAAGACCAAAAAAAAAACTCGTATCAGCTGAGCGCGGAGTCCCTGGCACTGTGCCATACGATAAATTCGGCCCTGGTTATTGCATTACGTTCATAAAAAGGTTAGATGAGGGCCTGGGATAGCAGCTTTTCGGGCAAAAACCCTTATTTTCACCCAGGTTACAAATATAAATTGGTAGGCAAAAATTAAATTGAGGGGGCCCTGGCCCTCTGGTCACTAATATTATTGTTAAAATCTGTTGTACGCAAAAAATGCTATAAGAAACTGAAACTGAAGAAGCAATAGGCTTGTTGTCACATTTTTGTCATTGGTGACATTTCAATTGGAGGGGGCTCGGCCCCCTGCCCCCCCCTTGGTTACGCCTATTTTATTAGCGAAATCAGCACTGCCATTGCCCATTGATAGTCAATACTGATACAGCATTTAACATTTATAGCTTACCCCCCCCCCCCCATCATCACCACAACCTCTCTTTGAGTACTAAAAGTAAAGTGATCTTGATCTTCAAGATCACGATCTTGATCTGATCTTCAAGATCACAGTGTTTGAGTGATCTGATCTTTGATCTTCAAGATCACCTTTTTTGAATGATCTGATCTTGATCTTCAAGATCACCAAAAGGTGGTGATCTTGCCCATCTCTGCCCACATCAAAAACATTAATTTTCTTTCTAATACCTCTGCCAAAAAGTGATGTAATCTACTCTGCCAGAATATCTATGCCAATACGTTGTCAGGTTGTCAGTGATCCCGTCACAGTGATTTTGTCACAAAGTAAAGGTTCGGGCAAGATTGCTTAGGGAATAGTAGAATATTTTTATGACTGCCCTTCTCAGCTAATAATTTAATATTATTCATAAAATAATGCAGTGCTATAGGGTGACATTTGGCAGATATTCTGTCTTTCATTCAGCAGATTAGCATTATCGCTAAATTACCGGTAGCTTACATTTTTAAAATCAAATTAAGAATCATCAATATACAGTACATAGGCCTATTAGTTATTATTAATACAAGATAACTATGAAGACATTGTTACCTTGTCGGCAGCGTGGCTGAAAGGGTCAAGGCGTCATTTTTATGACGACTCTGATCGTATGATCTGGGTTCAACCCGCACCCTGGTCACGTTGTTGCGTCCTTGGATAAGACGCTTTATGATGATTATCTTTGCTTGGTGGCTTCGAACAAGCAGCAAATTCAGTGTACAAGAATTCGATGAACTTCACAGGAACATCGGATCACTGGAAACTCTTAAGCAGGTGCGGATTCCTCTAACCACGAAATAGTCCAACAATGAAAAGTGCGCGGGTCATCCAATATTTTGCGTCTGACACTGTCCGGTCAGGGCCGCCGAAGGAGGGACAATGACCCGGGGCTTATGGACTTCAGGAGCCCCCCTGCAGGGGTCCATGGGCGTCAGGGGGCCTAGTTTTGAGTCAATGAAGACCTGTTTCTCTCCCTTACATCTGAGTTTTGGAACAAACTCAGACTTCCCGGAAGTGAAGATCTTTTTTTTGGTCTTCACCTACTTTTGGGTTGAAAATAGAGCTTTTCCGGAAGCGAAGACCTTTTTTTTTTTTTGGTCTTCACCTAATTTTTGGGTGAAAATAGACCTTTCCCGGAATTCACCGGAAGTGAAGATCGTTTGTCATTGGTCTTTCCCTGAGTTGTTTGTGGCTCTTTCTCCGTCCCCGGGCCTACATTTGGCTTCCGGCGGCCCTGTGTCCGGAGACAGGAGGATAAATGCGCTACAACAATTAACAGCAACAACAGCAATTTAGTTAATAGTATTAATAGTTTCCAGTAGGCCTACTTGAAATTGGCTTAAAGAAAGCTGATAATGTAAGACTTATTAATTATACTCAGGCACCATCCCGTAACTAAGCAAAACTTAAATATTAGACTTGTTAGTTGAGACTGCAAGACATAGGTCTATTCTTATAGCTATAGGCCTACTCAGGCACAAGTAAGCTAAACAAAATAAATCTTTTGCCTTAATTCTTAATCTCCATAAGTAAGCTAAACAATTAATAAGAAGCAGTTTGACTTGAAGACCTTTGCGGTCACTTCCAGCTCCTTTGTTAACAATTATTATAAAATTCACATTTAACATATTGCGCTTTATTTTCCATTTTCTAATTTTCCAATTATGCCGCTTTGCATTTGTTTAGTGTTTTTTGTGTTTATAATGGTTAACAATAAACCTCTGTCTGTCTGTTAGAGAACTTAAATCTTAGAGAAAGCTAAGAATGTAAGACATCCTATCTGCTCTTCTGTATTAATTATAGTCAGGTAGTGATGGGTAGGCGCGTAGCCAGGATTTTGCAATGGGGGGGGGGCTATTTCGGGGGTCTGGGGGCGGAGCCCCCAGCGCTCGAAAAATTTGCGTTTTTTTGCAAAAATAACTTAATTTTAGGTCGATTTTGATAAAAAATAATGCGTTTGAAACGTGGCATAGAAGTTGGCACTGCAAGCATGATTAAACTGGTTGCATAAATTAGCTATGTGAAAGATGGCTAATGGTAAAATTTCAGTTCTCTAAATTACATGCTGGTAAATCATAATACTCTATCCTATAGTTCAATAAAACTCACACGTAGTCATCTATTTCATCTGTATTTTATAGACGAAAAAGTTGGGGGTGAGGGCTAATGAAAAGAGATTTGAGAGATGTGACTGGTAATTAACTACAGTAATACTAAATAGCCCCCCCCCATATTCGTGAGTTTATAATAATGTATTTAGTTCAGCATTTTTACGCTAGCGATCACATTTGATTGCTCATTTTTGGCCACTTTTCAAAGCTTTTATTGATTTGTGAGTTTTATTTGTGACAAATTAGCCCCCCCCCTAAATATATGTTTCAAAAAGTGCTTCAATTCACTTTGTAGTCCATTCCAGTGCAAAAAAAGTCTCAGAAGTGCTAAAAACGTGTTATTTTCCTTATTCTGCATTTTGGTTGACAGGCCAATGGGGGGGGCTATAGCCCCCCCGCCTACGCTACTGGTGATGGGCAATATAGAATACCGAATCTTTAAGATTTGAATCCTAAATTATTCGGAATAGTTAAAAAGATTCGGTTTCAACTTTGTGGTATCAACTTACTAGATCAAGATTTGTTTTGCGACTTAAAGCGGTTGCTCAACACTTTTATTTAAACTGTTTGTGCTTTTGGAATAATAATCGTTTGCGCAAACAGAGTTGAAGTGCTTGTGTGTCTTCCGCGATTTAATCCGTTTGCGTAACAAAGTTTTCTATGTTACAACAAAGCTACTACCAGTAACCGGTAGTTGTTTTATTTGAAACCAAAATAGGATTCGATATTCTGGATTTGGTTTGAACTATTCAGAATAATTCTAGAATAGTCAACTATTCTGAAGTGCTTATAGTCAGGCAGTAGAAACAATCTGAGCTAATACAAAATAGTAGTTTGTGTTAGCTCAGATTGTTTCTACCGTTTATGAAATTTATTCACAAAATCGTCCTCTGGTACTTTTTTGGTCTGGGTTTGATTCTCAGTGTCTTTTCATCAATAATTTTGTTATAGTCACGCACTATCCCCTAAGCTAAACTTAGACTTGTAAGTTGAGACTGCAAGATAGCAAGATATATTCTTATGCTCAAGCTCAATAAGTAAGCTAAACAATTTAAACTTTTTGTCCCACAGTTTAATCAATTACAGTACTAACTTTAATTAAGCGCAGCGTAGCCAGTTACTAATTACTAACTTTAACCAATCACTAACTTTAATTAAGCGCAGCTCTGCCAGCTTACTGCCTTACCACAATCATGCTGGACACAGAATTCAGCAACTGTAAACCAGCAAACTATCCGTAATGCAAGCTCGCGGTTGATTAAAACGTTATTCTATACACGTGACCACGTGATATCTTTATTCGTCGGGTCGCCGGCGGCTGACCAGTGGCAAACCGATGAAGAAGAGCAGAAAATCTTCGAAAATATTCGCACAATTATAGTTATCGGGCCGGCGGCGGTTAGACAGCGGCAAACAGATATAAAAAAAGCAAAAACTACTGATGGTATTCGCTGGATAATTGCTGTTGTGCCGCCGGCTACGACCGCTGCCGCTGATTTTGGTGGCTGTCACTTTGATGACGACGGTGGTCCGCCGACGTTTGCTACCTGGGTTGTTAGTAAGTACAATACAAAAGAGAACCTGTTCTTAAAATTTTTAATCCCATCACTGTATATACCGTAGTTTCCCGCTAATAAACCACTTAGTCAAATAAGCCGAGACCAATTTTTAGCTATAAAAATAAGGGTTTTTCCATATTATTGCCAAATAAGCTGAGGCAGAAAAAATGCATCAACACCTTCCCTGCGTTAGGATGTATTAACATGTCCTCACATTTTTTGCCAACTGAGGAAGGACATATTAATATGTCCTAAATTTTAAATTTTCTTAACAAAAGGTTTTTTAAGTGAGTTACCGGTATTGTTTTATTGTTGTTTGTTTGTGTTCCGACAGCATACTTTTCGTGAATGAATGTTCTTTTTTTTACTGTCTTTATTTAACTCCAGCTATAAATTGACACGCGGTGAGATCAGCATCTCAACTTCAGCATCTCAAATTCAGATAAATCTAAAATTTATCGAAATGTGCAGCATGTACCACTACATTTAGTTTTTCATATGCTGTTACCGGTAATAAATCTTTTCAGCTTCGGAGTAAATGATTATCGAGAAAATTCAAAACTGTATTTTCTAGACAAAATGTTTACTGGTACCAGTTAGTGATTAACTACCCAGTTACAAAAATCAATTTTCTAAAATGATTTAAGATGTGATAATTGTGAATCTTAAGAACAACTCATCGAATTAATATAAACTCGTTTTAACAGGTACAAATTTAATTTTGTTGTACACATACAGGTTACCATAAGATATATGGTAGGCCTATAGCTAGCAGTCTTTAGCTCAAACCGTACCAATAACTGTTTAATCAAATACGGTACTGGCAGCATAGCTAGACTACATAAAATGCAAAACAGCATTTAATCAGTATATCTAAAAACAAGTTGACAGCTTTCAACTGATATCTGCCAGTTGATACTAGTAACTGGTACCGATATATCAGTGTACGGTATGCCCTAACCCCTGTCCAGGCCACGATGCAATGGAACCCCAAGTAAGGATACTCTGGTGATGCTAAAATAACAAAATTTAATTTTAACAAAATGTAAAAAAATAGTGTTAAGCCGCTAGTAGGCCTACTGAAGTGGTATTAATGGTAGTATTGGAACAGTTTCTTACACCAGGTTATTGGTTATTCACAATAAAATAACTGATGAGTTGGACTACATAGTATAATTTTTTGTTGTTTTATACGTATGTGTGCTTAATTGCTGCTAAAGGCAGGCAACTACCGGTATATTATTGTGACAACCATATTGGTACACTAGCATACTAGCCAGTAGGCTGCTCTGCAATAACCAAGGGTATTAGGCTAAGTACCATAAACTGAGCAACATATAGGCTAAGTTCCATAAACTAATAGTGATAGTAAGATTTATTTCTGCCTAAAATACCTTTCAGAGTACATACATCTCTTTTTTCCTTCTCATCTCCTTGCACTCCCTATGCTGAACTACCTGCAATGCACAAAGAAAATCAGCCTTACCACCTCCGCTACTAGGTGGCGCAATTTTAAAACCATTGACACTGCCTTTCCTACAAGCCTTCCAGACTAGAGACTGTGCTTTTAGTTCGTTTATTAAAATTTTATTGGCTGAATGCCTCACTTCGCATATTTGAAGCGATGCTCGCTGGCGCGCATCGGGAGATAGCAACTAGATGGGAGTTTGCCAGCAAACCCAGTGAACGACCGACGCATACCTAATGCTGCGACGCTCAAAAGTACTTTTTGTCTACCGTAAAATCAGCAATTATTCAAAAATATCTGATTATGGAACCTCCAGAAAAGTGCAGTCAAAATATTTGTCAGTTAAATATCTCCTGATATCATGAAACACTGGTACCCTAGCTTGAGCCGTTCAAAAATTGATTTTTGGGGTCCATTTGGGGGGTCCCTGGGGGGGTGGCACCCCCAAACTATGTCAAAATATTTGTCTGTTAAATATCTGGTGATATCATAAAACACTGGCACTCTAAGTTAAGCCATTTAAAAAATTGATTTTTTGGGGCCCCATTTTGGGGGGGTCCCCGGGGGGGGTGGCATCCCCAAACTACATCAAAATATTTGTCAGTTAAATATTTACTGATATCAAAAAAAAGTAGAACTCTAGCTTGAGCCATTCAAAAAATTGATTTTTGGGGGGGTCCCCGGGGGTGGCACCCCCAAACTATGTCGAAATATTTGTTTGTTAAATATCTACTGATATCAAAAAAAGTAGCACCCTAGCTTGAGCCGTTCAAAAAATTAATTTTTGGGGCCCCATTTTGGGGGGGTTCCCGGTGGAGTTGCCCCAAAAAATTTCGGGAAAAAAAATTGCGTTTGCAGCTCAACAACTTTACACAAAAATTAGATTTCCATGTTTTGTGGTTTAGGAGAAGAAGAGCGTACAAATTTAGGAAGAATAAAAAGGAAAAAAAGGAAATAAAAGGAAAAAAAGGAGAAAAAAGGAAAGAAAAAAGAAAAAACCTCATAGCAACCAAAAGTGGATTGGTTGGGATGAAAGGGTATTGTGAGACATATAACCTTATGAAATATTTTTTGCCGTATTTAAGCCGTTTTTGGCTGAGACCGCTTTTTACGCCAAACTTGCGGGGCGGTTTTCGGCTTCTAAAACCAAAGTCACGTGACCTATTGCCTCGAAATTGCGTACAAACATATAACTCATTAATCTCAAACTGCTGTCAAAATTTCATGTAGCTAGACCCAACCGTACTCGAGTTATCAGCAAAAGTTTGAAATTTCGCACTCGTTAGTTGGAAAATGGCCGAGTAAAAACGGAGGAACACGCGACGCGAGCGTCGGTCGTTCCAATTAACCAAATAGTTTCGGCGTTTTACTGCGAAGAGCATAACATAAAAGCAGTGAATACACAAAAAAAGTAAATATGATAAAAATTTGTACAGTTTTTGAGAAATATTTTGATTTGCGTGAAAACATTTTATTTTAATTATATACCTTTATTTTTGTTTTTCTTTGTACAATTATTCAGGTGAGGCACGGCCTCACCTGCCTCCCCTGACCGCACGTCCCTGATGGTTACGCCTACTAACCATGTTATTGCCTGGGCCGGATTTACATTGAGTAGGGGTCCTCGCACTTTGGGATTTTTGCAATATTTTCCGGCAAAATACAGGTGAAGACCAAAAAAAATCTTATATGCGCGCGGGGCCTATGGCATTGTGCCACCTGTTAAATCCGTCCCTGGTTATTGCATTACGTTCATAAAAAGGTTACATGAGGGCCTGAGTTAGCAACTTTTAGGACAAAAACCCTAAATTTCACTCGGGCTATACGTTTAAATTGGTTGGCAAACATTAAATTGAGGGGTCCGGGCGGTCCAGGCCACCTGGATCAATATTATTGTTGGGGGCCCAATTAAACTGGGGGCCATTTAATTAAATGTTGTATGGGGCCCATATAAATTGGCTGGCAAAAATTAAATTGAGGGGCCCGAATCCCCTGGATCAATATTATTGTAGGGGGCCATTTAAATATTATTGTAGGAGGCCCATTTAAATTGGTTGGCGAAAATTAATTGAAGGGATCCCGGGCCCCCTGGATTAGTATTATTGTTAGGGGGCATGTAAATATTATTGTAGAGGGCTCAATTAAATTGGTTGACAAAAATTAAATTGAGGGGCCCTGGCCCCCTGGATCAATATTATTGTTGTGGGCTCATTTAAATTGGCGGCCATTTAAATATTATTGTAAGGGCCCATTTGAATTGGTTGGCAAAAATTAAATTGAGGGGGCCTGGGTCCCCTGGATCAATATTGTTGTTAATTACTGTTGTATGCATGTACTGTTGTACGGTACGCGAAGATGCTAAAAGAAACTGAAACAGAAGAAACAATAGTCTTTTTCATGACATTTTTATCCTTGGTAGCATTTCAATTGGGGGGGGGTGGGCCCCCTGGGCCCCCTGGCTACGCCTAGGCCGCACCGTACTGCCATCCTTGCCGCCGTGACTCCCAAAATTGGCACTCGAATTTAATACAGTAGTGAAAGAATTCAATTCAATTCAGTTTATTTTTGCCACGTCTGGCATGGAAGCAGCGAAAATGACCATACGGTCTTCAAAGTTCAATGCTACCGTAAAAAACAGCAAAAGAAAAAAGCAACTTAACATCAGCCCTTACATATTCTCAACATTTTGATTAACTTAGTGTGTAACATTTTACATTTTTTGGCACAGACAAGCAGCAAAATGAGTAGTTGGCATTTTCAATAACACTACCGTGACCCCAAAAATAGGAATAGAAAACACTTTTCATCTTGGCATTATAATAATTTCGTTTACCGGTGCATTTCAACTATATCATAACATTATTAAGTTGTGATGCTTTTTTGAAATTAAATGGTCCGTAAGTTTTCTTGCAAATGTTTTTGGGGGAAATTTTTTGAGCGATGGGGGAATTTTGGCCCAGATTACAGGACCAGTTACATTTATTGCTTTTCTTCCGAGGGAAAGATTTGTTGGTTGGATGTAACAGTTATCTTTATGATCACTGTATCTTGTGTAGTGTTTGTGAATTGAAGCAGCTGTCTTGAATAAACTAGAGTTTATATTGTTTTCCTTGTAGTGGATATGATGCATCGATTTGGTAGTTTCAAGAAAGTATATATCACTTAATGTCAGTAGTTTCATTTCCTGAAATATTGGTTCAGTGTGATCACAATAATCACATCCCCCTATTGTTCGAACAATTCGTTTTTGTAATTTAACCAATGGCATTAAAGTAGTTTTAGATGCAGAGCCCCAGGTGATTATGCAATATGTCAAGAGCGAATAGATCATGGAGTAATAAATCTTAATCAGTGTTTGTTTACTGACATATTTTTTCAGTCTTGTCACAGCCCACGACCCCTTGGCAATCTTTGAGCAAATGTATTCAATATGTGTTTTCCAAATAAGTTTGTTATCAATTATTACACCTAAATATTTTACGCTGTCAGATTCAGTTATCTGATTGTTATTAATCTCAAGTTTAAATATGCTTTTTTTCTTTTTGTTTGTAAATAACATGAAATTAGATTTAGAATAGTTGATAGTTAGTTTGTTAGCATTCATCCATTTTCCCACCTGGTTTATTTCGTAATTGACTTGATTCTGCAGTTTTTCTATGCTTTTATGTGACATTACTAATACTGTGTCATCAGCAAATAGGTTTACTTTGAAATTTGTAGTTTGGACTAAATCGTTGATGTATATTATAAACAATGAAGGACCCAATGCTGATCCTTATGGAACACCGCAAATGACATTTTGCGACAATGAACAAACATTTTTGACTACAGTGTATTGTTTTCTATTATCTAGGAAGCTTTCAATTAGTTGTAATGCTATTCCTCTAATGCCATAACAGGGAAGTTTTTTTAGCAAAACTGAATGATCGACTGTGTCAGAAACCTTTGCTAGATTAAGGCAAGTGCAGCACATATTATTTTTTTGGTCTAGATTAGATAGAATTTCATTGTGTAAATCCAATATAGCATCAGATGTGGAGATTCCAGGTCGAAAACCATATTGACTGTCAGTAATCAAGCAGTGATCTGATAAAAATGAAGATAATCTAAAATAAATACATTTTTCCAGAATTTTGCTAAAGGTAGAGAGCAGGGAAATTGGTCGATAATTGGAGCAAGTCTTTTTGTTTCCTTTTTTGTATATCGGTGTTATTTGGGCTACTTTTAACACGTGGGAAAATTGCCCTCTGTGAGGCATCTGTTGTACAAAGAAGTCAGTATTGGTGCAATTACGCAAGTAGAAAGCTTTATGAACTTGATTGGAATATCATTTACGGCTGTGCTTTTATGTGGGTTTAAGATATTCAATTGCATTATTATTTCTTGCTCAGTTATAGGTGTTAAAAATAAAGATTGTGGCAAGCTAGGAAGTGAGGTTTTGTTTATGTTTTTTGGGGATATTACTGAAGCCATTTTAGCACCGACATTAGCAAAGTATTCATTAAATGCACAACTATAATGTTAAAGGGATTTGACTGCAACTTGTTGTTGATGTCAATTATAGTTTCTGGTATAGAGCCTAATTTTTTGGTCTTGAAGTTTATTATGTCATTTATGATTTTCCAAACTTTGTTATTGTTGTGTTTATTCGCATCAAATAAATGTTCATAGTGCATCTTTTTAGAAAGTTCGATTATGTGTATCAATTTGTTTCGATACTTTTTATAGTGCTGACACAGAAACTCATTACTTGGATTCTTTTTTGTGTATGCAAACAATTCATTTTTTGCTTTAATAGATATTAGAATGCCTTTTGTGGGCCATGGTTTTGTGCGTAGTTTAAGGATTTTGTGTGTTACTTTTTTTAATGGGTGCATATTTGTTTAATGTATGTCTTAGTGCATCAGTAAAAGCTTTAAATGCATCATTTATTGATTCTGTTTCTGTGACACTCTTATCTCTATACCGCACATGTAAATTTTCAAGAAATTCTTCAGGTGAAAAATTTTTCATACTTCGGTATGTGTAGGACAAAGGCTTATTATATTTCACTGTACAATTTATCCATAGATGTAGTGTTAAGTGATTAGAAACTTCAAAGAGTATAATAGAGCATTTCTTATCTTGTTGTACATCATTGGTGTAGATATGATCAATCAGAGTATAACTTGATGCTGTAATTCTAGTGGGACTGTGAATTAATGATAAGCATCCAAGGCTACACATGCAATCATAGTATTGCTTTATAATTGGATTCGATTGGACTTTTAAAAAGTCAATATTCATATCTCCGCAAATATAAAATTTTCTGTTTGTTTTGTTTAGTTGTTCGATGCTTTTTGAAAGATGATTTTGAAAGTCTAATATGTTGGTTTTAGGGTGCTTGTAAATAACACTAATGTAGCATTGTTTATCATTTTTAAGTGGTAGTTCAATCCATAAATCTTCACAACCTGGAAGTTCTAACCGAAACTGATCTCTGAATGTTGCATTTATAGATGCTTTTTTCAGGCTTTTTTGTACATACCTACCCCTCCAGCTAGACCAGTTCCATTAGGTGAAGCTGTTAATGCATCTGTATGAAAAAAATTATATCCTGGTAGTGTAACTGTTTTGATTCTGGAGGGTTCAAGCCATGTTTCTGTGACAGCAATAATATCAGGTTGAACCTGCATTTCATGAAGTCTTCAAGCTTATAGAGATTTTTTGCAAGGCTTCGAATGTTTACGTGTATTACTGAAATGGAATTTGCCTTATAAAAACTTTTTTTATTTCATAAGCTTTTACATATTCTGATGTACCATGCGCATCTAGTGAATTTAATACATGATTTATTTCCTTGCTCACTTCTATTTTTGCTATTTGGTAAAGATCAGCAAATTCAGAATGTGTTAATTTTTGGAAAGGTATAATATCGTGTAGGCAATTATTACAGAAATAAGGTTCTTTCGAGTCACCTAATATATTGAACTGTTTTGTAGTTAAAGAAGTACATTTAAAACGTATCCAATGATTACAAATATCACAACAAATCATCTTCTGGTTATTTCTAAGACACATAATACACATGGGGCATTTAGGTTTCTTAAACATTGAAATTTTGTTTTGTCTAGTCATTTTGCTGCTTGTAGTATCAAAACAACGAGGAAAATAAAAATAAAATATGTGTATATACACCAGAGGTGGAGTCCTCGAGGACACATTTTGAAGTCCTTGGCCTTGGCCTCGAAGGTCAAGTCCTTGGCCTCGAAGCCTAAAGTCCTTAAAATTTGTCCTGTCCTCGGCTCGAGGACAGCACTATTTTTTGAACAGTGAAATTTTGTTGGAAAACGCCAGAAACCTCGCGGAAAATTTGTGAACGCCTTTTTTGTTTTCCTCAATTGGAGCATAGGCATAGCCAAGGGGGGGGTATCAGGGAACCCGGCCCCCCCTCAGTTAAAACTTCACCAATGACAAAAATGTGCCAGAAAAGCCTACTGTTTCTTCAGTTTCAGTTTCTTTTTTGCATTTTTCGCTTGCAACAGTAACTAACAACAATATGGAAGACCAGGGGCCCCGGGCCCCCCTCAATTTAGTTTTTGCAAGCCAATTTAAATGTATAAACCGGAAGAAATGGAGAGTTTTTGTCCTAAAAGTTGCTATTTCAGACCCTCATATAGCCTTTATATGAGCGTAATGCATTAACCAGGGCCGGATTTACCATAATATGGCGCAGTACCAGCTAGGAGCCCCGCGCTCAAATTGTAAGACTTTCTTTGGTCTTCCCCTATATTTGGCAGGAAGATCTTGCAAAAATCCCCAAAGTGCCAGGGGCCCAGCGCAATGTAAATCCGCCCTGGGAATAACATGGTTAGTAGGCGTAACCATCTGTTGTACCATTTTTCAATAACAATTCAGTAATTCACCTCCAACTCCCAGTTTTTACGCACAAAATACTTAAAAAAACTAGCCATGAAAAATGCTGATTGAACAAATTATTGACTTCAATTGAGGGGCCTGGGCCTCCTGGCCGAAAATATACTCCTATAGCTGGTTATTTTCATGATAAAACAAAAATCTCTAAGGAAAATCTTCAAGTTGATTATTTTTTACTGCTAAAATGAAGCCAGAGACAAAGCACCTTACTTCCCTCTACCTGGACCAAATTACTTACAATTAAAATTTAACACAAAAATGCAAGATGTAAAACGTGTTTTGAACTTTAAATGCAAGTAAAAGGAGCATTAAACAATTTAATTTTTTCAATTGGCTTTCAAATTTCAAAAATTTAGTTCTTTCAAATGGCTCTGAATCAGAGTTGTAAGTCGGGCCGGGCTTTTCGGGTCGGGTTCGGGCCTGAAGTTGACAAAAATTTCGGGCTTAATTCGGGCCTGAGACGTACGTTTTGTCTTAGGTGTACAAAAGTATAATCAAAATAGCTTGACAACAATGCTAAGTTTTTCAGACCTAACTTAACTTTCGTTGTTTTTCGGGCATGATTTGGGCTTCAAATTAGTTTTCGGGTTCGGGCTTATATTTTCGGGTTCGGGCCTGAACTAGTCGGCCCATTTACAACTCTGCTCTGAATACGTGCGAAATGTGATTCAATGACATTAAAATAGCTTTTTTTTCCAAAAACTTACAAAAAATAACCAAGCCCCCAGACCCCCGTCTGTGATACGTTTGAGTTACACCAGCTTTCTCAACACGTCTCCAAAGTTTGATATTTGCACTTTTCAACTATTAGTTTAAGCTCTCTCTCTTTGCAAAATCGTGGTTAAGTGCCAATTGGGAACGATTTCAGATCTTCCATCCAACGATATCTTTGTCCCACAAAAACTTCCTCTTTTGAAAAATTTTCATGACGTCATTGCATGTGATTTGTGGTTTGGGCCCCCCTATCAAAAATTCTGGCTACGCTTATGAATTGGAGATTGCCTCAAAAACTTTTTTGAAGACCTTTTTTTGTTTTGTTTTTGAGAACACTTGCGGCTGTGTCCTTGGTCCTTGGCCTTGGCCTCGAGCATTCCTGTCCTTGGCCTCGAGATGGTCTGTCCTCGGCTTGTCCTGTCCTTGGCTTTGGCCTCGGATTTTTTTTTGTGTCCTTGGCCTTGGCCTCGAGCCTTGTGTCCTCGACTCCACCTCTGATATACACTAGGAAATGCACAGATTATGCACAACTTCAGCAGTACTTGGCTAAATCAATGAAGCAGATGCCAGAACTAACATGCTTTATTGCTACTGTTTATCAAAATGAGCCTGAATGAAAAATGACTGAAATAGTAGGTTTCCATATTTTGGTAATGTTTATGCATTTTCTCAGCATTTCGTATAGACTTAAAAAAACTGATTAGCTTCTAATAATTTCAAGTAGACGATTAAGAATACAGACAATAATCTCAAGTAGACAATTATGATAAAAAATAATGTTCCTCAGAGTCACCTACTAATTTAAATTGTTTTATGATTGAGGAAGTATAATACATCTAAAATGTATTTAACTAATGCAGATATTACAACAATTGTCTTCTAATTACTTTGAAAAAGCATTGACATTTGCTTTGTCTAGCAATTTTTTATAGCGTCAGGACAGAAAGGAAGAGAAAAAAATTTAGTGAATGCACAGACCATGCACACTTCAGCCGTATACCAATTTCCCAGTTAACTAGATACTGCGTATATATTAGCATAAATCAAAATGGAGGTTCCAGATGTTTGCATTAGGCTATTATAGACTTTATTCGCAGTCTGCATAAAGGATGAAGTGGTGTGAAAGTAATGCCAATTGTAGACACAACAATAATACAAGAAATTAATGTTAAATTGCAGGTTCGAGACGTTTGCATTTACTGTAAAGTATACTTAAAAGTCTTGATTTGCTTCACTAGCTCAGCATCAGTAGATGTCGGCAACGTATGCGTCAATTTTGTGAATATCTTCGACCCAAATTTTTGTTTTAGAATTTTCTTTCATGAATGTGATGTTTCCGTCTATTGTCCAGAAGGATATTTTTTTTTGCTTTCTTAATTCTTCCAGGATCTTGAGACAACGCAATCTAGGAGCTGTCAAGGATTCAGTGATTAGAAAAACTGTTCCTTCGAGCTTCTTTTTGTTAAAGTAAATGAAGTTTTTCAGGTCATGACTGACTAATTTGACAATGATAGGCTTTGGTTTTCCATCATTTTGTGAGATTTTTTGTTTCAGTCTATGAGTACGGTCAATATCTGAATCATACACTTCTATAACAAGTTTATCTCAAAAAAAGTTTTTTATTATCTCATTACTATTTTCTCCAGACACTTTATGAACACCATGGACAATTAAGCAGTTTCTTCTGGTGTATTGACATTGCTGTTCCAGTTGTTTTTCCAGTACTGCTATTCTTTCATACACCTTTTCATTAATTAGTTTTATGAACTCTTCATTTTCGACCAGAACCCTTGCCACTGCTAGAGGCAGGTCCTTCAAAAATGTTTTATCTTCCTGCAGGTTTTTGTCTCTTGCAGCTGTGTCACTGGTAAAACTACTTTGCTTTACATCATTCCCTTCTCTTGAGTGCCTTTTGACAACACAGGCTAAAAGATTTTCTTGTTTCACAGTGTCTCTTACAAGAGTTTGCAACAATGAAGATTGAGATAAATCAACAGCATCCACAGCAATAATTCCAGGATCAGTGTCACTCATTTTTAATCTTTGTCAGTTGACCAGAGATAACTTATAAGCTCCCAAAATTAAATCACAAATTCAGAAATCAGCAATTATTTCCAAATCCAGAGAATCAACCTAGCTATTTTTCTTTTTATTGCTTATTGTTTTTAGCTCAAATTGATATTTATACTGTAGCCTAGTAGCCTAAGTCCATCGCTGAAACTTATTCAAATAAAATGGTTCAAATATCTTCAAATATATATAAGAAGAAAGTAGGGTTCAAATATCTTGTCGGTCATTTGGTAGACCCAAATTACTGAGATAATAACTGCAATTAGCATTTATTCTTTTTTTCTTCCATCAGACAAAATCACATCTACCAGTAACCTTGTTTTTCATTTGAGCATTGCAATGATTGGTTTTGGAAGGAATATCCGTTACCTTCAGAGTATAAAGGGGAGAATACTGGTAAAAAGGAGCAGGCGGAAATGTCGTATTATTTTTCTCGGAAAATTGAACATCTAGTTTATTTCCGTTCATTAATTCTTTTCTTCCTATTAAGGAGTTTTTTTCTCTGTACAAAAACTCCAAAATCACCAAAGTTTGGAACTTGAAATTTGGAGGTATGATAAGTCTATGTATGAAGTTGTGCACCTGCGTTTTTGGAGCCGCTAGATCATATGGTTTGGGGCAGAAGTGCCCAAGTCTTGTAATAATGAAATTTAATAATTGATTTTCGTTATGTACGTGCGTGTGCTGTTGTGGCCTGGTGGTTAAAGGCGTCCTTGTTTGAAACCAGTGTAAAAAGACTTGGGTTCAAATATCTTGTTGGGCATTGGTTTTCCTAGACCAGAACCATAACGAATGAAACATTTGTTTTTGCTTTGATTAGACAAAATCATATTTAATTTTTTTGTCTTGGCATTGGATATAATCAAATGGTTTCAGGTTTAATTCTCTGTGAAGAATATTTTGCGATTCTGTTGTAATGCACTTTACATTCATAGCTTAAGCTAGGGTGCTTTTTTTTTTGATGTCAGTAGATATGTAACAGACCAATATTTGGACGTAGTTTTGAGGTACCACATTCCCAAAGAACCCCCCAAAGAGCCCCTTCCAAAAATTATTAAATAACACCCCTAAAATTAATTTTTGAACACCTTACGATAAAGAACCAGTTATTTTTTGTATTAGTTAACATTTGTGCGACAATATTTTGACATACTGGATCGACCAGAAACCCCCCTCCCAAATGGATTGACCAAAAATCAATTTTTTGAACAGTTTAGGCTAGGGCGCTAATTTTATTTCGATATCAGTAGATATTTAACAGACAAATTCTTGGACCAAGTTTCCGCGTACCACATCCCCAAGGAACCCAAAAACAACCCCCCAAATTTTTTTGAACGCTTTAACCTAAATTGTCAATTTTATTTGATATCATTTAACATTTAAAGAGACATATATTTTGACATAGTTAGCCTGTTTACATGTGCACTTTTGGGAACCAGTTCTTAGTTCTAGTGCCTGAATTTTGCTGAGTCACACACAAAAAAGGCTTGCTGAGTCACACACAAAACCTTTTTTGTGTGTGACTCAGCAAAATTCAGGCACTAGAACGAAGAACTGGTTCCCAAAAGTGCACATGTAAACAGGCTAAGTTTGCGATTTTGTTTCAATGTATTTCATACTAGTCTAGATTCTTCTTTTCTCTCAAAATTATGCTGGATTCCAATCACAAATACAGATGAATTCCATTAAAGGCGGTGAATCATCCAGCCAATTCCGGTGGTTTACAATAGCTAAAATTGAACTATAATTTTTGATATTTTTTGTTTTGATTTTGGGGCTGTGTTTGCAAAGATATTCAACAAACACAAAAAGATATCCCCCCGAAAAAAGTTTTTGGAAACTCAGAGTTTTGTTCTTCCCGACAAAACCACAGTTCTCTAAACTATTAGGCCTACTGTAATCTTATTAAAGTATTGGGCCTAACTATCTCTAAACTATTAAACCTAATAGTTTAGAGATAGAAAGGCCTAATTAGGCCAAAACTATTTAGAAATAAACTATCTCTAAACTATTTGGCCTACCGCAGTTCTCTAAACTATTAGGCCTACAGTGGTTGTGGCGGGAAGAACAAAACTCTGAGTTTCCAAAATTTTTTTTCGGGCGATACCTTTTTGTATTTGTTGAATATCTTTGCAACCGCAGTCCCAAAATTCAAACAAAAAATATCAAAAATTATAGTTCAATTTTAGCTACAGTAAACCACCGGAATTGGCTGGATGATTCACCGCCTTTAATTCAACATCGTTTAATTCGTCAGTTCGCTTAATTCGCCACATTTTTGGTAGACCCGGCAAAATTTTTATTTTTTACATGCATCCAGTTCGTCTAATTCGCCATCTTCTAATTCGTCACATTTTTGTATCCCCGAGAAACTTTTTGTTCGGCTTACTCGTCATTTGTAGATATGATTCAATAGCTTTGTTTGAAACTGCTCAATGGATTGATTCACGCAGTCTCAGTGGTTAGTTTAACACATGTGAGATTTCAAACAAACAAAGAGTAATTGTAATTACATTTTATTCACCAAGTTGCCTTGGCCAGGAGACAGCGAAGGGACCTTACGGTCTTTGAGTCAAGCTGCCACCTGCTCATCTGTCTACCACACGCGGTGGAGGCTTCACACTGTCCCTTTAATTGCTGAACGTCAAGCAGGGAAGCTGTGAATACCAATTTTTATAGTCTTTGGTTTGACCCGACTGAGAATCGAACCCTAGTCTACCGCTTCAGTAGCAGACGCTCCATCCACTCGACCACTGATCGGTAAATTATCGAGTCCTTATCGGATTAATAGTTTACAGGAAAATCTTGCTGCAGCAACATAAAAGGACAAAATGCGAGGAGCGTTTTCACTGCAGAATTTAGAAGAGAGTTTAAAAGAGTTTAAACAGAGTAGAGTAATTATCAGAGGTGGAGTCAAGGACACAAGGCTCGAGGCCAAGGACAGCCCTATCGAGGACAGACCCTCTCGAGGCCAAGGACAGGAATGCTCGAGGCCAAGACCAAGGACACAAGCACACAGTGGTGCAAATTTTTGTTGAGCATTGGGGGGGATAATTTGCAATTTTACCCCAATTTTGCCCTATTTTCAACATTGGGAGGATGAACCTCGACCAAGACTTTTTCCAGGTGAGCAAATTAAGTGAAAACCAAAAAAAAAAATGTCTTCACCGGAAATGGAACACTTTTTTTTCCCGATTTTAGGTGAAGACCAAAAAAAAAGGTCTTCACCAGAAATGGAACACTTTTTTTCCCGAATTCAAGTACAGCGTCCTGCGCTCAGATGCACACCAGAGTCGAATTATTGGAGGGAATGCAGATGAAGACCATATTCAAATTGTTGGGGGGGATACAGTCAAATTATTGGGGGGATATATCCCCCCGTCTTCCCCGGGTTTCGGCACCACTGCAAGCGCAAGTGCTCTCCAAAAAAAAGGTCTTCAGCAAAATTTTTACCGGCAATCTCCCAAAAAAACAGGTCTTCAGAAAAATTTTTTAGGCGATCTGTAGAAGAAACCGTTTTCCAAAGAATTTTTCAGGCGCTCCACAAACTTTTAACTACTAAAAAATAGTGCTGTCCTCGAGACGAGGACAGGGCAATTTTCGAGGACTTGAGGCTTCGAGGCCAAGGCCAAGAACATCAAAATGTGTTCTCGAGGACTCCACCTCTGATAATAATTATGGAGAATAAGTTTAAAAAAAAAAAACGAGCAAGTACAGTGTGAATAGTTGAGATTAAGAATTACCGGTAATCATATAACTGCGCTTTCTGTGTTTCATTTCAGGATTATTGCCAAAGCGAAGTTACAAAAAACCAATGTCAAATAAAAAATCTAATTACATAAGCTTAATAACAAATTTGTGTTGCTGGCATAACCAGAAGAGTGCTCAATGTTCCTAAAAGGTCCAGAGCTGTTCAATTAACACGCTTATGGCGGAAAGTTATTTCATTTATTTCCTACAGGCCTGTGTCACGCGTTACCGCGATCATCAGGGAGTAGATCTTATTCAAATAGAACTGTTAATTACATAAGCTTATACATTTTTTATATTTTGTTTATATTATATATTCTTTTATATTTTATGTAATAGAATTGTTAATTACATAAGCTTGTATTTTTTTATATTCTGTTTATTTATATTGTTTTATATTCAGCAATAAACTGGCATTATATTCAACAAAATACGAAACAACCTGCGTTAACAACAAAATAGGGGTCAAGTAAACAAGCCGTTACAGAGTTTTTACTTGTACGGCTAATTCGTCAGTTCGCATGATTCGTCCCTTTTTTCTAATTCCCTTGAGGAGATGAATTTGGCAAATTCTACTGTATATTGCAATCAGGGATACCTAAACCAAAGTCCGTATAACTCCGTACAAGTTATGCGAATCATTCGTTACATTGTTAAGCAGACAATATAGACAAAAGTGGTTCCAAAATTTGCCGTTTTTCCTATCTTTTGTAATGGAAAACGGCCAAAAATTGTTACAAAAAGTGGCATAACTTTGCTCGCACATGTAATTTTTTCAAAACTTAAATTGCATTATGAACTTGACGCAATTCTGAATAATATTAACGTAATTTGATTTTTATGGCAAAAAACATTAATACCTTAATTTTGAAATTATTTCAGTAAGTCGTGCAAAGTTTTGCCGATTTTTGTTTTTAACGCTGAAGTATGCTATTTAAATAGTTGGTTTTTTGCTCATATATCTTGCAAAAATATTCTCCATTAATTCAGGTAATACTTTCTTAGAAAATTGATTGCGGCATGTTTTTTGAGTTTGATATAAGAGTCTTTAGCCTCAAGTTGGTTCCATTTTTTGGGGGAAACATAAGCTATGCAAAACTGCAAACGCGCAACTTACTCGTAAATTTTACTCGTTCTCTTTTTTCTGACACTTTTTTAATCTGCTTTTAAAAAATACATAAAACAAAGTTATTAAAGAGCTAAAACCGAAATCGGTGCCTAAAAGCAAAAAATATGTTGGCCTACCCGTAATTTTGTAATTGCATTAGCGGCATAATTTTTGATTCAAGAACAAACAAAATCGATTTGTGTTGTACTTTTTTTATAAGAACACGGGGCTCATTTTAGCTCATGTCAGCCTTATTGCGCTTATCTTTAGAATGGAAGGTTATTGCGCTAGTTTCATTCCGAAGGCGGTTAAATAAACTTATTACGCATACGCGGCGCAGCAGTGTTGCAACGGCTCACCGTAACTAACTTATACGGGTGTTTTAATGTATTGTATACAATAAAGTAACCGATGGCGAGAAAGAAATCATTTACAAGTTTTTGTGTTTACTTAACACAATTTAAAACATACGCACAGTCCCAGTGTAACTTTTTAATTTTATTTTGTGTTTTCATACGACCTATTGCTGTAAATTTTAAAATTTTCAAAATTTATTTGACTCGCTGTATTACGTTCAAGCGTGTAACGAGTTTGTGGGACCTATGTTTGCGTTTATTCGCCTGCAGGAAACATGATTCCTTTCGACGAGTTATTAGATTAAATTTGATCGGCCCAAGATTTGAACCTAGTCCTGTGACGTATCCTTTGTGAGACGCAAGCGTTACCGCTCGATAATTTAATTGAGATATTGTGCTATTCCCGGGTCCCAATAAAATTCAACCTTCAAACCCATTGGTACCCGCTAAAACTTCTGCGTAGCAAGTCAGAGACCTGGCTTTTGATTGAAGAACAAATTTTTTCGTAAACCCGCTTAAAGGCGGGTTGCGAAATTTTTTTTTCTACCATGGTTTTGCAGATTTATTACGTCACATCCGTTGTCCCAACCTTGTAATTCATACTCCGCTCTCGCTTTTCGCTAGATCCGCTATATTCACAGGCTAATTGGTACAATGGTGCTGGGCAATTAGGCTAGGCTTTAGTTTGGAATAAAGTCCTACCGAAGGCAGTGGTAGAATAGGCTTGAAAGAATAGCAAAAAACGATAATAGCCGTTAGTCAATAAGCCTAGACTTACCGGTCCGTTTTATAATCAAGTCAAAATATTAAGACAAAATTTGTGATACAAGCAAGTCAAAATAGCCTAGCCTAGTAATCTTTTTTTAAGCTTGTAAAGGGTTGAGCTTCTGAGTCTTCAGCGATTATTGCACTATAGACAGAATAGGCCTATCAGAGGGAAGCCTAAAGCATATTTCTTTAATTGATGCATAATTCAAGTTACTGTAGTGTAGGCCTATGCGAATTGCAAAAATAAATAGCAGATCTGAAATAAATAGCAAAATACCGTAAATACGAAAAATAAATAGGAGATCTGGATAGCCTAGTCAGACAGTGCAGTTGGCTAGGTAGGCAACCGTAAATGACTAGCCTAAACTGTGTAGGCCCTGAATCTGGAAAATTGAAATGTCAAAGTTACAGTATTTTACTACTGTAATTTCACCAATGTTGTGATTGCTTTCAAATTTAGAGTCAGAATTAACTAGACAGATTCGCTTAGCCTACTGACTTCATCACGCAGAGTCATTCATCTGCTCATATTCCTCTCTCAGTACTGTCATAGTGGATGAAATTAGGACAAAGTTTACTTGATAAATTGATACCGTAAAGTATTAAACTGATAGATTGTTGAATCAGTTTGAAGGAAAACTTGCAAAAAAATTTACATAGGTTGCTAACTTTACCAGCTTCACGCAGTACTGCAGCAG
Organism: Trididemnum nubilum; assembly: GCA_963965965.1. Taxonomy (NCBI): domain Eukaryota; kingdom Metazoa; phylum Chordata; class Ascidiacea; order Aplousobranchia; family Didemnidae; genus Trididemnum; species Trididemnum nubilum. The sequence goes on from OZ014486.1 coordinate 19,616,270, forward strand.
GTACACAGTCTGAAGATCTGACTGTTACAGTACATTTTCCATGTATTTAATTCGATTTATTGGGACAGCGAAAAGACTGTATAAGTCATCAATGTCTTCTGTCACGAAAAAAAAGAAACTTTATGCAGTAAAATATATCAGAAAGAAACAGAGCAGTAGGCTAAAACTTACCGGTACTACTGTCACAACTCAAAACAAAAACTCACAACGTCAAACTTAACAATTATGCTTTGTATCAATGTACTGTATGGCATATGCTCAAAAACTTGATTACCTGGATCCCCTTATTCAATATTTTGTGTTTGAGTACTGTGATATATGAAGTCTTTAGTTCTTTATTAAACTGCAAGAGTTTCATCTCTCTAATTTCCTTTGCAATTTGATTCCATATTTTAGTTCCATTATAGATCAGCAATTTTTGAGTTTGTGCTGCGTTTACTCTGGGAAGAAAGTAGTTTGTTTTGCTTTTTTTTTCCAAGTGCTGTAAGAATGTATTTTATCCAGCATTATGAAAAGCCCTAAGTTAGACCTGGAAGTGTGAGATGATGCATTGCTTATTCTCTACATCAATTTTGCTGTTTCCATTTTGCACATGTCATTCAGCTGTAATAGATATAAGCTTGAGAATAATGGTTTAGTATCAGGTATGTGTCCTGATGTTGTTGTGAGTTATTATTCTTACTGCTTTTTATGTAAATTAATCAAAGGTGAAAGGGTAGATGCTGATGCACCACCCCAGCTGCTAATACAGTAATTTAGATGAGAATGGATGAAGCTGTAATAAATCAACATTAAAGTTTTACAATCCCCATACTTTTGTAAATGATACAATACCCAACAACCTCTGGCTAATTTTGAACTAACTTTTTGAATTTAGGGTTTCCAATTTTGTTAATGATCAATCAGGACACCCAAATATTTAACACATGTATTTGCACTACGTGTACTTTAACACATGTACTACGCAAACATGTAGAGCTGTGTTCCCTTGAACTTTATGGCTAATCGGCTAGTGTCCAAATTTTCTTTAAACAATTGTGCCCAAAGCCCTAAAAAGATGTTTATGTGCCATAAATTTCGTACCAATCCAGTATTAATGTATACCAAATGTCATATTTCCACAAATTTGTCAAGTTTTCTAAAGCTATGTTTACTGTTTTGCCAAAAATATTTGCCCTTGCTCCGACAAATCGTCGATTTGCTGAAAAAAATTGGCTTGGTGGGGACACTGATGTAGAGTGTTTGCGCAGACTGAGCTGATGTTTGCAAATTATAGCTATTCATATTCTATAATTGTTTTAAATACAAAATTGCATTTCAGGCAGAAAAAATAGCCTACTAAAGCTAGTTTGAAAGAAATTTAGTATGTAGATGTGCGTGCGAAAACAAATGGTTGCTGATGTAGTGATTAATCGCCCAAGCTATGCAGCATTGACTGATTGATGCCATCTTTTAAGCCATTGTGTTACCCAGGAAGATTGATGAGCAATCCACAATTATCTGGCAATAATACAGGAAGTTTTTAAAAGATTTTTCGGATGAAAAAAGATACAGCAGCAAGACTTACCAAGTGTTTGGGTATGTTCTTCAAATAATCGTTTGTAGCTTCGTTTTGTTTGCAATGATATTTCAAACTTGTTACAGTATTTATATCAGATACAAGTTTTGGTGCTGACTGCAATCTCACTTGCAGCAAGATTTAACCATATTAAAACTGGCCAGTTGGTCGAGCAGTAACGCAATTTTTCTGGATTGGGAGGTTCATATTTCAGGCCGGTCAAATCAGACACAGTGTTGCCACCACTGCAACATTTCTTCAAAAGGAGCTGTGTTGCCCTTCACAAATCTGAGGGGGTTTCCTCCGTGTTACATACTTCGGCATAATATCGTGAAAGATGTGAAATGAGTATCGTGAAAGATTTGATGTAGTCAGAACCTCGCAACATATAAGCTGGTAGCAAAAGTTGTTTGTTTAGCTGATTACACTGGTCAACAGCAAATTTTAAACGGAGATTCTGGTGAGTTTATCTCGATGGATTTTTGATGCAGATTCCAAAAAGGATTTTACTTCTACTTTTGCACATCAAGTTTTTGAGATTTTTCGGTTTTTATAATTTTAATTCAACTTTTGTTGTTAAGCATTTAAAGTCCAAATACAGTGGAACATTGCATTATGATGTCACAGAATAACATTTTTAAGTGGTGAAACAATGTAAGTGCAAGCTCTGAGTGACAGGAAAAGGATGGATGCAGGCAGTTTTGCAAGTTATTTTAGTAGTCTACAGTAAGTGTGGAGAATAAAAAATGTAGGAACATATGCAGGGGGAACTGAGGGAATTAATATTAACAGTATAAAGCAATATGTTATGTTAAATAAAGCAGTTATTTCTGCAGGTGTAAAACAGGTAGATACACATAGGTGTCGATTTTGGGGGGGGTGCACTGCTTCCTCGCCTTGCTATGGAAAGGCGAAGCTCCTTGCATTAAGGTTAAAAGAAGGAAATATGGTTGAAAAAGATGTCAAAGTAAGTTACTACAGGAAGTGCAATAGGGATTTATCTTTGGCCTTCAAAATTGAAAGACCTCCTTGTTACTGCCATGATATGGAAGAGCTATTTCAAACTCTGGGTGTAGTTCACATTGTGAAGGAATGGAGGGCTTTTATTGATTCCTCAAAGAGAAGTTTGAAGGCAGTTCTTCCACATATCGGAAATAAAATACCCTCCATCCCTATTGCACACTTTACTCTGTCAAAAGAATCGTATGATAGCATTGAAATTTTGTTGAATACAATTTGCTATTCTGACTACCAGTGTAGCTTATGTGGGGGTTTTAAGGTAATTGGAATTTTGATGGGATCGCAAGGGGTTTTACAAAACACTGTTGTTTTTTATGTTTTGGGACATTTGCACCACTGCACAGCACTATGAAACCAAACAATGGCCGACAAGGAATTCATATGCACCTGGAGTAAAAAATTTCTAACACATCCCTTCGGTAAATCCCGATAAAGTTTTAATGCCACCATTGTATATCAAGCTAGGATTAATGAAGAACTTTGTGAAAGCTCTGGCAAAACAGAATTTGAATGTTTTTGAATTTCTCTGTGAAAAGTTTACTGAGCTAAGCCAAGCCAAGTTGAAAGAAGGAATCTTTGTTGGTCCACAGATTCTGGAAGTTTTTGAAGACCCAGAGTTTGAAAATGCATTAAATGCATTGGAACTATGAGCTTGGCATTCATTTAAATGGATTTGCTCCAATTTTTTTGAAAATTTCAAGTCAAATTCAAATCAAGGTGTTGCAGAGTTGCTTGTGGCATACAAAGAGATGGGATGTTGCGTTTCCTTAAAGATGCATTTTCTTCATTCACACCTTGAGTTTTTCCCTGAAAACCTTGGAGCAGTTGGTGATGAGCAGAGTGAAAAATTTTGCCAAGATATCCAATCTATGGAAAAAAAATATAAAGGAGTTTGGAATGAGGGTATGATGGGTGATGATTGCTAGATGTTGTACTGTGATGATGCAAACCATCCATACAAACGAAAATCATATGTCAAACATTTTAAAGTTTTCCTCATTTGAACTGGTATTGATTGCAGTATTAAGTGGTACTTAGATAAACAGCAAACATTTTCCACATGTGTTATTCTGAAAAACACTTTTGTTGAAGCTACCCCAAAAAGACTTTTTCAAAATCATCCAACTACAGGCTGTTTAAAAGCTGCCAATAAACAGTCTTTTTCAAGACTACAATTAGCAAAAAAGAGTTTGTCTATTGTCCAATCTTCAGTCTATTCTGTTCAATCTTCAGTCTTTAGATTAAACAAGTTTAATGTGCTGGTTAGTACATTAAACTTGTTTAATCTTTTTTGTTTGACCTTTTTTTCAAATTTGTTTAATCAGGTATAACAGCATGCTAATGTGATTAGTAGCCTTTGTCAAAATCTGAACAACAGCCATGATAATGGCAAAGGTATTGTCATTTATGGGGTACCAAATGCATGCAATGTAACTCACTATGCCCCGTCATATCTCAAAATCCTGATGTGCTAGAAGAAAACTAATGCCAGATTCAGAATCAGTGCCCCTATGTTACCCAGAAATCAGGGATCTTGTTCTTGTTTAAAAAAACAAACTATTATTTTGTTGACCAGTGTTATTTTTTGCATTTAGCAAAACTTGTAATGTTGTCAAGCCATGTTGTGAGTCTGGTTATGGCAAGTGGCACAAAGTTGCTCGAGCAAGAAAACATTTTACATTAGGTATGTCTTAATTATTTTTAGCCTTTGATGCTAATTGCTTTCATTCTTTCAGGAAAAATTTTCTGGGTCTTCAAGGAGCATAATTCACTGCTTTAGGAAAATCGCCTGCCCTGCTGCAACCACTCAGGCTACTACTAGAATATCGCAAACTATGAAAGTAGAATTTCATCGATTGCTTTTTGAATAGTGGAATTTTATTTGCTATTGACAACAGTATTCAGAAAGGTATAATTTAGAATCATAGTTGTAAAGTAACGAAAGTATCTTTACTTAACTAGCCTACTCAAGTAGATTTTGTCTGTAACAAGCACTTCTAAAGCAATTATGTTTTTGGATACTTTCTATTTTGCTTACTTTTACCGTGAAGTAATGCTACTTAAGCAGCATTTTGATTTAGAAGAGTACAAAGTTTTGTAGGTTTAAATGAATCACAAATTATCAGAACAATTGAGTTTTCTACCGACTAAGCAACGGTTTTATGAAATGATTCCAAGTAAATTTTGCGTGACATGATTTTCAAATTCCAAAGTTTCCCTGTTGTTCGTTTTGATTTGATTCTAATAAAAAAAACTTGTATCTTGTATAAAATAAAAAAATAATCATAAAAACTTGTAAAATAATTCATTATAATAAAAAAAACTTGTATCAGCCAATAATTCATGACTTCTTGAGAGAGTAAGGGGTTGAAAGACCAAGCATTATGTGACAGTGATGTGAAGGTAATCGACTAATTGTCATACACTACAGATTGTGGATTAATTAATTTGTTTATTTTGCTTGAATACTTTCAGAAATTCTTCTACTTGATTACTTTAAAATACGACTTTTTTTTACTTTTACTCTAGTACTTTTTTGGTCAATAGTTTGTACTTTAGTTTAAGTAGTTTTTCTTTCAAGTAACAAAACTTTTACTTGATTACAGTTATCAAGTACTTTTTACACCACTGTTTCAAATGTAGAAGGTGTTTTATACTGATATGGTTGAGACCAGAAGCAATGCAGTGCTATGCTGATCTTTGCAAGTGATGTCAGCAACGACGTGCAAAGATGCTTCACATTGCTCAATGTCCGATCAAAATACACTTTTAAGTTCACGTTCAATTTATTATTTGTCATTATAAGATGCAATAAACTAGTGGTTCTTAACCTTTTTTCAAAGCGACCCAAATTTATTGAAAAAATCAAATGTGTAAAATTTCGCGACCCATGTCCAGTATATTCTGATACATAGTTGAATTAAAAGCTGTTATGTGCAAAAAAAAAATTTATAATGACAGAACTTTGTTGCAAATACAACAAACAACTTTTCACTGAACATACATTTATGAATATTTGCTATTTAGCTTTGAGGATTGCAGGCTGTCAAGTGTGTCATTATTTCATTTTTTTGATTATTGTTTTTCAATTTCGTTATTTTGGAACCATTGTCATTATTTCATTATATTCTGAGTAATCTACTGATATTTTTTGAGATCACTTGATAAATTGCAATAAATCATGAGTCATTGAAATGAAAGCCTTTTTTTGGGGGGGAGATCACCAAAAAGATCTCACTAAAACTACACAAAGACCTTTTTTGACTGGTCTTCTGTTTAGTTTTTTGGATCTCTTTGCCTGTCCCGGTTTTCAGTATTAAAAAATATGATAAGTCTAATTATAATATACTTGAAAATTGTCATTATTTGCCATTATTTTATGTTCTGTAGTCATTTTTTTTTTAATTCAAGGACTTGACAGTCTGATATTGTTACCAGGCGCGTCGCCAGAAATCTGCAATGTGGGGGTGTTACGGGGGTTTGGGGGTGGAGCCCCCAGCTGCCAGAGGCAATTTGAGGTTTGTGGCAAATCCCCATCTGCCAGAGCCTGAAGATCTGGGGGCAAAGCCCCGGCCAGCAGAGGCACGGGGCCTGAGGGAAGAGCCCCCAGCGCTCAAAATTTTTTTTTGCAAAAATAACTTAATTTTAGGCCTATTGTTTACGAGTTGGTAAATCATAAAATCCTTTACCGGTAGTTCAATAAAACTGTCAAGGAGTAATCTGTTTCGTCTATATGTTATAGAGAAAGATTTGGTTAGGAGGGCTATTGAAAGAAAGCTTGAGAGAAGTGATTGGTAATTAACTAATAATAAATGAATATCCCCCCTCTATTTCTGAGCTTATATATTTTTTGATAAAACCTTTGTTAAACATTTTTCAATAAGCGATCAAATTTGATTATCAATTTTTGAAGTTTTTTTTCCCGATCTATTAGTTTTGTTGTTGACTAAGTAATCCCCACCCCCCCCCCCCCCCTAAATTAAACGTTTCAAAATATGCGTTATATCATTTTTTGAGTCTATTTCAATGCAAAAGACAGTCTCAGAAGTGATAAAAACGTGGTTTTTTCCTTATTCTGCATTTTGGTCGGCAGGCCAATTGGGGGGCAATAGCCCCACTGGTCATACTGCTGATCGTTATCAATTATGCCTGATGTAGTCTGACATACATGACCTTTGATTTCTAGTCTCTACGCACACAAACCTTCTTCACTGCGGGAGTTCTTTGTTAACATCAGTACTACAATATATTGCTTACTACTTTGAAACGTTTTACAACTGTGCGGTCTCCAGAAGCTCAAAATGTCACTGTTTGAGTTTTTCGTGTGCAAAAATGCAACAAGAGCTGATGACCTTCTGACTATGAAGCGGCGTTGCGTTTATTTTATTATTTTTTGTGCAGTTTTACTCTTTGTAGATGTTTACAAAAAAAAAACAAGTGACCCAAAAGAATTTTTAGGCTACCCAACTTTGGGTCGCGACCCATAGGTTGAGAATCATGGCAATAAACGAAATACTACATAAAAAATAGTTTAGAAGGGACCTGTTAGGGTCATCTAGTCAATAAGCCCCTGGTCCGTAATATTTTATTTTGTAATTTTGGATTTAATTGATTATGGGTCATACGCACAAGCCAGTTAATCGTTGTTGTTTTTTGTTATTGTTTTTTAAAGAGAGGTACTTTGTGACAAAATTTGGTTTATAAGTAATGTTGTGGTTTATCTGGTGATAGATGCTAGTCAATAGTCAGTCATCCCAGTTAGACTACAGATTTGTTCGTTTTTTAGTCATTTATACTCGATTAGTTTATTTGTGTCACTATGTGCATTTGCATTAATTGAAAATGCAATTAATCAAAGAATAGAGTTTCACAGATCATATCTTTTTAGAAGTCTTGGACCATGGATTTCATCCACAGAAAGCACCCACTACTTCCCAACGTCGAATCCACTGTTTTCATGTCTCTTCATTAACAATATCTTCGACTGTGCATTTGTGCAAGTGTTCATTCAGCATTGCACAGTCCAAGTCAAACAATATCTGCACACTGCCTAGTCAAACAATATGTATAACTAAAGATTGTGCATTTGCCTTTCATTTACATCTCCGGTTTGCAGCGTTTATTCCGAGCCAAGTCAATTGACCGCGAATTAAAGGTTACCAGTAATCTCGTCACGAAGTGATTTCGTGACAAAGTGAGGGTTTGGGCACGATGGCTGTAGGGATAGTAAAATATTTTTATGACCCCCTTCTAGACCAATCGGGTTCAATTGGTTCGCGGTCAGCTTGTTCGTGGTCAGCTGTCGTGGACCCGTTTATGCAACCACACTATTTCAACAGTTGGTAGTTAAGCTTCAATGGAATGCGGGTTATTATTTTTGTTGAAATTTAAACGAGGACTGAAGGCAGCATCAATGGAGTAGACTTCATTTTTCTTTTTCCAGCCGTTCCACAGATATTCTACTTCAAGCACGACGTAGGATTCTCCAAATCACAATTTTTATTGGCAACTCTGACATTTTAATGCAGTATTCTAACATACTGAGGGCTATATTAACCTAGCTATAAATAGGTTAAAACTTAAAACGCTTCTGTGGCTTAATGTAATGGCTGCATTGCCTTAGGATAGGACTAAGATGGCGTCGCGGATGTTATCAATGCCAGGGTTGCCAATAAAAATTATGATTAGAGAGGTCCTTACGTCGTGTTTGAAGTAGAATATCTCTGGAAGGGCTGGATCAAGAAGGATGAAGTCAACGCCGATCTAATCTAATACGATTTGCCAAATTTAAGATACCCCCGGTGATTTTACCTTCAGTCCTCGTTCAAGTTGAGATTAAAGTTCAAGTTTGAGGTTAACATTTATTGGAGCTGGATCAAAGTGTTTTTGTTTATCAGAGGTGGGCAAAGCGCAACTTATGAGCCTCTGCAGTTGCTTAAGTTGCGTTTCACTTTGATGTTTTATTTTGAGATGTTGAAGTTGCGCTGCGGACTGATGTACCCTTAAAAGGAATTGCGCTACGCTTTCAAATTTTTGTTTTGTTAGTAGCGCTATTTTATTCGATAAACTTAATTTTGTTTAATTTCAATCCTAATGTTGTCAAATGTCGGCCATTTTCAATCGTAATGTTGTCAAATTGGCTTAAATTGCCTCTGACTAGAGGGAGGTTGCTTGATTCGAAGGATCGTCAGGCTTTTTGCAACTTCCCTGTCGCCTTAAACGAATGCTGATTAATTTTTACGTCGTGCTGTTACTGAGCGATGAAATAAATTTGTCTAGCCTTCAGCAAATTACTTATTCTTTTTCCGTCTAGAATTATAAAAATGTGGAGTTTGCATCGTGTTGTGTTATTTTGTTTGCGGAAGTTAAATTACTCTTTGACTTGGTATATGAATTTCGTTCCGCAATTACGGAAATTGCGCTACCCTTCAGAGATAAAATCTTTAAGTTTGCGTATCTTGCGCTTTGCTTTAAGTGATTTAGAATTAGATAATCATTGCCCTGCACGTTTGGTAAAATGTTATTCGTGCCCACCTCCGTTTATTGTTATAATTTCATATTAATTAGCCGTACTCGTGAGTCGTGTCTTATGCTGTGAAATTACAACGCTGCAGCAGGAGGCAACTCAATCTCAGTTTGCTTGTTGAAGTGCTTCCTCCTATAGGTGGAGTCGAGGACACAAGGCTCGAGGCCAAGGACACAAAAAAATCCGAGCCCAAGACCAATTACCGACTTTCCGAGGACAGACCTTCTCGAGGCCGAGGACAGGAATGCTCAAGGCCAAGGATACAACGCGCAAGTGTTCTCCAAGAAAAAAGTCGCAAATTTTTCGTGAAATTTTAGTCAAGGAAAAAATGTTCATGGCCTTGGCCGATTTTCAACAAATCAAAAAATAGTGTTGTCCTCGGCCGAGGACAGGGTATTTTCGGGGACTTGGAGGCTTCGAGGTCAAGGACTTGACCTTCGAGGCCAAGGACGTCCTGGAGGACTCCACCTCTGATTCCTCCTTTATTTTTTTATACTGTTGCACTGTAGAACTAGCTATTTATTTGGTATTTCCATTTGCTAAAGTTAAAAAGTCGCTTTTTTTAGTTTCTATTCGGATTATCACATATTGATGCTCCTATATATTTATTAGCTTTTCATTTATTTACCGTATTATACACCCTAGCATTTGATTGATGTGTGTGAACCACGACTGCGAGTTGTCAACTGCTCATATTGTATCTTTTCCTTTATTGAAAGTCGTTTGGTGGCATCAGTTTAGGTATGCTTGAACGTAAACTACATGTAAATTTGAAATTTGTGGGCTAATGCCATTAAATTTTTTTGCGGATTTATTGCGCTGCGTTTTCTTTCTAACTTTTTTCGGTTAGTCGCGCAAGTTTATACTTAAAAAGTTAGTGTTGTGTTTATCGTATTATTGGCAAATGTTAGCCTTCCTCTGTAAACAATTAATCCTTTTTTTGCCTAAAATCAAAATGCGAAATTCACATTGTGTGTTGTAACTTGATTGCAAACGTTAAGCTGCGCTTTATCTTATTCGTGCCTACGTTTAATAACAGTATAACGAAGGTTGCTTTTGTGTTCATACTCATTTTAGTTGTTTGCAAAGTTATTGAAAACCGCTATTTTGACGAGCAAGTCACTATTTTTTTCCGACCAACCGTACATCAAAATTTTTCAGCAGGTTGAAACCCCGATGGCCCACGGAAACTATGAGTTTTTTGCGTTCAAAGTATTTGAGCTTTTTCAACGCTCCGTACGTGGTATGGAAAGAATCTTTGGGTGTCGAAAATCAAATCTTTTTAATCGCTAAATTACGCCGAAGCGTATGACAACTTAGCCGAGCCCATCTCCGAATCATCGCGCCTTGGCAACACTACTTCGAAAGGTTGCGTCAACGGCTTGCTGTTGTTTGTAACTCCGTGTCCGAATTCACTGACCCCAAATTTAAACTTTTGCAGTATCTATGCTCCAAAGACAAACGCATTTTTATTACTTAATCAATTTTGCGCAGGTGCTAAACATATTTGTCAGCTTCTCAGCGAAACCTTATTGGTATGGTACCTGAGGACTACGATTAGCCTCTATATTTCAGCATTTTAGATAACTGCTCTAAATTTAGAAAGATTTTAAAGTATGTTTTTAATGTTGATTTTTTGTATCTCTGTAATTTTATGCCGGACTTGTAAAATGAGTTTTATTTTTTTCATTAATTCGCGTTTCTGATTTTTCAAATGTATAAGTTACTTCACTCGGTAATTATTGCATACCGTTTGTGGTTGATATTTTATAATATTTATGCGTTCGCAAACAAAAACCGCTCGACGCTCGCTCATTCTTTTATCATCGTTTGTTTGCTGACTTGCATTATGTTGCTGTTGATTACTGCTTAATAAACCTCGATTTCATTACACACTGTCGTAAACGAAGTAGAATTGGAAAGCTTCATCGAGAATCGAACCCTTACGAGTCACTGAAACCCAGATGAAGCGTCAATTTGCCAATCGTTTCCACTTCCACCTACAATTCAGCAACTTCGTAAGAAAGTTTTGAAGTAGAATTTTTTCAGAAAATTATTTTAGCAAGTATTTTTTGTGCAGTTTTATGGAATCGTCGAAATGGTTTACATCATCACTATCAGACATAAAAGAATGGAATTGCGTGATTGGTTTTGTCATCGTAGAGATCTAAAGTTTTAGCGTAGACAGAACTAGGAATGTGAATTGGAATGATTCAAACGTGTAATCGCATAAGTAATATGTTATAATCACAAGGAGTAACCACTTCGGGCGCTAAGGGCAGAACACGCAGGTGACCCAACACTCGGAGTTTTGAAAAGAGTTGCAACGAGAAGGTATTGCATGGCCGTTAACCATCTACGTTAACTAAAGCCGTTTCAAAGACTTTGCAAATGCTGATCTGACACATAATGTACTGTAATTGTTCAAAAGGAAGCGGTTCACCTTTAAAACCATGGTAAAAAGTTTACCAACACCATGTGCTTCATCCCCATTTGCAGTTTTACGTATGAGTGCATATTTACAGTAAACCAATCATAATTCACTCCGAGCGTAACATCCTCCTGCAGTATCTGTGCACAGAGCGAAGATACTGCAGTACAGTATTTGTGTTAATTTGGCTTACTTTTAATTGGTTTTGCAATCGCAACTTTCTAGCAAACACGAAGGTTATTTAATAGATACGATTCTAACGAAATAACATCAATCAACCAATGACGTGTTATTTGTAAATTAAAAAGTGCTACAACGACTTGAAAAACTTCAGAAATGCAAGAAAAAAAAAAAAACTACTGTAGATTTCATTCAAAAACATTTCAATAAAATCTAGAAGCATCGCCATATGTACGGGGGTCCAATTGTCTATAAAAATCATTGCTTGGTTGATCCTCAAATTCGGCAATCTCTGGTCAACCAATGCACCACCACAAACATGTTGGAGGCTAGCGGAACAAAACATCGTAACCCTGCAGTTGCTGCAAGCCATACACTGATACGATATAAATTAAGCTTTAACTCTTCTTCAATATATAGTTCAGTTGCCTAATTTCAGATTTGTGTAATGGGTTGGCAGAAGCTCGAGCTGAAACTGTTTTTATTTAAAAGCGTAAACTTTGTTTTTTCGATAGAACATTCATAAACAAAATCAGATCCAGCTCGCATTCTTTTTGAAACGTTTCATTACTTAAACCTACATCTACTACCAGCAATTATACACTTAGCCATTAAGCTCATGCAATTGTGGAATAATCATGGAGTCAATTTTCGTGCCTAAGTGCTTTTGCACCAGACTAAATTGTCAGACAAACAAGTTTAAAGGTTTACTGCTTGAAATCGGTATTATTAACAACTGAGAACTACTGGAGGTAATAAAGAAGTGCCCCAAACCTTGTTTCACTATTTTTTATCCTCAAAAATAAATTTAATCCATTTGACTCCGTACCATTAGCAACCCTGTGTTTCGAAATTTCGAGACAACATAAAAGGATAACTTAAAATTATTGTAAGAACGCAATGTTTACAATAATAATCGAACATCGCGTTGCCTAATCCGCAAGAAATTTTGCAAAGTCATCTTTTTTTGATGTCGCGAAATTTCGATATGCAGGGTTGTCAATGGTACCTAGTTAAACGGATTAAATCTACTATTGCGGTACAGGAAATAGTGGGAAAAGTTTGCAGCATCTCTTTGTTATCTCAAGCGATTTTCATTTCTTCAATGAAACCGATCTCGAGCAGTATCTTTTCAAAAGAATTCGATTAAAAGCGAGTTAATATTGTCAGCAGCAAACGCGTTAATTAAGCTCGAAAACACAAAATGGCGTTCGTTTGGTTTGGCAGTCAGATCATAGATCTTTATCTAGTAGGCTAGAAACAAACGCACGGAAAAAAGAGAAAAGGATTAAACAAAAAAAAGGTTGCTCTTGTTGCGAAGATTTTTTGCAGTCACGCGTATTCGACTAATTTGATTCGACATATTCGAAGAACAAGTGGATTGTGAAAAAAAACGTTATAACTGTCAGTTTCCAACCACTACTAAAGAGTTCTATGGTCAGACGTATCACAGACGAATTTGTTAACCGAAAAAGTACTACACGTAATTAAAATAACAAAATGCAAGCTGTCAAGCGGCCTAGTACCAAAACATGATGGCGCTTTTGAAAAAAGAAAAAGAACTTTGTAACAAAAACGAATGAAAAAAATGAGTGACAAGTTAAGATATTCTAACGAAAACCAGAGTCATTTTGTAGCATTTTTTTCAAAAATCATCTAGGCAATGATGAATTACATACACAAAAGTTGCTTACAATTTTGATAGCACAACTCAATTTAAATGAATTAAGAACAGCATGTACATACACAAAATCCTCAAAACAAATAAATGTCATAGCAGTAAAACTAAAGTGTAGCTAATTCTGGGTGGTACAAAAGTCATTCTTTACTCTTTTCGTTTAACACTCGGAACCAGTTTATACATCGCCATTTTTATTTTTACGGCAATTTGTTTTCCCGTTTTCTGATGCTGCTGCATAGTTGAGCAGGATTTTTTTCAAGGTAGCGTTCGCAGCAGAAACCACTTTCTTTTTGCCACTTCAATAGCGGGCAAGTGTTCACTTGCGACAGCTATTTATAAGTTTCCGCTTGCGTGTTCCCACAGTTTTTGTGCAACTAGCAGATTCTTTTGAGCTTTCGCTTGTTCTTCCTGCATGTGCACAGAAAACATATTATCCTGGATAGAAATAGGGTACAAACCAGATCCATACATGACACGAACTGGAAGATTAAAGTGCACGTTGTACTTTTGAGAGAATCTAGGTATTTTACGTGGGTCTTATGTCCGAAAAACAGGGTAACTAAACTAAAAATTAGTTTACAACCAAACAAAATCCGGAAAAAATGATGAAAGAAATGACTAATAAAATATATAAAAATGAAAAAAAAATGAACGCTTGACAGCCTGAAAAATGGAAATTTAATAAAAGCGTTTCGAACGATAATCCAAAACTGCTTGGAAATCTCAACAAAAAACCATGGAGATCGCATGCAAGTTCAGGAAAATTTGGTGCTCTCTTAGTTTTCGGAGGAACATTTCTTATCGAGACTTCTTCTCTTCTGATTATTGTTATTCACGTGGCATTATTTCTACTGTAGTTCTGTCGTTGCACATTTTTTGAAAGTCCATGATTCATTCATAATATTCCATAAGTACATTTCAAGATTTTGATGATATTTTGTGAAGATCAAAATGCTGCATGCACACTTGCATAGTCGAAGATATTGTTAATACATAGACATGAAAGCAGATGACTCGACGTTGGGAAGTAGTGGGTACTTTCTGTGGATGAAATCCATGGTCCAAGACTTCTAAAATGATATGATCTGTGAAACTTTATTCTTCGATTTTGTATTTTCAATTTTAAAATGCAAATGCACACAGTGACACAAATAGACTAATAGAGTATAAGTGACCAAAAATAAACAAATGTGTAGTCTAACTGGGATGACTATTGACTAGTAAATATCACCAGAAAAACTACAATCTTACTTGTAAACCAAAGTTTGTCACGAAGTACCGCTCTTTAAAAAAACAAAAAAAACAACAACTAGGATTAACTGGCTTGTGTGCATAACCCTAATTAATTAAATAAATGATTACAAAACAACAAAATAATACAAAACCTTGAAACTTAAAAGCGCATTTAAATTGGACACAGAGCAATGTAAAACAACTTTGCGTGTTGCCTTACATCAATTGCAAAGATCAGCATAACACTGCATTGCTTCTGGTCTCAACCATATCAGTATCAAACACAATCTACATTTTAGATTGTAACTTATCGTACCTTTCTGAATACTGTTGTCGATAGTTAATGAAATTTCACTATTCAAAAAGCAATCGGTGAAATTCCACTTTCATAGTTTGCGATATTCTGGTAGTGGCCTCAGTGGCTGCAGCAGGGCAAGTGATTTTTCTAAGGCAGTGAAGGTATAATCCTTGAAGAACCAGCAAATTTTTGCTGAAAAAATGAAAGCAATTTGCAACAAAGGCTAATAAAATATTTTCTTGCTAGAGCAACTATGTCCCACTTGCAATAATCAGACTCACAACATGACTTGACAACATTATAAGTTTCGTTAAATGCAAAAAAATAATCAGCAAAAAAAAGAGCTTCTGTTGCCAATTTATATGTTGCGAGGTTCTGACTACATCAAATCTTTCACGATACTCATTTCACATCTTTCACGATATTATGCCGAAGTATGTAACACGGAGGAAACCCCCTCAGATTTGTGAAGGGCAACACAGCTCCTTTTGAAGAAATGTTGCAGTGGTGGCAACACTGTGTCTGATTTGACCGGCCTGAAATATGAACCTCCCAATCCAGAAAAATTGCGTTACTGCTCGACCAACTGGCCAGTTTTAATATGGTTAAATCTTGCTGCAAGTGAGATTGCAGTCAGCACCAAAACTTGTATCTGATATAAATACTGTAACAAGTTTGAAATATCATTGCAAACAAAACGAAGCTACAAACGATTATTTGAAGAACATACCCAAACACTTGGTAAGTCTTGCTGCTGTATCTTTTTTCATCCGAAAAATCTTTTAAAAACTTCCTGTATTATTGCCAGATAATTGTGGATTGCTCATCAATCTTCCTGGGTAACACAATGGCTTAAAAGATGGAATCAATCAGTCAATGCTGCATAGCTTGGGCGATTAATCACTACATCAGCAACCATTTGTTTTCACACGCACATCTACATACTAAATTTCTTTCAAACTAGCTTTAGTAGGCTATTTTTTCTGCCTGAAATGCAATTTTGTATTTAAAACAATTATAGAATATGAATAGCTATAATTTGCAAACATCAGCTCAGTCTGCGCAAACACTCTACATCAGTGTCCCCACCAAGCCAATTTTTTTCAGCAAATCGACGATTTGTCGGAGCAAGGGCAAATATTTTTGGCAAAACAGTAAACATAGCTTTAGAAAACTTGACAAATTTGTGGAAATATGACATTTGGTATACATTAATACTGGATTGGTACGAAATTTATGGCACATAAACATCTTTTTAGGGCTTTGGGCACAATTGTTTAAAGAAAATTTGGACACTAGCCGATTAGCCATAAAGTTCAAGGGAACACAGCTCTACATGTTTGCGTAGTACATGTGTTAAAGTACACGTAGTGCAAATACATGTGTTAAATATTTGGGTGTCCTGATTGATCATTAACAAAATTGGAAACCCTAAATTCAAAAAGTTAGTTCAAAATTAGCCAGAGGTTGTTGGGTATTGTATCATTTACAAAAGTATGGGGATTGTAAAACTTTAATGTTGATTTATTACAGCTTCATCCATTCTCATCTAAATTACTGTATTAGCAGCTGGGGTGGTGCATCAGCATCTACCCTTTCACCTTTGATTAATTTACATAAAAAGCAGTAAGAATAATAACTCACAACAACATCAGGACACATACCTGATACTAAACCGTTATTCTCAAGCTTATATCTATTACAGCTGAATGACATGTGCAAAATGGAAACAGCAAAATTGATGTAGAGAATAAGCAATGCATCATCTCACACTTCCAGGTCTAACTTAGGGCTTTTCATAATGCTGGATAAAATACATTCTTACAGCACTTGGAAAAAAAAAGCAAAACAAACTACTTTCTTCCCAGAGTAAACGCAGCACAAACTCAAAAATTGCTGATCTATAATGGAACTAAAATATGGAATCAAATTGCAAAGGAAATTAGAGAGATGAAACTCTTGCAGTTTAATAAAGAACTAAAGACTTCATATATCACAGTACTCAAACACAAAATATTGAATAAGGGGATCCAGGTAATCAAGTTTTTGAGCATATGCCATACAGTACATTGATACAAAGCATAATTGTTAAGTTTGACGTTGTGAGTTTTTGTTTTGAGTTGTGACAGTAGTACCGGTAAGTTTTAGCCTACTGCTCTGTTTCTTTCTGATATATTTTACTGCATAAAGTTTCTTTTTTTTCGTGACAGAAGACATTGATGACTTATACAGTCTTTTCGCTGTCCCAATAAATCGAATTAAATACATGGAAAATGTACTGTAACAGTCAGATCTTCAGACTGTGTACCTGCTGCAGTACTGCGTGAAGCTGGTAAAGTTAGCAACCTATGTAAATTTTTTTGCAAGTTTTCCTTCAAACTGATTCAACAATCTATCAGTTTAATACTTTACGGTATCAATTTATCAAGTAAACTTTGTCCTAATTTCATCCACTATGACAGTACTGAGAGAGGAATATGAGCAGATGAATGACTCTGCGTGATGAAGTCAGTAGGCTAAGCGAATCTGTCTAGTTAATTCTGACTCTAAATTTGAAAGCAATCACAACATTGGTGAAATTACAGTAGTAAAATACTGTAACTTTGACATTTCAATTTTCCAGATTCAGGGCCTACACAGTTTAGGCTAGTCATTTACGGTTGCCTACCTAGCCAACTGCACTGTCTGACTAGGCTATCCAGATCTCCTATTTATTTTTCGTATTTACGGTATTTTGCTATTTATTTCAGATCTGCTATTTATTTTTGCAATTCGCATAGGCCTACACTACAGTAACTTGAATTATGCATCAATTAAAGAAATATGCTTTAGGCTTCCCTCTGATAGGCCTATTCTGTCTATAGTGCAATAATCGCTGAAGACTCAGAAGCTCAACCCTTTACAAGCTTAAAAAAAGATTACTAGGCTAGGCTATTTTGACTTGCTTGTATCACAAATTTTGTCTTAATATTTTGACTTGATTATAAAACGGACCGGTAAGTCTAGGCTTATTGACTAACGGCTATTATCGTTTTTTGCTATTCTTTCAAGCCTATTCTACCACTGCCTTCGGTAGGACTTTATTCCAAACTAAAGCCTAGCCTAATTGCCCAGCACCATTGTACCAATTAGCCTGTGAATATAGCGGATCTAGCGAAAAGCGAGAGCGGAGTATGAATTACAAGGTTGGGACAACGGATGTGACGTAATAAATCTGCAAAACCATGGTAGAAAAAAAAATTTCGCTAACAAGGCCTACATCTTTTATGGACAGCCCTTTATGAACTTACGAAATTATACACTGCCAAAAGTGTTTTTTGGACAAGATTAACAGTTCAAAATGACTTCATAGAGGAAAGGCTGGTCTTCACTTTTCAGGGCAGACAAAAAAGCAAAGAACATAACGCAATATAGCTAACTTTTATGATTTGCTCTGTAAAGCAACTTAGTGCAGCGTCGGTAAACTGTTAGTCATTTACAATCATCCACTAACCAATCCTTATTACGTGGGCAAGGTTTGAAAGTGCTTCTCCATAATTTGAACTCCTTTTCAATGATTTTAATTCCATTCCACACAAAAGTACCAGTAGAAGCTAGTCATGCAAACGCTTACGCACGAGCCATTGCCTTTTTCTCATACATTTGGTTTAAATACGACATTTTAACACTGCAATGCTGTAAGCTGGGCGGTCTTGTGGTTAGTACACTCAGCTCTCGACCGACTACACATGGGTTCGATTTGCCATTGGGTAGTGCAAGCATGATACAGTATGAAGGGAAAGAGATGTACGTAGCCATCTTTTTTTGCTTCAAAACCTTGCATTACAGTTAGGGTTAGGGCAGCGATGCCAGCCTGAGGGGATAGCAATTACGTAGTAGCAGCTTTTTAGCTTACGAAAGCGACGTACCGTTACGCTTGAGTGCGGCTCCCTGCGTAAGTTTTGTATGACTAGCTCCTCGTAAAAGACCGAGTACCCCAGCAAACGTGCTAAAAAAGTACCGACGGTACCGAAAACGGTACTATGTTGAAAAAGTACCGACGGTACCGGTAACGGTACTAAAAAAGTATCGCGTTACAGTACATTGGTACTTTTGTACCGCGGTACTGCCCACCTCTGCCTGTAGGCTGTGTACAGATACAGGATGTAGGGGTTACCGTATGTTTTGTGTAATTATTTATATGTACCCGTAATTATTTATAGAACATTTATATGTAAGTATGCAGGGGGTGCAGGCTAGAAGACCGTGCGGACATTATCGCCACCTCCTTGTGCCAATATGTTAATATTTGAAGTATTTATTCACTCTGTTGTTATGTGCACGCACTTAAGCAAATAAATGAATTTTGAATCTTAAGTGTAGTTATTTAGCTAGGCTTACTTATAAGGTACGGTACTGCATTACTCAAAAGTTAGAGCCTGCTTGCTTAATCTGGATGTCATGACTAGGCCTGAGGCTAGGGCCACTCTAATGTGTACTAGAGCAGTCGCCAGTAGAGTTCACGAGCACCCAAAAAATGTATTTTTTTCACCTATATTTTTGAAATCCTGAATAAATGTTCTTTCAAAATCGCCAATGTTTCCACCCAATTTCCGGTTGTTTTGGCGGAAATCGGGGATTCCCCGGCGAAACGGTGTTGAATTTTTTTGCTGAGGTAGGGTTGATTGTGATTCTAAAAATCGTATTTCTGTATAAAGTAGACAGTCGATTTTAGGTTCAAACGAAAGAGGAAGATAATTGCAAACTTTTCATAAAGTATTTTTTGGATTGTTTCATTATGACGTCACGATATGGTTGATTGATTCCAAATTTTTACAAAAAATTTTGATTTAGGGTGCATATCGTTAGTTATTACAGCCAAAGTTGACGGAATAATGTCATAAAAGTTGCAACATCGATAAACCAGTTTCTCACCGACAAAATGAAACCAAAATGACATCTTTATGATGTCATTAGAGAAAACTACGTAGTAAAATGCAAAACCGACTAGACGCGCTTTTCAAACAAATTGCACGTGACAGCGAATATTTTGATCGCGGCGCTGCGGTTTTCGTTGCAAAACATCAAAGAAAATCAATTTCACCGTCGTAAACGCTCAAAATGACGTTTGTATTAAAACTTTTTTACAGTGTGAGTGCATGAAGATAAACTCTGTTCAAAATTTAAGAACAAAATAAGAACAAGTTTAGGCTTAGTGCAAGAAAAACTTTTAAGAAGTTTTTTTTTAAATTTTATTGCTATTTTGTGGCAAAGAATGACATTGCGCTAGCAAAATGTTCGAGCACATTGTTTCGAAAAGTCATAAAGTTGGTAGAGTAAGAATAAAACGATATATGAGAGGTGTTTCCAACATTTTTTTATTAAAGGGTATCAAATTTTTGCGAAAAACAATAATGTCACCAGCAAAAGAGCGTGGATAAGCTCATTTCGATGTTTTAATTTTCTGTGTTGTCCTGATCGGACGCTTTGTTCGCAAAAGTTTCTTTTAAAATAACTAAAGCATTGTTTGTAACAAAAGATATTTTGATTGTGGTTCATACAGCAATTATTTGTAAGAAATAGCGGGAACGCTGTCACCAACCATAATCCGTCACAAAGTCGTATAAGTTGATGGGTGAAGAAACTAAACATTTTTTGGGGGGCATTGCTGAGAAAACTGATGGCTGTGCATTTGGAGATATTAACCAATTTTTACAGTTAAAACATTACTGACTCCATTTTAAGGTGCAACAATTATTCACAAACACCGTATTCACCATACTGTAAAAATGAAATGTTTATCAGTTTAGATCGTTTTACTTGTTGTTGAGATCATCTCATTCAAAATATAAAAAAAAAATTTGAAGAAAAGGCACTTCTAGCGTTGACTACTTCAACGAGTAAAGCAGTCTGTTAACTTTTAAATTTTTATTGTAGCTGTTAGGTGTACGGTAATGTGTTCGAGTATACGTAGGAACATTACCTGCTAGCCAGTGGCGTAATTAGAGGTTAGAGCCAGAGGGCAAGGAAAACTTGACTAGAAATTCGCTCCACATTTTTCTGTTAATTTTAAGTGAAAAATAAAATACTTTACCGAAGATTTGATGCTTTTTTCCGTCAAATTTGGTTAAAGTCTAAAAAAAAGTCTTGACCGAAAATCGGTTGCTTTTTTTCTGTCGAGTTTCAGGTGAAGACTTTTCGCTTTTGCCGTTTGTTTTTCCCCATAAATTTGTTGCCATAATTTATAAAGGTACCCACATCTGGAGGAAAATACCTCCCTGCCTCGCGCCCCCCATCGTCAGTTACGCTAGTGATGCTAGCCCCTGCTATTTATCTACTTTTTTATTTGATCAAAACACCCCTGACGATTGCGATTTCGGAAAAGCAGTTTGTTTGTAAGATTTTAAATATGACACGCACTGTTTTTGAAATAGGTTTACACACTTTTTTAGTACAGTAGATGTAGATTAAAAAAAAAGTCATTCAAGACATTGTTAAACTAAAACTCAAACCAAGTTGTCGTGTCTGGAAATGACTTTGACTGTGATCTACATCATTCTCAAAAAGTGAGAACGATTTAGAAATGACTGATTTTACCAAATACCGTAGGATTACTAAAATGACTTATGGTGTCTGGGGCGTCTACGAAATACAGTATAATAAAACTGTTACTTTAGCAAAAACCGTTGAGCAGCAGGTCTTTTTGCAATTGTTAATGGTTTATACTATAGTATACTTAATGTGTCAGCCATTTTTAAACATCTTTCGACTAAAATTACTTTGGGACGATCTACAAAATTTGTCAATCGAATAGGCCTCCTCTTTAGTCCCCTAAATAAGTCTGATTGGATTTCAGCAGCTGCTGAGAGCTCCTCTCCCTCATCCCTTCCGTGGTTTTGGTTCCTCTGGCGTGTCAGCATGAACAACCGACTCATTATTAAAACTCATTGTAACTAAACGCCACTACTTTGTGCAAAAATTAAGTGAAGAGCCATACAAGACTTCATTTAATTTGGGTTCCTCGCACTAAAAAGCGTCACGATTGCACTCGCCAGCTCTCTTTTTACCGGCTGCTCTGTGAGAGTAGCCCATAGCTATACCTTGCAAACTCCAGGGATCATCCGCTTACTTACTTTATTTTACATTGGGTCAGTAAATTACCATCAAATTTATCAAACGGGTGTATACGTCATCGAGAACATGAGTTTGGACAACTTCAGGCAGGTGATCTTGCACTATACGCACTTACGTACAGTGCCAGGGTCATTAGGCAGGAAACCTGCAGTATGGTTTGAGGTGCCTAAAATTCTTCTAGGAGCGTGATAGAGTAATGAAAAACAGTTCAACAATGCTAATTCTATTATTAGTCTCATGTCTTCAAAAGATTTGGATCTTATTCACATTCGTTCATAGGCGTAGTCAGGGGTGAGGCCCAGGGGGCCCGCCCCCCCCCAATTGACATGCTACCAACGAGAAAATGTCACAAAAAATACGATTGTTTCTTCACTTTCAGTTTCTTTTAGCATCTTCACGTACAACAGTACACGCGTACAGCAGTAATTAACAATAATTTTATCCAAGGGGCCCGGGCCCTCTCAATGTAATTTTTGCTAACCAATTTAAATGGGCCTTCTACAATAAGAATTAAATGGACCCCAATTTAAATGGACCCTTAACAATAATATTGATCCAGGGGGCCCCGGGCCCCCACAATTTAACGTTTGCCAACCATATGGTCCCCCAACAATATTATTTCAGGGGGCCCAGGCACCTTCAATATAATGTTTGCCAATCAATTTAAACATATAACCCGAGTGAAATTACAGGTTTTTATCCTAAAAGTTGCTAACTGAAGCCCTCATCTAACCTTTTTATGAACGTAATGCAATAACCAGGGACGGATTTAACATATGGCTCATAGTGCCATGGGCCCCGCGCTCGGATAAGACTTTTTTTTTATCTTCACCTGTATTTGGCTGGAAAATATTGGAAAAATCTCAAAATGCCAGGGGCCCAACTCAATCTTAATCGGGCCCGAGCAATAACATGGTTTGTAGGCGTAACTATCTATTGCATATTTTTCAATAACAATTCACCTCCACCTCGCCAGTTTTTATGCAACAAAATACTTCTGAAAAAAATTAGCAACAATAGGGGAAATGCTCATTGAACAAAATTTTGAATAGAGAAGGCTTGGGCCTTCTGGCCGTTAATGTACTCCTATAGCTGGTTGCTTTCATGACAAAACAATAATCTCTAAGGAAAATATTCGAATGGATTATTATTTACTTCTAAACTATTGCCGGAGGCAATGTACTTTACTTCCCCCTACCTGGGCCAAATCACTTACAAAATTTTACTCCAAAATGCAAGATTTTAAACGTGTTTTGGACTTAAACTGTAAGCAAAAGGAGGACTGAACAACTTAAATTTTTCAATTGGCTTTTAAATGTTAAAAATCTAGTACTTTCAAATGACTATGAATACGTGCAAAATATGATCCAATGGTATCAAAATAGCTCTTCTTCCAAAAAAGTACAAAAAATCGCCCTGCGGCTGGGGGTTTTGCCCCCAAACCCCCGTCTGTGACACGTTTGAATTACAGTACACATCTTTACTCAAACTCGTTTCCAAATTTAGACATTTTTGCATTTTAACTATTGGTTTAAGACCTCTCCTTGAACGAATTTCTAGTTACGTGCCAACACCAGACCACGGCTTTTGATCTTTCATTCTACGACATCTTTGCCCCCACAAAAAATCCTTTTTCGAAGTTTCTGGTGACGTCATTGCTTGTGATTTGGGGCTCCCCCAACCAAAAATCTTGGCTACGCCTATGCATTCGTTTAACAAAATTATGGTAGGACCCACTGTGAAGCCAAGAAAGCCAGAAGTCTTCCCAATATACTTTTTTCATAAGAACCTTAAATTTTGGGTTGAGGCTGGTTGTTCTTCAATTTTCACGAATTTTCAGCCTCATTTGCTCTTAACTTTTCTGGAGAATAAACTACACAAATTATCCTTCTCTGGTTAAAATTTGTCTCTTGCTTACTCTTAGACAACTTAACTATGGTAAGACAGAAAAGATAGCAAAACTCTGTTGATTTCTTACAAAAATGCTTTACAAAACATTTTATTACTTAGCCCCTTCAGCTTCCCTTGTTTTTTAAAGCACGTTAAAAAGCGTATCTGGGTTAATTTTCTAAGTGACTTGGCTAAGGGGAGGGGTGGCTTCAATTTAATCCTACTAATTACGTCACTTATAGTCAAACGTCATGCTTACCGTAACACAGCTATGTTTGCGTGCAATGATTTCAAATAATTACCGGTGCTTCTAAAAATGTTTGTTAAAGACTCTACACTTGGTGGATGATACAAATTATGCTCACAAAAAACCTGTATATAGTCTGGTTCGATCCCCAATCGAGCTAAACTATATATAAATTCGAATTCACAGCTCTCCTGCTTGACAATCAGACAAGACGTAATGTGGAGCTTCCATTACTTGTGGTAGGCATGTAGGCAGATAGCAGTTGGACTAGATAGCAAGGTCTTTCGTTGTCTCTTGATCAAAGCAAATTGGCAATGATAAAATAATTACCTAATGTTGTTGGTATTTCCTTTGTAAGATTTTACTTTTTAAGTTTTAATATTCTTAAATACTGAAGATTACAATTTTTTTTGATTATATGCAGGGCAATTTGATGTGAAAATTGTGCATTATTTTAAACAAATAATCAAACATCTTTTGTTACAAACAATGCTTTAGTTATTTTAAAAGAAACTTTTGCGAACAAAGCGTCCGATCAGGACAACACAGAAAATTAAAACATCGAAATGAGCTTATCCACGCTCTTTTGCTGGTGACATTATTGTTTTTCGCAAAAATTTGATACCCTTTAATAAAAAAATGTTGGAAACACCTCTCATATATCGTTTTATTCTTACTCTACCAACTTTATGACTTTTCGAAACAATGTGCTCGAACATTTTGCTAGCGCAATGTCATTCTTTGCCACAAAATAGCAATAAAATTTAAAAAAAAACTTCTTAAAAGTTTTTCTTGCACTAAGCCTAAACTTGTTCTTATTTTGTTCTTAAATTTTGAACAGAGTTTATCTTCATGCACTCACACTGTAAAAAAGTTTTAATACAAACGTCATTTTGAGCGTTTACGACGGTGAAATTGATTTTCTTTGATGTTTTGCAACGAAAACCGCAGCGCCGCGATCAAAATATTCGCTGTCACGTGCAATTTGTTTGAAAAGCGCGTCTAGTCGGTTTTGCATTTTACTACGTAGTTTTCTCTAATGACATCATAAAGATGTCATTTTGGTTTCATTTTGTCGGTGAGAAACTGGTTTATCGATGTTGCAACTTTTATGACATTATTCCGTCAACTTTGGCTGTAATAACTAACGATATGCACCCTAAATCAAAATTTTTTGTAAAAATTTGGAATCAATCAACCATATCGTGACGTCATAATGAAACAATCCAAAAAATACTTTATGAAAAGTTTGCAATTATCTTCCTCTTTCGTTTGAACCTAAAATCGACTGTCTACTTTATACAGAAATACGATTTTTAGAATCACAATCAACCCTACCTCAGCAAAAAAATTCAACACCGTTTCGCCGGGGAATCCCCGATTTCCGCCAAAACAACCGGAAATTGGGTGGAAACATTGGCGATTTTGAAAGAACATTTATTCAGGATTTCAAAAATATAGGTGAAAAAAATACATTTTTTGGGTGCTCGTGAACTCTACTGGCGACTGCTCTATACCGGTATCTCGTATCTTTCTATTGCTGAGCTAAGGTATTACCGGTACTCATAAGTTATAGCCTATTTATCGATGTCATGACTAGGCTACTAGGCTAGGGTTACTCTACTGTGTCGATACCTCATATCTGTCTATTACTGAGCTGTTTGCACAATTCAGACTTGCAGTTAAGTGAACATTCCTTGTGCTAGATGAGTCTGGTAGGCTACTGGTAGTTAATTTTGGGCAACTACACTCAGTAGGCCTACTGGCATTAGCTCAATAAACATTTGTTCATTAGATTAAGTTTTCCTTAGAGATGTCAGGATGTTGGCAGTTGAAGATTAAATTATGCGTTTATAATTACAGTGTAGGCTATAAAATAAAAAATCAGCTGTTAATGTGTATTAACATGCAGTATATATAATATAAGTTAAAAACTGATTTAAAGTATTGCCTATTATAGGCCTAGTAAAGGCCTGGTCTAATTAGAAATCACAAATCAGGATTCAAGACTCTTGAATTAATAAGAAAAATGTCCAGTACAGTAGCCTTATGTGAAATTATTCTACAGTAGTTCAGAGTAGAGCTTGACCAGTATATCGGTCAGCCGATATATATCGACAGATATCAGGGCTGAGCCGATAGGCCTATATCGTATCGGCTATCTACCACCGATAAAATATCGGCTTAGCACAATTACCTTAAACTGTTTATTTTGGAGAGCAAGCATGATCGCTCTTGACTATTGATTGTCAAATCGGTATATTTTTGGTTTGTTTTTTGATTGAATAATACTGGAGTGTGACTTGTGTTTGCAATAGTCTTTCTTTAGAGGGAAATTAGTGAAGCTTTTAGTGTCAAGTTAATTGAAAAATAGTGACAAAATTTCATAGTTAATGAGCTAATATATCGGTTATGGATATCGGTATCGGCCTAAAAATTGTCAAAATATCGATATTGGTATCGGCCTAAAAAAGTCATATCGGTCAAGGTCTAGTTCAGAGTATGACAGTACGATAATTTGTCTCACAATCTAGTCAGTTGTATTGTCCAGTGCCCCAGTAAAATGCAAACCCTACTGTAACACTCAACCTTCTTATGTGAGGTTCTGCAATAGTGTTGAAACCTTTCAACACCATTCCATCATAAATATTGGTTATTGCATCACAGAAGTTTGTATCACAAATAATATTACAGGTACCTATAAAAGTATTCATAGCAAAAGTGATATTTTTTATGACGAAATGGTGTTGATTTTTTTCATCAACAGCATCGCAAAGCTTCATGTGAAAAGGCTGGCTAACATCAACAAGCAAATATATTTTTAATCTGTTATTCAGGGTTGCCACATCCTGGAAAAGTTCTGGGTTTTTTTTGCTGTCCTGGAAAGTCCTTAAAAGTCCTGAATTTTTGTTGATAAGTCCTGGAAAATATTTGGTAGTTTTTCCGTGATTTACCATAACAGAATGTGAATTTTTTTTCAGAATAATTGGTACCTTGTGATTGTGAAAAGCTATTATTGAATGTATTTGCATAGTGAAGGTCCTTTAAAAAGCTTTATTGTATTGTTAAGTGACTGGGCTTATTTTGCATGCTGGCTCACAAAAAAAAATCATTATCCTAGCCCTAACCCAAACTGCAATGCTAGCTCTAACCCTAAGGTTTATCCTAACTCAAACCCTAACGATAATTTAAAAATTAGAAGAGAGTAAAGATGCACCCATTCTTCTGGTCTTTGCTTTCTTATTGTCTTTAAGCTATTCTTACTTTTACGCTAGCGTGCAAATATGAACTTCTTTGTTAAAATGCCAAGATTTGCACTTTGCAGTACATTATGTATAAGGCAGTGTCTGCTGCACCGGCCCGGTTTCCAACATCTAATCGCTGCTGCACCGGCGGCGGCGGTTGTTTTATTTAGCTGTTCAATTTACTATCTCTCAGCTGGCATCGCTGCCCTAACCCTAACTCTAAGAATAAGATTTTAGAGAAAAAAAAAGGAATTCGTAGATTCATAGCTCTCTAGCACTATTTTTGGTGAGCGTGTCCAACGAGTTTCGATACTCCAACTCTCAGCATTGTAGCCAGATGTTCTAACCACTACGCCATCAGGACTTCGAATTTATTATGTCAAAGTGCTGTATTTAAAGCGAATCAAGTAGAAAAGCGCAATTTGATTGGCTGCCGGTGATCCAGCGATTTGATGTCGGAAACCGGGACGGTGCACTAGACACTACCTATGTATAAATAATTGAATATTATTAGGTAGAGTAAATTCTTGGAGAGTAATTTATTGCCATGCGATACTCTAGTTACAATATTATTGCCAGAGCAGTAGCGTAGCAGGCTGTAGGCCCTCATTGGCTCGTTGACAAATGTACACAATAAAAAAAATAGGATGTTTTTCGCACCATACTTTTGAGCCAGTGTTTTGCTGTAATATGGACTTGAAAATAATTTTAAAGCCACGTATAAAAAATTATTTAGGGGATGGGCTAATATTGGTGAAAAATAAAATGTTTTAACAACTAACTAAAATGGCTAAAAATAAACAATCAATTCGCTCGCTTGATGCAAAATGCATAACGTAAGCTTTGTAAAAAAATTATAAGGGTCTATTCAATATTTAATTTTTATAATTACTACCAATCACCTCTTTCAAATCTTGTTTCATTAGCTCCTCCTTCCAAATTATCTTTATCTAGCATTATAAAATACAGACGATTTGGATTATTGTATTGCTCGTGAGTTTTTTCAAAGGAAGTTCCTATTTACACTGTGGCGTGCAAATGAGCTCTGTTTATTGGGAATAAGAGAACAAGAGTAGGAGCTTATTTGCTCAAACAAAGTGACTTGGCGAATGGAACACGCTCGGTTAAATAAACAAAGATTCCAGTGACGTCACTCGTTTTCGGAAATTTTTATTTTGATTATCACACGTATAGGTTTGGGTTAGGGTTTAGGTTAGACTTTGGGTTAGGGCTAGGATTAGGGTTAAGGTTAGGGTTATTTTTTTAGGCTTTATTTCAAATGTCTGTGCGAATGGAACATTCACCAAGCCTCTTCCTTGCTCAAATAATCTTTTGTTTTTTAAATTTTTATTGTTAGGGTTTCGGTTCAGATTTTGAGTTCGGGTTTAGGATTAAGTTTAGAGTTAGAGGGTATGGTAGAGTAGCAGTTTGAGATAGGGTTAGGGCTAGGATAGCATTTTTGTTCACGCTGGCATGCAAACAAGCTTAGCCTTTTTCAAATGATAGGATTTTATGGTTTATGGGCAGGATATAAAGCTAGTACTGTAGTTTTACCATTAGCCATCACCCACAAACTGTAGCTCATTTGTGCAATTAGTTTAATCATGTTTTTGCAGTGCTAATTTTTATGCTTCACTTAAAATGCATTAATGTTTACCAAACTAGGCCTAGCATTAATAATTAATGCAAAAAATTGCAAAATCTTTGGGCGCTGGGGGCTTTGCCCCCAGACCCCTAATAGCCTTCGGCAGCTGGGGGCTCTGCCCCCATACCCCCCGCACAGCCCTCCCATTGCAGATTTTTGGCTGTGAACCTGGGTAGCAGTCAGCAGGGCATGGTATGGAATACAGGATTTCATGAATGGAATGGAAGACAATCTTCCATACTTTTATACCAATTTTGCACTAAATTTTGTGCATGGTATTTACAGAAAAATTTATACGGATGTCAGAAACTGATAAACAACATTCTCGCAGAAGTATTCAACATCTATTTCATGCGTATATTATTTTTTGACAAATCGCGGTACTTTGGTTTTGTGTATTGCACAAACAGTAAGTATTGCATCATAGTAAGTACATTGCACTTTTCAGCCTTGGTACCATAGCTGACGGCTCTGACAGGTTTGACATGTTTTTCATTTGACGATTGACAATTTGCCAAGTCCTAAATTTTCCATCATCATGAAAATTTGTATTTGGTATTTCATTCCTGTTTGAGCTGAAATTTTTTTTTACTTTTTGTGTTTAAAGGGAGGTGAAGCATCTAACCAATTGCAGTAATTTGAAATAGCTAAACTTAAAATATATTTTTTTGCAATTTTTTGGTCTCATTTTGTAGTTGCGGTTGCAAAGATCTCGGATATTCAACAAATACACATGTATATGCCCCTAAAAAGATTTTGGAAACCTTGAATCGATCCTCTTAGCTTAAACTTTGAGCAAAAAAGATGGATTGAAAATTATTTACCCTTTCATTAACATCACATGAGCATACCATGCCCTGGTAGTCAGTGCTAGGAATGCAAATGCATTACATCAAAATTTTTCTTCATTCACAAGTACAAAGAAGTACGTTCAAGATTGAGTAATAGTGAAAATTGAATTTTATGTCCCGTAAAAAAAACTTTATACAGTCGTGGAAAAGTCCATGAAAGTGACCTAAAAAAGTTCTGGAATTTGATTTTGCAATTTCTGTGGCAACCGTGAATATTTCCTGCTACCTAATCTTCTTCAACATCTCTGATAATCTTTGGAGATCTGTGAATTTTTTTTTCTCACAGCTACAATATTTCTGTTAATAATTGAATCAAACTTTTAATAATGCTTGGAACTATTTGACCTGCCTCTAGGCATGGGCATTTCAGAATATCCAATCCAGAAGGATCCGAATCCCAAACTATTCAGCATCCAAATTGAACTTTAAACCTGATAATTGGAACTGTTTTTAAGTGATTGATACATCTTTATCCTCTGATCACGAGAAAGTGACTGCGCTTATACTTTGAGCGATGCTGCACCCATTTAGGAGTTGACCTTTTTCCAAGCTTTCCGGTTGGCGTTTGACTTCTTTTCTTGTAAATTTACTGCATGCTCAAAGCCATCAAGTGGAGATAATCGTCGTATAGCGTCTTGTTGAAGGATGCAACAACATGTCCAGGGTGCAGGTTGAACCCATGATCATGTGATCAGAGTAGTTGTAAAAACGACGCCTTAACCCTCTCGGCCACGCTGCCAACAAAATCAACACAATTACGTTGGTAAAAATTGTTTGCAGTTAATTCTCCCATAAAAGTGTAGTGAGCCATTTGCTCTGTAATTGGGACTTGGTGTGAGCGACTGAGCGTGTTGTATCTTTGTTTTTGTTGGTAAATTTTGTTTGACAGATGAGAATTGATTTGTTTATGACTAGCAAACGGTTAAACCTAGAAACTTGAAATTTGGACTCGACGTAAGATTTAATAACAGCATCATGTGTGCCGATGTTGGGGATCCTAGGTCATGTGATCGTGAATTATATAAAAGAAGGTGATTTTTTGCTTAAATTTATTAATGCTCTTATAACTTTAAAGCTGCTTGATGTGCAAAGCTGAAATTTGGACACAATGTGGGTGCTTATGAATGGTTTATGGAAACTGAGTTTGGGGGGGTTACGTAACCAAGATTTTAGAGGCCAAAAATGGGCAGAAAGTGGATGATTTTGAGTTGATATATCTTGGTAAATACCGATGTTGATGAAAAATTATTAATTTGTTATTTTTGAGCACACTATCAACTGCCTTTTTTTGGTTATGTTTGTTTACCCCAACTTGAATATCTTTTTTTTTGCTTTGCGTCTTTTTTCTTACTTTTTTTTTCTTCTTCTGCCGCTTTCTGCTTTTAAATCGCTAAACGCACTGCATTGAAAGTTTGAGCAATTAAAGATATCAGGGAGGACTTTTATGCGACTAAAATCAGGGGTGCCAGGTTGGGTGGATCTCCCTCAATCAAGTCCTTCATAATTTTGAACTTTTAAACTGTTAGAGCTAGATGGCTCTAATTTTCGGAATAGATAGATATCAAAAATAAACTAAACCTAAGAAAAATTGAGGGTGCTACGATGGGGGTTTTACCCCCAAAGTTCAAAGATAAAATTTGATAAAACTGGAGGTTTTATCCCAAGCATCGCTGCCAAAAATGACATTTTTTAACCACTCACGCTAGACACATGAAATCATCAAGATTGGCAAATATGAAAAGTTTCCCCCAAATGAGGCCCTCCAAAATTCAAACTTTTCTACCTTTTAAGCTGGACACATGAAATGGTTGTCCACAAATTCTCAACTTCCCCATTTGGAGCAACTTGCTTCAAAATTCCTTTGCACTCCTGCAACATCAGCTTTTTCTGGAAGTGTTTCTCTAGACCAGGCTTGACTGTGAGCAAATTAAGAATACAACTAAGAGATGAATATTTAGCAGCACTCAGTGCCATGCACTGCAATAAAGTGCTGCTTTAATTAAGTAAATTGTTAAATAAATTTTCTTTGGATATCAGAGGTGGTTGACTGGTTGTTCACTTTTTAGTGAATTAAGTTCATTTAAACCTGAATAGGATTCGGTAATCGGTATTCTGGATTCGGTTTTAGCTATTCGGAATAATTCTGGAATGGCCGACTATTCTAAAATGCCCATCTTTACCGGCCTCTACCTTTCTTCGCTGCGCTGTAGCCTACCTTTGTTGCTGGTTGCACTTGGCCAGTGGCAGTGTTTGTTATTATGTGACTTGTAAACGAATTTGTTAAAAATAATCCATTCCTCTACCTTAAAAGCATCAACTTAAAAAGAAGTTTCACAAAGTTAACCCTTTGTGATCAAATGAAATTTCCCATTGCATTTGCTCTGGTCGTTTTAAAATCGGCATGTTTCATTACTTTCATTAGCTCAAGGCAATAGTTGTTGGTAAATGTTTGTTTAAACAGCCAGGTCTTGACCAGTTTTGACAATTTCTGTATCTAAATAATCAATACGTCTTGACTAAATAAAGTAGCTTATGAATCAAAAAAATTATGAAGTGCCTTGTGTGTAAATATGAGCCTAGATTTGAGAAACTTCAAAAAAAATGTAATAATTTTGTAATATTTACATTTATTTCCAAATATTAAAATCACTATTTAAATCACGATTGTGATTTGTGATTCTAATACTGTATATGCTCTGATTTTATCATCGAGCACTCTGTGCAGAAGATTTTGCAACGCAATCTTTTATTTCCAAGTAGCCCAAAACACCAGGCTAATATGCAGCAAACTCTGGCGGTTCGTATCTATAGCGACTCTGATTTTGCCATTATTTATTCATTTGAAAAAAACTTTTGGATTGTTGCAAAAGTGTAGAAGAAATCGACGTCAGCACAAAATCTTCCTTATTTTGCATGCTTGTTTGAAGGCAATTGTTTTTAGATAAACTTTGATACAACTGTTGAAAGTAGATTTTACTGCAGAGTTGAGTGATTTTTATCATTATCATTTATTTGAAAAGGTGTAAACTAAGTCCTGTTCAATTATGTAAAATAGCCTATGGGAAGAAGTGTCATTCAACCACCAATGTCACAAAGTTAGGAAGGTAAATGTCAAAAGCAGCATCAGTCATTTGTATTGTTTTTCAGTGTTTAAACTTTTTGAAGCATTTATCAAGATGTAGTCCAGGATGCCCTTCTTACATTTCACAGTGATAAACAGCTTTCTCGTGCTTCACTTTTCTATTACTAAAGACCATACAATCTTTTTTCTGCCGGTTGGAATTTTAGAAATAATGCTTCATGATGATTGTGCCACCTTGGCCCCTAATTTACAGCCCTAAAACTACCCCTTGACAACAGTACTGCATCTCAATGGACATCATGATCATTGTACACTCTTTCCCCCTTATCTGCTGGCCTGAAGCTACCTTACTCCTGAATACATGACTGCATCACAATAATAGGCCCCGTGATGATTCCACTCCGTTGCCCCCCTTATTCTTGTCCCCTTATCTGCAACCCTGAAACTACCCCTTTACACAGTACTGCAACTCAATATACCCCATGATTATTGTACCCCCTTGCCCCTTTATCTTCAGCTCAAAGCTATCGTACCCTTTGACACACCACTGCATCACAATAATAGGCCATGTGATGATTCCACCCCTTTGCCCCCCTTGTTCTTGTCCCCTTATCTGTGGCTCTGAAACTACCCCTTGACAGAGTACTGCAACTCAATAGACACCATAATCATTGTACATCCTTGCCCCCGTGTCTGCATCCCTAAACCTACCGTACCCCTTAACACACCACTGCATCACAATAGACCCCATGATGATTCTACTACCCCCTTGCCCCTTATCTGCTTCCCCAAAACTACCCCTTGACTGCTTGACAAACTACTGCATTACATACACTTCCTTGCATCATAGTTTCTAAGCCGTTTTGCATTAGTTCTGCAAGGTTTAATAGGAAACTGCTTTTCCACATGCTTTTGCTGACTAAGAGATCATTACAGAGAAAGCATCAAACAAACTTGCAAGCATTTTTGTGCTAAATTCTTTGTGACATTATTTTACCGCACTATCACCACCACAAATACACGTATTTGGCACCGTTCACGCTTGGTGAAAAACGATTGCCCAACGACTGCACTAATTTGACAATAAAACATGCCATAACACAGCATTCATTTAAGGCGACCTATAGTCGCTGTTGGACTGCAACGACCTTTTTTGTTTGGGTGACCTATATTCGCCCTTCGACTGCAAAGGGTTAATGAAAATTGTGAGAATTAAAAACGGAATTATTTGATAATAAGTCAAATTTAATACTGTACGGAAAAGTTTTAGCGAATGTAATCATATTTTGGAAAATTAATAATGACAAGAATTTGTAAAATTTTGTGGACTCGATTTTAATTTCGTTTGGACTATTGTAAGTAGGATGATAAATCGAATTTGCCCCCTTTTTTTCTTCTTTTTAGCCTAGCTGAGCAGCATATTTTCTTCAAATTAGTCAAAACACACTTGATGCAAATTAATCAAGTGTAACGCTAACTAAGCAGCTCAGGTAATTAGAACAAAAAATAAAAATGATTTACTCTCTTGCCGGAATTTTTGGTTTTACCTGAAATAATACCGATCAGTGGTTGAGTGGATAGAGCGTCTGATACTGAAGTGGTAGACTAGGATTTGATTCCTGGTCGGGTCAAACCAAAGACAACAAAAATTGGTATTCACAGCTTTCCTGCTTGACATTCAGCAGTTAAAGGACAGTGTGAAGGCTCCCCCATCTGTGGTAGACAGGTGGGCCGGTGGTAGCTTGACTCAAAGACCGAAAGGTCCCTTCACTGTCTTCTGGCCAAGGCAACGTGATGAATAAAATGTAACTATAATTCCTCTAAACTGGCACAAATGTATATCGGAGTGTATTAAAATTTCCATAAAAGTTCCCAGTTATGCTACCTAGTGTATTACAGTATTCCAGTTTAAAATTTTTGCAAACATGTTATCGAAAAGTATCAATTTTGCATTTTTACTTTATATACGTAAATGTCCATAATTACTCTTTCAAGAGTAATTCATGCAGACCTGCAGACTGTTTTTTTTTTATCTATTCCTTGAATATTTTTTTGAATCAGTGTGAAAATGAAAGCAATAGTTTTGGATTTACAGTCAAACCTCGGTTTAACGGACAAATGCGTACCAACGACAGTCCGTTGTTGGAAAAAGTCCGTTAAACGAAAACGCAGTGTTCCTCACTCTGTTACAATTGTGTGCACCTCAACTGCTAACATAGCTTATCTGTAACAGCAAATCTTAGCTTTTACTTGGAAAACAGACAAGTTTACGCGTCACAGACAAGTTTACACGTTTACGTTTTTCGGCTTGTTTAGGCATGTTTGTTATTATAACAGCACTAAACTCAATGAGCAAAACAAGCTGAACAAGCTGACTGATACGTCTTGTGATGTCACAATGCAAGTAAACGGGGAATCATTATGTCTCTGCGACAACGTAGCACGATTTCTCGTTTCGTCGGCTATTGATTTTCGCTTGTAACAATTACATGTACAGCAGTCTATGCTTACGGAACGGTAAAATCCAAAGTCCGTTAAATCCAAAGTCCGTTAAATCGAGGTCCGTTAAATCGAGGGTTGACTGTAATTGAAGAAAAGTGCAGATGGAACAAAAATTGCAGGTTTTTGTTCGGAATTACCTGAACTTACCTTACTCAATTTTAGATTAAGAATGTTCAGTTTATTGCTTTGTTAATAATTTGCCAAGCTAATCGGTTGATGATTTTGAGTTGAAGAAGCTTAAATGCAACAGTCAACTTCACTTTGCTCTTGGTCTATCCATTCAAGTTGCAAAAGGAATCATTCTGATTGAATTTTAAAAGAAGAAACTATTTGATTCTATCAAGAAGTAGTATGTCCATAAAAACACAAAATTTTGTTGTTGGTATTGTGCCACAATTTGTGAAAAAAGTTGTGGAAGATTATACAAATCATGTATTGGCATATCGTCATGAAAATAAATGGGCACAAAACTGGAAAAAATATCGCACAAGCTTTATGCTAGATTTGGAGCAACATTGCTTAGCTTGCATATGTAGTATCAACTCAAAGAAACTGACGCTTAACTCGTCATTGAATGAAATAAAAAAAGCTATGTGTTATGCTTGTTTTGGAGGAATTGCATTTTTGAATGCTGATTTTCTGTCAGCTAGTTGGAGAAGTTGGGGGGACACCTACATAGATATGATTTCTATTACTTCCTATCTTTTGTCGCAAGAAAATTGGTGCTATTTAAGAGGTGCTTTTCCTAGTCTACTTACTTTTGATGACGATTTTTTACATCAAAGAGCATCTGCATTCCAAGAGTATTTGAGAAGCATTACAGGTAACATAATTTTGTTAACTCGCAAAAATGGTTACAAAAGCTCCACAAAGTGTTGTTTTCTTATTTGAGATAGATTATTTAGACTTATTTTTCAACTTTAAGCTTAAAAAATGTTTGACATCTTAATTTCCACCCCCTGCCCCCCCCTCTGCGGGCACCCCAGTTTGGCACTATTTACTTTATCTAAGAACTGTTTTCACTATATTTTCGGAGTCTAAAATGTTTATTGTAAATTCATCGTTACACTCTTCATGTTTAATATATTAAAATAAAATTTAAACATACAATAATGAATTTCAATCTTAAATCAGATTGTTTTTAGTTGTCAATATATAGTTTAAACTTTAACAACATATATGTCAACATCTTGCTTGATATAAACTCATAGAATTATAAGATGTACGGTACATTTGAAGCTTTGCATTTATTGCTGAATGCTGAGAAAGAATTTGTTTAACTCATGTAGCCTATTTCTACTTAGAACAAAGCCTAGTTGACTGCTCTTTACTTGCTCCTAAAATTTTAATATTTTATGAATGCTTTATCATGTTGCTAATGGTCCATATTATTGTTTCAAAATTTAGTTTTATGTTTTAGTGAATTTTTGGATCCACAAGTTTGACAAATATGCCCGGAATCGAAAAGTCTATGTACCCCCAGGAAATTTTGCAAACAAAATTCAAAGACTTGGAACCTTTTATGCCTATTCTTCAAATGGCGTGTTTCCCGCTTTGTTGGCAAAAGCGGGCTTTTTCTATCTTGGTAACGGAAATTCAGTAATGTGCTTTAGTTGTCAACATTGTACAAAACAGTTCTTCACTGGTGACGACCTTTCTCATTCCAGATTTCATGGTGAAACTTGCAGTTGGCAACCAAATCTTCAAGGTAAGGTTAACTAGATTTAGCTTTATAGTTTATTCATGGAATTTAGCTTCAAAAATTAACTTCATAGTTTATTCATGGAAAATGCTTACAATTAGTAATTCTTGGAAAAAACTCGCAATTAATATTCTACTCAAGCATCAAATTATATTTCAAATACAGTTAAAGAATAAAATACAAAAATAGCTTACAGTAGGCCTAATAAATAGCGTACAGTAGCTACTGTATAAACACTTTTTTGAGAGATCTAGATATTTCTGAATCCTCTAATTTTTTTTTTTTTTTATTCTAGGTCCTTTGCTGGCTGCTTTTACATCTGTTTCTGAGCAAGAACGATGGAGCATTTTGGTAATTTTTACTTACAACTTTGCATTTAATAAGAACTTGATTTTTTTTTGTGGAATAACAATTGCAATGCATAAGGCCTCACTTTTACCTTAGTTAAATAAATATGGTAATACTGTATAAATTTCTTCTGCCTCAAATGTTCAAAAAGTTAATCTGGACCAGCTGAAGAAAAAGTTTATTTCATCTTCTACCGTAAGCTTTTAACCATTTTGTTTTGTTTCAGCAATCGTCTGGTCATTCAGTCGCAAGATCTGTCAACTATTCAAGTAACGATGTTGCTACTGCTGCTCTGGTAGCTGCTGATTCTGCCAGTAAGTCGGCTATAATGAAATGCTAATTTTTTCTGAGGTTTGAAATTAACATCACACTTTTTTAAGTCAGCAACACTTCAAAAGAATGTATTCCTTTAGACCAATTCATTTTTTCTTAACGAAATATACAACCATCCAAACTGTTGGTAATGATGCAGTTCAACATTGTGCAGTTGGTTGGCATTTAGCAAGGTATTCCAGAGTTTCGTGATATTTTGAAGCAGGGGTTGGCAACTTACGGCCCACGGGCTGTATGGAGCCTGCCAAGGCATTTTACCTGGCTTGCAACCTTTTTCAATCGTAGATATGCAGCAATAAATCGCCGAAATGATTCTCATCTCCTGGCGAAAACCTTTGTTTGTGGTCTTCACCACCGATTCGTCCGAAAAAAGGCCTGAATTTCTGGGGCGAAGACCTTTTTTTTGTTGGTCTTTGTCATCTATTCGTCCGAAAAAAGGCCTGAATTTCTGGCAAAGACTTTTCTCTTTTGGTTCCTGGAATGGTGGCGGCCTGCTGGTACCTTGTTAGGATTGAATGTGGCCCACTAGTTCAAAAGGTTGCCGATCCCTGTTTTAAAGCGTAAAAGACTAATGCTGGTGTTTTTAAAGGTTTTGGGGATGGTAAAGAACTAAGCCCAAGACCACACAATTTGTAAAAAATATGATCCAGGATTTGCTCTATAATTTAGGACCTTCATGTTATGTACTTTTGGATATTGCCACAGCGCAAAAGCATTTTTTTTCAATATTGCTTTGCTTTGGTCAGCCAATCACGTTTTCAGTTCTTCAAGCGAATTTAGTGTTTGTTTACAACAATTATGCGAGTTCTCATATATGGTAGCCAAGCTTAATTGCGACTTTTCAACATTGTTGATATTCAGTATTGTGTAATGTGTAAGTTTCGTTGTAAACTACCTCGGTTGTGTCAAAAAACTTCGACCGGAATCAGCTTTTGTCAGATTAAAAAAATTGTTTTTTGGACGAAAAAGATCCAAGCCAAGTGGATGTTGCAGGCTTGGCTTTAAATCTGCCACTTACAGTCATTCTTGCTATTAACCCGAGCCAGATTCAGCTTTTGGCGTTGTCTTCTCCACCATCATTTACCCCAGCATAAGCTAAAATCCTACTTGGGCTGTTTTCGTTCTTGTTCAGTGTTATGACATGTTTTTAGATCGATCAGCATCGCGAATCGAAAAACCAGCTGCTGTGAGTCTAGTTTAATGGCAACATTGCATCAAATATGTTTTGAAATGCTTTACGTATATTTTGGTGTTAGCTGTATTTGAAAATCTTACATTTTTTTATTTGTTCTTGCGTTCTTCTTTCTAGCAAAGGCAACTTTTTGTCGAAATATTTGTTCTTGCGTTTTTAAAAATCGTGACTCTGTTTTTCATTGTCCATTATTTCCGGTTGGAGTCCCAGTTTGCTAAGTTGGTTGTTCTGCAGTAGCCAACAG
This sequence comes from Trididemnum nubilum, assembly GCA_963965965.1. Taxonomy (NCBI): domain Eukaryota; kingdom Metazoa; phylum Chordata; class Ascidiacea; order Aplousobranchia; family Didemnidae; genus Trididemnum; species Trididemnum nubilum. The sequence goes on from OZ014486.1 coordinate 19,655,591, forward strand.
CTTGCCAAGCGATTTTCCGTTGCTGTGGTTATATTCTGTAGGCAGTGGTGAAATTGGTAAGTTAGAAGTGCCGGAGCTCTCCGGTTTGCAGAGAGCGAAATGAAATATTAGGTTGTTTTTTGGCGCTTTATAACTACCAAGGTCTTGTAGCGCCAGGACTGAAGTAATTCATAGGACAAGGTATGTTTTAACCAATTTCATTCTCCACACTACCCATGACGCCGAGCGCTAACCTGAGTAGCTGTGGATACCATTTTTAAAGTCTTTGGTATGACTCGACGGAGTATCGAACTCAGTCTCCTTGAGAATCAACTCCGAGCATAACAAAAAAGACCAGTAGAAGCAATAATCGCGAGGGTCAAAGTTGTCGGTCTTCGGGCAATATGACGCGGCGAAGCTATCAAGCAATATATCACGGCGTGGCAGTGCATATCGGTATGAAAGCAGAAACTCGCAATTTAGGTTAACTGAATCCTTATCAAAAAACTAATAGTGTTCCAGTACGACCATGTTATATTTGGTGATGAGCAATTTTGAGCGGCTAAAAATAACGGTTTATAATAATCGCGATACCGGCCACGAAATCTTGACACGGAATTATGTTTTCTATCACAACTTCCTACATGTTCATTTTCATGCTCAGCACAATGAGCACTCTCTAGATTATGGTTATGGAGCATGATATCAAGAAGCTGAGAATTTTTTGAGTAAAAAAAGAAAATATATAGCATAATACAGTATGTCACACTTGCATGCTGTCTCCACTAAAATAACGCACCAGTACTAGTCATGAGCCATAAGTCGTGAAGTAAAATAAATCCCGGTAATGCTCCGCGATAAGAATTGTGACAAAATTTTCCACAGCGAGATTCTCAACGGAAAAGTAAGAAAAAAACAGTCAAAGGTTCTCGGAAGCGCGTGGTAAATAGTTTAGAATGACGATGACGTCTGGAAAATATACAGCCAACGACCATCAAGCAAGATTAAAGACAAGCTTCCCAATGAGTGCAGTCAGTCTGTTCGTTGGTACTTTTACTCCTCCTCTTACAGCTAACGTTATCTGCACATCTTCTGCCTGACAAGATCCATGACCTTACGTAAGGGATTGGCTTGAATACAGATAGAGGTGGATCAACAATTTTTGCAAACATCAACGCACTTACTCTCGCGACCTTTAGCTTATTTCTGGAATCCGTCAATATTTTGTTCATTGAGCTAAAAGCTCTTTCACACTCAGCGGTACTTACAATCAAGGTTTCTGAAGACCTTATTAATATTTGCAGAGACTTTGGGGTAATCCGTCCTAATTCCAGTTTAAACTCTTTAAAACCACTGATGATGTTCACCAGGCAATTGGAAACGCTTGCACATGTTCAGTAAAGCGTCTTCCCCAAACAGGGCATCAAACTCAGTAGGCCAATTCTTTGGGATAAGGACTTGCAGATCGTTGACCAATGCATTGTACAGATTTTCGTTTGCGTCAACATTTCTATTTCCTGTTCTTGATACAGTCGTGTAGAGCCTCGTGGTAAGATTGTCGGCTAATGCCTGATAAAATTGTGGAGCATCAATAATAGGGACTGTAGTTCGGCTATTTTCCGATGTAAGCACACCATTGTACGTAGTGTGCTCTTCGATTTCCCTGAGGGCCTCATCCAAGAATTTTCCTGGCTTATATTTCCTGGCAAGAAACACAGCGATCACAATTTTGACCCGTTTATGAGCCCTCACAAATGTCATTTGGCGAGACTGAAGGTCAAGGGAAAGTGCTGATAGTTCCTGCAGAGCATCAGCCATAAGAGTCAAGTTTAGAACAAACGATTTGGAAGTCAAGTACGATAGCATTCCCAGATACTTGCTTTTTTTACGACCATCTCTTTTACTGTCACGAGATGCAGACTTAAAGTGTTCTGCAAGTGCTGCGTAGCTCTTCATTACAGCAGAAACGGCTCTATAAGAGGAGGCTACCCACCTAGTATCCAGCATCTTACCTATCTTCAACAACTCTGTTTCCAGGCTTTGTGCTGCGTTCTGCAACTCCATCTTGTTCTTTGGAGAGGCACTGTATAAACTGTACAATTTATCCATAAATATTTTGAAATTGTTAATCCCTCCTACAGCCTTTACACATTCATTCACAGCAAGTTCCAGCTTATGATTAGAACAGTGCCAGAAGACAACATTTGGAAACATTTCCTTCAATTTTGTGACTATACCCGATGCCCTTCCAGTCATACCTGATGCCCCATCACTGGCAAAACAAATTAAGTATTCTTGCAAATAGTCACTATCCATTCCGTGCTTTTTCATGCATCCAAGTAAAGTGTCTAAAATGGACTGACTGTCCGATTTTTCCAATTCAATTAAATCCAAAAGCATGGATGTGGGCTTACCATGCAAAAAAAATCGCAAACAAACAACCAATGACAATTTTAGCGAATTAGTGGTTGCTTCGTCGATCATTATGCCAATTTTTTCGCGAGAATCTTTTATTGCTTTTACCACATTTTTTCTCATCTCATTGCCAATGTGATCGCATATATCGGCTGCACTCACTCTGCTGTGAAGAACGTGACCCATATCTGCCTCGTTAAGTTGTTGAAGGTCAATTAAATGCGGATAAATCTGTAAAGGGTCGTTTTTTTTTCATGAGGAAATAGGTCGTGCGAAAAACTCTGACCGTTATCTCATTTTCCCGCTCAGTCGCTTGGTGCATCATATGTGGCAAAACATCATCGCTTCTCTTTAAGAAAATTTCCGACAGTAACTTACGAATTTTGCTTTCTTTGTGCTCAGCAATTTTTTTTCTCAAAGACTTTAACTGCGCAGGACGGCCATCACCATAGGGCTGCACAGTAGCATCGCACCATTGCATAGGGAAAGACATTCCTTGACTCATGTGACCTGGAGCCAGTTTTGCAGCTCTGCAGGTCGTACATCCCAAACAATTATTCTTACTCTAGAGCCATGAGTATATGTTTGTAAAATCTTTCACTTACTGCTCTGTCCAGCATTTTGGCCACTTTTCTCCAGCATCAATACCTCCTGCCCCCGTTATACCTGTAACGCTTTCCTCATCCTCGACACTGATAGCGACTGCATTAACGCTTTCATTTACTTCGCCAGCTACTTCTTCCTGTTCAATCGGCTGAGTTTCAGTTGATACAGACGAAGCAACAGTTTCTTCTTGACAATCTTCCTGTTTGTCACAAATGAAGACTGCATTGTCGCGAGAATATTTCAGGGCATATTTTATGTAAACGGAAGGGATATTACTATTTATTACGCCTATACTGAGCTTGAGAAAAAAATTATAAAGCATGGAATTGACTTGGTTTCCATGTTTTCTTAATTAGCTGATAAAAATCTATGAAGCCGAGAAAACTATCGCGAAGCATTTATTTGAACCAGGTCCTCATGATTATAGAGCCAATAGGGACGATGCGGCGTGTATAGACCACGAGCTCTGCGTTTAATTACTGTATGATATTCCGAAAAGCACCAGTACGACTAGGCCTACGTATTCGTAAACATTTTTGCTCACTAAGCTGCTCAGCGATCACCTTAGTAAAATATACCGCATAGTACAATTTTGTAGGCTATCTCCACTTCACAACAACACGATCACAACTAAAAACTAACTTCCTTAGGAATTCCAGTAACGATAGAATAGAAAAATCGACTAGGCTACCTACCTGACGACTTTCTTGAAGAAGCTACTTATGTTCGATTGGGCTTTTTCATAATTTGTTAAATTAACCGCTGGCTATAATATGCTAAAACGATAATAGATAAAGTTGTAATTAGCTTGTAAGATATTGGGTTACATCACATGTGCACAGTGGTGAAATTGGGCCGGAGCGCACCGGAGCTCCGCCCCAAACTTCTCCACTACCACCGGAGCGCGAGCTCCGGCAGTCCCTGGGACAACCAATGTTACTGGATCGATCAACCGAATCACTCTGTGATGCTAAGTAATCGTCGCATTAATATCCCTGTCTTGTACATCACGACTGCAAGGCTTTTACATGTGCATTATTTGCTAAAACCGCAATTTTAAACCTGTCGATCATATTACGTTTATGATGTCAAAATGCTTTGTGAATGGGAGTAAAGTAGAACGAATACTAGGCTACCAGACGTAGGCCTACTGCTCTCTTGCTCAACGGCAAGGACTAAAAAGTGAGTAGTTGAGGTACGGTACCTCATATGTGTGACGAGCGTAGGATTTTTTTAAGTAGCAGTAATGTAAAGCACTAAAGATATGGTTAAAGTGGGATGTTGTGTGATGAAGCAATAGGAATAGGCGAAGTCTTAATCACTAATGCTGGCGTTTTTGACCTGCACATGTGATGTAACCCAATATCTTGCAAGTTAATTACAACTTTATCTATTATCGTTTCAGCATATTATAGCCAGTGGTTAATTTAACAAATTATGAAAAGAAAAGCCCAATCGAACATCAGTAGCTTCTTCAAGAAAGTCGCCAGGTAGGTAGCCTAGTCTATTTTTCTATTCTATCGTTACTGGAATTCCTAAGGAAGTTAGTTTTTAGTTGTGATCGTGTTGTTGTGAAGTGGAGATAGCCTACAAAATTGTACTATGCGGTATATTTTACTAAGGTGATCGCTGAGCAGCTTAGTGAGCAAAAATGTTTACGAATACGTAGGCCTAGTCGTACTGGTGCTTTTCGGAATATCATACAGTAATTAAACGCAGAGCTCGTGGTCTATACACGCCGCATCGTCCCTATTGGCTCTATAATCATGAGGACCTGGTTCAAATAAATGCTTCGCGATAGTTTTCTCGGCTTCATAGATTTTTATCAGCTAATTAAGAAAACATGGAAACCAAGTCAATTCCATGCTTTATAATTTTTTTCTCAAGCTCAGTATAGGCGTAATAAATAGTAATATCCCTTCCGTTTACATAAAATATGCCCTGAAATATTCTCGCGACAATGCAGTCTTCATTTGTGACAAACAGGAAGATTGTCAAGAAGAAACTGTTGCTTCGTCTGTATCAACTGAAACTCAGCCGATTGAACAGGAAGAAGTAGCTGGCGAAGTAAATGAAAGCGTTAATGCAGTCGCTATCAGTGTCGAGGATGAGGAAAGCGTTACAGGTATAACGGGGGCAGGAGGTATTGATGCTGGAGAAAAGTGGCCAAAATGCTGGACAGAGCAGTAAGTGAAAGATTTTACAAACATATACTCATGGCTCTAGAGTAAGAATAATTGTTTGGGATGTACGACCTGCAGAGCTGCAAAACTGGCTCCAGGTCACATGAGTCAAGGAATGTCTTTCCCTATGCAATGGTGCGATGCTACTGTGCAGCCCTATGGTGATGGCCGTCCTGCGCAGTTAAAGTCTTTGAGAAAAAAAATTGCTGAGCACAAAGAAAGCAAAATTCGTAAGTTACTGTCGGAAATTTTCTTAAAGAGAAGCGATGATGTTTTGCCACATATGATGCACCAAGCGACTGAGCGGGAAAATGAGATAACGGTCAGAGTTTTTCGCACGACCTATTTCCTCATGAAAAAAAAACGACCCTTTACAGATTTATCCGCATTTAATTGACCTTCAACAACTTAACGAGGCAGATATGGGTCACGTTCTTCACAGCAGAGTGAGTGCAGCCGATATATGCGATCACATTGGCAATGAGATGAGAAAAAATGTGGTAAAAGCAATAAAAGATTCTCGCGAAAAAATTGGCATAATGATCGACGAAGCAACCACTAATTCGCTAAAATTGTCATTGGTTGTTTGTTTGCGATTTTTTTTGCATGGTAAGCCCACATCCATGCTTTTGGATTTAATTGAATTGGAAAAATCGGACAGTCAGTCCATTTTAGACACTTTACTTGGATGCATGAAAAAGCACGGAATGGATAGTGACTATTTGCAAGAATACTTAATTTGTTTTGCCAGTGATGGGGCATCAGGTATGACTGGAAGGGCATCGGGTATAGTCACAAAATTGAAGGAAATGTTTCCAAATGTTGTCTTCTGGCACTGTTCTAATCATAAGCTGGAACTTGCTGTGAATGAATGTGTAAAGGCTGTAGGAGGGATTAACAATTTCAAAATATTTATGGATAAATTGTACAGTTTATACAGTGCCTCTCCAAAGAACAAGATGGAGTTGCAGAACGCAGCACAAAGCCTGGAAACAGAGTTGTTGAAGATAGGTAAGATGCTGGATACTAGGTGGGTAGCCTCCTCTTATAGAGCCGTTTCTGCTGTAATGAAGAGCTACGCAGCACTTGCAGAACACTTTAAGTCTGCATTTTGTGACAGTAAAAGAGATAGATGGTCGTAAAAAAAGCGAGTATCTGGGAATGCTATCGTACTTGACTTCCAAATCGTTTGTTCTAAACTTGACTCTTATGGCTGATGCTCTGCAGGAACTATCAGCACTTTCCCTTGACCTTCAGTCTCGCCAAATGACATTTGTGAGGGCACATAAACGGGTCAAAATTGTGATTGCTGTGTTTCTTGCCAGGAAATATAAGCCAGGAAAATTCTTGGATGAGGCCCTCAGGGAAATCGAAGAGCACACTACGTACAATGGTGTGCTTATATCGGAAAATAGCCGAACTACAGCCCCTATTATTGATGCTCCACAATTTTATCAGGCATTAGCCGACAATCTTACCACGAGACTCTACACGACTGTATCAAGAACAGGAAATAGAAATGTTGACGCAAACGAAAATCTGTACAATGCATTGGTCAACGATCTGCAAGTCCTTATCCCAGAGAATTGGCCTACTGAGTTTGATGCCCTGTTTGGGGAAGACGCTATACTGAACATGTGCAAGCGTTTCCAATTACCTAATGAACATCATGACATCATCAGTGGTTTTAGAGAGTTTAAACTGGAATTAGGACGGATTACCCCAAAGTCTCAGCAATCATTAATAAGGTCTTCAGAAACCCTGATTGTAAGCACCGCTGAGTGTGAAAGAGCTTTTAGCTCAATGAACAAAATATTGACGGATTCCAGAAATAAGCTAAAGGTCGCGAGAGTAAGTGCGTTGATGTTTGCAAAAATTGTTGGCCAAACTCTATCTGCATTCAAGCCAATGCCTTACGTAAGGTCATGGATCTTGTCAGGCAGAAGATGTGCAGATAACGTTAGCTGTAAGAGGAGGAGTAAAAGTACCAACGAACAGACTGACTACACTCATTTGGAAGCTTGTCTTTAATCTTGCTTGATGGTCGTTGGCTGTATATTTTCCAGACGTCATCATCATTCTAAACTATTTACCACGCGCTTCCGAGAACCTTTGACTGTTTTTTTCTTACTTTTCCGTTGAAAATCTTGCTGTGGAAAATTTTGTTACAATTCTTATCGCGGAGCATTACGGTATTTATTTTACTTCACGACTTATGGCTCATGACTAGTACTGGTGCGTTATTTTAGTGGAGACAGCATGCAAGTGTGACATACTGTATTATGCTATATATTTTCTTTTTTTACTCAAAAAATTCTCAGCTTCTTGATATCATGCTCCATAACCATAATCCAGAGTGTGCTCATTGTGCTGAGCATGAAAATGAACATGTAGGAAGTTGTGATAGAAAACATAATTCCATGTCAAGATTTCGTGGCCGGTATCGCGATTATTATAAACCGTTATTTTTAGCCGCTCAAAATTGCTCATCACCAAATATAACATGGTCGTACTGGAACACTATTAGTTTTTTGATAAAGATTCAGTTAACCTAAGTGGCGAGTTTTTGCTTTCATACCGATATGCACTGCCAAGCCATGATATATTGCTTGATAGCTTCGCCGCGTCATATTGCCCGAAGACCGACAACTTTGACCCTCGCGATTATTGCTTCTACTGGTCTTTTTTGTTATGCTCGGAGTTGATTCTCAAGGAGACTGAGTTCGATACTCCATCGAATCATACCAAGGACTTTAAAAATGGTATCCATAGCTACTCAGGTTAGCGCTCGGCGTCATGGGTAGTGTGGAGAATGAAATTGGTTAAAACATACCTTGTCCTATGAATTACTTCAGTCCTGGCGCTACAAGACCTTGGTAGTTATAAAGCGCCTAAAAACAACCTAATATTTCATTTCGCTCTCTGCAAACCGGAGAGCTCCGGCACTTCTAACTTACCAATTTCACCACTGCATGTGCAGGTCAAAAACGCCAGCATTAGTGATTAAGACTTCGCCTATTCCTGTTGCTTCATCACACAACATCCCACTTTAACCATATCTTTAGTGCTTTACATTACTGCTACATCAAAAAATCCTACGCTCGTCACACATATAAGGTACTGTACCTCAACTACTCACTTTTTAGTCCTTGCCGTTGAGCAAGAGAGCAGTAGGCCTACGTCTGGTAGCCTAGTATTCGTTCTACTTTACTCCCATTCACAAAGCATTTTGACATCATAAACGTAATATGATCGACAGGTTTAAAATTGCGGTTTTTGCAAATAATGCACATATAAAAGCCTGGCGGTCGTGATGTAAAAGACAGGGATATTAATGCGACGATTACTTAGCATCACAGAGTGATTCGGTTGATCGATCCAGTAACATTGGTTGTCCCAGGAACTGCCGGAGCTCGCGCTCCGGTGGTAGTGGAGAAGTTTGGGGCGGAGTTCCGGCGCGCTCCGGCCCAATTTCACCACTGTCTGTAGGACCGAACACAACAATATCAGTTAACTCACGCTGTGGCGTCGCTAAGGATGGTGACATATGGGGCGGAATTTCGTGGTGTCACCCTTCATAATGTATAGTAAGCTGCAAAAGGTTATATTTGAAAGATAGCGGTACTATTTCATTACTGTATATAGCGGTTGTTATTTGACTAGCTCAATCACTTCTCATCTCAATCACTCAAGATTCTAGAACTCGAAAGTATGAGCAGCATACGTCTCGTATCCGGCACGTAACCAGAAATCTGCGATGGAAAAAAGGGCGTTTCGGGGGTCAGGGAGCGGAGCCCCAGCAATCGAAAAATTTGTATTGTTTTGCAAAAATAACTTAATTTTCAGCCTATTTGATAAAAATTAATGCTTTCAAAACATGGCATAGAAATTAGCAGTGCAAAAACATGATTAGATTCAGACGCGCAGCAAGGAATGTACAATGGGGGGAGGGGGTGTGTTTCGGGGATCTGGCGGCACACCCTCCCATTTGCCGACAATTGGAGGTTGGAGAGCAATGCCCCCAGCATTCGAAGGCAAGGGGGTCTGGGGGCAGGCTCCCCAGCGCTCGAAAACTTTGTATTTTTTTGGCAAAAATAATTGAATTTTTAGGTCTATATTTTGACAAAAATTTATGCTTGTAAAATGTGGCATAGAAATTAGCAGTGTTAAAACATGATTAAGCTAAAAAGAGCCAAAACGTGAGCGAACATTTTTACTGAACGTTTCAAGACATTACTAGTCTCATCATCAGCAGATAATCTGCTGATGATGAGACTAGTAATGTCTTGAAACGTTCAGTAAAAAATGTTCGCTCACGTTTTGGCTCTTTGCTTTATATTAAGATTACTTAAACGTTCCAATCATTATGCTCCGATGATTAAACTAGTTGCATGAATGAGCAATGGCTATGTGGGAGGTGGCTAATTGTAAAATTTCAGGTCTCTGATTTACAAGCTGTTAAATGATAAAATTTTATAGTTCAATAAAACTCGCAAGGAGTGATCCATTTCGTCTATATTTAACAGAGAAAGGTAATTTGGGAAAGGGGGGAAGGGCTAATGAAACAATATTTAAGTCGAAGGGATTGGTAATCGACTAATCGTAAACAGCCACCCCTCTTCCTAAGCTCATATCTTTTTTTGATAAAACCTATATTCAGCATGTTTGAAAAGTGATCAAAATTGATTGCTTAGTTTTGGCAATTTTTCAATGTTTTTACTAATTTGTAAGTTATATTTTTGCAAATTAGCGTCCTCCTCCCTCTAAATAAATGTTTTAAAAGATGCTTAAAATTATTCTTTTGTCCATTCCGGAGTGCTAAACATTTCCAGTGACATTAACGATATTGTTTTTTTTGTTTGGCATTAAAAAATGGTGTCACCTCAAAATGGTGACTCACGGGCGGGCCACCCCGCCCCCCCTTAGCGACGCCACTGAACTCACGGTTACTTTAACCAAATTGGGTTAAAGAATATCGAAACAAACTTTTAAAACGAGTTTTTTTTTGGCACTGCTACACTATTTTTAAATTTATAGAATACCGCGAGTATAAAAAAACTAGATGGGAGTTTGCCAGCAAACCCAGTGAACGACAGGTGCATAGCTAATGCTGTGACGCTCAAAAGTACTTTTTGTCTACTGTAAAATCAGCAATTATTCAAAAATATCTGATTATGGAACCTCCAGAAAAGTAGAGTCAAAATATTTGTCAGTTAAATATCTCATGATATAAAACACTGGCATCCTAAGTTCAGCCGTTCAAAAAATTGAATTTTGGGGGTCTCCGGGAGTTGGCACCCCCCCCCCCTTCCCCCCCCGGGGACTATGTCAAAATATCTGTCTGTTAAATATCTGCTGATATCAAAACAAACCGCCCACTAAGTTGAGCTATTCAAAAAATTGATTTTTGGGGGTCCCCGGAGGGGTGGCACCCCCAAACTATGTCAAAATATTTGTCTGCTAAATATCTACTGATATCAAAAAAAAACTAGCACTCTAGCTTGAGCCGTTCAAAAAATTGATTTTTTGGGGCCCCATTTTGGGGGGGTTCCCGGTAGAGTTGCCCCAAACAATTCCGGGAGAAAAAATTGCGTTTGCAGCTCAACAACTTTGCACAAAAATTAAATTTCCATGTTTTGTGGTTTAGAAGAGCGTACAAAAATTTGAAAGAAAAAAAAGGAAAAAAAAAGAAAAAACCTCATCACGGCTAAAAGTGGGTTGGTTGGGATGAAAGGGTATCTTAAGACATACAACCATATGAAATATTTTTTGCCGTATGTAAGCCGTTTTTGACTGAGACCGCTTTTTACGCCAAACTTGCAGGACAGTTTTCGGGTTCTAATACCAAAGTCACGTGACCTATTGCCTCGAAATTTGGTATGAACATATCACTCATTAATCTCAAACTGCTGTCAAAATTTCATGTAGCTAGTCCTAACCGTTCTCGAGTCTGAAATTTCGCACTCGTTAGTTAGAAAATGGCCGAGTAAAAGCAAACGAACACGCGACGCGAGCGTCGGTCGTTCCAATAATGTGAATAGTTCAGTCACAAAAGTACGCTCTATTGACTAGTCTGCAATGCGTTGGTACGTAATGCGTGAAGAAAAAATGTTTGATAACAGCTAGTACCTCGTAGCGTTGCGCAATGATTGCTCAATGTTCGCATCTGGTTGGCTGAGGTTTTGAGTGTAAGCTTAAGCATAATAATCATTAATTTCTTAGTTTTGCTGAAACAAGCCGGTATTTGCCGGCATTCGTATGCAGTAATGTGTTTGATGCAATTCGTCATGGAAACTTTTATGTACTTCATGATTGCCTCATCCAACGTGATCGCGAAAACGATTTTAAACTTTGGTGTAGGAATCATTAGAACGACCGACGTTCGCGTCACTTGTGTCTTTGTTTTTACTCGGCCATTTTTCAACTAACGAGTGCGAAGTTTCAGACTTTTGCTTACAACTCGAGAACGGTTAGGTCTAGCACCATGAAATTTTGACAGCAGTTTGAGATTAATGAGTTGTATGTTTGTACCAAATTTCGAGGCAATTAGTCGCGTGGCTTTGATATTAGAACCCGAAAGCCGCCCCGCAAGTTTTACATAAAAAGCGGTCTCATTCAAAAACGGCTTAAGTACGGCAAAAATGTTTCACACGGCTACATGCCTTACGCTACCCTTTCGTTCCTACCAACCCACTTTTGGCCGCAATGAGCTTTTTTTTCCTTTTTTTTTTCTTCCTAAATCTTGTACGCTCTTTTTCTAAACCACAAAACATCATAATCTAATCTTTGTGTAAAGTTGTTGAGCTGCAAACGCAATTTTGTCTCCCCAAATTTTTTGGATCCGTTTCCCGGAAACTTTCCCAAAATGGGGCCCCAAAAAATCACTTTTTTAAACGGCTTGACCTAGAGTGCCAGTTTTTTTTGATATCAGTAGATATTTAAGAGACAAATATTTTGACATATTTGGGGGTACCACCCCTTTGGGGAGCTCCTCAAACAACGGATCCCCAAAAAATCACTTTTTTGAACGGCTTAACCTAGGGCGCTTGTTTTTTATATTTGTAGATATTTAAGAAACAAATATTTTGAATCAGTTTGGGGGTACCACCCTGTGGGGGACCCCCTCAAATGGACCTCAGGCAGGGAAACTTCCCCAAATGGACCTGGCAAAAATCAATTTTTTGAACGGCCTAACCTAGGGTACCAGTTTTTTTTTGATCTCGGTAGATATTTAAGAGACAAATGTTTTGCCGTAGTTTGGGGGTACCATGCCCTCCGGGACCCTCCCAAATGGACCCCCCAAAAAAACAATTTTCTGAATAGCTTTATCTAGAGTGCCACTTAGATATTTAAGAGACAAATGTTTTGTCATAGTTTGGGGGTACCACGCCCTTTGGGACCCGCGCAAATCGACCCCCCAAAATCATTTTTTTGAACGGCTTAAGCTAGGGCAATAGTTTTTGATATTCGTAGATATTTGAGAAACAAATGATTTGATATAGTTTGGGGGTACAACTCTGCGGGAACTCCCCCAAATGGACGCCCCCAAAAATCAATTTTATGTAAATGACTCTCCCACCATTGGCCCAGAGTTGTAAGTGAGCCGACTAGTTCAGGCCAGCACCCGAAAAATGATTGCAAGCCTAAACCTGGGGGTCGTTAGATGCTCTTCATTTTTTATTAAATGTTCGTTATTCAAAAAAATAGCGAAAAATTGTTGGCGACACAAATTCTACTGCTATCGAACGTTCATTGTTTGTAATTTCATATTATTTTCTCTTCATTATTCGTTATTTGATCTTATTTGCTATTCGTTATTTGGTATTCCATGCTCAAATTATACGACTAGCGAGTATTCGATAACTACGTCATTTTTTGAAAAATATTTCGAATTCTATAAACCATTCGTTATCGGTCTTGACACAATATTTTATTTTCGATCAGGATGAAAAGTTGCGAAAAAGCAAATACCGGTACATTTTTATCGCTATGTATGTTTAACAAATTGATTGATCTTTTTGGAAAGACCATGTTGCCAATAATATGCGCTATACTAAAAATTAAGCGTAATAAAGATTTATGAGAAATTGTCGTTCTACCAGTGTCACAATAATAGTTAATAATGAGAAATAATAAAACATTATAATGAATTAATGTTAATATAGCACTCCTAAGTTTTGAAGATGGGTTGTTTTCTTGAACATTGTTTCACCCAATTGTTCTAATTTTTGCCTTCGTTATTCTCTAACCTTGTCAGTGCGTGGTTTAAAATTTTTGTTTTGCGGGATATCGTATTACCTTTGTTTTTCTCCGTAAGTCTAATTTATGACTAGTCGGAGAAGTTGTTACCGTATCTTAGGGAAGGTGGAAGGGTACAATTAGAACAATATTTTTCATCATAGACCTTTCTTTTGTTTCATAAAAAAGAGGGCTTGTCTGTCACGGCGAATTCTACAATATTGCTGAAATTGCAGCCTATTTGAAATTTTGATCCTGATAAATTTTGAGAGTATTTTAATTGATGACATTAAAAAAACAACAACACTAATTATTGGAGAGCAATCACTTTTTTGTTTAATGTCATTTAAGAGAAGAGAACAACTCTTTATGTTTTATTGAAGAGAAGGACTCTATTTCTTTAATGTCATAACTGATTTTTTATTATGCACTTTTTTATAAGAACAATTTAGTCAAAGCACGAGCCAAATTGAAAAAAAAAACAGCAACAACAATAACTTCTGTTTTATAGCACTATATCGTAACGAAATAGTAAACAGATTTCAACAATCATAGCCAGGGAGGCAGAAGCAGTGGCGTCGCTAGAGGGGGCGGCCCGCCCCGGATGACACCATTTTGGGGTGACACCATATTATGATGTGAAACATAACTCCACTGATTCGTGTAGAAAAACTTTTTTTTTTGTTTCGTCTCCAACCCCATTTGGACCAAAAACCCACTAATCTTACGGCGAAGGCCTTTTATTTATTTATTTTTTGGCCTTCACCTAATTTTCGACTGAAAAAGGGTGACACCACGTAATCCCGTGCCGGGTGCCACCATCCCTAGGCCCGGGCACCACCCAATTGAAATGCACCAATAGTAAAAATGTGACAAAAAACCTATTGTTTCTTCAGTTTCAATTTCTTTTAGCATTTTTCGCGTAGCAGTACACGCGAACAGGAGTAATTAACAATAATATTAACGACCAGGAGGTCCGGGCCCCCTAATGGGCCCTCAAAAAGTCAACTTTTTGTACGGCTCAACCTAGAGCGTTAGTTTTTTTGATATCAGCAGATGTTTTAGAACACAAATGTTTTGATATAGTTTATGGGTGCCACCCCCCCCCCCCCGGGGACTCCCTCAAATAGACCCTCCAAAAATCAATTTTTTGAACAGCGGAAGCTAAGGCGATAGTTTTTTTTATATCAGTAGATATTTTAAAGACAAATATTTTGACATGGTTTGGGAATACCACCTCCCGGGGGCCCCTAAATGAGCCCCCCCAAAATGAATTTTTTGAACGGCTCAAGCTAGGGCGTTAGTTTTTTTGATATCAGCAGATGTTTAAGAGATAAATATTTTGACATAGGTTCAACGGCTTAAGCCTGGATAGAATTTTTTTATCTGTGACTTTGTTGTCGATAAATATAATTTTGACAATGTTTGAAATTCCAAACTCTCTTGGGTGTCCCAGAAGATATTTCTAACTAATTTCTTAGCGGGAAAGCGAAAGGTTTTTTTCGGAGAATCTCATTGTTCAACATGCGTCGGTCGTTCACTGAGATTGCTTCTCTACAAGTTCCCATCTAGTTTTTTGTATTGAACTCGTTTTAAATGTTGTTTTAAGTCAGGTAGCGCTTTATCGTTTCATAGCCTTATTACTTTGATCGAGTGTTTTTTTTTAACTGAGGAGTTGGGTTTAGTTTTCCGTCAAATATCGGAATTTGGCCTTAACTAATTTTTCTGTCATTGTTGCTAAAATGGCTAATTTTTATCAGTCATTTAGTAAAGTTTTAGATCAACAGCCTTAAAAAAAAACAAACTAGTACATGCTTTGAGCATAGCCTATCGAAACGATGGCAAAAAAGTTTTCTGCCCCACCAGTTGAGCTAATAAACTTGATTTAGCTAGACAGGTTGTGAGTTTTGCAAAGTGTACCAAAATTCCAAGTTCGATTGCTAATATTTGACGAAGTGTTTCATAGCAAAAAGCAAGACAAAAACAAAAAGCCATTTAATATACAGTTACGTTAACAAACTGCAAAGGCGACAAAAACTAAAAGCTCAAAGAGGGTAATTATGCGTGTTGTGAAAGGTGGGCCTCGCTTGCAGGTTTCTCATTTCTCTTGTATTTTATTGTGCAAAACAATCCCTTTCCACTTTTTTTCAAGCCACGTATTTGCTGTGGATTGTGTTATAATGGTATGATCTGGTATGATTTGATCTTGAACAAATTTACAAGAACCTAAATAAATTTGCTTTTGTCTTCCTGCTTTTCCATGATGAATATATGGGATACAATTTGAGTTTTCTACAATGTACATCTATATTATCCTAAATATTTTGCCCTTTTATCACCTAAACAAATTTTTGCTAGTGTCAATGAAGATTTGCCTATAACCTCGCAAAGGTATACTTTTTTCTGGCAAATTAAAGACTAATTCTCTCTTTATTCTAAAGCAACTTATGTAACTGTGTGATGTGCGTTTACCTTCGTTTGAATACTTAGGATGCACATGAGCGACTTGAAATCACAGTAATACATGCGATGGAGTCTGAGCTGGTCTTGACTCTCGAGCTAATGGGATTTGAGAGAAGATTGATTCGACGGGTAGTGTGGAAGTGAGCATTTTTTATTTTCCGCTTTTTCTACGTTACAAATCTAATTAAGAAACGATTTGGCGAATGAACTGGTTGGGTGGGTATAACTGCCCTGCTCCTTTTTTGTGAATGAGAGCATGCCATGTTGCCGTGGTGCGACGAAATGGCATACCATAGAACCTCAGCTTTGCCCCGGCAAGGTTATGGTGTGAAATAGCTAGAGAGAAGTAGCTATTTCACACTACTCGTAAACAAGGAGCGCTTTTATCCTTGTTGCGCCATAGTTTTAATCAGATAGAGATTTGGTCTCGCCGAAACTCAACAGAGTGCTCAATAACAGTTAAGAGCAGAATATAAGGTAAAATCACTAAAAATCTAGAAACCACTACAGCGCCTGTTCTGCCGAAAAAACGGCTCTTCAGGCGTTAATCAGCTAGGACTTTGTTGTAGCAGCTTTTAATATACTTCACTTTTTAATTCCCACCTGAGGAGCCGTTTTTTTTTTCCGGCGGAACAGAGGCTGTTGTGTTTTTTGTATTTTTAATAATTTTACTGTTTAGTTTTAATCTTATGTCAACATTCATTTTTTAAGCTCTCTGAGCAACAATAGTAGTAGTAGTACTGCACTAGATCGCCGGGCACTGTCTAAGCCGCTGTCATTTTGACGGGGTACAATATTACTGTCTTATGTTACTAGCTTTGGTGTTGATTCAAAAATTTGATTTGTTTTTCTACTCATGTTTCTTGTGTGGCTGGCGATGTTTTCGGTTGAATTCTGCTTAAACTGCCTATATTTAGGAGGTTTGAAAGCGGGCAAATCATGTATTCAAACCTTGATCAGTTCGTCGATGACTTGATCGACCTTGACGTTGAAAGCAATCATGAAACACAGGACTCTGTTGCATCTTCACACAACATGGGTATGAGTGCTGCTTTTTCCTGAAAATGAGAGCTGGCGTCGGCAACCTTTTCGTCCCGAGGGCCACATCTAGACCCAGCAAGGTTCCAACGGACCACCACCAATCCAGCGGACAAAAAAAAAAGATCTTCGCCTGAAAATTAGGCATTTTACTGCCGATTTAATGACGATGACAAAAAAATTAGGCATTTTACAGCCGATTCAATGTCGTTCACCAAAGGGAACAACATTTCGGCGGGGTTGTTGTTGAATTTCAATCACAGAAAAAAGGTCGCGGGGAGCATAAAAGTACGCTGGCCGGATGAAATTGCTTGGCGGGCCGTAGGTTGCTGACCCTTTGGTCCAGCGGAATGTCATACCTTAGAACTCTTAAGAATATCCTAAATGAACTGGATGTTTCATTACCGCTCGAAAAGAGTGGGTTCGTGTGCAAGAGCAGTTTTGGGTTCGTGTGCAAGAGCAGTTTGTTTTTGAGCTTTTTTCGATTTCTTTTGTTGTTGCTTGTGATAGAATATTGCTAGTCTGATAAAAACTGAACCATGCGTAATTGGAATGTTTAAAATTGTGGTCTTCAGGTCCCTTAAGTGGTTGCAAGTTTCGAAAATTTGCAAAAGTTCTTTTTCCAGTTTTCAATGTTTTCTAATCCTTTAAAAACTCGCTAATTGGCTTCTGTTTTTTTTTTTTTTTTTTTGAGAAACGTTTTTTTGCGCCAAGATCGGGCATTAGTGACATAGTACTTCGCTCTGCTTTACGTTACTCGAAAATTCGCTAACGAGATTATATGACTATAAAGTCTATAATGAATACCACGTTTTGATTGTAAATTGTTTTAGCAACGCTAACCCTTTGGGTTGCATTTTGTTTATTGTCTAGTCTAGCAGAGCTCACTCGTTCATTCGGCTCATAATGTGGCTTTTTAAAGTTTAAGCACCTGTTTAACTTACCGGTACTCTGTTGAAGCACGTATGTTGTTATGACAAAATTAAATCTTTTAACTCTTCAATGAGACTTTGTGCAAACAAATTTAACTTAAAAGTTACACATTGATGGACAGCACTTTCTATAGTTAATTAGAAGCAGCAAAAAAACGTACCTGACGGTCGTTAGTTTGAACAAGTTCGGGTTTATTGACTGATGGAAAATTACCGCAAAATTACGGATATAAGACAAGTGTGAATATTTAACGGTACAGGTCCAGATAACAAAAATGTTATAATTGCAACTCAAATGAACTAAAAGGTCTGGAAGTAAATAAAACTTTTCAAAAACTAGTGCAAGCACTATTTGCATTTTTTAGTATCTCACCTGGCGTTTTGCCCAGCTTAAAGAGGCGCGGTTGTGTTGTTTTACGATCTAGTGACTTCAGTCTTATTGTCTACTTTCAATAGGCTCTCAAGTGTTAAGATACATTTCGAAAACCTGCATGGTCTTGTGATAAAATTGTAACGTTTCAAGGAGCTCTTATGGACTCGTACAAATATTTTAGGAGCATGATTTGGTTGAGCGGTAACGCGTTCGTCTCTGGAGCGGGAGGTCTGAGGTTCAAATCTTGAGCCAGTCATATAGGACACTGTGTTGCCTACGGCTCGCCACCGTTAAGTCATTTCTTCCAAACCAGCTATGTTGGCCACAGGCGCAATGACGCGGAGATGGGCCCCGCCAACTCGTCACACGCTTCGGCTTAATACAGCGAGTATAATAAAAGAGTAAAAAGATAAATCTTGTTGTAGAAAGATAAATGTTATTGTATAATGAAAGATTTGATTTGACAAAGAATGGAATGATAAGAGGGTATATGACTATTTTAAGCCTCACCAGTCACCACGCTTTCAAAACAAATATTGTAACGCTTAAAATCTCCTCGAACAACTCTTTCATGATATCGATTAACCCAAATGATAAACATTGGTCTACTCACTCCACTGGCTTTGAGCTTAAACCAGCACTGCGTGGGAAAAACTAGTAGGGTATGAAATTTCAAACTGGCATTGTATGAAATTAAAAACTGTGAATAAAAGTGTGCCCAATGCAAATTTCTGACTTCGGTTTTTCTGTACATGGAGAATTTGGAACACACTTACTGTAACTTCTCCAAAGTAACTAAAACGCCGGGGTTAGCTGTTTAAGCGGTAGTCATTTTTATAATGATTGATTTATAATTTACGTTGAAGATTCTACATCACCAGAAGACCTTGCAACCGCAAGTCAACGTCATTCTTCACAACAGGCTTCATCCGCAGAAGAAAACGTATCTTCCGATGTTGAATTTATCCGTAAGTGCTGCTGTTATCCATTCAAAAATGCTAGTAACGTCCATCAAAGTCACGTAGTTGAAATGATGTCAAAAACACATAATAATCATTAATACTTCGACAAATTAGAAAAAAAATTTACTTTGAACCTTTGGTTCAATGCTGTGTCTCAACCAGAGTGCCAGATAGGTCTCATTGTTGCTGGAAAAGAATATTTTAGTTTGTTTTAAATCATAATGGCGAGAAAATATTGGAATAATTCGTTAGGTAGTAGTTGAAAATTTTGCAGATTAACACTAAGTAACACAGTCATCAAGATTCGACAAATCGTCTTGTTATTATTATTATTGTTGTTTTTTTAGAAAAATATATGATAGTTGAATTTCCCTGTGCTGTAGAATTTTTAGTGCTTCTTCAGGATTGCATTTTGTTCGTACGTAAGAAGAGTAAAAAAAAAGTACTACAGCATGAGAAATGAAAGTGGGCAAAGGCAACGCCATATAGAATTTAAAATGTTCGCTTTCATAATTTATGTACTCACTGAATTCCACCGAAGCGTGTAGCAAGTTGGCGGGGCCCTTCTTGCACTTGGGCAACATGTATTCTTTCGATGAAATGATTCGTTGGCAACACTGTATTCGATTTGACCAGCACGGGAATTTAACCCCAGAAACAAATGCGTTACTGCTTGACCAACTGGTCTCTTTCTGTATTCTCTTCTAACTCGTTAGAATTATTGAGCAGCAGCTACATTTAAATTGAGATCATAACGGTCTTCTGCCATTTTTTTTTTACTTGAATGGAATTCGAAGCGGCTTCCCGTTGTAGTCCATATCTTTGGACGTGACTAAGCCACCTAGGTCACTGTCATTGTTTTCATAGAAATGATATTTTACACCCATTATTTCGTAGAGCAAAACTGGATACGGTAGGTAAGATGCTAACCTTCAACAAACCGCATACTTTTGTTCCATTGTTGTGGGTAACGCGTTCGTCGCTGCAGCAAGAGGTCTGAGGTTGGAATATAAGGCTGATCAAATCGGACGCAGTGTTGCCCACGGCTAGCCACCGTCAAGACATTTCTTTGAAAGAAGCTGTGTTGCACGTCGCAATGCCGCAGAGATGGGCCCCGTCAACTCGTTACGCGCTTCAGCGTAATACAGCAAGTATAATAAAAGCAGTGGTGGCCTTAGGAAAGGGGGGGCCCCTGTGCAAATTAAATGGGGGGGCCCTTTTCTTTACACACTACTTTAACATGTTTTACCTGCACTTGCAAGCGCTACAATACATTTCATAAATAACAAGACCAGAAGACCAATGCAATTGCAGCCCTAATTAAATCAAATGTTTGTTCATAAGTTCCTCTCATCTAGATTATCAACTCAATTAATTGCAGTAAATTAACGTAAACTTTCAGCAATTGCTTTCAGTATGCTTGTGTTATTACAGAATATGTTTAAGTACTTAGCAATAATGTTTGAATGCTTTATACTGCTCAGCATATGATATTCTGTATACGTTAGTCAAAAACCTATTACTGCCAGTTGCTGAAAGCAGTTGAAAAAAAAAGGGGATATAAACGACTACCTGAGTCATAGGCGTAGCCAGGATTTTTGATTGGGGGGGGGGGGCTAAAACCACAAATCACATGCAATAACGTCATCAGAAACTTCGAAAGAGGAATTTTTTGGTGGGGCAAAGATATCGTAGAATGGAAGATCAGAAGTCGTGGCCTTGTGTAGGCATGTAACTAGGAACTCGTTCAAGGAGAGAGCTTAAACCAATAGCCTAGTTAAAATGCGACAATGTGTAAATTGGGAGACGTGCTTAAGTAAAGAAGTGTACTGTAATTCAAATGTATCACAGACGGGGGTCTGGGGGCGAAGCCCCCAGCCGCTGGACGATTTTTCGTAATTTTTTGAAAAAAAGTAGTTTTAATACCATTGGATCACATTTTGCACATTTTCAGAGCCATTTGAAAGTACTAGATTTTTAAAATTTGAAAGCCAATTGAAAAAATTAAGTTGTTAATTCTCCTTTTGCTTGCAATTTAAGTCCAAAACACGTTTAAAGTCTTGCATTTTGTGGTTAAATTTTATTAGTGATTTCGCCCAGGTAGGGGGAAGTAAAGTACATTCCCTCCTGCAATATTTTAGCTGTAAATAACAATTCAGTCGATTATTTTCTTTATAGATTATTGTTTTGTCTAGAAAACAACCAGTTATAGGAGTACATATACGGCCAGGGGCCCAGGCTCTCTCAATTCAAAAATTTCTTCAATGAGCATTCCCCTTACTGAAGCTAATTTTTTTCAAAAGCATTTTGTTGCATAAAAACTGGCGAGGTGGAGGTGAATTGTAATTGAAAATTGTACAATAGATAGTTATGCCTACAAACCATGTTATTGCCCGAGTCGGATTTATATTGAGTTGGGCCCCTGGCACTTTGAGATTTTTGCAATATTTTCGTGCCAAATACAGGTGAAGACCAAAAAAGTCTTATCTGAGTGCGGGGCCCCTGGCACTGTGCCATGTGTTAAATCTGTCCCTGGTTATTGCATTACATTCATAAAAAGGTTAGATAAGAACCTCAGTTAGCAACTTTTAGGACAGAAACGCTTAATTTCACTCGGGTTATACGTTTAAATTGGTTGGCAACATTAAATTGAAGAAGCCATGGCCCCCTGAAACAGTATTATTGTTGGGGGCCCATATAAATTAGAGGGCCATATAAATATTCTTGTAGGGAGCCCCTTAAAATTGGTTGGCAAAAATTAAATTAAGGGGCCCTGGCCCCTGGATCAATATTGTTGTGGGAGCCCTTTTAATTATTATTGCAGGGGGCCCATTTAAATTGGTTGGTAAAAATTAAATTGAGAGGGCCAGGGCCCCCTGGCTCAATACAATTGTTAATTACTGCTGTACGGGTGTACTGTTGTATGCAAAGATGCTAAAAGAAACTGGAGCTGAAGAAACAACAGTCTTTTTTGTGACATTTTTATCATGGGTAGCATTT
Organism: Trididemnum nubilum; assembly: GCA_963965965.1. Lineage (NCBI taxonomy): Eukaryota > Metazoa > Chordata > Ascidiacea > Aplousobranchia > Didemnidae > Trididemnum > Trididemnum nubilum. The sequence continues at coordinate 19,677,780 of OZ014486.1, forward strand.
CAATTGGGGGGGCTTCTGGGCCCCCCCTGGTTACGCATATGACCTCAGTAGCCTAACAGTAGCAAGCAAAAAACAAAAGAGTAGTAAGTTGACTTTACCAGTAAATTTTTATTATCTGTTTACTAAATCTGACTTAAAAGTTAAAAGTAATATTGTTGGAAAGGGGGATATGTGTAATAACACTTGGAACAAGTGCATCTTGAGGGAGGGGGTACATATGTAATGACACTTAAAACAAATGCATTACTTTTTATCATAATTTGCTATAGTTTTTCATAATCAAATTTTTCTGCGCGCGATAGGTCAAATGGGGGGGCCCTGTGCATCTGCACACTTTGTACATTCCTAAGACCACTACTGAATGAAAGATTTGATTTAATGAAAAGTATTTGCTCTTGCGCATTTCAGTTAATCGCAAATTTAATTGCTTGACTAGTTAATCAATGACAAACCATGCTTAAACGAGGACTAAAGGCAAATTCAATGGGGGTATTTCAAGTTGGGCGAGTTGTATTAGACTAGGTTGGTGTTGACTCTATCCTTCTTTACCCAGCCGTTCCATAGATATTCTGCTTCAAACACGACGTAATAGTGTAATAGTTTTTATTGGCAACCCTGGCGTTGATAGCCTTAGCGTCGTTAGCGACGCCATTCCAGTTCTAACCTAAAGCAACGCCGCTATTAGGCTACTGCATTGAGTCGTTTCGCTGTGGACTAATCAGTTTGATCTTGTCAGCAGAACAGATCCGAGCTGGTGAAACGAGCAGACGGTTTGGTAGCCTAGCGATCTCCGTAAAAATCAAGCGGTCAGATTCTGTCTGAAATTTTTATTTCAGACAGAAGATTTCATTCTGTCTGAGATTTCATTCTGTCTGAAAATTTATTTCAGATTCTGTCTGAAATAAATAATAGCCTGGCCTTGCAATAAGGCTTTTTTTGCTAAGCGACAAAGTACGAACTCATTCCTGATACTAAGATTACCAGTACATGAGTAGGCCTGTATAGTATTTACTTACAGTATTTTGTGACCCTTGAATAGACTTCCCACTAAGTTACATACAATGGCCTTTTCCTGTACGCTGCTATCCTTACTTTCGCTTGTACTTAGAAGTGTGTTGCCTAGGCTACCGACCGTACAGTACAATTTACTCTTTTTTCCAGCTCAAAGCTGTTGCACTGACAAGATCAAACTGATTAGTACGCAAGGAAACGGCTCAATGCAGTAGCCTAATAGTGGCGTTGCTTTATGTTAGAATTGGGATGGTGTCAGTGGCGTTGCTTTATGTTAGAACTGGGATGGCGTCGCTAACGACGCCAAAGCTATCAACGTCACGATTGCCAGTAAAAATTATAACACTAGAGACCCCTACGTCGTGTTTGAAGCAGAATATCCATGGAACGGCTGGATCAAGAATGATGGAGTCAACAGCGATCTAGTGTTATGCGATTGGCCTACTTGAAATATCCCCATTGAATTTGCCTTGAGTCCTCGTTTAAGAGGCACTGTTTTTTGCTTATGTCATTATTTTGTTTTTTGTGATTCAATAAACACATCAACGTAGGACTTCTGCAAAATCGATATTCTTTTTTAGAGAGAGATTTGAATTCGATGGCGGCTCATCTTAGGGAACTGCAGAACGATCGGAAATGCAAATTCTGCCGTGACCGAATGGCTGATGCTGTTTTTGTTCCTTGTGGCCATCTATGTTTTTGCATTTCTTGTGCTCAAACCTTGCCAAAATGCCCCATCTGTGACACTACAGTGGTAAGTATTACACAGAAGTGCCTTTGATAGCGAAATGGACATTTGTTACACGCTAAGAACTGGACAATTGTACATTTACTTAACTCGAATATTGCTTTTTTGCAAGGTTTTTTTGTGTAAAGCTCACGCCTTAATTGTTGGTAGTCATTGAAAAGTTTTTCGTTGTTTGTTCTAAAATCAGTACTAGGGGACATTGAGCAATAACAAAGTCCGAGCAATATTTCTTGTTTTGTTTTTGTGTACTAACTGTACATTGTGTACAAATAAGGCTTTTTTCCACTCTTTGTTAAAGAGCTGACAACTTTGGATTTTTTTTTATTTAAAAAGTTTAATTCAACATTTTTCTCATTTGTAAGTTTCTTGGCCTATTAAAACTAAGGATTTACTCATTATATGGCTGCTGGAAAGTAATTATTATTTTCGGATCAGAAAATAACATGTATTGCACAAACTGCGTACATTACCGCTCTGGAATCGTTGCGTTTTGGATTCAGTTTTAACGAATAACCACTGGTGGATATTTTTATCTTTTTAATTTTCAAATCTTTGCAAAACATTCTGCAAATCATCTACTACTGTCATACATCTGTGAAACCAATTTTTTTAATTGTGATGTTTTTTCATTTTTTCAAAGATTTGTGGATTTATCAGTGCCTTAAAAACTGTTTAATGTTGAAACAAAATAGGTCTGCTAATTATATGTAGTACACCAGTAAGTTGAAAGTGGTTTCTAGAATGAACAAATACCTATTTTGAACATCATCACAAATAACTACTAGAGCACGGAAGAAAGATTTTTCCCGAAAGAGCTTACGTAGTTTTTATTTGACTGGCATGGTTCTGAATTCTGATGCATTTTAATTTGTCCCGATTTTTTGCGATGATTCAACTTTTTAAGCCATGTATAAAATTGCAGTAAAAATTTGGCTTATGAATTCCAAAATTTTAACAGCTTTAAGCAGTATTACTACACGCGCTCTTCAGGATTGAAATACGATTTTTTAAAATTGCACATTATGAATGCGTTACGTTTCGAAGGCAATTTGCTTTTCGTTCATGGATATGAAAAACAAGGACTTAGATAGCAAGCATGTGTGATTGTGTCCTTCTTCAGTGATTGAAATTTCGAAGCAAACAAATGAAATTGATTGGAGTTTTAATTAACTTTAATTTTTTACGCTGTTTAAAAACTAGTTTTTTTGACGCATTTTAAGCACTGCGATATCGTTATTTTGTTTTTCCGTTGACTAGTTTACGTGGAGTGATTAGCTTTAACTTGCCCAATTCTGCCAGCAGTCTCTCGATATACTTCGGTTTAATTTTAAGGGAAGACTCTTTATTTTTAGAGTTGGTTAAGTGCACTGCTTTTTTAATTTTTGTTTCAAAAGTGCACTTTTTGCTAAATCATCCAACATCCTATTGGACTTGAAACCCAAATAAAGTGGGAAAATACAGCAAGAATATTATTGGGGAGTAACCTACAATTTTGCATTTAAACGTGGACTAAAGGCAAAATCAATGGGGGTATCTAAAGTTAGGCGAATCGCATAAGACTAGATCAGCGTTGACTCCATTCTTTCTAACCCATCCATTGCAGAGATATTCTACTTCAAACACGACGTCGGTGACTCTACTGTAATGTTTCAAATTTTAATAATTTTTAGTGGCAAGTGGCAACCCTGTCGTTGATAAGCATTAGCGTCTTAGCAACGCCTTCCATGTTCTATTCTAAAGCAACGATTAGGCTACTGCATTGAGTTGTTTGGCTGCGCACTAATCAGTTTGATCTCGTCAGCAGAATAGATCAGAGCTAGAAAAAAGAGTAGACTGTACAATAGCCTAGGTTACAAACGTCGAAGAACAAGCGAAAGTAAGGTTAGTAGAGTTATTAGAGTAGGCTAGTAGGCCATTGTTTTCAGCGTGGATGGAAAAGTTCATTTTGCGGTCACAAAATTCAGTCAGCAAATACAATAGGCCTACTCAAGTATTGGCAGTCTTATCATCAGGTAAGAGTTTGTACTGTGTAGCCTATTACTAAAAACCTTATTACTAGACTAGGCTAGGATTATACTGAAATGTATCTGCCAGCTTGATTTTTACCGAAATCGCTTGGCTGCCGAACAGTCTACTCTTTTTTCTAGCTCGGCTCTGTTGTGCTGATAAGATCAAACTGATTAGTGCGCAGCGAAACGAGTCAGTGCAGTAGCCTAATCATTGCTTCAGGTTAGGACTGGGATGGCGTCGCTAAGACGCTAATGCTTATTAACGACAGGGTTGCCAATAAAAATCATTAAAATTTGAAACATTACAGTAGAGTCACCGACGTCGTGTTTGAAGTAGAATATCTCTGCAACGGATGGGTCAAAAAGAATGGAGTCAACGCTAATCTAGTCTTATGCGATTCGCCTAACTTTAGATACCCCCATTGATTTTGCCTTTAGTCCACCTTTAAGCAAAAATTTTGTTGACCCTGTAGTCTTTACGAGTGAGATCATTATACGAGTATGATTGATCTTGTTCTTCAAGCATGCTCAATCGCATATTCAAACGTTTTTATTTAATGTTATTGAAACGCATACTTTGGATTTTCCATTAGGTTTGTATAACTAATCTACATTATTCCTTTAATACTAAATGATAAATAAAAACCACAAATGCCCGCTCATTTACTTATTTCTGTAATTCTTTGAAAACTTTGATGCTTTTTAGTAAGACCAGACTTTGGAGATAAACCAGATGCCCTGGTTTGTGTACTTTAGTTGTTTCACCTCTTTAAAGATTTAGTGGATAGGTGGTCGCAAAAAAGCTTTCAGCGATAAATTTTAACTAGGTTTTTGATCAGATAGCAAGTAGTAGTATTTCAATTAGTTTCGAAGTGGTAACCGCTTATTTCCGATAAAATCGTAGATACTGCTTTTTGGTGTAAGTACGCTAATGCAATATTAGTATAACGTCAATTTTAAACATTCTCAGGTAAGGCGGCTTTTACCAACCTCGCGTATTTGCGCTTCAGAAATACGTTTGTCATTTGACTGAATGTATTACTAAATACGCGTAGTCGGTAAAAGCCGCTTAAAAGGTAGTTTAATTCTCAATGTTTGATATTCCTAAACAGATTCAATCTTGATTTCACTTCGCCGAAAAGCTGAGCATTCAAAATCTCGTGATTCCTTAAATTCAAACGTTGTACATTATTATAACTTTTTTTTGCAACTGCCAGCTGACTTGACTGCGTGACTGAATACCTGACCGCTTTTTAATGAATTAGTTTTTAAAAGATAGTCTCTAATCTAAATCTGACAAAAATTATTTTCACATAAATGTAGTGTAACTTTCTGCAATACGAAACATATTGCAAAAAATGGGTATTGTTTTCAGTTACAGTGCTTTGTTTTACGTATTCAATCTTGCGTAACTTCATTGTGCAAAGTTTCATTGCTACTTTTCGTTGCATGATGTGAATTTCTGCAGCGTCAAAAAATCTAGACCGTATTGGACCGTTGAGAGAATTTTTGGGCCCGGGGTACAGCACGAAGACGAAGAGAAGTTCACAGCCGAACAGTTATTTTTCATTCCGGAAATAGGGTAAAGACCGAAAAGATATTCTTCGCCGGATTTAAATGTGTTTTTCTCCCGAAGTTGGGGTGAAGACCAAAAAAAGGTTACCTCTCCAATTTGACTTGGCTCCGATCTTTGACTAACTACTAGTTTAAGATCGACATTAAAACAGTTCGGGCCCCTAAATCTGGGGGGCACCCCAAAAGTTCCGGGTTTCAGTACTCCATACTTTTTTTGCTCTCAATCTCAACGTCTCTGGTACTTATTTCATATCGTCTATTGCCTTTGTGTGGTTTAGTTTGTACTGAAGACGTTTTACAATCATGATGCTGAAAGCAATTGCGTATAATTTTTGTGGTGCTACTGTACATTTATGTTTTAAATATCAGCCAAAATCGAAAGTTTCTACTAATCGTATCAAACAAAAAAAAATTCAACTCATTTTCATGAACTAATTACTCGTGGTACTTATGTAATTTCAAAAACTTGCACCCTATTATGATTCATGCGTTCGTAGTTGCTTCAAGAGCTTTTTAAGGTGTTTTTGTACTAAACCAACAGCAAAAAATAGCTCCAGCAGCAATTTTTTTTGGCTACTTTAAGGTACATGATTTTGCATAAGGATGTAAGGACTTTTGGCGTTTGGTACTCCGGTGAAAAAGATAGATTTTTGTAAAAGCTTAAGTTTTGTTTCCTTGCGTGCTACCTCGAAAGATTTTTATAATTAAGCCAAATTTGTCAGAGATCCAAAATGATAAAAAAAATGCCATTGCAGACGCTGTTCACTGTTCAGTGTTCATTTGCTGCTACCTTAAGTATGCTACTTTTTGCTAGAACTTATTTTTTATTCTGTAAAATTTGTGCCTTTGTATTTTGTTGCACAGTATAGCCCCTCGAACTACGTTTTGTCGAAGGAAGAGCAATCCTTATATTGCAAAAGTTAAGACTGGAAAAAATATAGGAATACTCTACTTAGCTTGTAATATCGTTGGCTTATGTTGATACTCGTAATTAATTTGTCGGCATTGCATGACAATTGTATAGTTTTTTGTATACTTCAGCGCTTTTAAAGCTTTGTCGATATCGAATTTCTCTCGAAGTGTTATTACATCGTTGGAAGCTTATCTACGCTGTGATCATGTGTCACAGAGGTCGGTCAAAAAAAAATGGTACCGAAGCTTTTGCAATGATTTTTGTTATCAGCAACAGTTTTTAATTTTCAGTGAAAGGTAAGCAATGGCGTTGCTTTGTGCGGTACTTTATTGTTGCAATGAGTAATACCCAGAAAGTTGTTTTTTTAGAAAAATGTTGAGTGCAATTAACATTGTGTTACTTGGCCTACAACTCGAAACCAGTCTCAAATCGTACTCTACGCTTCTAAATTTACTGTACTTAACAACTGCGCCGCACCAAAGTAGAACACTCTAAAATCTCGCTACGTTTATTTTGAAACCCTGTCGTTTTGAAGCATCGAGGCAAGACGCTAGCTGTTCTTTTTATAAATAAGACATTTTAGGAACACTGCTTGCTCAGTGTAGAAGTTACTGAATTTTAATGCGACCTTAAAATGATGTTTGTTTCGGAAATACATTTGGAACAGCGATGGGCGAGTTGTCTTTTTTCTATTAGTAACTTGCAGTTACTTTACCATTCAAAAAGGACTTGTTCCAGTTATTTTATGCGTAATAGCTGTGCCACATCAATTGAAATTTTTCTTCGAGAAGTTCGTATTAGCTGTGCGTGATTGACAAAGTACTCTTCTGCCAATTCGAAAAGGGAGTTGTAAAATCATCTAAATACCATTTACTTGGTGCGTAATTGCCGCGGCGTTTATTTACTTGTGATTTCTGTTTATTTATTGTTTCATTCTTCCCACGAAAACTACAGCTAAAGTTTTACTATACAACACCATCTTAATTCCATCAAAATTTACCTTCAGAAACGCAGGTGCATTAACTGTATTTTTGGTAGACTATCCGGTATGCTTTCTTCAAGTGTTTACTTCGGTGTGTTTCATTTATTTATTTTTAGCCATTGTTGTCCATGTTTGGTTTTTGTGTCTGCATAATTGAGTTTGCCCTCTTGTCTTCTCGCTTTTTAAACCGCTTGGTTTGTAAATAAAAGTCTTGAGAACAAGTCTGAAACATTTTGAGCAGAAAGAAGTTCAGAATTCTGATATAAAATTCTGAATTTTTATCGAATCTTTTAGATGCGTGAGAACCAGGCAAGAATGGGCGGACTCAAAAACGAAGTTTTTCGAATTTTTGTTTTTCAGCATAGTCGTAGGAGCTATTCAAATCTGAATCGGGTTAGGTCTTCGATTCAACCTGCCAGCTGACTACCACATAAAACGGGGGAAACTTTCACTCTGGTTTTTTTGCTTCTGAACGTCCAGCAGGGAAGCTGTGAACACTAATTTTTGTGGTATTTGATTTGACCCGACAGGGAACTGAACCATAGCCTACCATTTTAGCAGCAGACGCTCTATCCACTTCACTACAATTAATCTATACAAAAAAAGAAAATTATCGATTTTGAAAAGAGCAACAATATTAAAATTAAACTTTTGGGGTATTGAGACCACACCCTCTAGCAAAGGTTTCGTGCAGGGGCAAACTAAGCGAACTTTTCGAGGTAACGAAAAACGTTCCTTCTTTTATGCATGGCGTCTATACACAACATTAAACGTATAAATTCGTTTTTGTTTAATGTACAGTATATACAATTATACAAATTTACAACGCTGTAACACTGAGCAAAATATTTCAACCAACAACAATAATGCATTGAAATGGCAAAGTCATCATTTAATTCAGCCGACAAACGAAACGCTACAAACTACGATCATTTATTCATCGAAAATAGCAAAAAACAAAATTAGATGAAGATTATACTGACAAAATTACGTTTAAAGCAAAAGTTAGTTACAGTAGGTTCCAAAAAATGGAATTTTGAAAGTGAAAAAAATCATTAATATGTTAGAATGCTGAAGGCAAGTGATGCTTCGATGCTGTCCTTCGCAAAACAGCTTCTAAAATTAAACAACGATAACTTCAAATTTGGATTCAACCTGTGTCTATAATTTATCAGCTTTTCCCTAATAAATTAAACAAAAAATTTTTCCATATGGAGGGTCTCTAAACTACGAATATAGAAGTAGCTCCAGGATTCAAATTTTAAAAAATCCAAATCAGATAAAGCGTGGAGAAACAGCAATACGAAGATGAATTTAACTTATTCTCAACACAAAATTATAATTAAATTTGAGTACATTAGACTAGGGTTAAATTGAATTTAGAAATACAGCTCGAAATCGATTTTATTGAAGAAATGAGAACTACTTAATGTAATAAAAAGGTACCCCGAATCTTTTTCCACAATTCTCTTTATTCGCTAAAATACAATTTAATCTGTGTGACTCCACAGCATTGGCAATCTTGCAGTTTGCTACGTTGTGACATCACGAAAAGCATAAGTTTGCAAAAATTCTTGCTGACAAACACGCGATGACCAACTGGTAGCAATTAGTAGTCTAACCAAATCTGAAAACATGGCTACTGCTACTGGAGGCTACCAGTACTGATCTACAGTATGGGGCTAGGCCTTTTGTAATGTCACAAAATCGCGACTTGAAGGGCTGCCAATGGTACGGAGTCGAACGAATCAAAACGTATTTTCGCGAATAAACGGGATTGCGGAAAACGATTTGGGGCACCTCTTTATTAGCTCAAGTAGTTCTCATGTCTTCATTAAAATTAATTTCGTGCAGTATCTCTTTAACCCCAATGCTTTCTGAGATTTTTAAAATTAAATTTTGGATATCATTTAATTTGATTTTAAGTTTTTGGAAATGACGAATAAGAATTTCACGTTCCAATTTTTTAATTTTCTAGCATAGAACAATGAAACAAATTCTCATTAAATTTATCTTAGCTAGCACTAAATGCAACGATAAAAATACGCAACTTAACTTGTTCTACACGAGTCAAAAACACATGAGAAATAGCATTAGCACCCACAAACTACGTTGATTTTGTTGATCTTAAAGGTTAAATAAACGTTAATTTGTTCGAATTTTTGGTGGTATCAAGTGTTATTTTGTCTTCTATTAAAAATGATCCCGTCAAAACCAATTTTTTGAAAACTATACGCAGTATAAACATCGAAACTTGTTTGCATTTACACTATTCTTTGCTACTGCACTGTACTTACAAATTGTTTGGCGTAATCTTTGCAACAATGTCAAGGCAAACAAGCATGAATAAAAGACAATGCATTATGCGTATCATGAAATGTTTTCATTACTTAATTTTGACAACGGGTCGATTTTTTACTGGGGGGAAGTTCGTGGTACTCTAATGACAACTCTACATTGCAGGCGAAAATTTAAGATCGAAGTTCTAGTCCCTAAAAATATAGTACAGAAGTTTAGGAAAATTTCATCTGGAATAGTACTTTAAAAAATTCATCCCTTTAATCGCGCTTTCCAGTAACATTTAAATAAATACATTATCCCGCGGTAATTTGACTCTTGAGAAAATGAAAAGCAAAAATCAGAAATATGACTAAATACTGACAACCGCAAAAAATTTATCATTTTTATCCATTTCTTTCCTCAGCAGTTAAATATATCTTTTAGCTGTAGTATTATGTCTGATTAACGGAGCATAGTATTTAACAGAGTTAGTGGTATTTTTGCCAAATCAAACATTCCACTAGTTTCACAGCTAATAGCGTGTCGTTAACTTTTTTAACCACTAAGAAAAGCAAAACTTATGTAAAAAACAAAAAACAAACAAAACAAACAGCAATATCACCACAGACAACCTAAAAAATAGAAATTTGTAACGAAAATTTCGCAATAAAAAATGCAGTACAATTCAGCAAATTAGTGACATGGAAGCATTACTCTCTATTCAAATAGAAATAGATATCAGTAATCAGGAATTTGGATAAGACACACAGTTAGAGTTTGAATATTGTTGCAAACTGTAATTACCAAGAAATACTTTTGTGGAAAAAACTACTTATTTATTGCATTATCTATTCTAAGTGGACATCTATATTTGAATTATCTACCTAATTTTTGTTCTCATTGTCATAGCTGCCCAGGGCCCATTGTTCACTTTCTAGCTTAGAGACATTTTTGGCAGTCAGAATCCGCAATTAAAAAATCGAAAGCCAACACTAAACTGCACGATAAAAGTTTTAAAAAACGTATTGCAAAACCAGTCAAAACCGCAGTAAAAAAGTCAAGCTAACTCTACAGATCGCAGAAACCCTAGCAGTCATCCAGCAATTGACAGGATTCAAGCAATCAGCTACTAAGCACATCACCACTGTATCTATCGACTGACCACATGCCTACAGGGTACTACTGCTAGAAACTAACCAGCGCACTCCCACCTTCACACACTTTATCTAATCCAGACGTAATTCAGACAAAGTTAACAATTACGTTATCAAGTACACAAATCTACGGGTTTAAATTTGGGATCAGAAATTTCGTCTATTGAGTAACGTCTGATGTAATATACTGAATCTAATTGAAAAATAAAACCCCGAACCAAAATAGGAGATCCGACATAAATTTCGAGATAACGTCGAATTTCCTGAAACAGCAATTAATTTCAGAAGCACAAAATCAAGCAATTTTTGCATGTTATCAATTTTTCCTGCATATAATCAATTTTTCCTGCATATAAAGTCAAAGAAATATCGAGCAGGCACTTGCAATTTAGCTGCATATAAAAAAAAGTCAGGAAACCAGTTTTATGGAAGGTGAAGAAAATTTAGCTGCATATAAGGCAAAACTGCAAAAATTTAAGCAAACAGTTTCACAAAAACGTTCAACTTACAAACACTAAAAAACACATGTGTGTGACGTACCAACTACTCAGATCGCAAACAAGCCACCTTGAAAAAGGAGGTAAAATGAAGTATCGTTTTGTTCTCTACTATTATGACGTCATCGACACATAACTTGAATCATCGTTTATTGCGATCTCGTTTTAACGTTTTAAGCTTAAGTAACAAGGCTAGAGAGAGATTTTGAAATAATTCTTATTTGTTACTGATTCACATTTTCAACACATTGTCCTGGTAATCATTTTTAAGCTTGCAAGACAGTGATTTGGATATTTGTGGCAATGATTTTGTTACAGGCACTTGTCAACGGTACAGCTACAAGGCATCAAAGGTGGAATATCAAAAAAATAGCTAGATTAGTGGAATGACGGAACAACATTTACTCGCCTTTTTTGAATTTGGTTTCAACAGAAATCGACTTCGGGCATTTTAGAGCGTTAGACACTAGGAAGTTGCAAAAATTAAGTAGCGTTCAAAAACTAATGAATCGTGGTTTACCAATGTAGGCTTTACCTGATTCAATGCTTACCCCTAATTTTCCACGAAAATATTTGACACTAAATTTGAACCAACAAGTTAGGTAAAGTTCTTCAAATTCTTTTGTGTGTAAAGATAAACATTAAAACATAAAGTTTAAAATCAACAAACAAAAAACAAGTTAACTTACTTGAATATTAATGCGAAACGAGATAATTATACAGCAATGAACTTATTAACAAATAGGTGTTACAATAGGCCTAATCGATATAAAGAACTTTTATACGCTTGATTAACTAGGAAAAATTCTTTTAATGAAGCTATTGGAACAACGTGCTTCCGCCATTTTATTGCTCTATCAGTAACTTTTTGTTGAAAACATACCCTTACTTGCATTTTAGCGCAGTTTTTTCTTAACTGAATTTTGTGCAAAAAAAAATTGAAGTTTTTATCGAAGTACACCTTTAAAACGTTAGCGTTGGTCTACAAACATACACCATACAATATGATCACTTTGTACAGAACCGTTTTTACATTTAAAACATTGTTTGCTAGCAGTGTTCGTTAAAAATAATATACAACTTGATCAAAATATTTACACCCGATTTAAAAACAAGCAAGCACAAACAGAAAGGTGACTAGAGCACTTAGTTTTAGTTGCAAACGAAGTTGGGTCGAATTCACTTGACTTTATATATAGCGGGGTACTGTTTAATATGCGGTTTCTGATTCATTACTCATCTTGTACTCTGCGTCAGTCTAACCACGCCAACGCTAAGCACTCTTTCTACAATGTATTTACTTCTAACGCTTAACTTTCTAAAGCCTTCATTTCGTTGGAAATAAAGAGAGCGACGGAACAACGGCTATAAAAACTAAAGGGGATTTTTAAGAGTTGATGGATGAAAGGAAATTATTGTTATGCTCGGCAGCTCGAAGATACAGTTTCACAAAAAACAATCGCGCAAAACGGGTTGAAATGTGACGATTTGGGTCGACATTTATGGAAAATATTAACCTTTTGCATAATTCTCTTCAGCATAATAAAAACAAACGACCACATAATACGGTCACGTGATTTTTTCAATTGACAAACAATGCTGAAATTTGATTTAATTGGTAAAGTCATAGCCGTAGGAGGCGGGAGGGCAGGGGGGCGGTCGCCCCCCCGTTTGGTTCAAAACGTTGAAAATCGTCGAAAATCCGGGCAAATAGTCTATTTATTTGGGTAAACAGTCTGTTTATTTGGACACACCATTGGCAAAAAAACGTCCCAGTTTCAGTGAAGACCTTTTTTTTTTTTTTGGAGATCACATCAATTTGGGCAGGAAAAACCGCCTCAATTTCGACAGAGAAACGCAAAACATCAAGTCATTTTTCGGGCAAAAGTTTTGTGCCCCCCAAATCATTTTGAGCTCCTATGGCCATGGGTAAAGTAACAGGTTTCCGATAGCTATCAAAGTCGATAGTGTTGTTGTCACGTTAATCAATTACTATTGTGGAAACAAAGATCAAAAACAACGAGAAGTTTTGTATCTCGGTAGGTACAAAAATGAGGCGAAAGTTAAAATGAATGGCGACCAATTTCGGCTTACTTGCACTAGAAGCTGCCTATAAAACGAGTTCTAACAAGCTTAAAATCAGTCGCTGATTTTCTACTTCCAAGTCAACTTTTTCCGGCTTCCCTTGAAGTACAGCACATTATCATTTAACTTTAATTCCAAAAAAGTTCCTACGTAAAAATCAGAGTCATGAATGAAGATTTTCGAAAATTATCAACTGAGACAAATTACTACAAACGAGATAACAAGAATCCTTTCCGTGATTTCAGTCAAGTTTTTTCGCTTGCACAAACCGGTTTTAAACAAGACCATATCTGGATAGCTGGCTCGTGCACAGTGCACAAAAATTTCAAAAATATATTAGCCATGTAAACCTGTTGGCGAAAGTCTATTGTTTTTTCACCAGCCAGAAAAATGTAACATACCTTCGGCACATTTCAGTACCCCTAAAACCAAACTTGCAAGCACCCTCTTTTCAATTTCTAGCACACTTGATTGTATTCAGTTTAAGTACGTGACACTGCAGTGCATTTTAAACGCACCAGTCCTCCGAAATAGCTTCAAACTTTCTTGGATCGGAATGCGAACAAAAGAAAAGTCATTTAGAATTCCTGGTTGGTTTTAACGTTCAATTTTCATAACCAAAAAGTTTGACGTCCTTCATGGTCGACTCCTGCGAAATCATTACGACTTCCACTGGCAGTTAGGTGGCTAGATCAACCACCAACCCTGCAGCTGCAAAGCAGCTCGATTTTTTCACTTGTTTTTTTTTTGAGTACCACAAGTGAAAAATCGTTTATTTCCTACAAAGCCTCTGCCGCTGTGCAAGTCTTTAAGAATTGCCCAGTTCGGCCAACAGTCTTATCCAGCTGGGGAATAACTTTGTTAGAGAAGCTGAGGGCTGCCGATGAGAGCTAAAAGCTCGAAACAGCGCTGTCCAGCTCTATGCGTGTTCAATTGACAAATTGGGCACTTTTGAAGAGCTAAATCACAGCTAATGTAGCATCACAAATAAATGTCAACATGGGATAAAAATCAAGAAAGAGCAGCAGCTGGATCTCTATACATTACGCATACACGTGCGAATTGCCTTCTCAATTTTCGCTTTACATACAGGGCATTTTCGTAGCGCTTGGGCACAAGTAGTGCAGCTACAAAGGTGCCCACATGGAACAAAAACAACGTCTGCAAGGTTATCAAGGCATATCTTGCATTTTCTCTCATCTTGTAGTTCTCTGATCCTTGCCTCCATCGATGATGACGGCTCGCCTAAACAAAAAGGATCAATAAGATGGGTCTAGTAGCCTAGAGAATTGCTTGTTACTGAAAACGTTGGATGAGCGGTAACGCGTTAGTGTCTGGAGCGGGAGTCTGAGGTTAAATATCGGGCCGATCAAATCGGATAGCGTTGCCTACGCCTAGCTTTTGCTGTAACATTTCTCCGAATGAAACTGTACTGCCCGCAGGCACAATGACGCGGAGATGGACCCCTCAAACTCGTTACACGCTTCGGCGTAATACAGCGAGTATAAGAAAAGATCTGATGACGTTGGTTCGGACAAGTTCACTACGCAAAGACTCTTTTACACAAAACAGTTTGGACAAACCTTCGGAAATGGCGGGACAAACTTTCCCAGGGACTTTCTTGGAAACAAACTTCCAAGAAAGTCCCTGGGAAAGTTTGTCCCGCCATTTCGGACCACCTACATTTGGCAGGAGACTGAACCACCATGTTGAGGCAGTGGGACGTTGGAGTATACAAAAAGCGGCTTTGCAATCAAGAATGCAACTTCTGTGATGTGTAAACGAGTTTTCCCATTTGGATACCAGGTTCCGCACCTTTCTTTTTCGAACGGTTTTGTTGTCTGCGTTTTGCGATCGATTTGTCAAATCTCATTGTGTAAATGATTCCAGGTGAAAACCTTCATCACGTGATTATTGTTTGTTTTTGACATAAACATGTAGCGCGGAGTCGGCAAGCCTCTTTGATTCAGGGTTGCCCCAGAAACAGCAAAATTTAAATACAGGACTTTTTACAATCATTTTCCAAAACTGTTTAAGGATTTTTTGCAAAACTTTAAATTCAATTTTCCCCATTACTCTTTCATGCACCTACTTTTTTGCACTTAAAATTGCAGAAAAATTTAGCAATTAAATTACTAGTAACTACTAGCCATCTGCCAGGCGGAGCCCCCAACCGCTTAAGGTTGTTGGGGGTGAATGGACGAGGCCCCAGCGCCCAAAGATTTTGCAAATTTTTTGCAATAATAACTTAATTTTAGGCCAATTTTGACAAAAATTATTGTTTTTTAAAACGTGGCATAGAAATTGGCACTGCAAAACATGATTATTGGGCGATGGTTAGAGGTGAAACTCCAGTCTTAGCTCTATTTCCAGCCAGTAAATCATAAAATTCTATCTCTTGAAAAAACTCAGAAGTATTAACCTAATTCGTCTGTATTTTATAGATTAAGATAATTTGGGAGGAAGGGCTCATAAAATGATATTTGAGATGTGACTGGTAATTAACTAAATTAAATACTAAATAGCCCCCCTTACAATTTTTAATTTTCATAACGCCTACGTAAAGCATTTTACATCAAACGATCGAATTAGTTTACTTTCAACCATTTTTTAGTTAACCTTTTAACCATTTTTATCGTTACTAATTTCATTTTACACAAATATCAGCCCTTCCTCTTCAATGTTTCAAAAGTGGCTCTAAATTGCTTTAGAGTCCATATTACTCCAAAAAACTGCCTGAGAAATAGTGCGAAAAATGTCGTGTTTTTCTTGTTGCGCATTTTGGTCAAAGGGCCAATGGAGGGCCTACCGCCCCTAACGCTACTACTACCAACAGTAAAAAAGTACCGCATTATAATAAATTACTATCCATAAATCCACTTTTCCTAATAATATTCAATAATATTTATACATACTTTATTGCAATG
Organism: Trididemnum nubilum; assembly: GCA_963965965.1. Taxonomy (NCBI): domain Eukaryota; kingdom Metazoa; phylum Chordata; class Ascidiacea; order Aplousobranchia; family Didemnidae; genus Trididemnum; species Trididemnum nubilum. The sequence goes on from OZ014486.1 coordinate 19,693,961, forward strand.
TGCTAATTAGTGGCATTTTAACAATAAAGCCTGGAAACAAGCCTTCATAATGCAACTTATTTCAGTAATGGCTTTGGTACAATTAAAATGTACCAGTAATTAAAATAAATTTAAAAAAACCTTGATCGTTCTGTTCTGGTAAATCACGGAAAAACTTTTCTAATAATTTCCAGGAATTACAAACAAAACTCAAGGACTTTCCAGGATAGCAAAAAAAAATACAAGACTTTTCCAACAGGTGGCAACCCTGTTGATTTTTGTAATTGGTTGCTTTGATTTTCTGTTTTTTGTTTCCAAGTAGAAAATTCAGTAGCAAACTGTAGAATTTTTCTTTTTCATATTTCAGTGCTAGAATTTATGTTCGGAAAATACGAAACCAAGATTTATTAAACTTGTAAAAAACTTTGTTTCAAGTGCTTTTATAGACATTGAGACTTTTAGATACACCAAAAACTAAATTGAACATCCCAAAACATAAAATAAAAAAACGTTTTAGAACTGTCCAAAAACGCATCAACTTAATACAAGAGTAGAAAAAACATCCTGTTTACGTGGAACTAACCGTTGCATTAGCAAAAAATCGTATTTCCATAATACATACAAGCGTAAATTTGGCATTTGACCTAGCATTTTATTCGTCATAGTAACCATATCAACCCATAAAAATCGTACAAAATATATTTTTGCTGCCCAACGTGTTACACCAAACAAAAGATTTTGACAAGCTGCATTGAAAACCAAATCTCCTAAAAAGGAAGCACGTATAGGAATATCTTATTTGAGTTATTTCGCAAACCGGGGCGCAATGAATTTGTCACAAACTTAATTCAATGACCACTAAAGAGAAATTGTTGCTTGCGACAATAATAACGCTGACTCAGGGGTTCCGCGTTTTGAGATTACGACCTTTTGTTACCCAAATCTAATAAATCTACCAAGATTAACAACATTGCAGCGCCTTGTCGGAGTAAAAAATTAAAAAAGCCACGTTAACAACCCCACAAGTGAACTTGGCAACGACCCTAAGGTACAGACCTAACGAACTTTATGAAAATCTTTAATTTAAAACACGATTTCAAACCGTTTTAAGACAAAATACATTGATATAGTCCAGGGATGGGCAAACTTGTTCCAAGAAAGAGCCGCTTGCGGAAAACCATAAACGCCATCGAGCCGCAAAATCAGTTTACACAAAATAACATACCAGCAATAAAAACAACCGGCGTGTAGCCAGAAATTCGCAATGCGGGGGATGCAGGAGGCACGGCGGTCTGGGGGAGGAGCCCCCAGCACAAAAAAATGTTGAATTTTTTTGCAAAAGCAGCTTATTTTAAGGATATTTTGAAAAAGATTAATGCTTTTACAACGTGGCATAAAATTTGGCAGAGCAAACATGATTAAACTGGTTGCATAAATGGGCTACGAGGGAGATGGCTAATGGTAAAATTTTAGTTCTCTTATTTACATGCTGGTACATTATAAAATTTAATAGTTCAATAAAACTCACACGGAGTAGTCTATATTTCATAGCGAAAAATAATTGGGGGGGGGTCTACTGGAAAAATATTTGAGAAAGGTGATTAGTAATTAACTAATACTGAATAGCCCCCTCCTTCCTGAGTTTATAATATAGTTATGATGAAACCTATGTTTAACGTTTTTACACTAACGATCATATTTGATTGCTTATTTTTGGCGATTTTTCAAAGTTTTTATTGATTTGTGAAGTTCAGTTTTGACAAATTAGCCCCACTCCTCCCGAATTTATCTTTTAAAAAGATGCTTTAAATCACTTTTTAATCAATTCCAGTGCAAAAAAAAACGGTTTCAAAAGTGCTAAACACGTGGTATTTTCCTCATTCTGTATTTTGGTTAGCAGGTTAATGGGTGGGCTATAGCCTCCCTCTCTGGCTACGCTGCTGAACAACACAATGATTGTTAGTTACCCTATAAGGCAACATTCATACTTGATTGCGCTCTTTGAAGTGTTTCGCAACTCCGGAAAAATTAATCTACCTTGATTTTTTGAAGTGTTTATACTGCAATTCGTCATCAGCGCTATGAAAACATATACTTGCTTAATCACTCTAAAATACATCAATAAACGAAAACAATTTCACACACAAGATAACATATTTATAAAGTATAATCTTAATTTTTTGTCTAATATTACGAATCAATACAAGAGCCACAAAATTTACGTCCAAGAGCCGCATGAAGCCCGCGCGCCGCAGTTTACCCACCGTTGATACATTCAAACATACAAATTATTCAAACGACAAGACCTAGGACGAATATTCGGCTGCATTTAGATTTAAAACATTTAAATTAAAAAAAAAAAAATTCAATGAAAGCGTCAGTCAACCTTTGTATAGCCTAGTCCAAGAATAACTTTGTGAAAAAACATCGAAAAACAAACGCAGCGCTGATTAACTCAATTCCTACAAAATCATATCAATTACACTTCTTGTTTAAAATTTAAAGTATGACGTCAACAACTCCATGTTTGGCGTAGGATATTCTGGCTTCATTCAAGGATCTACAGTGCCAAGTGGCAAAAAAAGACCTGCTACGCCACGGTAATCATTAACTAGTAATGCGGAAAACCCGAAAAAGTAAGAAAACAATACAGGTGAAGAAAAGTGAATTTAAACTACACAAAAACAACAACCACTTTTTCATAGATGGAAATGAATAAAAATCATTTTTACATCGAGATCAGTAACTATTATTAGCAAACAATTTAAGCAAAAGCTAGGCTACATACGTTGAGTACTTTCCAGTCTCAAACGTTAAATCATGCCAATGAGCGTTATATCAAACACCGATCTCGTTGAAAAAGTATATGGATGTGCCAAACAGTATATCCTAAATGCAAACGTAGCTGCATTGATTTACCAAAACACCGGAAAATACCCAGCGGAAACTGCTGGAAATAAACAAAAACTTTTACGGAATGGACTCAAGTTAGGATAAGCCAAGCAACTTTATGTTGCAATTTCATACCTTCTGGCGTTGGAACTTCCGTTTCCTGCTTGCTTCTTTCTTCAGTAGGCGCACCTGAATATCAACAAGTGTAGTGATTAACATACCGCATTCCAGACGAAATTCTCAGGTGCGTGCCTCGAGAGGTTACTGCGATTAGATACGTGACACCGTAACAAAGCCTTACAAGGCAGATTAGCGATGATATCTTCAAAATTTGCCTTTAAAAACTAGTCAAATGGCCCGATTGGATGCTGGTTGATTCTTCGATCAATCTTTCCAGTATGAATGCAACCTCAACCTGTCACCACGTCACAATACAGGGGATCAGTTTGTGTGGTAGTTGAACAGGCAGCACGGAAGTTTCAATTGCAAATGACCTTGGGTAGTTGTCATCGGGTCCGGCAATCACTCTCGCCGTTAGAAACGTAAGGGAGTGACTATTACATCAGAAAATTTTAACTTAAAGAGAGTAAAACGGAAATGAGGAATAATCATCCCCACAGTTTTCAATCGTTTTTTAAGGGTCAAGACTCAAGACTAGGGTTCGATTTGGGGTCAGTTTTAGAGTAATCATTTGGGTCAAAATTAATGAAAAGGTAGATAAAAATTTCCGGTGATATAATGCTTTCCGAAAAAAAGTCATGTTTCTTGCCTATAATGTTTGGATTATTTAGTGAGCGCTTGAGCGGTGTGATGCCATTTTCGATTTTCTCTAGGCACCTGCTGGTCTAATTTAAAAACCGCATTACGAGTCTCGCGACGTGAATTCTTTTACTTGGGAAATCTCGATCGGGGCAATGCTTTTCATGTGGAGGAGTTTTTTTTTTATGCGAATGGAATTATGGGGACAATGTCAATAGAAAACACGGCTCAAGTTTCACAGTGTGCAGCTAGCGTTAAAATTTCTTATTCATTTGCTGGTAACGTGTGGTATAGTTTCGAACCCAGATTTCTTATTGCCACTTATTTCTTGGCTGTAGCTTGCTGTGCAAAACCGCTAATCCTTGTTTGCAGAAACTAATTATTGTGTTAAATGACGCTTTGATTTTTACAATTGTAGCAACGCGCATTCTGGAAAGCAGTTACAGTGTTACATTTAAGTTGCTGTATGTACAGCAGATGAAAGTTGAATGTATTTAGTATTTCACTATTATGTTAATTTGCATATGTACTTTACTTTTATGTAGTATAAAGCCTTAGAAATATACTTATTTGAATTTAATGTTTCGGGTTACAACATCACGTACGCTAACTACCACTAAATGCAGTATGGTAACACAAAACGGTCGGATATTTTGTTTGTTACTGAATTGTTAAATCAGCTATTTAACATACCAAGTGTTTTAATTTAAATAGTGTGTCAGTATAGTTAAGTAGTTGATAGTTTTAGCTACATTAGCATATAGCTTCCTGCCAAAAGATAATTCGAAAAATAAGCAATTCATCCACTTAAAAAGTGAAATTAAGTCAAAAAATATATCCACCTCTTTTAGGTAACAAATAAAAAAGCAAAACTTAGGAAAGCACAGCAAAGCATACATTAAATGAAACTACAAAAACGGCAACAGAATACGATTAAACTTTTAAACAAAATTTTGGCATAGGATCACTAATTCGTACACAATAAACAGCTCAAGAAATAATTTAAAATTTTATTTAGGTGGTGTCGCTAAGATACAATTACCCCAACTCTAAAATTTCGTTTAAATAAATAGCGTTAAGTCGCACAGAGATCGGTCTACGACTTTTAGGCGCGGAAGTTTAGGCTAGGGACGTTTAGCGCCGCCGATTAAGGGCCTGGACTTTTATGCACCGAGACTTTTAGGCACTTTTGACAAACAATTTTTTTTTTCCAAACCGTATTTTTCTTTTAAATAAAAGTTTTTTTTCAAAGGAAAACGTTTTTCAAACAAAAAAGTATTACTTCGATTAAAATGGTGATGTTTTCTAAGCTTTTTGTCTGCCACTTGTCAAGAGGAATCGTCAGAGTAGAGAGCGCAGGAAAAGGAGCGACTATAGGAAAAAGCCGAGCTGTGATTGGCAGGAAAAATATCGATGAGAGATTTTCATTTGTGTACAACCTTCAAGTTGGGAACGAATTCTTTTTGTCGGCAGAGGGCGGGTTAGAAGTTTTGATAAAAGTGACTTGAAAAGCGGATAGATGGAATGAGAACGAAAAAAGTTAAAAAAAAAAGTTTAGAGATTTCTAATTGCATTTTTTAAAATATTGTCACTTTTACCAAAACTTCTAACCCGCCCTCTACCGACAAAAAGAATTCGTTCTCAACATAAACGTTGTACACAAATGAAAATCTCTCATCGATTTTTTTAAGCCAATCACAGCTCGGCTTTTTCCTATAGCCGCTCCTTTTCCTGCGCTCTCTATTCTGACAATTCCTCTTGACAAGTGTCAGATAAAAAGCTCCGAAAATATTAACATTTTAATTGAAGTAATACTTTTTTGTCTAAAAAAAAACTTTTTTTTGAAAAAGCTTTTATTTGAAAAATACGGTTTGAAAAAAAATTTAAAAAACTGTTATTCGAAACAAAAAAAAATTTTTTTCTGATTAAAAAAATTTTTTAGCGAAAAAAATACTTTTTTTCAAAAAAATTTTGGACAATTTTTTTTACCTAATTAAGCACAACTGTTTACAAATTCTTTAGTACATAAGTAAGTAGTAACTAGTATGTAAAAAAATTGATACCTTGCAACTGAGAAACTTTTTGTATCCCACTGGTTCCTTCTGTAGATGGAGCGACTGAAAAAGCATGATGTTTTTTATTCAATGTCACAAAAAGTAACACAGCATACATCCTGTACCCATGTCTCACTTCTGCATGGTTAACTTTTGGCTTTTATACATAAATCCAGCGGCAACGCGTTCGCCTCTAAAACGGGAGGTGTGAGGTCCAAATCTTGGGTCGGCCAAACCGGAAACGTCACCGCCGCAATATTTCTTCAAAAGAAATTATGTTGTCTGGATGCAAGGACGCAGAGATGGACCACTAGAAACTCGATATTTAATTTCGGCTCAATAACGCAAATATATATGAAAAGATCAAAAAAAAATATCAAAACGTCAAAAAAGTTACTCGAAAATCACTGTAGAGCATGGAAGTTGGGTAAGAGATACAAAATGTGGTCTGCATTTGATAGTTTTGTATAATCGTTACAACAAGCAAGCACTGCACTAAAACATTGTTTAAAACGCTATGCTACCTATCTTTTTCATCCAGGTTGGCAAAAACGATCAGAATCAATAACTAAAAAACTGTGCTGATAAGTTTATGCCTTAGATCTCCCCACACCCAGATGCAAGGTACCACAACTAAACTACTAGAACTCCAGTATATGGCGGTAACTAGTTTTATCAGTGATATTAATACTTTAACTACTGAAAAAGTAACTATTTGGAAAATGCATGCACCAAGATAAAAAAAGATTGGCATATGGTTTAATTTGCTACTAAAACCTGTACTGCTACTAGGTTGCCATAACGACATGATTGCATTTTACTTCAGTCAACAAATGCACTTCATATCAATATTTAAGCTCCAAATTCAAACAATACAGTTATTGACCAAGGAGGCTGCAAAAGGGACAATCGACTACGGACAAATGCTTCTTCAAATAATTTGGCTCTTGCTCTCATAAAATTATACTATGTTATACACGTATTAAAAGAATAATCGATGTAAACTGTAAGGTCAATGACACGGGAATGTTCTAAACGTTCGTAGAGCAAATATTCAACAACCTGGACAAATGCATGACAAATTAATTACTGTGAACACAGGTGCTTACTGTCTATAGATATACTTCAAATCTTAATCAGTATGATCGTTAATTCGTAATGTAATGTCCAAGGGAAAGTCATTTAATATGTAGATACCATTGAAGTGAACCTACTGTATGATTAGTATACTGTGACGAGTGTGACGCAGACAAGACAACCAACATCAGTCTTGCCCACTAAATTCGCCAATTTTGTGCTTAAGTCAATAAGTCGTTTACGCACAAATCCTTATCAAAGCCGATTTACCAAATAAAATCAGTTTAATTCTTAACATAACTTGATCGAACCAAAGCATTTTAAGCCATTTTATCCAGCTTCACTTGCATTTGATAAATAGTTTAATAGTAACGGCATTAATTATTTGCAAGCCAGTTGGAATCAACAAAAACTATATGGTGGTGATACAACCCAACCCCTTCTTTTCGAGGGATGAGGGGACAGAAAAACTACGCTGAGACTCAACAACCGGTAGCCTACACTTAAAGGTGTAAACCAGAGGCCAAAGATAGAGAAAGCAAAGCCGAACATAACCTTATGTAAGAGGCTCACAGACAGGACACTCAAGAAAATAATTAAATCCAGTAGAAAAAGCCTCTGTCCAATGTTCACAGGCGCTGCAAGAAGAGTTCTTTTGATGATTAATCCTACGTAGGTAGTGGGGAAAGACAGGGGTTATTCCTTTGGGAAGAAATTTCACAATTACGATATATGAATGATACGAAGCAGGACATCCTGACGCGACCGACCTGACGCGAGACAACTCACCCCGGGAATCCTGACGCCAGGGACATCCTGACGCCAAAAGTTCCAAACTTTTGCGCTCTGTTTTTTTCTTTTTCGCTTTCCCGCGCTACGCCACAGCTACGCTTTTAACGATTAACGTTCGATTATTGTGACGTAAGTATAATATTTTCCGTTAATTGCAAACTTCATACGAATCTCTGTTTTGCAGAAACAACTCAAAAGCGAGTTGTATTTTTGCGACAAAAATCGTGATGAAATCAAAGTCAAGTTAGCGAATATGTAAACATGCTGGCGTTAAGTTTCAAACGATGACCGAGTGCCGGGATTGAAAGTTATAACTTATATGTTTTGTTGTTAGTAAACGACCACGTAGATATTTCTTAAACAATAATAAGTACGGTTAATTTACAAAGAAAAATGCTCTGAAAGGAATTGTATGTTAAAAGCAAAAAAAAAAAAAAATTTGAAGTCAAGTACCGCGAATCGAAATTAATTAATGCAGCGATTAAAATTTATTATTTTTGCCTATTATTATTGGATGACCACGTAGCAATTTCACACGCATTTTCATAAAAAAAAAATCGTTAGTTTTTGATTAGCAATAATTTGTCGATAGCATTTCGATTAGCAGCTTGTTGTCATTTTTGTGATCTTACTCTTTAATGAGCTAAAAAGTTTGGAGCTTATCCAAATTAGCAACTTGTTATTGTTTAAATGCTTTAATTTTGCAAGCGGAGAAATTACGATAATTTGGCATGCTGATGTGAAGTGTGGACCGTGTTGTTTTGTTCTTTCAAAGTCATTCAAAGTTAAAAACTGCGATTGCAAAAACTAATAGCTCCATTTATCGAGGTTAAAACCAAATAAACCACCCATTGGGAAAATAATTAGTTGGATAATTACAAACTATTGCACAATATTTTTAATCTATTTTCATTCTTAGCCGTAATTTCAACGTTACTTTCAATCGTTGTCTATCGGCGAATTATCGCTAACCAAAAAGTAAAAACTTTTTTATGAAAATGCGTGTGAAATTGCTATGTGGTCATCCAATAATAATAAGCAAAAATAATAAATTTTGATCGCTGCATTAATTAATTTCGATTCGCGGTACTTGACTTCAAATTTTTTTTTTTTTTTGCTTTTAACATACAATTCCTTTCAGAGCATTTTTCTTTGTAAATTAACCGTACTTATTATTGTTTATGAAATATCTACGTGGTCGTTTACTAACAACAAAACATGTAAGTTATAACTTTCAATCGCGGCATTCGGTCATCGTTTGAAACTTAACGCCAGCATGTTTACATATTCGCTAACTTGACTTTGATTTCATCACGATTTTTGTCGCAAAAATACAACTCGCTTTTGAGTTGTTTCTGCAAAACAGAGATTCGTATGAAGTTTGCAATTAACGGAAAATATTATACTCACGTCACAATAATCGAACGTTAATCGTTAAAAGCGTAGCTGTGGCGTAGCGCGGGAAAGCGAAAAAGAAAAAAACAGAGCGCAAAAGTTTGGAACTTTTGGCGTCAGGATGTCCCTGGCGTCAGGATTCCCGGGGTGAGTTGTCTCGCGTCAGGTCGGTCGCGGACCGTGAATGATAAATGTCACTTTATTAAGAACAATGTACTAAGAAAATTAATAATAAGCTATAGACAGTATACAGAGTCTTATAGGCACAATCAAACCTTTGATTAACAGCCTAAGACATACTGTTTCGGAATCGACATTCGTCTTTTATTACTCGTCAGTATAGCTAGGACTACAGGTATGAACATGAGCGTAGAAAGGCAAAAAATTGCAAATTAACCAGATCATGACACAATTTTTTTTTTCCCAAAAAATATAAAGTAACCACAATACTACAAGAGATAATTCTAATAGTTCAATGCAAAATAATTTCCTATAGCATGCCTTAGACAGCTGTTTCGCCCAATCTCAGGGCTCATCAGTAAGGCTAGCAAGGCCAAAAAGGACAAAGATCACCAGTGATAAAAATCCTCAAAACAAGCATCTTTACCAATTTACCAATCAATGAATAAATCTTTACCGATTACGTTTGTAATAAATAAATCTTTACCCATCATTCAGTCAATTTTAGCCAAAATAGATAAATCTTAGCTGAAAAATCCTTACTCAATAAAACTAGAGCTATTAATTAACTAGAGCTATTAATTAATAGCTCTAGTTTTATTGAGTAAGGATTTTTCAGCTAAGATTTATCTATTTTGGCTAAAATTGACTGAATGATGGGTAAAGATTTATTTATTACAAACGTAATCGGTAAAGATTTATTCATTGATTGATAAATTGGTAAAGATGCTTGTTTTGAGGATTTTTATCACTGGTGATCTTTGTCCTTTTTGGCCTTGCTAGCCTTACTGATGAGCCCTGAGATTGGGCGAAACAGCTGTCTAAGGCATGCTATAGGAAATTATTTTGCATTGAACTATTAGAATTATCTCTTGTAGTATTGTGGTTACTTTATATTTTTTGGGAAAAAAAAAATTGTGTCATGATCTGGTTAATTTGCAATTTTTTGCCTTTCTACGCTCATGTTCATACCTGTAGTCCTAGCTATACTGACGAGTAATAAAAGACGAATGTCGATTCCGAAACAGTATGTCTTAGGCTGTTAATCAAAGGTTTGATTGTGCCTATAAGACTCTGTATACTGTCTATAGCTTATTATAAATGTCACGTTTCCGGGTGTGGTACACACTATAGAGCGTATCGGGTTTTGGCAACAGAGGAAAAAGAAGGAAGGCTCCAGTTTTGGCCAGGAAATCAGTCAATTCATTTTCAAGAAAGTCATTATGGTCAGGGAGTAGGGGTCCGTTCAAAATTGAGAGGGACACAGTCAGAGAGTGAGGAAGCATGTGACCAGACATTTTAGAGGGACTTAGGCACGACATATGAGTGGGCCAAAGAGAGTAAAAAGGAGAGATTGATAGCCCGTGAAAAAGAAGATTCATTGGAAGAGGGAGGTTTTCATGTTATTGTTGCAGCAATAAAATTTGTGCTCAAGGGCACAGGTAGCCGCTGTGAAGCAGGAGGCAAATGGGCTGGCAGATTAGAGAAGGAAAATGGAAAGTATTGCACTAGGAGCATGTGGTATGCACTTCACTACTAAAGCACGACCAAAAGCGAAGAGGGAAGCTAGAGGTCCGTTACCTCCATCTATCCACTGGGCTACTGATCATTTTATTCAGTTGCATTTCCTGCAAAAAGTTAAGTTATGTGCAGCGGGTTGGAAAACTCCGAAGACAGAAGAGCATAGTCACTCGGAACGTTCAAGTAATATCACCAATGACGCTCATATGATCGTTTGACGAATTTAGGGAGTATTTAGAAAAATCTACTAAGGAATCCTTAAATGAAATGCTCTTTTGTACGCAGTAAAAACCTATATCCTATAGATTTATGACAATTTCAAAAAAGTAATAAACGCTAAAATCAGGTTAAACAAGTCACAAAAAATTATCAACCTAATAAAAACAACTAGCCGCAAGTCAACACAGTTATGTCTGATTTCCAAAATTCCAATTAAATGAAGTTATGAACGAATGAAATTGGAAAAATTGTTGATATAATAACCTTTCAAATATCTGCAATAAAAAGACCAAACAAACCATAAAGCTTCAAAAGATTCAAAATTAACTTAAGCAAAGAAAAATATTTTATGATTAGGCTATGATTTCAAAGGCAGTACGGAGATAAAAAGACATCAACACACCCTAATTTTATGACAGCCCTTGTAAAAAAGTAGCTAAACAAAACAATGCAAACTGTCAAAATGTGCGTCCGTCAATGGTAAACTGACGACTGTCAAAGAATATTGTCTACAATTGGTGATGCTGTTCTACAGTACACTACAGTATGTTGTCATCCAATTGATTTTCGAGTTCTGCCAATTGACGAGCCAGCTTCATGTGAAGCATTGTGATATACGTATACTGTAATATGAATAAGACTTAAAAAGCAGCAACTTTGCCTCGATGAAATTTTATTCCCAATTTAAGGAAACATGATATTACTCATACAGCCTAAGCGCACCGGACTGATTCAATTTCTTTCTTGCTAATGGGCGATAATCTAGCAAACTTCGATTGTTACAAATTAAGTGTTCATACAAAGAATGGTTTTAAATTAAGGGCATTTTCAACAATTCATACACGCCTCAACTCTATCCCTTTCCACATTACTTTAATCTTTTTTTCAAATGCCTCTTTCAACGCACTCATAACTGGATGGCAACCCTCAAGGAAAAAAAAACGAACAAAAACGCAATTGACAGCATTATACAACGCGAAACCAATCAGAGAAGCCAAAAAGCATACGTTTAGTGGTTCGGCGGCCACAAATTTTAGAATACCAAGTTGTGAATGAGATATCAACCAAACACAATTTCAACAACGTTTCCTGACAAAGGGTCATAAAGCATTTCGTATATTCAACAACTAAAAACTTTAGATATTCAGTATTGAGATTTTCAACCTTCAAATTTATTTTTATTGTAGCGAAAGACATACCACCAATGAATGGGGCTCTAACTTATTTTAAGAACTTTTCAACGAAAGTGGGGTTTTAAATCGATACCGTAAGATGGGGATAGTTTGTCACTTTTTAAGTTTGAAGAAAATAATTCCAAGAGCAGTTGTAATACAGATGAGTAATTGCCTTTAGGATACATGCAGATACTGATACTAATGAACAACAAACAATCTGAGTCTTGGCAACCTTCCAATTTTTTTTTTTTAATTTGGGTGGGCAACGTTACCCCGTGTTTTGGGGTAACTTTGCCCAACCTGCGAAAACAAATTAATTGGCAATGTTGGTGAATATATGAGGATTCTTTGCCCACAGTATGTGTTTCTAAAAAATATCTGGACCCAAGTGAACAGAAAATATCGTAGTTTAACTGCATAGATATACCACAGACAGACAGAGTTAAAAAATCACATACTTGAGCAGCTTAGGACATAGGTATTAAGTGTACCACAGAGTTTAAAAAATCACAATGTTTAACAGCATAGATATACCACAGAGTTCAACAGCATAGTAATATAAGCTTTCTAGGCATACCGATAATTATGTAGCCTACTGATATTAACAATTCTATAAAATAATATGATGGCAGTGATTTTGCACATTCTAAAATATAACTGCAGAATCACTGCAATTTCAAGTAATTACTGGTAATTTGTACCCGAACTTAAAATAAAACCTAATTTTTGTGGATGGGCAAAGGTACCCCATACCAGCTGCAAATTTGGATTACATCAACATCTACAATTATAGGTAGCAAAATACCACATTTTTAAAAATTGTGTTTTTGTCTATTACAAAACACACATTGATAACACAAAATAAGGTTGTCTAAAAATCTGAATTATATGCCACTTGGGGGCAGTTAAAGTTAGAATGGCAACTTTTTTTCATTTTTTGCACCATGTTTATCTTCATGCTGTAGAACAATATCTAAAATATATTATAGTTAAAAGTGTGTTTGAAAGAAACCTCATACATTACCCTTGTCACAGCATCATTCATTGATCCAGTTCCTCTTAGCATATGGGAGTACCTATAGCTCATATATCTATATATATATATATATATATTTTTTTTTTAATGGGCAAAGTTACCTGCCAGGTAAAATATACCCATCTTACGGAATTCAAAATCACCTTTCATTTCATTAAATAAGTGAAAAAATCTTCAGATCGATTTATTCAAAGTATGCATAATTTTCAAGCAACGAGGGGAGGTTAGTGTTGAAACATTTTTGGGCTTCCGCTAAACAGAACTGGTTAAATTGCTTCGGAATAAACAAAGCAATGCAGACTGGGAATAAAATTACAGTACGAAAAAATGATTCAAAATTGAACGCACGGTTTCTTTTGTCTTTTTACAAACAAGGGCCAGCGAGCAATATTGCGTAAACGCCATGTATGGTAAAAATACGAGCTTTTAATCAACCAATCACCGACCTATCATTAGATGACCACGACCACATCTAAATAAAACAACTGAATGAGCTACTTCGACAGCTTAACATCAACATGTGAAGGATATAAAACGGAAGCTCAAAAATTACATGAAAACGACATCTGATTTTCTATTCAATTAGTATAGCATTTAAGTATTTAAAGAGAAAGTGAGTGAAAAACTAGAATATGACATCGCAAACGATATGCGAGGAGTTTGCCGAAAGTACCTAACTTGACTGAACTAAAGAACTTCACAATTGCATTAAGCGCGTTTATGGTGTTCATAGTCAGATCTGAAATACATCGCCTTCGAATTTTATAATGTTCCATTAACTTGATTAGGTTTGTGGCTAACAGCTTTCAAAATTTAAATGTCCAGAAAACACACCTCTAAAATGACACTCAAAATTTTACAATATTCTGCTTGGTTTTCGGTTCAAGTTTTAAGGAGTTTGTTGAATTTTCACTTATAGCAGTGCAGCGCAATTGCTAACATTGCGGTTACAAACAAAACCCTCGTTAAAACAAATATTTCGACAGCAACCTTTTGCCAATAGGGTATTCGGATTTGCAACTTACATTATCTAAAATATCAAATCTACAACCTCAACTACTCCACTGCAGTATTTCTTTAAAGAAGACTTTTATATAAATAAGCACATGTATGAACACTGAACGGTTCTACTGATTTTTCTCAAAGTCTAAGAACTAAATCAAAACAATGCCTGCCTTAGCAATCAGCATGGCAAAAAATAGGTACACAAACAAAATTTAACAACAAACAATCAAATTCTGATAAATTTATAAGTGATATAGCAGAGTCTAACTTTACGATGACTTCACATTGAAAAGTTATATTAATTTACTCAACTCTATGCGTTCCAGAATCGTAGGTGTAATGTTTAAAAACAAACAACTATTTACCAAAAATTATCTAGTTGTTTGCACACTACGCTCTTTTTAGTTCATTTTAACAGCTTTGGGGTTATTCGCTCTCGAAGTTCAAAGGTCTCAAAAAGTTACCAAAATAATCAAGCAACTTCAATTAAAAAGCTTTTAAGTTCCAAACAGTTTTTCACTTTATTATGAAATAACATAGAGCGATCTTTAAAACTCCATCGGCTTTATAACATCAGCCAAACGCAACATAACGCTAAGTCGCTAACCACAGCCAGAAATATGCACGCATTTTACAGCTAATCCTATTCTGAGAACGCTGTTTAGCAGTGCGACCCAGTGGCCATCATATGTACCGTGCAATATATTGTATTACATCCATTATTCAGCACAAAAGCTTTCTTAATAAAACACCAAAAATTTTGAAGAGGCAAGTAGAAGATTTTTTCAACGTCACAGGTGATAGTTTAGTAAAAAACTCGATATGGCATTGCCAAGTTTGGCATGTTTTATTTTTTCGTATATTAACCTAATGCCACCGGTACTCTTAAAATTTGGTATGTCGAGCTGGAGTACTTGGCAGCTAAAGATTGTAAAATTATAATGGGCCCATTTGGCATGGTCTGCTCGATGCAGCCGACCAAATTTTGTTATCTATCTTTGATTTATAAATTGACTTATCCAATAGATTTAATTCGTTTAGCGTTTGGAGTTAATGGGGGGGGGGGTGTCAACATAACTGGAGGATCCCTATGGTATGAGATCCTCAAATTCTTTTATATTATATTTTTATGTAAGGTATCTTAAAAATTTTATTTGTGTAGCATGAGTTGTTGAAAATTTTGAAGGACCCTTTTGAGGAGGACTCTCGAATTGTGAAACCCAAAATTAGTCATATTTTATTTACCTATTTTGATTTTATCTTTCTTTTATATTTACCTATTCAGAAAGTTTCATGTGTCTAGCTTAAATGGTTGAAAAGTTTGAATTTTAAAGGACCCCAATTTGGTGCTCCAAATTTTGTCAAATTCGATCATTCCTTCTTATTGCTTGTGTATCCTGAAATTGTGATGTGTCTAGCTTAAACAATTAAAAAGGTTGAATTTGGCATCTTCGTTAACACCCCATTGTGGTACCACCAAATTTTGTCATATTTTATTTTTCCTTCGTATTTACCTATAGTCTAAAAATTTTTTCAGTCCAGCGCACCTGCTTAAAATTTGAATTTTGGCACCCTTGTTTGAGGGGGATCCCTTCATTTTGGTACCCCCAAATTTCGTCTAATTCTATGCTTTCGTCATATTTGCCCATCCTGAAAATTTCATGTGTCTAGCGTGAATGGTTGAAAAGTTTGAAGTTTAGTCGCCCCGTCAAAAAGGGACCTCCCATTGATACCCTTAAATTGTTTCAAATTTTATCTTTCTTTTATATTTACTTATTTTAAAAATTTCATGTGTCCAGCTTAAAAGAATAAAAAGTTTGAATTTTTGCTGGCTACTTTTGGGGAAACCCTCCACTTTGGCATATCCAACTTTTGTTAATTTTAGTTTATTTTTGATATCTTCTTGTTCCGAAAATTTGATCCTTCTAGCTCTAACAGTTTAGAAGTTCAAAATTTTGGCAGTCCCGTTTGAGGGGGACCTCCCATTTTGATACACCCAGATTTTGTCATATTTTATCTTTTCTTCATATCTACCTACCCTGAAAATTTCATGTGTCTAGCGGGAGTGGTTAAAAAGTTTGAATTTTGGCTGACCCGTTTGAGGGGACCCCTATTTTGATGATTCCAAATTTTCTCAAATTTTATCTTTCTTTTATATTTATTACCTAAAAAATCTCATGTATGTAGCTTAAAAGGTTAAAAAGTTTGAATTTGAAACGGCTCGTTTGGGGGGAAACCCCCATCCTAGCACCCCAAAGTTTTGTTAGGTTTAGTTTATTTTTAATATCTACCCATTCCGAAAACTTGATCCATCTAGCTCAAACAGTTTAAAAGTTCAAAATTTTGGAGAGTCCGATTGATGGGGACCCCCTTAACCTGGCACTCTCGATTTCTGTCGCACACTAGTCCTCCCTGATATCTTCAATCGCTCAAACTTTCAATACAGTGCGTTTAGCGGTTTAAAAGTAGATAATGGCAGAAGAAAAAAGAAAAGAAGATGCAAAACAAGAAAAACAGTTTTCAAGTTGGGGTAAACGAACATAACCAAAAAAACGGTGGTTGATAGTGTGCGAAAAAACCACAA
This sequence comes from Trididemnum nubilum, assembly GCA_963965965.1. NCBI lineage: Eukaryota > Metazoa > Chordata > Ascidiacea > Aplousobranchia > Didemnidae > Trididemnum > Trididemnum nubilum. The sequence goes on from OZ014486.1 coordinate 19,710,629, forward strand.
ACCATTTTTCATCAATATCGGTAATTACCGAGATATATTGATTCCGATACGTCAACTTTTTGCCCAGTTTTGGCCTGTAAAATTTTGGTCACATGGCCAGGCGCCCCGAAACTCCGTTTGCATAAAGCATTCATAAGCACTCACATTGTGTCCAAATTTCAGCTTTGCACGTCAAGTGGTTTTGAAATTATAAGCAAATCCTCAACTTTTCAAGCCAAAAATCGCCGTTTTTAAAATTTTTTTTTGTGTCTCAATTCACGATCACGTGATCTTGAATCCCCAAAATTGGCACACATGACGCTTTCATTAATTCTTACGTTAAGAACAAATTTTAACTTTCTAGGTTTTACTGCTTGCTAGTTTAGTTATAAGCAAAATCAATTCTCATCTGCGAAAATTCGCGAACGAAAACAAAGGTACTATGCGCTTGCGCGAAGTCCCAATATTCGCAAAACAGAAAATTACCAACGGAAAAAATTTTACTCATGCATATAAACGAGGCTCTCTGCATCCGCTTAATACACCAACAAAAAAAAAACTTTTTGTGTTAAGTTGCAGGCTGTTCGTCATGCTGAGCCACTAACGAAAAACAAACGCTAACCCGACACTATAGCATCAAAAAAATTCCGCCAGCAGATATGTATGACGAAGTCGGCATGTATTACCACTTCTTTCCTTAATCATTTTATTACCAAGATTCCTTCTTTCAAACTCTACGAAGGTGGCTTTTATTCGAATTGCAAATCTTAATCCCAAGCACACTACCAAGCACCACAAAGAAAATGATTCTGAGAATCTCATATTACGAAGTTTTTTGTAGTTTTTTTCGATCAGCTGAGACAAATTAACCATTTTCAACCCATTATTCCATTAATCATGGCAAATAATAACGTTGACAAATAATTCAATAGTACAATACCTTGAATGTTTCCAAGAGTTGGTGCCATGAAGCTTTCTTCCGTTGAATTTTCAAGATGCATTAATTCTTCCACCAGCTCCATAGCGACTAATGGATATCTTTTGATCACCTTGCTGCAAAATTGATAATTTATATCATTGACTAAAAAAAAAAAACATCGAAAGAACTACGAAAGCTAAATTGCTTGAGCAAAATATCGCAAAAGATGCAAAGCAGTTTCAAGTGCCAGCCTTCAAAATTAAAAAAATGTTTAACCTGGGGGTAGCCGTTATGGTAGGATTACAATTCGATTCTCAGTGATTGAAATACGGGTTTCATTCTATTCCAAAGTTTTATAAAGACTCGCATAAAGGAAATCCGGAAATTTAAATCCTCATATGCTTCAAACAAATGTAGTGGCGACGTGCGGTTGAGTGGTTAGACATCCGGGGCTGCTAGCAACATTCAATCTCTGTTTGAAACTAAGAGCTGTGGAAACTGCAGTCGAAATTATATCCATAACCTGAAAAAATTCTAAGCACCTTGATTTCAGCCAATATACCTACAGTACATGAAACTAAACAAAGACACACTTTCATTCAGGGATGTGGAAAAGCTCACTAACAAATCACTTTAAGTGGAATGTACCAGCGAAAATAAGAACAAATTTTGTATTTATCAGTTTAGCGTTTTTTGCGCCAATGATTAGAATAATTAAATTTTTTAAGTTCAAGAAAATAATCCTCATAAAATAAAGCAATTTGCCTGGTCGTTATCTATCCAATATTTGCCCAATAATCCGTGGATTACTATTAATCAATTCAAGCATGATCCAAGTAAGCGTTACTTTATTTACCCTTGGTTTAGTTTGTTCCATATTTATAATTCTGTCACCGAAAAGCGTTAGACGCTAACTACTGGATGATCCGCACACTTTTCATTACGATGACTACTTCGTGCTTGGAGAAATGCTCAACTGCGTCTTATCCAGCAACATGACCAGGGTGCGGGTTGAACCCAAACCATGCCGTCAGGGTCGTCCAAAAAACGACGCTTTTGCTCTTTCGCCCAAGCTGCCGACAATCTTTTAAGTACAGCCTGAATTTAGCTTCAAAGCTTTTCCAACTTCCTTTGCACGCTGCAATACTGTACGTTGCTGTGGCGGGAACTTTAAACGCATATCCGCTTCTTACAAGATTATTCAATACATCGGCAATGTAGAGCGCTATTCTTTCAATTTAGTTAATCACAACGTAACGTGACCCGAGTTATTTTAATTAATTCTGTCAGCGGAAAAAATTCACATGGAAAAGAAGCAGTATTGCAACTTTGTAGCAGAGTGTCTGGGTAGTAAACGAAAGGTTGCTGAACCCCGGTTCGATTCCCAGACTGGCAATACGTCGTTCTGTCCTAGGAAAAGGCCCTTACTCTTCATATTTCTTAATGGAGCCAAAGAGTTCACCTGCCGCGGTGGTGGCTCATTTCGACAAAGCACTTGCAAACTGAGCCCAAAAAAGGGTATTCTGTAGCATCGTTGGGTTAAACAAAAAAAAAGTGCCAAGGTCAAACACATGGACATTGAATATGGGAAAAGAGAGTTCTTGTTCGTTGAGAGTACAGCAATGCACTGAAATACGCCCATGCTTGTGCATGGTTAGTAAAACTCAACTAACTTTGTGACGAGACGTTCTACGTCACCACGGCTGAATCCCATGACCAAAACTTGTCTAACTGGTTCGGAGTTCATTGCATCTTTGATGCGATCCTAAAAGAACAAAACATGCTCTGAACCACAGGAAAGAGCCGTGTAATTCTAACGAGCCAAATATGAGTATGACGTTAACATGTCGTTTAAAAAAGGCCACTCGATACGCATCAACGAATTCCAAACAGCTCGCGTAACCGTACGTCGTTTTAGATTCTTCCAACAAATTGCCATATATGTCAATGGTCATAGTCTCCATAAGTAAGAATTTTAAAGCGAATCTAATCCATTGGTTCCCAACCTTTATATGTCAGCAGACCGGTAAAAATTAAACAAATGTTCACGGACCGGCACCCAAAATCGCATTGGATGTAACTAATACCGGTGTAGTTATTATCGCAGTAATTTGTAAACCACCGCAACATAGAGTAAATAGCGCAGCGTAACGCATTATTTCGGTACAGGCACGTAGCCACAAATCTGCAATGGAGGGGCTGTTTCGGGGATGTGGCATAGAAATTAGCAGTGCAAAAACATGATAAAACTGGTGGCTCAAATGGGCTAAGTTGGAGGTGACTAATGGTATAGCTAAAATTCAGTTTTTTTATTTACAAGCTGGTAAATCCTAAAATCCTACAGTTCAATAAAACTAATAAGAAGTAATCTATTTCATCTATACTTTATATAGAAAGATAACTGGGGGGCTAATGAAACGAGATTTGAGAGAAGCAATTAGTGCTTGACTAGTACGAACTGAAAAACCCTCATTTCTGAGTTTGTTTGTTTTTTTTGATGAAACTATCTTTAGCATTTTTAAACAAGCGATTAAATTTGATTACTAATTTTCGGCCATTTTTCAAAGTTTTTATTGATTTGTGAGCTTTACTTTTGACAAATTAGCCCCCTAAATAAATGTTTCAAAAGATGCTTTAAATCATTTTTCAGTCTATAGCCTCTCTCCCCGCCGCCCCTGGCTACGCTACGGTTTCGGCATATGCTACGGATTTAAATACAGCAATTCAACAAATGTCATTTTATGGACGTACACAGTGCAAAATCAAAGTGATTGGGAAACTTGTTGCTGTTTCGATGCTAATATGAGAGACAAGCAAGGCAGCGAAGAAGTTTCTTAACAAGTAGCTCTGCTTCAGCATCCAATCAATTTCTTTGCTTTGGTATAAGTCCGAGCTAAAAAAATTTTCGCGTTCTAAGTAGCTGGTTGAAAATGCCATCAACAACTTAGAGAAAGACGATATTTGTTTTCAAGAGGTCTCTGAAATTGATTCAAGGTCTCTTCTTAATATCTTGTGTGCAAATAGAATCGCTCATAATTCAATCAGTTTTTCTTTTTCTTTGGGATTATGGTAGCACGTGCTGACATTTTCGATCAAAAAGTGACAAGGAAGTGGAGAAACACCAGTTTTACTAACTAAAAATCGGCCAAGCATAAAATGAGTTTTTTTAATCAATTAAGGCATTGGAATGATGTATGGAAGAAGATATTCTGCGGACCGGCAAAAAATTTACGCGTACCGGCGGTTGGGAACCACTGATCTAATCTTAAACTCTTAGCGTGACAAAACAAACAAGCATACAAACAAAGAACAGGGTTCGGATACAAAATTCAAAAAAAACAATCAACTATCAACAAACGTGTTATTATTATTACATTCTTTTAGTGATAAGCAGTCATGCGATACCTAACGCAATGTGGTTGTGCGGTGTCTTATTTTTGCTGACGTTTTCTCTGTGATAAGGGCAGACATCTTCCGAGCCTTTGAGTAAAGAACCTGAACACTAGGCTAATGATAAACTAACAATGGAAAGAAAACAAATAAGAATCGAAACTTTGAAGAATTTGAAATAATTTCAAATGGTCAATGATATTATAAAATTCCTCACCTGAGAATCAGTGCCTTGCAAGTTTGGACCACGAAAGTTTGAAAATCGAGAAACAATGCTGTGAACGAATTCAGGCCCTTTGCTACGAAGAAGAAACTCGCATCTGAAACAAAAAACAAAATTTGACTTTGAAAATTTTATCAGTAAAACCATGCATTCATTTAAAACCGGGTGTTATCGCTAACACAAAAACTGCACCAACTAATTTAGTTCACCCGATGATGTTGACCGTCAATCAGTTCAACCGATCAGTGGTCGAGAGGATAGAGCGTCAGCTACTGACACGGTAGACCCGGGTTCGATTCCCAATCGAGTCAAACTAAAGACTAGAAAAATTGGCATTCACAGCTTCCCTGCTTGACGTTCAGCAATTAAAAGGACAGTTTGAAGCCTCCATCGTGTGTAGTAGACAGGTGGCAGTTTGACTCGAAGACCAAAAGGTTCCTTCGCTGTCTCCTGGCCATGGCGACTTGGTGAATAAAATGTAATTACAATTAACTGGACAAGACTTCTACAGCATAAGTAATTTGATTAAGAATAACATGAGCGTGCTGAAAGTCTCTTCTTATATTTTAGTGAAGCTGCATGGGGATATATCTAATTTTACTCTGAGGCACACTCGTAATAGACGCAGTATGTGCCACCTAAAAACGGTTGCTAAAAACAAACGGGCTTAGGGTTGCTACTTGTGAAGAAGCTTTTCAATGCTTTAAAATAAACGCATGAACATACAGAATAACCCATTTTAATCCTAAAACAGCACTAAAAATAGCAAAGTAATAGAGACGCTCGTACAAAAACAAACTAGACAATGACATCGCAAGCGATATCCGAGGACTTCAAAAGTATCCAAAAGTATTCAAAATTATCCTACTTTAGGTCATTTCATCATAATTCATCAAATTTAGATGAAAATTCAAACTACTGAATTTTTACTTTTGTTTTATTTTTGATATTTTGGAGTGTATTTTCATATGCATCACAATACAATTGGGATTTTTTTTTTCGATCACCTTTAGTTTGTGAGTAATCGACTTTTCGGACTATTGAAATTTTGCATATTTGCGACTAGTGGCGCTAGCGTGCACACTTACAAACAATTAAAAGTGGTTGGAAACCTCACTCCTTGACCGATTTTGCTAAATAAAGTGTCAATTTATATATTTTCAGAGCCAAGGAATTCAATAATGGTGTCAAACTTGACAAAATGTAACCAAATAATACAGAATTGAGGTATATTTGTGAAAATGCATTGTTCCGCTTCCAAGCCCCCCCGCCCCCCCTTTCCATTCCTCCATGATTCAACATTTTCCGTTCTGCTTTGTAGTAGCATTTAGAGTAATGATGCAAGTTCCCAAGATCAAAATATCTTTTCTGAAACTTTATTTAAAATGCATTTTTCACCACCAAATTACCCTCACATACACCGGCGCAGCCAGAAATAAAAAAAGGGGGGGGACCAAATTCTTTTGTTATGATTAAAGTACATACAAATCAGAAAGTTTTCATTTAGGCTAATTGTAACTAATTGCAAGGTTTAGCGATAACATGCAGGAGTCCCGCCGTCGTTCAAGCAGAAGACGCATAAAAAAATAAATGAAAAAGAATACAAGTGATTTCACTTTGTTTTACAATTTTATTTTGTTTGATGATGCAACAGCGGACGCCAAAAACGCTTTTTCTTAACGTAGACCAAACGAGAAAGTCGTACATTGCCGTTATTTTTCACGCACGCTGGCATAATAATCAACTATCAAAACATAGTTTACTGAAGTACAGTGTAACAAATTAAGAACAAATGAGATGCACAATGCAAAAACATACGAACAACCCCTACCTACATTCGAAAATGTTTGGTTTTTGAAAAAATTAAAGCTGTCTATTATTGTTTATGTCAATTGATACCACGTATGTTAATTGACACCGAGTGCTGTTCTCAAACAGAAAAAAATGCGCTATATTGTGGTTTGCCAAAACAAAGCTTTGTTAATTATTGTACTGTTATTATTATCGTTGGTAGGAAATAGGGATTTAAGCAAGAGTAATGCGATAGCAATTGGCCATTCCTTACGTGCGGTTAATTGTCTCAATGAAATAGCGCAAATCTGAGCGAGGCGTTGGCGGAAAAATGGTCATAACGAAGTACAATCGGTTTATTAGTGCTGCACGCTGGCAAACGAAGTTTGGTTCGCACCGAAAACTGAGTAAAATGCTTCCAGAGCGAATTTTTAGGCCCGGCCTACACTGTGCGTAAAATCGCGAACATACGGGCGTGTCGTTAGTTTGTTTGAAACAACTGAAGGCTTGTACGCTGGTAAGACGATACGTTGTGCGTACCAAATTTCGGTTTTAGAATAAACTAAAGACGAACTTTCGCGCTCAAGATTTTACGCACAGTGTAGATTGGTAAGAGGCGGACAGCGTCTGCGCGACTTTTTGCTCGCAACCAGCGTACTCAGTTTAGACTTCGACACAGTTTGAATAACGTCGCCAGACTTGCTGCTCTGATAGACAACGAGAACACTGTTACAAATCAACACAGCTATACGGTGTAGAATGCGGACATAGAAATTGATCGAAAAAGATTTCCTAAAAATAAATTAGCGTAATACATAGTGTAATAACACATTTGAGATTGTGCAGTTTGAAGTTGTTAGATTAATTCAAACCAGCCAATCCCCCGTTCACCCAACCCTAGCTGAAAATAAAATTAAAGGATCAAATTGGCATTGTAGCTACGCTTTGCTAAACTACAAAAACTTTTTGTGCAATAGTATATTGATTCCGCCGCTTTTCATCAAACGGGTTCTCTGAAGTTTAGGCGGTTGGTCGAAATGTACGCCTACATAAGGCGGTTTACTCCAATTAAGTCTAATAGCTTTGTTAATGTAAACGCTAAAAAAAAATATAAAACAGGCAAATCCATGTAATTAAATTGACATACGACGCGTATATATTTATTTATACGCATAAAAAATACGCGTGATCGATAAAACGAACCCAATACAGTATAATAAAAAAACAATTTCGACGTCAAAGATATATCGAGAATCATTCTCTTAGAAGAGATTTGCTTTTCTTCAGCAATTACTTTTTTTGCAATGTTTTCAATCAAAATATTCTCGAAATTAATTTGGGTCGAAATACGATTTGACTATGATAACATTTAATTCTTGGACTGATACACATCAGATCTCGGCCGCCCCAAATTCTCATCGGTATGTGATTTTACTTTTTGGAAAATATTGTTTTAAAACAAAATGGATTGCGTTTTTTGCTGCAAAATCGCGCTGCTTTCTGCCTCGTTTGCGTTCTCCAGCAAAAGCAATGCGGTACGCTGACGAGACATTATCATTTCAAGACAGCGCGATACGGGCTACATAATGATCAAACGTTTTCAAGGAATATCAATACTGATAATACAAGCGTTCCCACTCTGCGGGTTTTGTTTCTACCCTGTGTTGCGAAAAGGCAACGTTGCTAAATTCTTGTTTCAATAAACTCAAGTTTTTATGCGCGATTCTTATATCAATGTGACGTAATAGATACCATAGCTTTTTGATTCATATTTGCCAAAATTGATTTTTTGATTGTAACTCATTTTTATTGTTACGTTGACTATGATTCACTTTTCCTTTTTGCTGCAAACGTTTTTTCAACCCGAATATCTCGGAAACAATACAAGCTAGACGGTTGAAATTTTTTTAAGATAAAGAAGCTAACGACCGCGGAAAAATTTTCAAAAGCAAAAGTTTTGACGTTGCTTACTTGCAACTCAGGGAAGAATTACACCCGAGTTGAGCGTTGTTAAATTGCTTTTTTTACCAATTTATCTTTTTTAAATAACTTTTGTGAAATTGAGCACTTTCAAAAGGGGGGGGACTGGTCACCCTAATCCCCCCCCTGGCTGCGCCGGTGCTCACATATAATTTTGTTCTGTACTTGGATTTTTGCCAAAGGAAAATCGAATAAGGTTTATGCAGAACTTTTAGGATAACATTTATTCCTTAAAGGCTTCAAGCAGTAAAGCATTTGAATAAAATCTGCTATACAGTAGTCTCTCAACTGTGTGGATAGATTTAATGAGCGGCCAGCACCACATATGTTAACATTGATTGGGAAATGATACTCTTACTGTCGTTACTTCTAGTTAAGTTGCAAGTGCAAGTTAGTTTGTGAAAATTTATGGCATTAACCAAATGGTCAAGAAATTTGCAACTAAAATGTTTGTCATGTTGCAGTTAATTAAGGTGATATGAAACGGAATTAAATGCAAAAGTAGGCCTAGTCACCTTCAACAAGATGACTAACAAACATTAACTGGTTTGGTAACGGTGAAATTATGGGCAAGTTTTGTCTGATAATGATGTGTAATTAAGCACAATTCTGCTTCCAGTTCATTCATTTTTTACACTATATGTAAATCTGTTACAGTAGCAATCTAGACACTAGGCTTCGAAAACATTACCTAAATTTAAGTTTTTTTTACGAGGAAATTTAGCAAACCGCAGTATCTGTTTACTTTTCTACAAACCATGAGACCAGTATATCAAATCTGACATGCTTAGAGCTGCTGGAGTTTAAATAAATGTTGCTGTGCTAGCTTTACTAAATATTTGGTTGATGTTGAATAAAGGCTTTACTGTTTTTAATCAAATCAAGTAAACTGTCTTGCAATCTGTACCGAAGATTTGGTTTATTTTTTTAAGAAAAACTAACTTTGCAAGTGGCTGCATTTTTTAAAGACTTTTTCTTGAACCTCACTTTGTAAAATAACAGACATGTTTTTCTTCCAAAATTTGAACCATTGTAATTTTCCATCAAAGCTGTTTTCTTTGAAAATTACGTAGAAAAACCACATCTTTTTAGCTAGATCAATCGAAATTCATATGTTTAACATAAAAAAATTTTGAAGAAAATTTGAAAATTTTATGACAATGCTTACACATGGCTATTGGTTTACAAAAATGTTTTGTTTATTCGAAACATCATCTTAAAATTTTTGGTCTGTTTTTAAACTAAACAAGTTTCAAAAAAGATACTATAATCTTGGGAACTTGCATCATCACACTACATGCTGCCGCAAAGCAGAATGAAAAATGTTGAATCATGGAGGAATGAGAGGACGCAGAAGCAAAACAATGCATTTTCACAAATATACCTCAATTCTGTATTATCTACTTACATTTTGTCAAATTTGACAGCATTAATGAATTCCTTGGCTCTGAAAATATATAAATTGACACTTTATTGAGCAAAATCACTCAAGAAATGAGGTTTTCAATCACTTTTAATTGTTTGTAAGTGTGCGCGCCAGCGCCACTAGTCGCAAATAAGCAAAATTTTAATTGTTGATAACTCAAAACCAAAGACGATAGAAAAATAAATTCCTGCGACATTGCGATTCATTGACAAAAAACTTCAAATTATGTGAATATGAACAATTTTTTTAATTTGGTGTGTACGACATTTGCTGAATTATAATGGAATGACCCCTTTACTGAACTAAAGAACTTCACAATTGCATTAAGCGAGTTTATGATTGTTCATAGTCAGATCTGAAATACACCGCCTTCGAATTTCAAGATGTTTCATTAAATTGATCAGGTTTGTGATTAACAGCTTTTAAAATTTAAATGTCTAGAAAAGATATCTATAAATATCTATTAATTCTCTTTTAACTTTTAAGGAGTTTGGTGAGTTTTTACTTAGCAAAGCAATTGTTAAAATTGTAGATACAAACAAAACCCTCACCAAAACAAATATTTCGACAGCAACCTTTTGCTCCGATAGGAACAAAACTTTTGATTCAAAAATGCCAATATGATTTTTAAATGTTGTAACTTGCATTATCTTGACCAGAAATTTCACACACTATTCTAAATGTCAATTCTACACTCTCAACTAGATGGGAGTTTGCCAGCAAACCCAGTGAACGAACGACGCGTAGCTAATGCTGCGACGCTCAAAGGTACTTTTTGTCTACCGTAAAATCAGCAATTTTTCAAAAATATCTGATTATGGAACCTCCAGATAAGTAGAGTCAAAATATTTGTCAGTTAAATATCTCCTGATATCATAAAACACTGGCACCCTAGCTTGGGTCGTTCAAAAAATTGATTTTTGGGGGGTCCCCAGGGGGGGTGGCATCCCCAAACTACGCCAAAATATTTGTTTGTTAAATATCTACTGATATCAAAACAGACTGGCACCCAAGTTGAGCTATTCAAAAACTTGATTTTTAGGGGGTCCATTAGGGGGGGTCCCCGGGGGGGTGGCATCCCCAAACTATGTCAAAATATTTGTCTGTTAAATATCTGCTGATATCATAAAACATTGGCACTCTAAGTTGAGCCGTTCAAAAAATTAATTTTTTGGGGGTCTCCGGGGAGTGGCACCTCCAAACTATGTCAAAATATTTGCCTGTTAAATATCTACTGATATCAAAAAAAAGTAGCACTCTAGCTTGAGCCGATCAAAACATTGATTTTTTGGGGCCCCATTTTGGAGGGGTTCCCGGTGGAGTTGCCCCAAAAAATTGCGTTTGCAGCTCAACAACTTTACACAAAAATTAGATTTCCATGTTTTGTGGTTTAGAAGAGCGTACAAAAATTAGCAAGAAAAAAAAGGAAAAAAAAGAAATAAACCTCATCGCGGCCAAAAGTGGGTTGGTTGGGATGAAAGGGTATCGTAAGACATACAACCATAAGAAATAGTTTTTGCCCTACTTAAGCCGTTTTTGACTGAGACCGCTTTTTACGCCAAACTTGCGGGCCGGTTTTCGGGTTCTAAAACCAAAGTCACGTGGCCTATTACCTCGAAATTTGGTGCAAACATATAACTCATTAACCTCAAACTGCTGTCAAAATTTCATGAAGCTAGACCAAACCGTCCTCGAGTTATAAGCAAAATTTTGAAATTTCGCACTCGTTAGTTAGAAAATGACCGAGTAAAAACAAAGAAACACGCGACGCGAGCGTCGGGCGTTCCTACTAGCCCACAGCAGTATTTTTTTTAAAACGAATTTTATATGAGCACATGTACGAACAGTTTTACTGATTTTTCTCAAAGTTTAAGAACTAAATCAAAACAATATCTGCCTTAGCAATTAGCATGGAAAAAGATACGTAAACAAACAATCAAATTCTTTAAATTTATTAGTGACATTGTAGAGTTTAACTGTACGGTGATTTCACGCTGAAAACTTATATTAATTTCTAAACTCTAAGCTTTCCAGAACCCTAGATGTAAAAACGTTTAAAGTCAAGCAACTATTTACCAAAAATTATCTATTTTTTTGTACATTACGCTCTGTTAAGTTCATTTTAAAAGCTATGAGGTTATTCGCTCTCAAAGTTTAAAGGTCTCAAAAAGTTATCAAAATAATCAAGTACCGTCAATCAAAAAGCTATTACGAGTTCCTAACAGTTTTTCACTTGATTCTAAAATGACGTAGAGCAATCTTTAAAACTTCAGCGGCTTTATTGCATATTGAACAGTATATTGTATTACATCCATTATTCAACGCAATAGCTTTCTTAATAAAATTGTTCAAAAACTCTGAAGAGCAAGTAGAAGATTTTTTTAACGTCACAAGTGACAGTTTAGTGAAAACTCGGCCATCCAGCTTAAATCTACCAAAGCCATTAAGCTTAAGTACTTCAACGTCTTAAATGTTGCAGTAATCCCATGAGTTTGCCTCTTCTACTTTTCAGTGAAACAAGTTCATAGTGAGAATTCATCCTATAGTTTGAAGGTCCATTTAAAAGCTAATAGTCCAAGTTTGGCATGTTTTATCTTTCTCTTATATTAGCCTACTAGTACTTTTAAAATTTGATATGTCTAGCTGGAGTGCTTCGTAATCAAGATTTCAAAATTTCAAGGAGTCCATTTGGCACGGTCTCGTAAATGTGGTCAACCAAATTTTGTTATGTTTAATCTTTGATTCATATTTGCCTATCCAATAGACTTAATTTCTATTGCTTTTGTAGTTAATGGGGGGAGGTGCCAACACAATTTGATGCCCCTATAGTATGAGATCCTCAAATTTTTTCATTTTATATTTCTATGTATTTTAAAAGTTTTATTTGTCTAGCTTGAGTGGTTATAAATGCTGAACGAGTCGTTTTGGTGGATTCCCCAATTGTGAAACCTGAAATTAGTCATATTTTATTTACCTATTTTGATGTTATCTTTCTTTCATATTTACCTGTTCTAAAAGTTTCATGTGTCTAGCTTGAATGGTCGAAAAGTGCGAATTTTAAAGGACCACTGTGCTCCAAATTACTCAATTTTTTTCTTTTCTTCATTCTTACTTATTCTGAAAATTTAGTCAGTCCAGCATAAATGATTCAAGTTTAAATTTTGGCGTTATTGTTTGAGGGGATCCCTTCATTTTGGTTTTTTGTTTTCATAAAAACCAAGTTCATAAATTACTCCAAATTACTCAAATTTGTGGTTGAGAGATTGTCCACTGCAGTAACAGCACGGGTGCAATATCATTTAGGATATGTGACGCGATGTCTTGTGAACTATGGAATTAGTTCTGCCTATATAAAAAAAATATTGTATTCGCACTGGGTGAATTGTTGATCTTTGTCCTTTAACTCTCCGACCCCCTACTGGGTGAATTGTTGATCTTTGTCCTTTAACTCTCCGACCCCCTTATCCACTTGGTCCCCTTGCCCATTTTATGTACTTAATTTTTTATCCCTGTCTATTAGCCCACTTGGTCCCCTGTCCAGAGTTAATTTTTTTTTTCCGGGTTACCTTGGTCACAATTGCAATTATGTTTCACAATCCTATTTTGATTTTAACTTAATGGGCTAGTTTACTCAGATTTTGAATTTCGGTTTACAGGCAAGCTTAGTTTAGTTTTTGAATTTCGGTTTGCAGACAAGCTTAGTTTAGTTTTTGAATTTCGGTTTGAACGTCAGCTCTGCCGATGAGCGTTGGTATTATGCGAAACTCGAGTCCAGAGCAGTACGTGGGAAAAAAAAAATTGGGTCTACCTTTTTAGCAGCTGAAATTACGAGATGAAGACGTTAGCCTATACCGATAGCTTGGTTATTCAAATTTACCGGTTGAGTTAGCCTAATTCAGGGATCAAAATTCTTTGCATTGTGTCGACTCCTCTTCACACTGATGATGAAGTCAGTTGACTTCGAAACACGGGAATGCTCCCGCGATAGGGGGCTCCGCCTCACCTGCGTCACTAGGGGTTGAAACGATTACCCATTTCGACGCGGAGACAGCATTAAGGTGTTGTCAAATGAAGTAGGATTGTAAGACGTGATGTCTCTGTGAACTATTAAATTAGTTCTGCCTATTTCACTTCAGGAATAATTTGACAAGTTCATAAAATTTTTTGTTTTCGTCATATTTTCCTATCCTAAAAATTTCATGCGTCCAGCATGAGTGATTAAAAAGTTGGAATTTCGGCGGCCCCTTTTGAAAGGGACCCCCTTAGTTTGGTACCCCCAAATTTTTTCATACTTGATCTTTTCATCATATTTGCCTACCCCGAAAATTTCATGTGTCTAGTACGTGTGGGTGTGGTTAAAAAGTTTGAATTCAGGTGGCCCTTTAAACTATAAAATGAATTCTCGCGATGAATTTGGTATCACAGAAAAGTAGAGTCAAACTTATGGAATTACTCAAACATTTAAGACGTTGAAGTAGTTGAGTTTAATGGCTTTGTTAGATTTAAGCTGGATGGCCGAATTTTTTACTACACTGTCACTTGCGATGTTGAAAAAATCTTCTACTTGCCTCTTCAAAGTTTTTGATAAATTTTATTAAGAAAGCTTTCGTGCTGAATAATGGATGTATTACAATATACTGCACGGTACAATATCCAATATGATGGCCACTGGGTCGCACTGCTAAACAGCGTTCTCAGAATAGGATTAGCTATAAAACGCGTGCATATTTCTGGCCGTGGTTAGCGTTATGTTAAGTTTGGCTGATATAGTAAAGTCGCTGGAGTTTTAAAGATTGCTTTACGTCATTTCAAAATAAAGTAAAAAACTATCAAGAACTCCGAATAGCTTTTTGATTGAAGATACTTGATTACTTTGGTAACTTTTTGAGACCTTTAAACTTCGAAAGCGAATAACCTCATAGCTGTTAAAATGAACGAAAAAGAGCGTAGTGTGCAAACAACTAGATAATTTTTGGTAAATAGTTGTTTGATTTTAAACATTACACTTACAGTTCTGGAACGCATAGAGTTGAGTAAATTAATATAACTTTTCAATGTGAAGTCATCGTAAAGTTAGCCTATGCATTATTAGTTTACAAATTTATCAGAATTTGATTGTTTGTTTTAAATTTTGTTTATGTAAGTATCTTTTTCCATGCTAATTGCTAAGGCAATATAGTTTTTAAACTTTGAGAAAAATCAGTAAAACTGTTCATACATAACCTTATATAGAATTCTTCTTTAAAAAAAAAATACTGCAGTGGGCTAGTTGAAGGCGTACATTTGACAATTATGATAGCGTGTCAAATTTCTGGTCAAAATAATGTAAGTTACAAAATCCGAAAATCACACTGGCCCTTTCGGATCAAAAACTTTTGTTCCAATCAATAGTAGGATGTCGTTTTTGTTGTTATAATCGCAGCAAAAGGTTACTGTCAAAATATTTGTTTTGACAACGGTTTTGCTTGTAACCGCAATTTTAACAATTGCGCTTCGCTGCTAAGTGAAAATTACAACAAACTTCTTCAAAGTTGAAACGAGAACTAAGCAGAGTTGTAAAATTTTGATTGACATTTTATAAATAGTTTTTCTAGATATTCAAGCATCGAAAGCCGTTAAGCACAAACCTGAATGGAATGTAATGAAAGTCAATGGATCATAATGAAATTTAAAAAAAGTGTATTTCAGATCTGACTATCGCCAACCTCAAACATGCTTAATGCAATTATGAAGTTCTTTAGTTCAGTAAAGTTAGATACTTTCAAGTCCCCGGATATCGCTTGCGATGTGATATTCTAGTTCAGAATAGCTATCAAAATTAAAATTCGAGATTTTGAATTCATTTGTTCAAAATATGCTTAGAAGCGACGAAAACACATTTCTAAGCCATTCATGCACGAACAATTCTAAGCCTATTCAAAAGAATTCAATTTAAATTTACTGATGTGATTATTATACTTTTCAGCACTCTCAGACAACACGCTTTGATATGTTTAAATCAGATACCATAAACGCCAAAAAGTTAGCACTTGCTGGAACAAGAAAACGAGTTAAATTATTGCAATAAACAGCGGTTTGGTAGACCCATTTTTAACACATCAAAGGGAATGAAGCGTCAGCTATACCTTCACCGAATTTCAGCTTTCTACGGCTTCTCGTTTTTGAGATATTTCGTTTCCAAGTAAGAAAATTTACCAGCAGTGTTGGCAGTTAAAATTTCTTTTTTTTTTTAAATAATGTTTAAGGAATCGTTCACCACTGGTTTGAAAGCATTTAAATGCAAGCCGGAAGCAGAAATTAGTGTTGCAACAGAAATACTTTTACAAGTTAGGAAGACATCCAAATTTGTAAAAAATTCGATTTTAACTGGCAACACAGCATGGAAGATCTCTGAAATTTTGAAATGAATTACAGTATCTCAGAAACGATAGATCGTAGAAAGCTGGAATTTCTTGAAGATAATGTTTTAAATGTTTCACTATCGTTTGCATGTAATCCAAGCAATACGCTTTTAACCCCTTTAAACTAAAGTGATAATAGCACTAACAGTACTTGCCAATTAAAAGTATGACCGCTGCAAATCAGTTAAAATTGGTCAATAAGCTACTTGACTTACGTGGGATGCCATTTTGCATGCTCGGCCCATGGGTCATCATTTGGCTCCCAGTTCTGAAGACCACCGTTGCAATACCAGCACTTGACGCGGTCCCTTTCTCCCAGAAAATAAAACCCGGCTTTTGCAATGGCTGCCGGAGTCGGTTTTGTAACATTAAACGACCCTTGAGCAAAGCTGCTAAGCCGCTCCTTTTCATTGCGCATTTCATTCTTGAACGGATTATTGCAAGGGTAAAGCTTGCGCCGGACCATCTACAAAAAAATTATTTTTAATAAAACTTAAATGTTCCAAGGTCTAGCAGCGATGAGCAGCTGCTACGGACACATGAATTTGAGGAGCGTGACTTTTATGCGCGGACATTTAGGTTCGGGGCGGTTATGTGCAGAGCTATAAAAAAATTGAAAAAAAATTTTTTTTCCTCCTAAAAAAGTAGTTTTAAAATTTTTTCTTTTAAAAACTTTTTTTTTTCAAAAACAAATTTTTTTTCAAATGAAAGCTTTTTCCCAAGAAAAACGTTTTTCAAACAAAAAAAATTTGCAAAATAAGTTGATTTTTATTGTATTTTTTTTTCCAATAGTAAAAAATGTTTTCCGCTACATGTTCGTGAAGATTTCTCAACTAATCTGAACGCATGCAATCTCCAGCCCGCGGTCTCAAATTCTACGGCGCACTGGCACGAGTTACTCGTGTGATCTTGGCACACGCAGCAAGCCGCGTGACATTTGATGGTTAGTTTTAGTCTACCTGTACCAAACAATACCAACTAAGGTTTTCAGGGGCTAAGGATTCATTCCTATTAATGATCGTAACACCTTGTCGTAAATACAGTAAAAACAATGTTTAAATGGATATTTTAAACGTTAATCCTTATATCTTATTGCAAATAACTTATACTAAAACCAATGTTAAATTCTAGCAGTTAGCTTCTTCAGAATTGCAAAAGAACTTTTGAAGTTGTGCAAAAATGCATTTGCTTCAAATTATTGTTTTACTTTCGAATTATTTTTGTAGTGTGAGTTGAATTAAAAGTGACTGCAGACTCGACAACCATTTTTGACAATTTTTCATGTAAAATTTTGCATACAAGTGCTATATAGTTTATATTTATCACACTCACTGAATTCCCTGCAGTAAAAGAGTCTGCAACCACTCGCACTACAAACATAACTCGAAGGTGAAACAATAATTTGAAGCAGCATTGCAACAAATAATACGGCACAACTTCAAAAGTTCGTTTGGAATTTTGAAGAAGTTAACTGCAAGAATTTAACCTTGTTTTTAGTGTAAGTTATTTACAAGATGTAACGATTACACTTTAAAACATGCATTTAAATATTAGTTTTACCATATTTACAAAAACGTGTAACGATTATTAATTGGAATCTGCTCGGAGATGAATCCTTAGATCCTAAAAAACTTGGTACTGTATTGTTTGGTACAATTGGTACAAGTAGACTAAAAATAACCATGAAACGCCACGCGGCTTGCTGAGTGTGCCAAAATCACACAAGCAACTCGTGCCAGTGTGCCACAGAATTTTAAACCGTGGGCAGAAAATTGCATACATCCAGCTAAGGAAAGAAAACTTTGTAAACATGTAGTAGAAAAACATAAATTTTTATTGAAAAAAATACAATAAATCAACATATTGTGCAATTTTTTTTACTTGGAAAAACGTTTTTTTGGGAAAAAGCTTTAAAAAAACTGTTTTAGAAAAAATCAATTAAAAAAAATTGTTTTTTTGGGGGGATTTTTAGACCGGAATTTCATTCCTGGCCAACTGAAACCAATGATTTAAAAGTGATATTTCCATCCCTCACTCAACTCTAAGTTACAGCATACAAAAAAGATAAATCTCTAATATCAGTTTGCCGTAATAGATAATCAGAAAGAAATCCTATAATTCATATAAAAAAAGAATCGAATAAAAATGCATTGAATTAGTTTCAATTGCACTTATTGTCTATAACACAAAAACTAGCAATTCAGAAGGAAATATTATTGACAAATGCAAGAAAGCTTACTCTTTCGCCTTCAGTAAATTTCTGAAGCGTTGATGTCTGGGAAGTCTGCATTCCAGGTCGATTGTCAATACTCGACACCGCTCTGAATGAAACATGGTATTGTTAGCCTGAGTTTGCCGAGTTTAACAATGGCCGCGAATACAATAACTTCAAGCTAATTTGACCATCAGAATAAACCATTATTTTCCATTTAACACACAGTCGTAAAGAAAAAAACTTTCTAGGCTTCATGACTTCCTATCTTGTGACAAAGCAAATGTCTAAGCACGATGTACGTAATCTCACACTCTTGACGTAAACAAGTTATCAAAGTTATTGAAGCCTACAATTCAGATATACATTGCAATAATGGCTCCGAAAAAATATAAGCGAGTCCAAAACTCACAATTTCAAACTAGTATAGAATTGCAATGTCAGATCTCTCAAATCAGCACGTTACATTTTTTGTTTCTATCTATGAAATGCAGTGTCTCCGTACATAAGTGAATGCAGATAAGTGTATGTTGGTTTTAAATGAAAACCAGTTGAGTCCAAAGCAATTTTTCCCAAGTGTACAGAAAATTAGAAATCAAATCCCTTAAGAGTATCAAATACAGTGCAAATGTAGCATGAATTCGCAACCGTAATCAACGTGAAAAATGATTGCCGATCTTTATAACCTCTGAATAGTACCAAAAACAATTTGTAGCAAAGCCTTCAATTTAAAGAAATAGATACTACATGAAAAAAAAACATAGACTGGATTTGAGAGCCTGAAAAACTTCAGAAACCATTGTACAGTAGAAAAATAATGTGGTAGAATAGCAGTACCAAAACCAATACGTTAATTATAAAAGTATGCAGGAACACAAGGAATGAAAAGATCGCAAAAGTTAGCGTTCTGCGGTACGTTTTAGTAGCACTTGCCAAAACGTACAAACATCAACCCTTGAGCATCTTTAAATCGTAAGGTTGAAACAAAATATGCCCACATGCTACTTACTGCCTATAACCTTTGCGGTGTGAGTCGAGGCTCTCAATGAGATGACCAGACTCAATTGGAGGAATGTTTCCAATAAGCTTGTCAACCTGCAACAAAGCAACCACTGTTTGCATGAAGGACTACAAAATTGCAGGCATTATCTGAAAAGTTACCAGCTAACTTTGCACATTCAAAATTGGGTTATTTAGCTTCCAATCATATCTACCTTTTTTGAAAAAGTTTAAATGATCACAAGGTCATTTTCGACGAAAAATCACATGTTTCAGTCTTTCGCTAATAATTCACCAATTCACAAGAAATATGATTTCATTATATTTTCTGATACAGATAACTAAACTGAGTTTTTTTTAAGCAAAAATTGAGCTTTTTAATGCAATAAATCAAACTTAGATCGAATATTTGGCAAAACAAGAGTGGTTCTGTAGCACCATTCTATCTGCTTTTGACAGGTATGTAAGTTTCGAACCTAGTTTTGTCATTTGTTAAGTTGGCAGTTAAAGCTATAACTTATTATCTGCCTCGAGTCATCTCTTGACTAAAAAAGCGCAAGCTGTTAATTTGCAGATTTGAAAAGTTGAAACTTGTCAAATCCAATGTTGTTGAAAATACTTGTTTGTTTTAATCATAAAAATTACAGCCAAGTTCATTTCGAACGTTTCAACCCTTTTTTGGTGCCATTTTCAACGAAGAGTAAAAACTCACGTGAATTACATCCTGGTAATGATTGAAATGAAAAATAAAAACAGGCCTATATCTTTTAAGCATTAAAAAGGCGGAGTGGATAAGATGTAGAGTTGAGGTTGGGTTTGAGGATTTGGATGTATAGTGATTCTAGGATCAAAAGTTGTGTTTGTCTTAGTAGGAGGTGAGTATTTGTGGATTCTGAAAATCAACTTTGTGGGAAGGGTTGATTGAAGATGGTTGTGGACTTCAGAGTTGGGACTTGATTGGTGTTCTTCCAGACGTTTTACAACATTTCTCCGGGTTTGTCCGATGTAAAAAGATTTTGATTGATCCTAGATTTTTTTGATTAAGATTTCAATTAAACTTTTGATCCTAGAAGCACTATACATCCAACTCCTCAAACCTAATCTAACCTCCACTCCTCACCTTATCTTCTCTACTTTTTTAATGCTTAAAAGATATAGGTCTGTTTTTGGGACTTCCGCGACGCTTTGCGTCGGAAGTCCTTATGTTTTTCCGTGAAAAATTACGAATTCGGAAATAAGGTTTAAAAATGCCTTAACTTTGCAACGGCTAAATGTAGAAACTTGAAATTTAAATCTTAGCTGGGGCACATATGAATCATTCTTCGTGCAAATTTTGGGGGCAATCAGTCATGTGATACGGGTTTCCAAGCCAAAAAATAAAATGCCAATTGTAGGTTTAAACAGATCTAGCTCGAAAACTAATGGCACTAGGGGAATAAAACTTTCGAATTTAGAAGCGTCTGGGCATGCCCGTTCAGCTCTCAATAATAAATCATAACGATTCCAACACTTTTTTTTTTCTTTATTTGTTTATTTATAAGCAAATCACATTATGGTGACAAATACTCCAAAACCACCAAAGCTAGAAACTTGAAATTTGGACAGATGACTAGCGTCCCTCCAATTTTGGACGCGCTACGTCACGTGGTTTGGGGCAGATGTACCCTAAACTTGTGACAGCGAAATTTATTAAGTAATTTTAGTCAGTTAAGCTCGCGTGCTGCTGTGGCCAAATGGTTAAAGGTGCCAGTGTTTAAACCTAAGACCTGGATTCATACTCTGGTTGGTCATTGCTTTTATCAAACCAACATTATATTGAATCTAGCAAAATAATTTTTCTTTCAATTACACCAAAATCGTTCATAAAATTTTTGGTCTCATGCTAGATATGATCAGAGGGTACCAAGTTTCATTCTCTGTGAAGACGTCCCAAAAATCAGCATCCAAAGACGTCAAGCTTGCGCGCTAGTTTCTTTTGCTATCACTAGAAATTTTAAAGACAAGAATATTTTGACGTACTTTGGAGGTAGTCACTTACGCTCGTGTGCTGCCATGGCCGAATGGTTAAAGGCACTCGTGCTTAAACCTAAGACCTGGGTTCAATTATCTACTTGGTCATTGCTTTTATCAAACCAAGATTATATTGAATCTAGCACATTGATATTTTTTCGATTACGACAAAATCGCTTTGCATATTTTCTGTTTGGCACTAGGTATGATCAGACGGTGTCAGGTTTCATTCTCTGAGAAGACGCCCCAAAAAGCACTTTCTTAACACCATCAGCAAGCGCGCTACTTTTTTTGGTGTTCAAAGAAATTTTTAGGACAAAGCTATTTTGACATAATTTGGGGGGACCAACCCACCACAACCCCCAAATGGACCCAAACAAATACCAGTTTTTTTGATGGCTTAAGCTAGGGTGCAACATCTTTGATATCAAGAGACAATAAAGAGACAAATACCCTGACATAGTTTGGGGGTACCACCCCCTTCGGGAACCAAAATGGATCCCCCAAAAATCAGTTTTTTGAACGACTTAATTTGAGGTGCCAGTGCTTTTTGATATCAGTAGATATTTAGGAGAAAAATATTTTGACGTGGTTTGGGGGTACCACACCCCCTCAGGGACCAAAATGGACCCTCCAAAAATCAATTTTTGAAGGACTTAATTTAAGGTGCCAGTTTTTTTTGATATCAGTACATACTTAAAAACAAATGCTTTGACGTGGTGTAGGGGTACCACCTCCCCTTGGGGACCCTTAAAAGTCAATTTTTAATTGGCTCAAGCTAGGGCACTAGTTTTTTTTTGAAATCGAGACATATCTAAGAGATGAATCTTTTGACATCGTTTGGGGGTATTACCCCTCGAGGACCCCCCAAAAAGCAATTTTTTGATTGGCTCAAACTTAGGTGCCGGTTTTTTTAATATCAACAAACACCTAACAGACAAACATTTTGACATAGTTTGGGGGTGCCAACCCTCCCTTGGGGACCCCCCCAAATACGCCCCCCAAAAAACAATTTTTTGAACGACCTAATTTACGGTGCCAGTGTATTTTCATATCGGTAGATATTTAGAGGCAAATATTTTAACAAGAGTTTGGGGGTACCACCTCGCTGATGCCCCCTTCCAAATGGATCCCCCAAAAAACAATTTTTTGAACTGCTCAAGCTAGGGTGCCAGTGTTTTTTGCTGTCAGTGGATATTTAAGATACAAATATTTTGACCTGGTTTGGGGGATCGCCCCCCTCGGGGATCATCTCCAACACCAATCTTTTAAACCACTTAATTTACGGTGCCAGACACACCAAAACCGATAAACACACCAAAACCGATAACGAAGTTTAATACATGATTTTAATAACTGAGTTTTGTCATGCCAGGGTTCCCACGCATTGGTCAACACAAAATTCCCTACTTTTTCCATAACTCAATTTGCTCAAAACAAACTAAGCTCTAGTCATCTGAACTACACAAAACTGCAGTTATTTTGACACAATCCCAAAACCAACTCAACAGAACTCAATTATTACATGGATGAAGACGACTAAATAGTCTATAGTAATGGACATTTCTTAATTGCAAAGTGATTGTTCATGGTGTTTCGATTCGTACAAGATGGAGGCAATGCGGCATGGTGTTAAGACCAAGGCTTAATGGTCATATCCAAGCGGCTGCTATCAGGCGCACAGCCAGAAATTCGCAATAGGGGGCTTTGTTTGGGGGTCTGGGGGCTGAGCCCCCATCTGCCGAAGACTGATGAGAGTCTGGGGGCGAAGCCCCCGGCCACTAGAGGTGGGGTCTGGGGGCAAAGCCTCCAGCACTCGAAAATTTTGCATTTTTTTGCAAAAACAACTTAAATTTACGAGTATTTTGATAAAATAATGCTTTCACAACGTGGCATAGAAATTGTCAGAGCAAACATGATTTAACTGGTTGCACAAACGAGCTATTTGGGAGGTGGCTAACGGTAAAATTTTAGTTCTGTAATTTAGATGCTGGTAAAGTATAAAATCGTATAGTTCAATAAAACTCACATAAAGTAATCTATTTTGTCTACAGTTTATAAAGAAAAATAATTGGGGGGGAGGGGCTAATAAAAAGAAATTTGAGAGAAATGATTGGTAATTAACTAATACTAAATGCCCCCCCATTCCTAAGTTTATAGTATATTTGTTGATGACACTTATGTTTAGCATTTATATACTAGCGATTAAATTTGATTACTCATTTTCGGACATTTTTCAAAGTTTTCATTTATTTGTAAGTTTTATTTTTGACAAATTAGCCCACTCCTGAATATATGTTTCAAAAGATGTTTCCAATTCAATTTAGTCCATTCCAGTGCATAAAACTGTCTCAGAAGTGCTAAAAACGAGGTATTTTTCTAATTCTACATTTTGGTCAACATGCCAATGGGAGGGCTATACCCCCCTCCCACGCTACTGGCTGCAATATCCACTTTTACAGGACTAGAATTCTCGATTTGGCAATGGTAAGCACTGGTACAATGGGATACACTAATTTCTTGCACATTGTAGGCAATCTGGTTAACTTCGTTGTCAGTTGCTAAACGTAACCAAGAACTAGGCAACTGGTACTGCACTGGCGTAAACTGTTCAAGCTTAAGAAATATGAACTATTGCTCCTTTTTATTTGTAGGCAGGTAAACATAGGACAGACTAACCAAACTGCTGACAAAAGCGTAAGCTGACTAACCTTTAACACATACGGTGACCAACTGACAAAGTGAGATACATACAGTAGGCCTATCTGCAGAGCCTACTGCTATTTGCATTGTTTGTGCCAAAGAAATAAGATACCGGTACAGGTATAGTCTAGTAAATATATTTCCAGTAGCTCAACTGCTGGAGTGGAACCGGTATGCTTTGTTGCAAGGGAGCTTTCTCTTACAGCAAAAAACCATAGGCCTGAGCAGAGTGCCTAATGCACACTAATACTGCTGTGGGCTATTAGCATATTATTAGCAAGAAGGCAAGTAAATCTTTCAACTTAACTCAAAAGCCAAACATGGCCTAGGCAGACAGCCTACTGTAGGCTACCAGTGCATTACTGTACTTCACTCGGATGCAGCAACTGTTGAAATAGCCTTCTTCTGTTTTCTGCTAACCTTTTGCCTGCGTATGCCACGCTATTCCTCCGTTAGTGCTAGTAGGCTACCGGTACTTGAATTCTTCTGTTTGCTTAATTGCCTTTGATGTAATAATACTCTTTAACTACAGCATAGTAATACTCGTAAATTAAAGTTTTGTTGAAATTGTAGTGTGACGAAATAAATCGGCAGGACCACCATTCCTGAAGCTTTAACACAACACAGCTAGGGGAGTCATTACATGCTCTTCGTTATTTACCGAATACTCGTTATTCGTTGTATGGTATTTCGTTATTCATATTCGTAATTCGCTATTCATATGTGGTATTTCGTTATTCATATTCGGTATTCGTTATTCATATGCATTGTTCGAAGTTTTTTTTCAAATAACACTTTTTTGTGCTGTAACGAATTACGAATCGAATGCTATTACATGCTCCGTTCGTAACAGAAAAATTTATTGAAAAAGAATGAAATCACTTCGTTAACTCTGTTCCGACTGTTACGTCATAATTGTATCACGTACAGTTCTAGTCGTTGCAATCAATTATAATTGGTTGGAGTTGCTCTGCAATACACAGTACATTACAATTATCGTATCTCTTCGACTGCTGTCAATTAATAAGTCTCGGTCATTTATTTGTAAGCGAGAAAAAAAATTACTGGTATATCTTTCAATAACCGAAGGCTGTCTTCAAAAATAAACACGAAACAAATGAGTGAAAAGGGAAAACTGTCGAGCACGGAAACTTAGATAATTATTTATCGATTTGATGGTAAGAACTACTCTTTTTCACTGGAGCATTAATCCTGCAAAAACTAATAGCATATTGTGCAACAAAGGTATTTAATCTATTAATTATGCAGCTGGAACTTTAAATTTTAGCGATTTAAATACTTTGCGTATTCTTGTTCTCTTTTTTTTTTTTTTGAACGGCGATCAAATTTTATTTAGTAGTTTTGTAATTGTTAATTAAACGCGTTTTGTATTGTTTCTTAAGGCATTTATAAGAATACTGTTCCAAAGTTTACATCGTAGAATTTGATCGAAATCTTAGTAAGTTCAGTCTGAGTTAAGAAATAATTTAGCTTTGATTAATCATAGCCGCGTTTGATAAAATTTTTAATTAGCGTGTTTGATAGGCTACTAAGATATTATGTCGCAAATACTTTTCAGCATAGGTGGGCACAAGTCCGTTAATCGTTAATCCGTTAATAACGAAGCCAACTTTTTCATTAACTCGTTAATCCGTTAAAAAGTTTTTTCATGATAACGGACTAAATTAATTTCCGTTAAGTTCTGTTAACTTCCGTTAAGATTTTTATCGTTAATATCTTGCACCATTTATTTGTCGTACCGATGCAAACCAGTTTGCACTGGTAACACTTATTGCGTATTAGCACGAGTTTTATAGAAAAAAACGAAGAAAAGAGCCCTTTTTCGTGGCAAATAATAAGCTGCAGCCTCATAGGTCTAACTATCGCTGTTCGAAATTTCCGAAGATTTTCCGATCGCAGCTTCGTCCGTGCATCTGAACTTATTTTTGTCTTGAAATTAGATTAGACTGTAAATGTAACTTCCAAAACACAAAAAGACCACCACAGCAATAAATATTTCCTTACAATCAGCTCAACAGCGTCAATACGTGTTCTACAAGCGAGTGAATAAAAAGAAATGTAAATTACACGCAAAATATTAACGAATTAACGGACTTTATTAACTTCCGTTAATTAAAGCTGAAAATAACGGATTAACGTTAACGGAGGTGTGAAGTTTGTTAACGGACGAGTGGTTAACGAAGCTAACGTTTTGCATTAACTTGCCCACCTATGCTTTCCAGATAAAATTTTTACGATATCGAGGGACACAAACTTGCCCAATTCAACGTTTGTAGTATCAGCAATTTTTATTTCTTAAAATTTTTGGTAAACCATATTATTGGCAACATGATTTTCCAAAAAGATCTATCAATTTCTTGTCTAAGAAAATATAAACATACAAAACGATAAAAACGTACCAGTGTTTGCCTTTTCGTAACTTTTTATACTGATAGACAATAAAATATTATGTCAAGACCGATAAAAATAAAGGTAACGAATGGTTTATAGAATTCGAAATATTTTCAAAAAAATGACGTAGTTATCGAATATTCGCTATTCGTTAATCATATAATTTGAGCATGTAATACCAAATAACGCATAACGAATAGCTAATAATACCAAATAACGAATAACGAAGAGCAAATAATATGAAATTACAAATAGCGAACATCCTATAGTAATGGAATTTTTTGTGACTATTTCCGAAAAGATACTACCGGTCATTCGTTATTTTCGAAGCATATAATACCATTTTTCGCTATTTTTTGAGTAACAAACATTCGATAAATAACAAAGAGCATGTAATGACCCCCCAGGTGTGTTATTACTATTTTTATGCGCTTAATAGAAGTATCAGAAAAACAACAAAGGGATATTTAATATTCATCCGCTCCAATCGCGTCACTTTCTACAAGGTGTAGTGCACTATTTTTGCCAACTTGTTTTCCATCCTTATTCTATACTAGCACACATTTTTCCCGACTTTTTCCCGACTTTTTCCCGGTCGGGAAATGCCTTTACAAAATTCCCGACTTTTCCCGATTGTGGGAACCCTGTCATGCATACAAATGTGCTACTGTGGCCTAGTGCTTAAAGGCGCCAGCATAGCAAACCATTGTCATTGAATAAACCTGGGTTCAATCATCTAGTTGGCCATCGGTTTTCTAATTCCAAAATCATATTGAATCCAGCACATTTTTTGATTAAAACAACGTCGTTTTTAAATTGTTTATTTTAACGTTAGATATGACCACCGGCGCAGCCAGAAATAAAAAAAAGGGGGGGACTAATTTTTTTTTGTTGTGATTAAAGCACGTGCAAATCGGAAACTTTTCATTTAAGCAAATTGTAACAAATTACAAAGGTTTAGCGATAACAGGCAGTAGTCCTGCCGTCGTCTATGCTACAGATGAATAAAAAAAAAAGATAAATGAAAGAGAATAAAAGTGGTTTCACCTGGTTTTACAATTTTATTTTACTTGATAAAGCATACTTGATGAAGCATTTTACTTTCACCTGGTTTTACAACTTTATTTTAGGAATAAAAAAAAAAAGATAAATGAAAGAGAATAAAAGTGGTTTCACCTGGTTTTACAATTTTATTTTACTTGATGAAGCATATTTGATGAAGCATTTTGCTTTCACCTGGTTTTACAATTTTATTTTAGGAATAAAAAAAAAGATAAATGAAAGAGAATAAAAGTAGTTTCACCTGCCTTTACAATTTTATTTTACTTGATGATGCAACAGCGCACGCAAAAAACGTGTTTTCTTAACGTAGGCCTTACGAGAAAGTTGCAGATTGCCGTTATTATTCAGGCAAGCTGGCATAATAATATTTCAACTATCAAATACAATATTTTGTAACAAATTATGCAGTTTTGTTAATTGATTACTGTTATTATTATTATTATCGTTATTACTGTTATTATCATCGTTGGTAGGAAATAGAGATCTAAGCAAGAATAAAGCGATAGCAATCGACCATCTGTTATGCACGGTGAACTGTCTCAAAGAACGCGCATTCGCTGAAAAATGGTCAAAACGAAATACAATGGGTTTATTTATATACAGCACGCCGGCGAACGAAATTTGGTTCGTGCCGAATTCTGCGTGCATTGCTTCCAAAGATAATAATTTTTAGGCCCGGCCTACACCGTGTGTAAAATCGTGAATGTACGGGCGTGCCGTTAGTTTGTTTAACACAACTAACTGCTTGTATGCTGGTAAGGCAATACGCTGGGCTTACCAAGTTTTGGTTTAAAGTAAACTAAAGACGAACTTTTGCGCTCACGATTTCAGGCACAGTGTAGATCGGGAATAGGCGGACGGAGTCTGCGCGACTTTTTGCTCGCAACCAGCGTATTCAGTTAAGACTTTGACACAATTTGAACAACGTCGTCGGACTCGCTGCTCTGATAGACAACGAGAACACTGTTACAAATCAACACAGCTATAAGGTGTAATATGCGGACATAGAAATTGATCGAAAAAGATTTCCTAAAAATAGTTAACGAACTATTTACCGTGACAAACAATTAACATGGTGCAGTTTAAAGTTGTAACATTAATTAAAACCAGTCGTTCCCCAATCCCAGATGAAAATAAAATTAAAGGATCAAACTGACATCGTAGCTACGCTTTTAGTAAACTACAAAAACTTTTTGAGCAGTACATTGATTCTGCCGTGTTTCAGGCTAACGGGTTCTCTAAGCTGATGGTCTAAATGTAGAGCTACAAAAGCGGTTTAGTCCAATTACGTCTGTCATTCTTTTCAGTGCAAACGCGAAAAAATGAAAAATGGGCAAAAAACATGGAATGAAATGACATGCATATATTTATACGCATAAATACGCGTGATGTGTAAAACAGACCCAACACAGCAGTACTTAAATTGTAGGGGGGACACGTCCCCCAATCGAGAGTGAGCGTCCCCCAACGAGATTTAGCGTTACCCCATCGAGATTTAGGCGTCCTCCTATCGAGAGTTGAGCGCTGGATGATCAAAGGAAAAATAGCCTGGTAGATCCTGCTAATTTCCTGCCGAAAATGGTCGCAAATTGCGGCAAAGATCTTTTTGTTTAGTCTTCACCTGATTTCGGGGAAAAATGACTTCAATTTCCGGCGAAGACCTTTTTTTTGGTCTTCTTTGAATTTCGGTGACGGAAATACATTATTTCCACTAAACTTTTTGTAAACTTGGTCAAGGCTGCAAAAGCGTCCTCCCATGCAAAGTTTTACAATTTAAGTACTGAAATACAGTATAGTAAAAAGCCAATTAAGACGTTAAAGGCGGTGAATCATCCAACCAATTCCAGTGGTTTACAATTGCTAAAATTGAACTTTAGTATTTGATATTTTTTGTTTTAATTTTGGGACTGCGGTTGCAAAGATATTCAACAAATACAAAGAGATGTCCCCCCGAAAAAAGTTTTTGGAAACTCTGAGTTTTGTTCTTCCCGCCAAAACCACAGTAGGCCAAATGGTTTAGAGAACTGTGGCAGGCCTAATAGTTTAGAGATAATTTGTTTCTAAATAGTTTAGGCCTAACTATCTCTAAACTATTAGGCCTAATAGTTTAGAGATAGTTAGGCCTAATAGTTTAACAAGATTACAGTAGGCCTAATAGTTTAGAGAACTGTGGTTTTGGCGGGAAGATCAAAACTCAGAGTTTCCAAAAACTTTTTTTCGGGGGGACATCTCTTTGTATTTGTTGAATATCTTTGCAAACACAACCCCAAAATCAAAACAAAAAATTTCAAAAATTATAGTTTAATTTTAGCTTTTGTAAACCACCGGAATTGGCTGGATGATTCACCGCCTTTAAAGATATATCGAGAGTCATGCACTTAGAAGAGATTTGCTTTCCTTCAAGATATAGTGTTTTTTTTCCGAATCTTTTCAATTAAAATATTCTCGAAATTTATCGGGGTCGAAATACGATTTCACTATAGTGACATTTACAGGGTTGCCACAGAAAGTGAAAAATCAAATTCCAGGACTTTCTAGGACTTTTTTAGGTCATTTTCCAGGACTGTTTGAGTTTTTTTTTTTTTTAAGGACTTAAAATTTGATTTTGACTATTACTCTTTCATGTACCTACTCTTTTGAACTTGTGGTTGACGAAAAATTTCGACGTAACGCATTTGCATTTCTAGTACTGACAACTAGCCAGGTGCAAAGCTAGAAATTTGCAACGGGAGGATTAAGCTTTTTGGTAGGGGGGGGGGCAGAACCCTAAGACGCCAGAAGCCATTGGGGGTCTGGGGGCAAAGCCCCCAGCATTCGAAGATTTTGCAATTTTTTTGCAATAATAACTTAATTTTAGGCCTAGTTTGGTCAAGCTTATTGCTTTTAAAACTTGGCATAGAAATTAACACTGCAAAAACATGATTAAACTGAGTGCATAAATGGGCTACAGTAAGAGGGTGATAGCTAGAGCTCAATCGATATGATACCGATATATAACTCATAAACTACCAAATTTAGTCTATATTTTTCACTTAACTTGACAC
Organism: Trididemnum nubilum; assembly: GCA_963965965.1. Classification (NCBI taxonomy): domain Eukaryota; kingdom Metazoa; phylum Chordata; class Ascidiacea; order Aplousobranchia; family Didemnidae; genus Trididemnum; species Trididemnum nubilum. Next base: position 19,741,180 of record OZ014486.1, read on the forward strand.
TAAAAGCTTCACTAATTCTCCTCTCAACAAAAGACAATTGCAAACGCAAGTCATACTAAGCAAATTGAACGCAAGAATATTCGTGCTTGCTCTTAAAAATAAACAGTTTAAGGTAATTGTGCTAAGCCGGTATTTTATCGGCGGTAGATAGCCAATACGATATGCCGGCTTGGCCCTGATATTGGCCAAAATATATCAGCTGACGCTAGATACATCGGTGGAGCTCTAGTGATGGGTAATGGTAAAACTTCAGTCCTAGCTTTATTTTCAGCTAGTTAACTATAAAATCCTATTATTTGAAACAACAGAGCTTATTTGCACGCCAGGGTGCAAACAAAAAACTCTATTCTAGCCCTAACCCAACCTTAAACTTAACCCAAACTGTAACCCTAGCTCTAACCCTAACCTTAACCCAAACTCAAAATCTAAACTCCAACAAACCACTAACGATAATAATTTTAAAAATAAAAGAGTATTTGAGCAAAATGAGCACCCACTTTTTCTTATACGCAGAGCTCATTTGCACGCTATAGTGCAAATAGGCACCTCCTTTGAAAAAACTCCAAAGTATTAATCCAAATCGTCTGTATTTTATAACGCTAGATAAAGATATAATTAGGGAGTAGGGGCTAATGAAACGAGATTTGAGAGAGTTGATTGGTAATTAACAGAATTAAATACTGAGTTACAATTTTTTTACTTAGCTTACATTAAGCATTTTGCATCAAGCGATCGAATTGTTTATTTTTAGCCATTTTTAGTTAGTTAAGTTGTTACTGGTTTTATTTTTGACCAATATGGGTCCTTTCCCAAAATCATGTTCCAAAAGTGGCTCTAAATTACTTTACTATCCATATTACTGCAAAAAACTGCCACAGAAATATACTGCGATAAACATAGTATTTTTCTAATTGAGCATTTTGGTCTACGCGCCAATGGAGGGCCTATAGCCCGCTATGCTACTGGCTACTAGCAGTAATACTGCTACTGGAGTATCGAATTGCAGTAAATTACTGTCCATGAATTCACTCTTCCTAATAATATACAATAATTTATACATACTGTAATGCAAAGTGCAAATTTTGGCATTTAACGAGGAAGTGCTTATTTGCTCTCTAGTTTACTAGTAAGAACTGATTAAAAAGAACAAGAGAGCAAAGAGCAGAAGAACGGGCTCTCATATTAACATTAAGGTTAGAGCTAGGGTTACAGTTTGGTTCCCAAACTGCAACCCTAGCTCTAACCCACATTAGGGCTAGCACAGCGATTTTTTGATTGTGCGCCAGCATACAAATAAGCTGTCTTTTTACAATACAACAAAGCATTTTGAACGAACTTCACAATGCAAATTATTTCAACAATAGCTTTGCATAATTACAAGGTACCAGTTATTATAAAAAAAATTCACATTCTGTCTGCGTAAATCACGGGAAAACCTAATGAACATTTTCCAGGACTTTCCAGGACTTACAAACAAAATTCAAGGACTTTCAAGGACTTTCCAGGACAGCAAAAAAATCCAGGACTTTCCAGGACTTTTCCAGGATGTGGCAACCCTGCATTTAATTCATGGACTGATACACGTCAGATCTCGGCAGCCCCAAAATTCTCACTGATATCTGATTCTACTTTTTGGAAAATGATGAGCTTTGAAACAAAATAGATTGCGTTTTTGGTGCAAAATTGCGCGCTGCTTTCTGCCTCGTTTGCGTTCTACCGCAAAAGCAATGCGGTATGCTGACGAGACATCATCATTCCAAGACAGCGCGATACGGGCTACGCTATGATCGAATATTTTCAATAACTATCAACACTGACTATACAAGTATTCCTACTCTCCAGGTTTTGTTTCTCTAACCTTTCTACCAAAACGACAACGTGGCTAAATTTTTGTTTCAATAAAATCAAGTTTGTATGCGCGATTGTTATATTAATGTGACGAAATAGATACCAAAATTGATTTTATGATTGTAACTCATCTCCATTGTTGCGTTAAAAATCATTTACTTTTCCTTTTTGCTGTAAACGTTTTTTCAACCCGAATATCTTGGAAACAATACAAGCTAGACGCTTAAAATTTTTTAAAGATGCAAAAGCTAATAACCTTGGAAAATTTGTTCAAAAAATGCAAAAATTTAGACGTTGCTTATTTTCAACTCAGGGTAGAATTACACTCAGGTGAGCGTTTTTAAATTAGTTATTTTGATATTTTATCTTTTTTAAACATTTTTTGTGAAATTGTGCACTTTTGAAAGGGGGGGACTGGTCCCCCTAATCCCCCCCCCTGGCTGCGCCGATGGATATGACCAAAGGGTATACGGTCTTATTCTCTACAAAAATCCTACCCAAAATCAATTTTTTAACGGCTTAAGTAAGAGAGCTAGTTTTCTTGATATCAGTAGATATTTAACTGACAAATCCTTGGTCATAGTTTGGGGGGTACCCTCTCCACAAAAACTCCAAAACGTCATTGCATTGAATGGCTTAAGCTAAAACTCCAGTCTTCTTGGGCATAATATGGGGGTAACAGACCCCAGTATTCCCCATGTAAACCCCACAAAAATCAATTTGTTGAACTTAAGCTAGGGCTCTAGTGTTTTTTACATCAAAAGATATTTAAGAGAGAAAATGTTTGACAGAGTTTTGAGTACTCCCCTTCGTAACCTTCCCAAATGGACCCCCCAAAATCAATTATTTTGAATTAGACCGGCAGCCCAGAAGGTTTAGTTACCCCAAACACGGCGGAAGGTTTGATGCGCCTAAAATACACGTCTTTACTCACCTTTTAAGAAAATGTTTTACTGGCAAGCCAAAAGTTCGGCTAAGACCCCCCAAATCCACAATTTACGGGGAGTCAAAATGGCCTTTATTTACCCCCAAAGATGGTTTGGATAAAAATTGCTTAACATCGTTCTCTAGGGTCCACTGAACAATGAAATGGCGAAGACAGTAAACTTTAGGTTCGGCTAACCCCCCCCCCCCACAGTAACGAATTTAGGGAAGTCAAAAATGGCTTTTATTTACCCCAAAGACGGCATGGACAAAAATTGCTCAAAAACGTCCGTTGGAGTCCACTGAACACAAAAATGGCAATGACAGTAACTTTAGGTTTGGCTAACCCCTAGCCAGTAACGAATTTAGGGGGAGGCTCAAAAATGGCCTTTATTTATATGGAAGACGGCATGGATAAAAATTGCTTAAAAACATCGCTTGGAGTCCACTGAACGCAAAAATGACGAATACAGTAACTTTAGGTTCGGCTAACCTCTTGCCAGTAACGAATTTAGGGGGAGGCTCAAAAATGGCCTTTATTTATATGGAAGACGGCATGGATAAAAATTGCTTAAAAACATCGCTTGGAGTCCACGGAACGCAAAAATGACGAGTACAGTAACTTTAGGTTCGGCTAACCTCTTGACAGTAACGAATTTAGGGGGGGGGGGAGTGTGGCACAAAAAATGACCTTTATTTACCTGGAAGACGACAAGGGTAAAAATTGTTAAAAAAACATTTCTTGCAGTACGCTGAACACATAAATGGTTAAAACAGTTACTTTTAGTTCGGCTATCTCCCTGACAGTAACTAATTTAGAGGGAAGCTTGCAAAAATTGCCTTTATTTGTTTGAAGACGGCAGGGGTAAAAACTGCTCAAAAACGATTCTTGGGAGTTCACTAAAAACAAAAACAATGGCAATAAACTTTTGTATCCTCTAAGTGATTTCTTACTCTTACCGCAAAAGCCATTGCAGCACTAAATATGGCTTTACAGTATTGTTTTTAAAAAATTCATTTTAAGTTGATGAAGTCATCCATAATGAAGTAACGCAATGGTCGACTTTGGCAAAATGATGTCCTGTTGCAGGGACGTTGTCTTTACAAGCGGTCTAGATTTGGCGCATCAGCTTGTTGTTTTAATGTGAGTCATATGTTAGAAAATTGTTGATATAGTCAATCTTCTGAAACAGTGCTCAATGATGTACAAAGTAAAATCAAAGCAAAATATAACTATAAAAATCACAGCAAAAAGTTTACTAAAAACATTATAAAAATTTACTGAATAGTTTTCTCAATTTTACTTTAAATAACGAAGTATACAGGCTTCGTTATTTAAAGTAATATATAGAAAATTATTCAGCAAATTATTATGGGCCATATCACACCACAAAAACTGCATTAAATTATAGCATAGACTCAAAACAACCCAGAGCATTTCAAAAAAAATCTAAATTCTTAAACGCAGTGATAATTGAATAAGTCTACATATTACCAATATTCAAAATGCTCTTTCGATAATTACGTTTTTCGTTAAGTGCTTTGAGTCCTACGTTCTCTGAGACTTTCGTTAATGCGAATTATGCAACTTTTATGAACTTCATTAATTTTAGAGTTTATCGGAATAAGGGCACCGTAGCTGAAATTTTAATAAAGTTTTTTCTGCTTGCAAATAATTTTGGAACAACTAAACGCATAAAGTTTGGTTTAAACGAAAGCATTATAACGAAATGTTACATTGTAAAACCCATGGCGTTTTTAAAAGAGGACTTAAGCAAATTCTCTGGGGCTATCTAAACATAGAGCAACGTATTAGATTACATCGGTGTTGACTCCATCCTTTTTGACCCAGCTGCGCCAAAGATATTCTACTTTAAACATGACGTAGGGCATCTCTAATCATTTTTTTTATTGGCAGCCCTAGCTGACGACGATAACATCTGCGGCGCCATTTTTGTTTTATCATAAGGCAACGCCACAATTAGACTAAACCACAGAAGCCTTTTAACCTATATAGAGGCTAATATAGGCCTCTATGGGCTAGGCTACTGCATTGAAACGTCATAGTTACCAATGAAATTTTAATTGGGAAGGTTCCTACGTTGGGTTTGAAGTAAAATATCTCTGAAATGGCTGGCTCAAGAAGGATGGAGTCAATTACACCAAATCGAATCTAATATGGCTACCCTAACTTTAGATATCCCATTGATTTTGCCTTCAGTCTTCTTTCATCATAAAAAGGCACACGATAGCGTCTAAACTGGAAGCAGATGTAAAAACGTAGCTTATGAATAAAATTGACGGGGTTTTTGCAATCTCGCACATTGAACATACTTTTAAACTTTGACACCTTTATTCATATGATGTACCGTACAAAAAACTAAGGCTTGTTGGATTCAATTTGCAGCAAGATCACATATTTCAAGCATTGACAACACGGATTTCGTTTAAAACCACGTTCTACACGGGCAATATTTTTAAATTCTTGATTATTTTTAGTTTGAACTTCCCAATAGACACTATAAGGGATTAATAGCATTTATTTTTGTGTTATGAGGACACCAAAGACAATGAGGTGGTCTCGATCACACATACCAAACGAAATTACCACATTAATTGATGACGTTAATAACGACAGCAACTTAACTTTCAATAGTTGGTAGGCTTATATGAAAAATTTAGTCGTGCCGTTTAGGTCCGTGCTACATTAGGCGTAAAATCGTGAGCGTAAGAGTGTGTTTTTAGTTAATTTTAACCAACTGATTATCTGTATGAAATAAACTAAAATGCGCTTATTCGCTCTCGATTTTACACCCAGCGTAAACCGGGATCAACAGTTTATCAGGTTCTTGGAAGGCAATATAAGGCGTTTTTCCATAAGAGCAAATAGGTCAGGAACATAACATAATTATTGACTACTGTATAATCCAACATTTAAAGATAAAAATTTATATTTTTGCATTGACAAATGTCTGATGAAAGGGCACATAGAACATAGGTCACGTTTGGCTCTTCTGGTATTTTACGACAAAAATCTTCCAAAACTTATTTTAGTGCCTTACTCCGCTAACATCTCCGTTGAATTGATTTTTGTTTTGGACTGATGGATCGGTATTTTTGGTCTTGCTACTGCAACGAAGCACCTTCTGTTGAACTAAAACAACCTCACTGTTTCTTGCTTTTTTTTTTTTTGTTGTAGAATAAAGCATTCATTTTTAAATGGTTTGAAATTTCGTTCTCTCCCTTTCCTTACCCACATTCCATTATTCAATCATTGCTTTTTGGCAACGAATACTACGTACACTAGTTGCGCTTTGGAATTAAGTTTACAAAATTGTCCTTTGCTCAGTGCTCACTTTGCCAGTGTCCACAAAACTGGGCCCGGTTGACGACTTTGCCAACCTTAACTCCGAATTCTGTACTCATTCTTATCTCTATAATGGTTTAGTTACATTTTCAAACACCCAGCAATATCTTTTACATAAGCTCGTCCTAACTTACAGTATAACGTATAACGTTTGTCTTGTCTCACACTATAACCTCGATGTGATAGAAATATTTTGTAGCAGAGGTCAGTAACCTATTTTGTGCCATGGGCCAGTTTCAAATAGAAAAAAAAATTTGTGTAGCTGTTCTCAGCAAGATACAATATAGTGCCATTTAGCCAATTTGCAGGAATCTGTAGCTCAATTTAAAAAACCGATTACAGATATAGTTCTAGCAAAACTTGAGCAGTCCCACTGGATTTACAGAATTACGATTATTTATCTTGACTTGAAAAAGTGAAACAGGATTTTCTCTAAAAAAGCCTTTGCTTCTATTGCGTTTGACAGCTCAATGTTTGTTTGTATCTTTTAAACAAAACTTGATCCTTTTTTTATAACTTCTACACGCTCCAGGTCGCAGATCATTGTAAAATAATACTCCGAACAGAGATTCGCGGCCCGGAAGCAAATTCCTCAAGGACGTGTTTACTAACAATTGCTTATGTATGGAAAATTTGTCAAATAAATATGCATGATAGTTGCGAGCTGTGATGCTGTACTATGTGACACTTCTCTGTCGTTTTGTGCCAACCTATCTCTCCCATTAGTAGGCCTCTGTTTTTGGATTAGAACTGGGTTCTATTGCAATAGTAATGTAATCCATTACGTTAATTAATATTTTCAAGGATACGCATGTTGGGCTTACTAGTTGACAACTTAAACAAACATCCTGCTGTTTGCGCAAATAATGACAATTAAATGTCTTCCAATATCTCTGGTTCTTCTAAAAGCACTGCAAATTTACGATCTTCAAATTTATCTGAGCTGATATACCTAAGATTTGTCATCTTTAAAATTCTCTGCGCTGGGCGATGTGAGCAATGATTAATTGCAATCGTAAACTAGCCAGCGAGTTTTTTGAATGCTGGTAATATGTAAATTTATCGCATTTTTTTGAGATTCTGGAATTTTTTGAAATACCATTCTCATATCAGTTGCTTCGAGACCGTGATACGAATTTAACGCATTAATACGAAATTAATCGCAATCGTAAACTAGCCAGCGAGTTTTTTGAATGCTGGTAATATGTAAATTTATCACATTTTTTTGAGATTCTGGAATTTTTTGAAATACCATTCTCATATTAGTTGCTTCGAGACCGTGATACGAATTTAACGCAGTTTTGGTGGTGCGATACAAAACATAGAAAATTTACGTAATTTTATTTTTTTAATCTTGCCGTAGCACAATTAACTATGCGGGACCGGTGCGTCTTAAAATTACTGCAATTGTACTTAAATTTCATTCACCAAGTTGCCTTGGCCAAGACACAGCAAAGGGACCTTTTGGTCTTCGAGTCAAGCTACCACTTGCCCACCAGTCTACCACACACGATAAACGCTTCACACTACCCTTTCAATACTGAACGTCAAGCAAAGAAGCTGTGAGGACCAATTTTTATAGTCTTTGGTTTCACTCAACCGGGAATTGAACCCGAGTTGTATACCATTTCAGTTGCAGACGCTCTATCCACTCAAACACTGATCGGCTCAATGACGTAATCTATAGTGCAAGACAGTTTTGTAAGCAATCTTTGAAGTTGCACGATTTTTGTGAAAACGAGATAACTGCTCACATGTAACATAATCAAAAAACAACGGCATTTTTGCCTAAGTCGACCATTGCGTTACTTCATTATGGATGACTTCATCAACTTAAAATGAATTTTTTAAAAACAATACTGTAAAGCCATATTTAGTGCTGCAATGACTTTTGCGGTAAGAGTAAGAAATCACTTAGAGGATGCAAAAGTTTATTGCCATTGTTTTTGTTTTTAGTGAACTCCCAAGAATCGTTTTTGAGCAGTTTTTACCCCTGCCGTCTTCAAACAAATAAAGGCAATTTTTGCAAGCTTCCCTCTAAATTAGTTACTGTCAGGGAGATAGCCGAACTAAAAGTAACTGTTTTAACCATTTATGTGTTCAGCGTACTGCAAGAAATGTTTTTTTAACAATTTTTACCCTTGTCGTCTTCCAGGTAAATAAAGGTCATTTTTTGTGCCACACTCCCCCCCCCCTAAATTCGTTACTGTCAAGAGGTTAGCCGAACCTAAAGTTACTGTACTCGTCATTTTTGCGTTCCGTGGACTCCAAGCGATGTTTTTAAGCAATTTTTATCCATGCCGTCTTCCATATAAATAAAGGCCATTTTTGAGCCTCCCCCTAAATTCGTTACTGGCAAGAGGTTAGCCGAACCTAAAGTTACTGTATTCGTCATTTTTGCGTTCAGTGGACTCCAAGCGATGTTTTTAAGCAATTTTTATCCATGCCGTCTTCCATATAAATAAAGGCCATTTTTGAGCCTCCCCCTAAATTCGTTACTGGCAAGGGGTTAGCCAAACCTAAAGTTACTGTCATTGCCATTTTTGTGTTCAGTGGACTCCAACGGACGTTTTTGAGCAATTTTTGTCCATGCCGTCTTTGGGGTAAATAAAAGCCATTTTTGACTTTCCTAAATTCGTTACTGTGGGGGGGGGGTTAGCCGAACCTAAAGTTTACTGTCTTCGCCATTTCATTGTTCAGTGGACCCTAGAGAACGATGTTAAGCAATTTTTATCCAAACCATCTTTGGGGGTAAATAAAGGCCATTTTGACTCCCCGTAAATTGTGGATTTGGGGGGTCTTAGCCGAACTTTTGGCTTGCCAGTAAAACATTTTCTTAAAAGGTGAGTAAAGACGTGTATTTTAGGCGCATCAAACCTTCCGCCGTGTTTGGGGTAACTAAACCTTCTGGGCTGCTGGTCAAAATGGCTTGAGCTAGGGCGCTAGTTTTTTTGAACATCAGTAGATATTCAAAAGACAATTTTTTACATGGTTTGGGGGTACCAACCCCCAAATAAACCTCTCCAAAAATCACTTTTTAAAAGCTAAATTTAGCAATTGATTTCAGTCAGTTGGGTTCATATGCTGGGCTGGCATAATGATTAAAGGCGCCAGGGTTTCAAATTGTGATGAATGAACTGAGCTGGGTTCAAATAATTAGTTGGACATCGGTTTTACCCAAACCACAAATGATTTACAATCAAGATTTATTTTTTTCTTGAGACAAAATCAGTTTGATTGCATTGCATACAATTGAGTTTTACAGAAATATCGGTAACCTTCAAAGTATGAAGGAGAGAATGATAGTGAAATGGAACTGGCGGAAGTCCCGTATTATTTTCCCCCGGGGAAATGAACATCTAGTTATTTTTCATTTCAATCACTACCAGGATGTAATCCATGTGAGTTTTCACTGTTCGTTGAAAATGGCACCAGAAGAGGGCCAAATTGTTCGAAATAAACTTATTACAATCACATTGGCTGTAATTTTTATGATTATAATACTTTTTTGTTTGTTTGTTTTTTAATTACGTAAGAAATCTTTCATCAATATTTTTGAAAATGCTTTGTTTGATCTAATTGTATGCAGTGTTCGCAAGCTGGAACTTTGCTGCAACAAAATAGTTTTTAGCTAAGTGTCTGTTATGGAATAGCTAATTTAGTTAAGTGTCAGTTATGGAATAATTCAGTTAAGTGTCTGTTATGGAATAGTTAATGGAATATTTTAGTTAAGTGTCTGTTCTGCGGAGAGCAGAGGCTACCTTTTATGTTTATGTAATGGAAAAGAGTCAGTAGGCAAAAGGATTTACAATTTCGAATTCGAGTTATCGCTGCACTTGCACAATGTTGTAAAAGACAGTTTTGCCGTTTTATAGAGCTGTTGCTCAAATGACGAGTGGCACCCTTCAGGACGGCGGCTTACTGACTACGCTCCAATATTTTTTACCTCCTCAGTGAGTGCATTCAGCTGCAACAGTGTTCCAACATTATGGAAGATTTCACCTCAGAAATCAATCATTGGATACCATAACCAAATTATCTACTACGTCTGTGTCGTAAAATTCATAGGTAAGTGAAATGTGCGCTAATTCCTGTTCAAGTTACTTTAATTTATATTTAACTTTAAATTATGTCGATGAGATAACGAGAAATGTGCAAAGGTATTTATTTTGTTTTGCCTACAGCACTACAGTTTGTTTTTTTTATTACTATACAACTTTAGCTTTATTTTTTTCGTAAACCATTTATTATGCTTTTTGGGTTAAAGTGTGTTTTTTCTATAGAGATCGCTGACGAACAAACAATTGCTTTGCAATCAAGTCGCGAATTACGAATTGCGTAGCAGACGTGGACTGAATCGAATCCGTAACAGGTTCTACTAATTTTTTGTGAAACTCTTGCCAATTGAGTGTTTGTGCGAGCAAGCGTAACTTTACGATGCTAAGTAATTCACATGCAGAAAAATATTGCTATACTACGTGGAGAAACCTAAAACATAAACAAACAATTTTGCCTGCATCAATTAAAACTTTAAGATCTTTAGAAGAAACAACCTCTATAATACAGTAGTTGAGTGAAAGCATGGGTAATCAATACCTAGCTAGCACCTACTAATATAACACCTTAGTTAATCACAACTTATATTTTAAACTTACACAAAAATTTTGTCTTTGTTGCGGCCGGGATGCCAAATGATTTTCAGTTTGTCTCCATTCAACATTTGCAAGAGGAGCATTGTCATCAGTACCAGCATTAGTACGGCCTTATGCAACAAAAATTAAATTATTAAAAGCATCTACAACAATAAAAATCTCTGTAAAAAGTTATAGTGCAGTCGCCAGCAGACTTCACGAGCACCCAAAAAATGTATTTTTTTCACCTAACTGTTCTTTTTTGTATCTCCAACTGAAGAGAGCTCAATAATCAAAGATCAGAGCAAATTATAATTTTATTAACAGTCAAATTTAGAAACCCTTAACAGTCTGTTTCACCCTTAACGGGATCATCAGAAGAGAACTTCTTATTCAAATGGAATAAGAAGTTCTCTTCTGATGATCCCGTTAAGGGTGAAACAGACTGTTAAGGGTTTCTAAATTTGACTGTTAATAAAATTATATTTTTTTCACCTATATTTTTGAAATCCTGAATAAATATTCTTTCAAAATCGCCAATGTTTCCACCCAATTTCTGGTTGTTTTGGCGGAAATCGGGGATTTCCCGGCGAAACGGTGTCGAATTTTTTCGCTGAGGTAGGGTTGATTTGGATTCTAAAAATCGTATTTCTGTATAAAGTAGACAGTCGATTTTAGATTCAAACGAAAGAGAAAGATAATTGCAAACTTTTCACAAAATAATTTTTGGATTGTTTTATTATGACGTCACGATATGGTTGATTGATTCCAAATTTTTACAAAAAATTTTGAATTAGAGTGCATATCGTTAGTTATTACAGCCAAAGTTGACGGAATAATGTCATGAAAGTTGCAACATCGATAAAACAGTTTCTCACCGACAAAATGAAACCAAAATGACATCTTTGCGATGTCATTAGAGAAAACTACGCAGTAAAATGCAAAACCGAGTAGACGCGCTTTTCAAACAAATTGCACGTGACAGCGAGTATTTTGATCGCGGCGTTGCGGTTTTAGTAGCAAAAATTAAAGAATATCAATTTCACCGTCGTCAACGCACAACATGACGTTTGCATTAAAACTTTTTTACAGTGTGAGTGCATGAAGATAAACTCTGTTCAAAATTTAAGAACAAAATAAGAACAATTTTATGCTCAGTGCAAGAAAAACTTTTAAGAAGTTTTTTTAATTTTATTGCTATTTTGTGGCAAAGAATAATATTGCACTAGCAAAATGTTCAGGCACATTGTTTCGAAAAGTCATAAACTTGGTAGAGTAAGAATAAAACGGTACATAAGTGGTGTTTCTAACATTTTCTTATTAAAAGGTATCAAATATTTACGGAAAACAATATCGTCAGAAGCAAAAAAGCGTGGATAAGCTCATTCAGATGTTTTAATTTGATCGGACACTTTGTTCGCAAAAATGTCTTTTAAAATAACTAAAGAATTGTTTGTTACAAAAGATACTTTGATTGCAGTTCATACAGCAAATATTGCTGAGAAAACTGATGGCTCCGCATTTGGAGATATTAACCGATTTTTACAGTTAAAACATCACTGGAACTCCATTTGAAGGGGTAACAATTATTCACAAACATCATATTCACCATACTCTGAAAATGAAATGTTTATGATTTCAGATCGTTTTACCCGGTGCTGAGATCATCTCATTCAAAATACTGTATAAAAAAAATTCTTGAAGAAAAGGCTCTCTTAGCGTTGACTACTTCAACGAGTAAAACAGTCTGTTAAGTGTTAAATTTTTATTGTTGCTGTAAGGTGTACGGTAATGTGCTTGCAGTATACATAGGAAACTTGCATGCTAGCCAGTGGCGTAACTAGAGGGTAGAGCCAGAGGACATGGAAAACTTAACTAGAAATTCGCTCCACATTTTTTTGTCATTTTTGAGTGAAGAAAAAAGAACTTTACCGAAGATTTGGTGCTTTTTTCCTTCAAATTTAGTTAATGTCTAAAACTGGTCTTGACCGAAAATCGGTTACTTTTTTTCCGTCGAGTTTTAGGTGAAGACTTTCCGCTTTTATCGTTTGTTTTTCCCCCAAAACTTGTGGCCATAATTTATAAAGGGACCCACACTGGAGGAAAATTCTTCCCTGCCTCGCGCCCCCCTCCCGTCAGTTACGCCAGTGATGCTAGCCCCTGCTATTTATGCACTTTTTTTATTTGATCACAACACCCCTGACGATTGCGATTACGGAAAAGCAGTTTGTTCATAAAATTTTAAATTTTATTTTGACGCGTACTGTTTTTAAATTAGGTTTACTCACTTTTTTAATACAATAAGTTAGATGTAGATTGAAGAAAAAGTCATCAAAGACATTGTAAAACTCAAACTCAAACCAAGTTGTCGTATATGAAAATGACTTTGACAGTGATCTACATCTCAAAATGAGTAAACGATTTAGAAATGCCTGATTTTACCAAATACCGTAGGATTGCTAAAATGACTTAAGGTGTCTGGGGCGTCTGCGAAATATAATAAAAACTGTTACTTTAGCAAAAATCATTCAGCAGCAACAGGTCTTTTTGCAGTTGTTAATGGTTTATAATGTAGTATACTTAATGTGTCAGCCGTTTTTAAACATCTTTCGACTAAAATTATTTTGGAACGATCTACAAAATTTGTCTTTTGGAAAAGGCCACTTCTTTAGTATCCTTAATACGTCTGATTGGATTTCAGCAGGTGCTGAAAGCTCTGCTTCCTAATCCCTTCCGTGGTTTTGGTTCCTCTGGCGTGTTAGCATGATCAACCGACTCATTATTTAAACTCATTGTAGCCAAACGCCACTACTTTGTGCAAAAATTAAATGAAGAACCATACAAGACTTCATTTAATTAGGGTTCCTTTCACTAAAAAGCGTCACGATTGCACTCGCCAGTTCTCTTTCTACCAGCTGCTCTGTGAAAGCAGCCCATAACTATACCTTGCAAACTCCTGGGATCATCCGCTTTATTACTTTATTTTACATTGGGCCAGTAAATTACAATCAAATTTATCAAACGGGTGTATACATTATCGAGAACTTGAGTTTGGACAACTTCAGGCAGGTGGACTTGCACTAAACGCACTCACGTAGTGTGCCAGGGTCATTAGGCAAGAAACCTGCAGTGTGGTTTGGGGTGTCTGAAATTTTTCTAGGAGCGTGATAGAGTAGTGAAAAACCGTTCAACGATGCTAATTCTATTATTAATCTCATGCCTTCAAAAGATTTGGATCTTATACACATTCGTTCATAGGCATAGTCTTTTTTTGGTCTTCACCTGTATTTGGCAGGAAAATATTGCAAAAACCTCAAAATGCCAGTGGCTAAACTCAATGTAAATCTGGCCCGGGCAATAGCATGGTTTGTAGGCGTAACTATCTATTGCACATTTTTCAATAACAATTCACCTCCACCTCGCCAGTTTTTATGCAACAAAATTCTTCTGAAAAAAATTAGCTACAGTAAGGGGAATGCTCGTTGAACAATTTTTTGAATTGAGAGGACCTGGGCCCTCTGGCCATATATGTACTCCGATAACTGGTTGTTTTCATGACAAAATAATCTCTAAGGAAAATATTCGACTGGATTGTCATTTACTGCTGAAATATTGCAGGAGGCATGTACTTTACTTCCCCCAACCTGGGCCAAATCACTAACAAAACTTAACCCCAAAATGCAAGATTTTAAACGTACTTTGGACTTAAATTGCAAGTAAAAGGAGGACTGAACAACTTAATATTTTCAATTGACTTTCAAATGTTAAAAATCTAGTACTTTCAAATGGCTCTGAATGCGTGCGAAATGTGCTCCAATAGACCAATGGTATTAAAATAGCTTTTTTTCCAAAAAATTACGAAAAATCTCTCAGCGGCTGGGGGCTTTGCCCCCAGACCCCCATAGCCTTCGGCGGCTGAGGGCTCCGCCCCTAGATCCCCGTCTGTGATACGTTTGAATTACAGTACCGTAAAACGGGGTTACTTTGCCCAAAAAAGTGATATTTTTTTGGGTTTTTTTTAATAACTCCTGTTATATTGAATTGTTTTTGTTCATAATTTGTATGCACAACCTTAATGCTCTTATATATTATGTCTTTCAACCAAATGTGTGTAGTTGTAAATTTTCACTATTTTTTTTTTATTTGCTTTGAGTGGGCAAAGTTGTCTTGCTTTAATGCAACTTTACCCACTATGATTGTTTCAGGCTTTTTTCCTATAAAATGTTATCAAATGGCTAATATTAGCACTTTGTATGACATCTTTGCCCTCTTTAAGTGTTTTTAAAAAAAGAAACTGCTAGCATTCATTCCATAAGGTAGGATTAAATGCATTATAAGCAGGAAAATTTCACAAACACTATTTCAAGTGTGCTAAATTTGATGCATCAATTTAATCCTATTTAGCACTTCACCAAGTAACATAATTTTAATCATGCATCACAAACAGAACATAATTGTGTAGTAAAAATGTAATTGTCACTGTGAACATAATCATATATAGTCAAAATCAACATGATCATTTTTTCTGATTATGAGAGCTCTTCTATATTAATTAGTGCTGTTGCATGCAATCGATTCAAAAGTTAAACCAATGTATTTATCCTTTGTTTCTTTATCATATACAAAAACAGTGAGAAAAAGAATAGTAAGATAAAGAAACAAAAAGATAAATCAATTTAACTTTTGAATCGATTGTAAGTAAACATAGTAATTGAAATACCAGTTCCAGTACTGGTACTCTTAACAGCTGACATACCGATACTAGCTAATACCAGTACCCAGTATGTTACTATTTCAAAATCAAAAGGCATCATTAACTTATTTCATGGTAGAGGCACACTGCACAGAAACCTCTTTAGCACATTAATGCATTACACTGGTACCAGAATAATGCAGTGTCCACCTTACATGTCAGATGTCTTTGTAAATGGCTATCTAAATGTGCCAAAAACTGTACATGACAATATTAGCTACTTGCATAGTAATAGCGAAGCCAGCAAGTTGTTAAAATTCATCATTTCAAAACGTGTGATAAACGACTGTTGGTGTTCTCAATTTCAAGATGATAATGTGACACTCAGCATACTGCTAATTTAGCAACTTATTAGTTTGATTTTATACCACAGCTAATTGTCTCAGACCACAGGTACCAGATGTAATGCATGGAAAACTGGACATAAGTTTGAGCACTCTTAATATTCATACTGATATCTGCAGATGCAAAATATCTAATTATTAAACATTGAAATCAAATCAATATTTTCATCGATTACATAAACACAATGTATGTAGAGGACAAGTTTTTGAAAGAATTACGATTGCATTTAACTCTGCCCGCATGAACATGTGGGCAAAGTTAAACGAAATAAATGATTTTGAAAAAAAAAATCTTTAAATTCACATTGTTACTTTTTGGGATTTGTTATTGCTTAAACTTGTATTTTTGCAAGTTAACAACCACATAGTGATATTTTTCAGAGGTACAAAATTTTTCTGCCATAGCTGACCTTTGACCCCCAGGACAAATTTTAGGGGCATGTTTTTACATTTTTTTTACACATTAATTTTTTTTTTGAATTTTATATGGGAAACATTGTTGCGCATCATGTTTTTGGGTTTTAAATTAGACCTAATATAGTTGTTCCTTAGATTCAAATAAAAAAAAACATGAAAACTTCCTTACAAAAATTTTTACGAAACGAAATACAGCAACTATAAAATGTGGGCAAAGTTCACCCCCGTGGGTAAAGTAACCCCAATTTACGGTACACTTCTTTACTCAAACACGTCTCCCAATTTTACCTTTTTTGCATTTCATCTATTGGTTTAATCCCTCTCCTTGAACGATTTCCTAGTTACGTGCCAACACCAGACCACGGCTTCTGATCTTCCATTCTACGATAGCTTTGCCCCCACTAAAAATTCCTCTTTCGAAGTTTCTGATGACGTCATTGCATGTGATTTGTGGTTTGGGGTTCCCCCGATCAAAAATCCTGGCTACGCCTATGCATTCGTTTAACAAAATTATGGTAGGTTGCATTGTGAAGCCAGGAAAGCCAGAAGTCTTCCCAATATACTTTGTTTTATAAGAACCGTACATTTTGGGTTGAGGCTGGTTGTTCTTAAATTTTCACAAATTTTAAGCCTCATTTTCCCTTAACTTTACTGAAGAATAAACTACACAAATTATTCTTCTCTGGTTAAAATTTGTCTCTTATTATAGGTCATGCTTACTCTTAGACAACTTAGCAATGGTAATACAGAGAAGGATAGCAAAGCTCTGTTAATTTCTTACAAAAATGTTTTACAAAACATTTTATTATGTAGCCCCTTCAGCTTCTCTAGGTTTTCAAAGCATATCTGGGTTAATTTTCCAAGCAACTTGGCTAAGGGGGCTTCAATTTAATCCTTAGTAGGCCTAATTACATCACTTGTGGTCAATGTCGCGCTTACCGTAACACGGCTATGTATGCGTTCAATGATTTCAAATAATTACCGGTGCTTCAAAAATGTTTGTTTAAAGACTCCGCACTTGGTGGATGATACAAATTATGCTCATAAAAAAGCTGTATGCACTCTGGTTCGATCCCCAATCGAGCTAAACTATATAAAAATTCGAATTCACAGCTCTCCTGCTTGACGATCAGAAAAGACGTAATGTGGAGCTTCCATTACTTGTGGTAGACATGCAGGAAGATAACAATTGGACACTAAGATAGCAAGGTCTTTTGTTGTCTCTTGATCAAAGCAAATTGGCAATGATAAAATAATTATCTAATGTTGTTGATATTTTCTTTGTAAGATTTTACTTTTTAAGTTTTAATATTTTTAGATACTGAAGATCACAATTTTTTTTTGATTATATGTGCGGGGCAATTTGATATGAAAATTGTGCACTATTTTACACAAATAATCAAATACCTTTTGTAACAAACAATTCTTTAGTTATTTTAAAAGACATTTTTGCGAACAAAGTGTCCGATCAAATTAAAACATCTGAATGAGCTTATCCACGCTTTTTTGCTTCTGACGATATTGTTTTCCGTAAATATTTGATACCTTTTAATAAGAAAATGTTAGAAACACCACTTATGTACCGTTTTATTCTTACTCTACCAAGTTTATGACTTTTCGAAACAATGTGCCTGAACATTTTGCTAGTGCAATATTATTCTTTGCCACAAAATAGCAATAAAATTAAAAAAACTTCTTAAAAGTTTTTCTTGCACTGAGCATAAAATTGTTCTTATTTTGTTCTTAAATTTTGAACAGAGTTTATCTTCATGCACTCACACTGTAAAAAAGTTTTAATGCAAACGTCATGTTGTGCGTTGACGACGGTGAAATTGATATTCTTTAATTTTTGCTACTAAAACCGCAACGCCGCGATCAAAATACTCGCTGTCACGTGCAATTTGTTTGAAAAGCGCGTCTACTCGGTTTTGCATTTTACTGCGTAGTTTTCTCTAATGACATCGCAAAGATGTCATTTTGGTTTCATTTTGTCGGTGAGAAACTGTTTTATCGATGTTGCAACTTTCATGACATTATTCCGTCAACTTTGGCTGTAATAACTAACGATATGCACTCTAATTCAAAATTTTTTGTAAAAATTTGGAATCAATCAACCATATCGTGACGTCATAATAAAACAATCCAAAAATTATTTTGTGAAAAGTTTGCAATTATCTTTCTCTTTCGTTTGAATCTAAAATCGACTGTCTACTTTATACAGAAATACGATTTTTAGAATCCAAATCAACCCTACCTCAGCGAAAAAATTCGACACCGTTTCGCCGGGAAATCCCCGATTTCCGCCAAAACAACCAGAAATTGGGTGGAAACATTGGCGATTTTGAAAGAATATTTATTCAGGATTTCAAAAATATAGGTGAAAAAAATACATTTTTTGGGTGCTCGTGAAGTCTGCTGGCGACTGCACTATTAATAAAAGCACAACAGTTTGTTTCGTCCGAAGAAACTCATCAGGAGCTACTATACGTAGTCTGTAAAAGAAAAAATGTGATGAAACAGACTGTTGTACTTTTAACCTGTTAATATGATTATTGAACGGTATTTTGCTTCGTTTTTAGTGCTGTATTTCATCAACACCATCTCAGAAGATTGACTGACAACTATCTACAAGTTTCTACAAGGTAACTACTGCACAATGTACATAAGCACAACAACGCAATTTCGACCATCATTTTAAATTTTATCTTAAACACAAACAAATAGCATTTTTGTTTGTAGCAGTGCAAGTACCTACCATAAAGAGTTGGGATCAATATGATCATAAGCTCAAGCTGCATAATTTAAGACTCAGTATCATACGAGCTATACCGTTAGCTACAGATTACTTTATAAATTTTATACTAGTTTGTAGAGAACTGCATTCATTTCGTAAACTGTATACCTATACTTAATGGAATATTTCCACATTCCAATCCTCTGGCCATTTCACAGTCGTCGAAATGCCATTTTGAATCAGTTACATCATCAAAAATAGTCCAGTTAGACTCTTGTCTTCCACAACAGAAACATTCCACTTTGTCTTTGTATTCAGTAAAAAAGAAACCACACTCCGCAAGTTTTAATGGGTCAACAGGACCACCAAATCCTTTAAATGTTGCAATGCGAAATGCTAGTCTACATTTATTTTCAAAAGGAATGCTTGTGGATCTTTGGCTTGGTGAACTTCTTTGTCTAAAAAATAAGAGAACTATGACCAAATTGACCATACACTATAAAACATCACTCAACTACAAAATCAAAAGTTGAGATAAAGTACCTTGTACTGTATTTTCTGGACTATAAGGTGCACCAGATTATAAGGAACACACCCAAAAATTTTAAAAATTTGACTTTTTTCCAGAGGCGCATTGGAGTATAAGACGCATATATTCTAATCAAAGGTTAAAAACAGGTAAAAAAAGAGAAAACCGGAACTATAATTTGTCACTTTCTTGTTTTTTACATACATAAGGTGCAATTAAGTATAAGCCCGCTTATTAAATTTTACCATAAAAAAAGTTTCTTAGGTGTGCCATATAGTCCAGAAAATACGGTAGATGGAACTAAAGCTAGACTAGTGCCTAAAGTTTTATAAAAATAGTTCAGAATCACAACGACAATATGTAATAACTTCTATCGTCCAGTAGCTTTTTAACTGGACTGTAAAAATCTTATGAAGTTGTGAAACCAGATACAATCTTGCCAAAAACACATTTTAACACTAATTTCCATCATAAAGGATAATCAGCATTTCAAAACTTGCAATGCTTGAAAAAGCTGATTGTTGTACAGTGTTTCTAAACTAGAGCGCCCCCTCTAGTTTAAAGTTCATTAATGTAAGTTTCTACAGAGTTATTTATTTTAATTTTCTATTATTTTCATGTCAAAAAACTCAGTTAAAAAAACCACCCAGGTAATACTTCAGGGAAAATTAGCTGGATAGATATAAGCCTGAGAAAAGTTGAAAATGCCGGTACATTCCTAGCTCTTCCGGCCTAAATTTTCACAAAAGTTTGTACAGTCATCTCATCAGGACGTGTCAAAAGGCATACAAGAAACTGCAATGGTTTGTCAAATTGCTCTCATCGATTTGTGGCAATTTGTAGCGAAAACACTGGTGAAAAAGTTTGATTTTCTGCCTTTTTTCCGATTTTGTTGACCATATACCCAGGGGTGCACCAAGCAATTTCTAACAGGGGAGGTTTAATTTTTCAAGAAGTAACCAGTTACCAATTGTAGTCAATTTAATTTAACAATTAATGGAAATGCACGCTATAATAGTCAAACAGGGTTTGGCAGTAATAGTAGCATTTCGTTACAACATTAATTTTGTTTATTCAGAAACCCTATAATAACGATTTTGAAAGTTGTTGTTTCTAACTAAATGTGAAGATTGTGTGTGAGAGAACTTGTTACCACTATGGCTGCCTGGACATAAAGCCCCTAGCCGCTGGGCAATTCTTGCAACTTTTTTGGGAATAAAATAGCCATTTTATTGGTATTTGGGTGACATTTTGCACGTTTTTGAGCAAATAGAAAAACCTAAATTACCAACATTTGGAAGAGTTTGAAAAAATTTAGTTTGGTCAGTGCAATCAGCCCCCATACACTTACTGGTCAAGTCCAAAATACATTTAAATGCTGAGAGATTGCATATTTGGCTAGAACCTCTTAAGTGAATGCGTTTTTAGATTCAAAAAGCTTGTTAGTGGTACACAATTTCAAAATAGCTTTCAATGAGCGTTGGAGCTATCATTGTCACTCTGAGAGACGGGTAGTGGCGGTAACTTTCAAAAAGACTCTTTTGGACTGAACGTTTTCGTCCAGCTCTCTTCATGAATCTATGCTGGAATGAAGAAAAACTAAAATTCGGTGGTATATATATGTTGATTACATTGAAATATACAATGGGTTGTTACTATAACATGTGATGCTGCAAAAATCACCATTAATATAAAACTCAATGCAAAAACTATAAACTCAAATGCAAAAATATAAACTCTATAAACTATAAACTCAATGCAAAAACATAGAAAAAATTAAATGGAAATGATAGCTGCGACGCAATTAAAAGCTGTTTTTAAATTCCTGAATTTGTTTGCAGAAAAAAAATCTCGACATTTGAGAGTAATTTTGTGGTGGCTTTCATCTTCAAACAGCAAATATGTTTTCTTTTTTTTCAAAGATGCATTTGGCTTGAGTAGTTTTTTTTATACAAGGGTGAATTTTTTCACTAAATGGCTGCCTTTCTCTTTTTAGCATCAAGCTTTGTTCCGCTCAGAAGTTTTATGATCGGGCATAATATATCCATTATTCAATATCCATGGATATATCAAATATACATAGTTACACAATGTTTCTGTCAGAAATATTGTAGATGAGACAACTGCAAAAATCTCAATTGCTTGGTAAATATGATGCAGGATCAAATTATGGCCCTAAAACAACATTTTAAGTGATTAACAACCACTTAAGTGCTGATTTAGTAAAAAGTAAATATATCACAGTGTTACTAATAACATTACATCAAAATTATGTTGTTTTTTGAGTTCCAAAGGGGGGTCGACCCCAAACCCCCTCCCTCCTGGGTACACCACTGCTTATACTCCTTGACAATGCAGGCAATGGGGCAGGCAGATGAGGCTCTACAAAATATCATTGATTTGGTGAAAAACGTAAATAAATGCTTGATCTTATCTGCATATTTTAGTGCTTTTGCATTATTTATTAATGTTGGTTGCATTACTTATGTTAATATTATGCATTATTTTAGTGTTTTAGAGTTCTAGTTTATGCAGAAGAGGGGGCTCTAATTTTGAAACACCCAGAATATTTAATTGAATAGTAGACATACCATATTACTAGCAAGAGCCAATCTCTGTTCAAAACTCAAGTATGCATAGTTAAGGTCAACATTCAAGAAAAACTAGAATATGAAATTACAAGCGATATCCGGGAACTTCGCGAAAGTATTCAACTTACTGAACTAAAGAACTTCACAATTACGATAAGCGTGTTTATAGTTGTTGATAATCACACCTGCGATACATCACTTTCGAATTTCATAATGTTCCATTAACTTAGTCAAGTTTGTGTTTAACACCTTCCAAAATTTAAATGTCTAGAAAAGGCATCTATAAATATCTATCAGATCTCGTTTCAAATTTTAAGGAGTTAGTTGAATTTTCGCTTAGCAGCGCAATTGTTAAAATTGTGGTTTCAAATAAAACCCTTGTTAAAACAAATATTTCGACAATAACTTTTTGTTGCGATTGAAACACAGAAATAAAAACTTTT
The DNA here is from genome assembly GCA_963965965.1 of Trididemnum nubilum. Lineage (NCBI taxonomy): Eukaryota > Metazoa > Chordata > Ascidiacea > Aplousobranchia > Didemnidae > Trididemnum > Trididemnum nubilum. The sequence goes on from OZ014486.1 coordinate 19,763,761, forward strand.
GATCTGAAAATGTCAATACGATTTTTGGATTTTACAACTTACATTATCTTGACCAGAAATTTGACATACTATCCGAAATATCAAATCTACACCCTAACTAGTCCACTGCAATATTTTTTTAAGACGAATTTTATACCAGCACATGTATGAACAGTTCGACAAAACTTTCTTAAAATCTATGAGCTAAATTAAACAATGCCTGCCTTAGCAATTAGCATGGAAAGAGATACCTAGACAAACAAAATTTAGAAACAAAAAATCAAATTCCTATACATTTACAAGTGATATTACAGAGTCTAACTTTTCGATGACTTCACATTGAAAACTTATAATAATTTACTCAACTCTATGCTTTCCAAACCACTAGGGGCAGAGGTGGAGTCCTTGGTCTTGGCCTCGAACCCTACATGTCCTCAAAAATGTCCTGTTCTCGTCTTGAGGACAGCATTATTTTGTGACTGGTTGAAAACAAAAAATAAATAAAAAACAACATATCTGATAGTATGTCAATTTGTTGTTTCTTTTCCTTATTTGAAAAATAATACAATGTGAGAGCCAAATAAGCCAAGTCATACAAAAACTTATTTTAAATGGCTTTGTGCGGAAGCTCTAATCAGAGAATAAGAAGGCAAAATGCATTGTAGAAAATTTTTGTTTTTATTTCTGGTGCAGGCCACACAATCTGCAAAGCACTACAGTAAAGCCATTCAGAGCCATAACAAGGAATCCGGGGGTCCGCACAAACTATTTTTAGTTGCTAATGCTGAAACATGACCTTGCCCATTCTGCGCATGAATTTAGAACAAAGTATGTGTGTGATAATGAAATGTAATACAGTGTTACCAGGAAGGGCATATTGATACATTACAATAATTTTGTTAGTATATCTTGATATAACTAACAAAACATATCTTGAGAACGCCAACTTGTTCTGAAAATACAAGAGCGCAAAAAATTTGTTTTGGGATAAGGAAGAATAATTCTAATCAGTGGCAAGCGGTCTGGGGGCAAAACTACGTCCACTGAACGATTTGTGCATTGGAAATCGCCGCTAAGAATCCCAAATAACAAACTATTGGATAACAAAAAACGCAGCATAAAGGATTATTAACAAATTATTGTAAGTGTGAAAATAAACACAATCATAACTGTTCGAATGCCAAGAGTACCTAGTACATTTTTTTACAAGCTTCTACAAAAAATCGAGCGTTTTTCGGTTTCGACAATTGTGGACCTCTTGAACGGGCATGGAGCAAATGTCTCCAATGCCTTCCTCCTTAATATGACCCTGCTAGGATCCTGAGGTTTGCTTGTAATTAAGTACCGGTATCTTACGTCAAATATAACAAAGTGGCTTTTGGCAGCTGAAACATTCACACTCATTCTTTGGCAGGCATTACTAAAGATGTGAGAAAAACAAAATGCACTGAAATGTAAAGAAAAGATTTGCTAAAAATTAAAGTTGAGATATTGTGAAAAAACAAAAGTTTTTCTAACTTAGCATTTTTCGTTTTTTCTTTTTTTTTCAAATTGCTTTGAAAATCTAAATATGTAATCTTCTTTAAAGTCACAAAACGTGCCATTTTTTTCCGAAAAAATCCCTAAAATTGTTAGCGGGAGCAGGGGGATAATGCCTTTGCCCTAAAACTTCCGTATTTTTTTGTTGCCAAAAACTTTTGAGCTTACAAATATACCCTTTACGGTATCTCAATTCATTTTAAAAACATAAATTCATAGTATTTTGCAATATTTTTAGACAATAAGTTTTGAAAAATTCCGTGAAAAGAAATGGTTTAACCAAACAATATGGTTATCGCTTAGGAAACTCAAGTCAAGGTTTTCATTTAGAAAACTTAAAGTCAAACAACTAAAAATGTGGCGATCCATATATCAGTGGACGTTTGTATTGGGGCCTTAACTAATGAAATTGTGGCCTTAAAATTGTCCATTTTTACGTTTATAATTTAACTCTAATAATTTCATTGAGTCTGGCATAAATGGTTAAAAAGTTTGAATTTTTTCAACCCTGTTTGAGGGGCACCCCCCATTTTAGTACCCCCAAATTTTGTCACATTTTATCTTTCTTTTATATTTACTTTCTCTAAAAATTTCATGTATCTAGCTTAAAAGGGTAAAAAGTTCGAATTTTGGAGGGTCAGTTTGGGGGGAAACCCCCCATTGTGGCTCCTCTACTTTTTGTTAGGTGTAGTTGATTTCTAATATCTACCCATTTCGAAAAATTGATTCATCTAGCTTGAACGGTTTAAAAGTTCAAAATTTTTAAGAACCCGTTTGAGGGGGATTCCTTCAACCTGGCACTCCCATTTTCAGTCAGGCACTAGTCCTCCCTAATATCTTCAATCGCTCAAACTTTGAATACAATGCGTTTAGCGGTTTAAAAGTAGATAGCCAGAGAAGAATAACAAAAAAGAAAAAAAAAGTAAAAAAGAAAAAAAAGAAAAATAGTATTTAAGTTGGGGTAAATGAACACAACCAAAAGAAAAGCAGTTGATAGTGTGCTCAAAAATCACAAACCATTTTTCATCAATATCGGTAATTACCACGATATATCAATTCAAAATCTCCACTTTCTGCCTACTTTTGGCCTATAAAATTTTGGTCACGTGACCGGGCACCCCCAAACTTGGTTTGCATAAAGCATTTATAAGCATAACATTGTGTCCAAATTTCAACTTTGCACGTCGAGTGGTTTTGGAATTATAAGCAAATCAATAACTTTTCAAGCCAAAAATTACCATTTTTTTAATGTTTTTTGTGTCTCAATTCATGATTACGTGACCTAGAATCCCCAAAATTGGCACACATGACGCTTTCATTAATTGTTATGTTGAGTCCAAATTTGAACTTTCTAGGTTTTACCGTTCATAAGTTATAAGCAAATCAATCCTCATCTGCCAAATTCGCGAACAAAACCAATGGTACTACGAGCTCACGCAAAGTCCCAATAAATGTAAATAAATGATTAAACTAACCAAACATCAATCACTCTCAGCAAAAATGTTTGGGAAAAATAGTATAGCTAGTAAGCTAAGTACTTTACTTGCATGCGAGCTAGTTGTGCAATTTTTTTAACAGCTACCTCCATTTGGGTTATCCTGAACATTAGTAATTGAGCATTAACATACTACTATCCAAGTACATACTTGATAAAGCAAAGTCGCAAAAAGTTTATAAAAAGTTGTATCATACTACGATGCAAACTTACCTTCTACCAATGTCAAAACCAAAAACAAAATGTTGTGCTGGGATTGTTGTTCGATCACTATTCGAATGCAAAAAATTACTACTCCCAGTGATACCTATCTCTCCTAAAGCAACAAAAAATATTTTAACCAAATTTATTATTAAATGAGAGCAACCAGTAGCAAAAACTTGGTTTTCTTTCAACTTTTCAAACTCAATTAACATTGCCACATTAGCTGAGTTTTTCATTACAATTGTATTACAAAAAATACTGATGTAATCAATCTCTGCTTGAGTTGGGACGTAGACCAAAAACCAATGTTAAACAAGAACTAAAAGCATGCAAAGTCAGGCCAATCCCACAAGACTATACATTTGCGCTGACTACATTCTTCTCGACCCAGCCGTTCCAAAGATATTCTACTTCTAACACAACATCAAGGCCTCTATTATGCAGTAAATTTTTAAGATTTTTTTGGCAACACTGACATTGATAGCCAAAGCATCGTTAGCAATGCCATCCCAGCTTTAACATAAAGCAACACCGGTATGAGGCTACTGCATTGAGCCATTTCGCTGCATGCTAATAAGTTTGATCTTGTCAGCAGAATAGATCCGAGCTGAAAAAATGAGTAGACTGTGCGGTAGCCTATGTAACAAACGCCTAGAAACAAGCGAAAGTAAGGTTAGTAGAGGGGTAGATTAGTACGCCATTGTTTGCAACTTAGATGAAAAAGTTTATTCTAGGATCACAAAATATTGTAAGCTAATACAACAGGCCTACTCAAGTCTAGCAGTCTTATTATCAGGTACGAGTTTGTACTTTGTAGCCAAGTAATAAAAACCTTATTGCTAGGCTATGATTTAGACTGAAATGCCGTGTTCCCTCTAACTTTATGGCTAATCGGCGAGTGCCCATATTTTCTTTACACAATTGTGCCCAAAGCTCTAAAAAGACATTTATGTGCCTTAAAATTCGTACCAATCCAATATTAAAATATACGAAATGTCATATTTCACAAATTTGTCGAATTTTCTAAAGTTATTTTTACCATATTGCCAAAAATTATTTGCCCTTGCTTCAACAAATTGCCGATTTGCTGAAAAAAATCAGCTTAGTGGAAACACTGCTGAAATGTATTTGACAGCTTGATTTTTGCTGAGTTTGCTGGGCTACCAAACAGTCTACTCCTTTTACCAGCTTGGATTTGTTGTGCTGACAAGATCAAACTGATCAGTGCGCAGCAAAACGACTCAATGCAGAAGCCTAATAGCAGCATGGCTTTAACCTTATAAAGCCCAAGGGGGATCGTTTCGATCCCCCCTTCACATATTTTGTATTTTTGTTATGAAGCAGTTACGCTACAATCATAAAATTTCCTGAAATTTCTTAAAATTTACAACTTCAACTATTATTTGCAAAACCATTACCCTATGACAGGTAAATTTGAAGCTATGAAATGTTTTTCACGGTCGACTCAGAGTTTTTAACATAATTTTCAACAATTCAGCATAATCCTATTTAGTCCCATTGTTCATTCAAAATCAGCAATTTCACGCAATTTCTTGAACAGTAATTGCACATAAGAACACAAACTCAGTGACATCTTAAACTGTATTGTTTCACTCCTTCACTCAAGAAACAGAAACAAAAAGAACACATTTGCAATTTTGCCGGGAGCATAACTTTCACACCACAATGATATCCAGGGCTTTGAGCTGAATTCCCAGTAAAACACTTTGGTAAATGTGAATACAGGTACATTAGTAGAACTGACGAAAATTATTGTACCGTAGTGACTGCATTATAATCATTTTCTAAACAATTAAAACTGTTTTTGCTCTCTGAGTAAAAAGCACAGAGCCAATACAACTAAAAACATTCTGTTTTTATTACTTACGTTTCGAGACTAGACGTAATTTCAATTTTGCTTATTTTTGTTCAAGTTTTTTGCCTACTCATAAATTAGCTTTGATAATGAGATTAGTACAATCTTGAAACATAAGCAACAAAAACAAAATGTTTTCAATTGTATTGGCTCTGTACTTTTCACAGAGAATTGTTCGCCAACCCCATCATTTTGCTCCAATGTTTTCTTTTGTTCAGCGAATTCATGGACTAACGATTTTACAAATGCAAGTTGAACTCCAACAAAAAAAAAAAGAGATCAAGCAAACGACACTTTTCTTGTTTTTTGGTTTTGACAACATATTTTTCTTCATGATTATTGATCAAACAGGAAAAACATGACAAAAATAAATGTGAATGCATAGTTACACAAGATGTCAAATTTTTTGTGTTTATTATTTTTGAATAGATTGTTTCTCATGATGAGTGGAGTTCGAATTCAACCGATTCAAAAAAAGTGCTTGACAGAGTAGGCCAGAGCGAATATGATAACATAACACAGTACAAGTTAAAAATAAAAAATTCATAACTTTAAAACCCTACAGTCTGTTTCAGCCATAATTGAGATCATCAGGGGTGTCTTACTCAAACAGTCTTATTCAAATTTGTTGTTTGCTAGTTGACAAAAAAAAAAAACGAAATGTGAACGCTTGCATTACAGAAAATGAAATAGACTATAAGCAAGTAGCATATGCATTTTGTGGATGACGCAGTAGCACACTTCTCTCGAAATAATTTTTGATTCCACTGTATTGTGATATAAATTTTATTGATGAGAATTATAAACAACGCACTCCACGTCTGCCGAGCTACAACAAAACTGAGCACCTTTTTTGGTTTGTTTGCAAGTCCAGGCCACCATAACAGCCCCATCAAATCTGTCATTGTAAACTTCTGTAAAGATTGCAAAAAAATTTATTGTATCGGAAACTTGATACGACTATGACAGCAAGGAAAAACTCTAACCACATTTCAAAGTGCCTATTGGCGTGATAATTTCAAAGTAAGTTTGGTAAATAAAATTTTCTGAAGCAAAAAAAAAAAGAGCAATAAATTTTTCTAAATTCACATTAAATTTGTTGTGTAGCAAATAGGGATGGCCATTTCAGAATACCGAATTCTAAGAACCGGTTGCAATTTGGAACCGATTCCATTTTTAGGATTCGGTTTGATCATAGAACAAAATGCGCATGCTAAATCATTGCTAACTTTTTAAAGCTTGCAAAATGCAAATCTACGTGTGTGTGCGACGCCATCTTCTTTACTGCAACACGGCATTATTGGATACTTTGTAAAGCTTCTGTTTCCATGTACAGTTGTACACACTATTAACGACTGATAGATTGTATGCTACAGTAATTAGAGTGCAAGTAGCTGTTTGATTGGAAAGGCTTGAAGCATTGCAGGATATTCAATAATGACTTGAATTATTTGGTTTAGGCTATGGACTAGGGTGCTTTATTCGTTAACCTGGCTAGAAATACATTAAACTGTTAAATTGACACAAACTGTGGTTTTACTGAGTTGAGGGTTAATTTAATATCAAAATAATACGGAGTGTTATTCTGAAATGTAGGATTCGGTTAGGGATTCGGAATTCTGGATTCGAAAAAAAAGATTCGGAATTATTCTAGAATACCTAATTATTCTGAAATGGCCATCCCTAGTAGCAAAATGAAAATCTAAATAATCGGTAAAAAAATGTGTTAGGCCTTAAGCAGTTTTGAGAATAAATTCAATCTTTTTTGAATTTTTGTCCTCAGTAAAATTGGCAACTGACAAACAAAATACTTGAAGTAATCATACATAGCTCAGAAACTTTTCAAAATTTATATTTTTGCTTTTATATTATTTTTCATACCACATAACAATAGGTGCACTACTATAGATGTCTCTAGAAGAGTACGAAAGAGTAGAACGTAATTATTTTTTGTTTTGGGCTAGTCTAAACTCTAAATTCTGCTTTTTTACTTAGAGTAATGCGCAATGCACAATGACAAATAAAGCTCAATTTTTTATCCAAAATCACATTTAAACTTGAAACTTCCAATATTTTTGTTATAACCAGAGCACAATATTATGGCAAATGCAACTCAAGTAACATCTCATGAATTGTCGTACAATTTATTCAAGAAATCGATTTCTAAGCACTTAGCCTGAACACTTGCCCCCCAAAATGCAGAACTATACTAAAAACTGACCATTTCTTTCCATCCACAAATGAACCTTCAAAAGAAAATTTTGAAATCGTTATTACGCTAGTTTTGTCGCTTATTTTGCCTTTCAAAGATTTTTTTTACAAAAATAAGACAAGAATTTCTTTCTAGGATCGAGGGGCTTGTGGTTGTCATCAGTGTTCCCACTAAGCCGATTTTTTTCAGCGAATCGGCGATTTGATGGAGCAAGGGTTCAAATGAATTTTGGCAATATAGTAAACATAGTTTAGAAAATTCGACAAATTTGTGGAAACATGACATTTAGTATACTTTAATACTGGATTGGTACGAAATTAAGGGCGCATAAGCGTCTTTTTAGAGCTTTGGGCGCAATTGTTTTAAGAAAATTTGGGCACTTGCCGATTAGCCATAAAGTTAGAGGGAACACAGGTTGTTATTACATAAATGGACATCATTGTGAAAGTTAGTGAAGGTTGCATTCATGCATTTTCATCTCAAAAAAAATGTACTGTATATGTATAGGCATAGATTTTTTGTCAATTAAGCAGATTTCAAGGGGGCGAAATGTTTTTGCAAAGTCAAGTTAAACTTAATAATTCTATTTCAGACCAGAATTTTGCCTTCAAATTCAGGTGAAGACCAAAAAAAAGATCTTCGCCGCATTCTGGTTCTATCTGAGTCCGAAATTTCGAATTTCTTGTTGCCAAGTGGATATTACTCGCCAAAAAAAAAAGGGGGCCAGACATATTTCGCCCCCTTTAGTGTCAGATGCGAGGAGGCACCGCTTCCCCTAAAATTGATGCCCAAGTGTATATGTATACAGATAAAGGGGTTCAGGACAAGAGCACTTGGAACATTGTTTCACAAAATGAATAATGATTTAATGATGATATGAAAATACATGAATTTGAGCCATCGCGACGCGTTTTGTCCTTGCTCAAGGGACTCTTTAGGCGACAAAGGTCAATTTTGTTTTATTAACGAAAAAATTAATTGGAATTGGGCCCCCTTATCGTTTCCATAGGCTATATCTGTCTTCCAATGCAATATGGTTAATAAAATCCATTTATTGTCATTAAATCATTATTCATTTTGTGAAACAATGTCCCAAATGCTCTTGTACTGAACTCCTTTACTGAATTTCATTTATGCTCACCATGTTAGTGGTTTGAGCACTCTCGATTTAGGAATCTCTTGACTATGACCCTTGTCTTGGCCTTTCTCAAAATTTGAATATGTATATATATATATATTCAAAATAAAGTCTTTGCCCTATAATACAAACCATAAAATTACAGCTTTGAAGTGCAAAACTTGCTCAACTTAAAGCAGACCCTTGATTTGGCTCTGTGTGCCTACTTTTCTTGCTTGAGAGGCGGCACTTTGTACTAATGATCACGAAAGGATTCTACATGAGATTCATGTGAGGAAATGAGTTGCTACTGTATGTCCACAGTATTTTCAAATGCCATATTTTTGCAAATGGTTTTACAAGAGCAGCAATACCAGAATAAGAACAAAACTTAGTCCACTATACAATTATTTAGACGAACAAATTTCAATGCAGCATATAAAATTTCTTTCAAAAATCAATCAACATATAATTATAGATGCACTATTACATGTAGATAGGTTTAGAGTAAAACTCGTCATGTTACGTAGGATTGTACAAATAAAAAAAAAAATTAAATAGATTAGTTTGTTTGCAACCTTTAAGCGGTAATGAAATGAAATGTAGTCTATTGCAAAAAGGACTACAACCAGATACTCGGCTTGCAATTTCTTTACGCAAAAAGCAAACTGATAATCTTGCACAAAAGAAATAATTTTCTAATTTGGTCTGTAATTATCTCTGCATTACTAAATGAAACTCCAGCTGTGACGCTGCGTCAGTATAATTAAATGCTTATTAACATTGCACAGATAAAAAGAAAACCGATTTCTTCTGATAGTCTTTTACCTATAATGAAATTAATCCATAATGAAGTTCACAAAATATACCATTAAAAAGGTTAAACGTTTTGTTAGGAATTGCACTTCTCATGGCACAAAAAGTATTAATTTTATCTTTTGTAGATCGAGAGTTATTAACATTTAAAGATGTTGAGTTGAATCGATCCCCTTGGGCCATTAATCGCAAAATTTTGCCTGGTTTGAACAGAGTTAAGTTAGAACTGAGATGGCATTGCTAACGACAGGGTTGCCAATGAAAATTATTGAAATTTATAACATTAGAGGCCTCGATGTCATGTTTGAAGTAGAATATCTCTGGACAAGCTGCATCAAAAAGGATGGGAGTCAGCACCAATCTACTCAAATACAATTCACTTAACTTTAAATACCTCCATTGACTTTGACTTTAGTCCTCATTTAAGTCAGGGCCAAGAAAAATTATATAATCTGAACAATGAGAATGCAATCCATTCATATAAGTCAGGGCCAAGAAAAATTATATAATCTGAACAATGAGAATGCAATCCATTCATCAAACAAAAAACAATGAACCTGTTGCAAGTCAGGCATTCTGGAAAACTAAAATGAAACAATGCCAAGCGATATTGGGAGAATTTTCAACAGCATGGGTTAACTGCAATTTTATTGCAAGACACTAGTATCTTTCTCTATGTTATGATGAAATTTCAACTTTTTATGCCCAACCGTTTTTGAGCTATGATTCAATGAACGTCAAATGTTGGTAAGTCACAACCAGCTACAAAAAATCAAAGGTCCTATGCATGCATAACCAAAGTTTCAATGATGAATCTGAACCACAAGCTACATGTGGTTTGATAAATTTTGCAGCATTATTTCTGTCTTGAACAGACGAAATCAGATTTGAGACCTGCTACTTCAACATTATATATATTATACCAAATAAAGGGTAGTTGGTAGCCAGAAAATTTTGAAGCAGGACGTCGTATTGAGAGATAACTCACTCCAGGAATCCTACACCAGGAGCATCCTTATATACATCCAAGACATCCAGATGCCAAAAGCTCTAAACTATAATAACCAACTCCTCCACCAAAAAAATAGCTCCAGAACACTTATGCACAGTTGCACATCCATTATATTAAGTGCAGCAGAAACAAAATTTGTTAATTTCCTTAAAATGCATTCTCTAATACTTTGGCTTTAAAACTATAGGCAATGCCATTACGAAGAAAGTAACCAGTGTGTATTTAAACAAAAAACTTACCGATACTATTAAGAGGTACATTATCATATTCTTCTTGTCTAGCCATTTTACAATCTTCTCTGTGCCATTTGGAAGAAGTTTCATCATCATCAGCATTCCAATTTTCAACACATTGCCCACATGAAAAGCATTTCACTCGGTCCTCGTATCCAGTAAAATAAAAGCCATAGCAAGCAAGGACATTAAGTTTAGCCGGACATTGACTTGGAAAACGAATAAATGTTGAAAGGCGATACAATTCTTGAAAAGTGTCTCCAGGAGGAATGTAAACTGATTTTTGCCCTGGCGGGTCTCTTTGTCTGTCAAAAGTTTTTGAAATTTTAATACATGAAATTGAAGTATATATATCTGTAACAGCTTTGTGTCGTCACAAACCAAGCTGTAAGTTTTGAAACGAATGACTGACAATTTCTGCACCTTTACCAAAATAAGTAAATAGCTTTTTGTGGTGCTCAATCACAGAGAAAGAGTTTGCTCAGTGCTAGAATATTTTACTTAGTAATAAATTTTACCTAACCTATTTTGATCAGCATGTGCCAAGGTTTTAAATCTAAGAAAAGTGTTGGTACATGGTATTAAAAGATGAAGTAAGGATGGCACTAATCTGGCACAGTATACCGATATCTAAACTTTCTAACCAACCCACCAACACTAAACATATCATACTATCAAATACACATTTCATCAAGTACAAAATTTCTCAGCGAAAGGTTTAAGTTCAATAAAATGCTTGAGAATGCTATTCTGTATTAAGGTTGCATGTAAACAAAACCTATACAAATACGTACAACACTATTCAGCAATCAGAATTACATACCAGTAGGCTGTTCGAAAAATTGATTATCACCATGTAAACTTACTTTTTATAAATGTTTCCATCAGTTTCAACTTCATCATAACATTTGTAACTCCTTAGGTCAAGCAGGCTATATGTATTGAAGTTAAACGCCAACATTTTGGGCAACTTTTCTGAATTTTTTAATATTTTCCTGCTTTTTGTAACACATTGTACATCCTGCTATAGCTATATGATCGTAGATTAGGCCTATTCAATTACTTCCAGCTATAGCTGCAAAAAAATAGCTTTCTTTTCTAGCTTCTGTTCTAGTCTGTTAAGAAAGTTGATTTTTAGTGGGGTCAATTTTAGAAAACTGTGGCTCCCCAACTGTATGCTGTGACGAAATAGTTGTTTTTAAAATATCTACTCATGCGTAGTCATAGATCTACTGATTTCAAAAAATAGGGGTTTGCTTAAAAGCAGTTCAAAAAAATTGATTTTGAAGACCCATTTTTTTTTACTGCTTTGTTTCTAAAAAGACTTAAATCCATTTTTGGTGATTTTTACTTTTTTTATGGCAGTGGCTATAAGGCAAAATAGCCCCATGTTATTTTGCCATTTGGAGGCAAAATAGTCCTAATGGCTATTTTGCCGCAAGTGCCAAACTAGCCTTAAGCCTAATCCTAACCCAAACTCTAACCCTAATCCCAACCCTAGCCCTAACCCTAACTCTAATTTAATGGTGGATGGAACCTAAGTCCATCTTTTGAGCTAATCAGCTAAGCTGTATCTAGCAAAATAACACAGGTAATGATAGCCTAAGTCCACTTTTTTCTGAGAATATTACCCTAGTTTAAAAGAGCCTTATGCCCATGCAGAGTTTTGAAGTCTTTTTTTTGGTATAATTTTTAGTGATTATAACAAGTTGTTGAACAGTCATTATGCACCCTCCTACCAATGAGCTAATGGTGAGATTGCAATGATGATGGTGCTACAAAATGTAGTTTATTTAGTAATATTTGCAACAGGGGTCAGACATACAAGTGGCGGTGGCGCCACCTCCAAGCTCAGGTGGCGCCACTTGCAACTTCAGGTGGCGCCACTTCTAAGTTCAAGTGGCGCCACCTCTAAGTTTAGGTGGCGCCACTTGCAGCTTCAGGTGGCGCCACTTCTAAGTTCAAGTGGCGCCACCTCTAAGTTTAGGTGGCGCCACTTCTAAGTTCAGGTGGCGCCACCTGAAGCTTCAGGTGGCGGAACTAAGTTTATAGGTGGCGGTACTAAAATCACAGGTGGCGGTACCAAAATTTATTAGTACCGCCATCTGAGAATTGAAGTGGCAGTTGAGATTTGAGTTTGTTGATTTATTTATCAACTCACAAGGCTAAACTGAGAAGCAATGGAAAGTGAATGTTAGAAATTCTAGAAGATAGGCTAATGTTTAATGAAGCAGTGAAGTGTTTAAGCAGTTTTATTGGCATAATGTGTAGGCTAATGCTGAATGAGGATGAATTGGGAATTGACTAGGCCTATGCAAGTAGATTTCTTTAGCTGGTACTGGTCATAGGCATAGCTTATTACCGTATTTTTAGGGGGTGAGGTATCAGTAGTGTGGGACACAGAGTTATATGGAAAACCTGTGGCAAATGCCTTTCTACTTTTACCGTACTTGTGGGCCTGTACTATTGCATTAGTAGGCTACCAGGCTATCGTACTGTATTATTGGTACCCTTTCTAAGTTTCTGGCCATTGTCCAGGCTTTGGTTTGATGAATGATCAAGATAAGAGATACTATTGCCTAGCTTCAGACTTGTACCGGTATTAGTATGGTAGGCTACTTTGTAATGTGTAGCAACTTCAGAAGGTTGAAAGTTAGGCTAGGCTACTGTTCGGAGGCTGAAGAAGTAGAAGCACTCTTAATCATTAGGTGTAATGGTTGATGTGTTAGGCTATCTGTATGGTTGGACTAGGCTTATCCACTACGGTATAGCACTAGGCTTAGCCTATCCACTACAGTATAGGTATGTTTAAATTCAGAAGTAAATAAAATTGGACAGACTGTGTATATACAGGGTGATTCAAAAGTCTCCATACACAGAAAATGTTGTTTTTATTTGTATAAAACAATTTCATTAAATGACAGACTCGATGAGTGGCCACCATTGTTTTGAATACACATCATGATACGCTTAACCCACTCACTGTATAAATATAATTAGAAAATATAACTAAACAATAAATAATTTATGCCTTTGTATGGAGACTTTTGAATCACCCTGTACAAGTATTTTTAAATCTTTTGTTTCTTTATTTCAGCTTTACTTCAGAAGCTTTGGCTAGAATTGTTTTCTGAGTCTTTTCTGTAACATTTGTTTTTCCCACCATGAATCAGTGACATCTTATAAAAACTTTTCCTGCTTCTCAGCTGATTCCTTGAATAGTTTTTAATAACTGACCAGTGTTTTATTTTATGGTGTAAAATGTAGCCTAATGCTTATAAGTAAATTACCGGTACTGGAAATGAATTATATTGCCCCTAAAACAAAAACGAAAAGACTTTTATTGGTCTAGGCCCCTATCAAAGTAAGGATAAAACTTTGATACTCCCAAAGTATCACCAAAAAAAATAAATTTATTGAAAGCTTTTCTCAATTCAGTAGGCTATGTTTCACTGTCAAATAACAAACAGTCATGTAGGAAATAATAATAGCAACTTAATGTGTTATGTAAGATTGTACCTCCCAATACTAGTGGAACAGTGATGTAGCACTGTTTCTCAGCTGATTCATAAAGTTGTTTACGTTGTTGCTTACAACGTATGGTATGATTTTACCTTTTTTTAGTGTGGAAATTTTATTTTGTGTGAATTTAAGCTCACTTGAGGTTCAGTTTGTGACATCAGATGTGACTGTAAATGTACTGTAAGTGTAGCCGATGATGCCCAACAATCTTACCATTACCTACATTGATGCCTGTTAGTGTTAAGATCATAGCTCAGGTGGCGCCATCTGAAGGGTTGGTGGTTTTGAAACAAAGTTGGAGTGGCTGTTGATGTTACAGGTTAATGTAATGTAGTCATGAAGTTAATGTGGATGTTATTGGATGTCAAAATTGCAGTGGATGTAAACTAGTTGAGGTGACGATTTATTAATGTTTAAGTAAATTCTAAAACGAAATCAAACTCACCATTATGCTTGATGTCTGTTCTGTGTTTAGTGTGAAAGCTCAAAGCTCAGATGGCGCGACCCGAAAGATTATGTGGTGGTTAAGAATTTTAGATTTAAGCTGCAGCTTTTATTTACATAGGTTTTTGGTTTGTGTGTAACTTTCAAGATCGTATTTCATTAACTTTTTTCCAAATTTTTGATTTCCCTTGCCCTTTTGGCAGTTCATAGAAAACAACAGAGCTATAAGTGGATGTGACAGTTACAACTTAATAAGTAAACTTAAATATTATTTGTTAAATGTTGGCAGACACTGCAGTAAGGTGTTGCTAAAAAAAGAAAATTAATATCGTAGCTGTAACTCCCAACCCTAAATTTCTACAAGTGTCAGACAAAAAAGTTGCAGTGGCGCCACCTGCAACTTCAGGTGGCGCCACCTAAAGTTACAGGTGGCGCCACTATAAGCTTCAGGTGGCGCCACCTGAAGTTGCAGGTGGCGCCACTTGAAACTTCAGGTGGCGCCACCTGAAGTTGTAGGTGGTGTCACCTGAAGTTATAGGTGGCGCCACTTGAAGCTTCAGGTGGCGCCACCTAAAGTTGCAGGTGGCGCCACTTGAAGCTTCAGGTGGCGCCACCTGAAGTTGTAGGTGGCGCCACCTGAAGTTGTAGGTGGCGCCACCTGAAGTTATAGGTGGCGCCACTTGAAGCTTCAGGTGGCGCCACCTGAAGTTGCAGGTGGCGCCACCTGAAGTTGCAGGTGGCGCCACCTGAAGTTACAGGTGGCGCCACTTGAAGCTTCAGGTGGCGCCACCTGAAGTTGCAGGTGGCGCCACCTGAAGTTACAGGTGGCGCCACTTGAAGCTTTAGGTGGCACCACCTGAGCTTGGAGGGGGTGCCATTTGTATGTCTGACCCGGACCGTGATTTTTTAGACATATATGTTTAGATGCCGCCGATGAGGTGACCGAGGTAAAAAAAATGCCCGAGGTGTAAAAAGTTTTTTTTCAAAATTTTTTTTGCAAAAAAAAATTTTTTTTTTTAAATGTTTTTTCGGAAAAAACTTTTAAAAAAAGGTTTTTAAATGACAGTTTTTTTTTTCAAAAATATCAGTTTTTTAATTTTTTTTTCAAAAACATAGTTTTCAAATATATAATATTAAGCTTTTTCCCCCCCCAAAATTTTTTTTCGAACAAAAAAGTTTTACTTTCATTAAAATGTTTGTATTTTCGACACTTTTCATGTGACACTTGTCCAGAAAAATTGTCAGAATAGAGAGGGCATAAAAAGGAGTGCCTTTAGGAAAAGATGAGTAGCGATTGGCTGGAAAAGGGTCAATTAGGGTGTAAACTGTACACGAATTTTTTTTTGTCTGCATAGCTGATAGGGTAGGGTTAAAAGTTTTGATAAAAGTGACTTTAAAAGCAGGTAGATAGATGGAAGGAGAGCGGAAAAAGTTTCCCAGAAATTGATTTCATATTGTACTTTCTCCAATCATGAAGAATGTTTTTCACTATATGTTTGTGTACACAAATGATGCTCCTCATCGATCCTTTTCCAGTTAATCACTGTTTGGCTTTTTCCTATGGCGGCTCCTTTTTCTGAGCTGTTTGTTCTGTCGATTCTTCTTGACAAGTGTCAGATGAAAAGCTTCGAAAATATTATATAACATTTTAATTCAAGTACTGTAAAACTTTTTTGTTTAAAAAACATTTTTTGGGGGAAAAGGTTTTATTTGAAAAAAAATGTGTTTAAAAAAAAACAAATTAAAAAAACACTTACCGTATTTATTCGAGTATAAGTCGCATTTTTTTGTACCAAAATATCACCCAAAAAGTCAGGTGCGACTTATACACGAATACATGAAGTGCATTGTATGCCATACGAAATTTTTTGAGGTGTTTCCTTGCTATCGAATTCTACACTGTCTCCTTTCATTAGATCATATCACTTATTGCCTTCCATGCGAGTAGCGTTGCACTTTCAACACTGTCACCTTTTTTTCATGTTCTAACACGTTTAGTTATCATTATTTTATCCACTTACGTTGCGTTGCATCACTTGCCACCTTGATCGGATGCTGATGAGGATGTTCCAGAGGTAAACAGGGCTATTTGAAGACAGTGACAGCAGTGATGACTTCAATGGTTTTTAATTTTTTGTTATGAGATTGCAATGAATGAATAATGTTTTTAAAAATTTTGTCCTGTTTTTCATGTCAAAAATGTGGGTGCGACTTATACACGCATGCGACTTATACTTGAATAAATACGGTATTTTTGAAAAAATAACTGTTACCGTATTTGAAACAAAAATTTTTTTCCATGTCTCATTATGGTACCGGTAGATTTATTTTGTAGAGTGTAAACCAATTGTCTACAGGTACATTCAAAGCATTAGACTAATTTTGTTTTATAATGTGATTTTTGTTTTTCAGAAAAGTATGTTATGGTATCGATAGTAAGCTTAAACAGTTGTTTCTGTTGGCTATTTCGTGCTGTTTATGAAGACTCCCAATGCTAACGCTACAAGTAAATCTAAAAGCTGGATTCGTCATTAGTTATGCAGTGGAGTTTTTGCTTATTGTGCAATGGATTGCCGTGTTGCTTTGCTAGAGAAAGCAAAAAAAACAAAGCACTTTTTGCATGATTTGGCACTATCATCGAAGGATCAGAATTTAGCACAGTACTGTAATACTAGCAGTTGGTTTGAGAAAAAGTCAGCCTCTGAAACTAGATTCATTTTTTTATTCACTAGTGGAGCGCTTATCGATGTTTAGTGCAACATTTAATGCTTTCGTGAGCATTTTATTAGTAAACACTTTCTTGCGGTATGGCACCAGTACGTTGCGACGATCATGTTTACCTAGGGATGTTCATTCTAGTATTTCGATTCCGATTCCCAAATGATCCAAAATCTTTTTTTGATACTACTGAATCGAAATACTCGTGCTAAGTTTTTAGGCAGCACTGCTTTGTATGGAAAATAAACACGCATCACGAGCATTGTTACGTAACAGCGTCATTTAATTGCCTCGCATGATGATTAGAGAGATGGTTAGTACAGGCGGCGCCGCTTTCACGCACACTCGCATGCTCGGCCGTGTGTATTGTCACAAATGCAGGAGCGCATGTGTTTGCAAATGCGCTAAAAAAAAAGCCACCCGCTCGCCTCACTACTTTTTCGCAAGTCCCACGTGCAAATAAACAATAACGTCACAATTACTTTTGTGATTGCGGAGATGTGGTTACTTTTTAGCAGTTTGCCGGGCGCCGATCATGTAAATGTCAGATATTGAATTAGCAAAAGTCTTTCTGCGGAGATTGTTACCATAACTGTACTGTTATTAAATCTTCAGTTACCAAAGGACAGGTATAACATAATACTAGTCATAACAAAAGTTTTTACAGATAGAGAATTAAGACTTCAATTTAAATTTACATGCGATTGCGATAGTCTGGGTAATTATGAAGCGTTCAGCGGCAGGAAGAAAAAGAACATCTGATGTATGGGACCATTTTGAACTTCCCGTCTTGGACAAAGACGGAAATAAACGTGTTCGTTGCACGCACTGCAGAGAGAGTTTAACTTATATACTGTGCAGAGAGAGTTTAACTTACTGTGTTTTCTGCGAGCTTTTGATTTCGATAAAATTTTTCGTTACCAGCACCAACATCTTGTCATATGTAAATAGTGAATCGAAATTAGGAATCGAAATACTGGAATCAAAACATTTGATTCGGAATCGATTCGAAATTAGCAAAGAATCGGTAATGAACATCCCTATGTTTACCTCAAAGGGCTTTGCTCCAAAGTACAGTTTGTAAGATGCAGACAAATTTATAGCTGTAAGGTCAAGCCCCCCTTCTTGGCAATTTTTTGGTTACAGTATGCCCCTGATAAAAAACATGTCGATTTTTTCATGTGAAAATTGTTACTCAGCATCTGAATAAAATTGTTGTTAGTTTTCACATTTTCACGTAACTGATGCTTCCTTCCCCAGTCCAATTATTTATTGTAAAAATGCTATATCAAGTTTTTTTGTTTAGTGGTGACTGATGAGAATGGAACTATATTAATGGACATGCTTGGCAGCTGCAGTACTTTATCAATTTTCTGCAAAATTTTACAGTTTTCAGTAAGTATAATAACTGATTACATTGATAAACAATAAAACATGAATAAATACTTACAGTATATATACTGTAATCTTTAAAAAAATGTCGTACAACAAAAAAAAAAAATTAAGCAGCAAAAAATTAAACTGTCACTTTCTACTCATAAGATATTTATTGGCTTTCTAGTTCGATCTGGTTACACTGACTGTAATTGTAATGATTGAACTTCAGACTTGAAATTGTATACTTGATCACTTTATTCATCATAATAAAGCAGTTTAAATTTTAAGAGACAGGAAGAAATGTTTTGAAATTCACAAACAACTAAATTCAGATATCACACAAAGATACAGTAAATGAACATAATACGCTGGACACTTCTATTTTCATTACATAGGACTGTAGTGAAAAATCACTATAAATATTCATGATTATAAAACTTGGGAGAGTTCAAAAGTATTTCTTCCAGTTCAACTTGATCACTGTCACAAACCTTGAGAAATATGAAGACTTTTAAGTGGACATTCTGGAGAAAAAATTCCATGTTTGTTGCTATTCACAGAAGTAATTAGGTCAATCCAAAACTTTATAAAATTTTTTTTGATTTTTGTTTTATCTTCTTAGCTCTTGTATACAGTATAGCTTGAGACCAATTCTAAATACAGTTATATTCACCAAGTTGTCTCGACCAAGCAGACAGCGAAAGAACTTTTGCGAATTTTCCAGTATTCGAGCAATTGTTACTTTTTAAACAACAAGCTAACAAACATTGCGCAAAAACACTATTAATATGTTCAAAACTAGCCCGCTAGTACCGTAGGTTATTCTGTATTCTGTGAAAAACAACAACACCATGTTAGTTTAAAACAAAAGAGCAAAAGTTGCTTAGCCAAAAGAATCACTATGCTGATACAGCAGCTTCTACTCTGCTGCATAGAATAAATTTTTGTTTTGAAACCTAGATGTCGTGGGGATGGGTCCACGACTTTTCGGCGCCAATATTCTGTGCTTTTTACTAACACTAACCCAAAGCCCTAACCCAAACCCTAAATAAGTCAAAGAGCACCGAATTGGCGTCGAAACGATCTGTGCAGAAAACGTACGGCTACGAAATAGGTGGCGCCGAAATGGTCGCACCGAAAAGACGTGATCCCCGTGGGGATAGGCCCACTGCTTTGGTGAATTCATTAAAATGCAGCTCTGAGATCAAGCATAGCTATGAAAAATCACTGTAAATTTTACAGCCTTAGATGTCCAGATGTGACTGATGATATTGAAATTTAGAGAGGCATATTTTTAGTGTCCCTAAAGCCTAACGATAGTACAATATCGTAGTAACTGTGCCAAATTAAGCTAGCTAGCCTAGGGCTGTTCCGCATCTAACCTTGCTAACAGCCTACTCTTTGGACTGATAGTAGATGCTAAACCATACAAATATACTATTTACAATATTTCCTAACAAACTGCGATTGTAAACATATGGTCAGTGATTTAGTAGGTCATGTTACTACAACTTACAAGTAAGCGATGTTGAGCAACTGCTTGCGAAGGTTGCAACCTTTCGCCAACTTGCTCAAGTTGTCGATAATGTCAACACCTTTGCATTTTTGCAACAAAATGTCAATCACATACAAAATCTGGTTATAATTTTAGAAAAAAAATTTTTTCAAGTTTCTAGAAATGTTCTTCCAAAACCTATTTCGAATAAAAATTTGACAATGAACTGAATGGCTTATGAAACACAAATATTTGTTTTTTTTACTCAGACCATAGTATAAGGCCCTTGGAGTTAAAAATTTCAAAACAAGCCACTTGACTATACATGCTTATAGCCAAAAAGAAACATTTCATTTGCAGCTTTTGCATTTTTAACATACTGTATATGACGAATTTTTAGCAAAGGCTGATTGTCAAAACTAATGTGGGAAGACAGGTGTGATTAATTGTTAAGTATCTTTTAAATCAGTTGGGGCCTGGGGGGCCGCTTTCTATTTTAATGTGGCCTGCATCTGAAGTTTGTCACAGCAAACAACTTAGCATCAAAACATTCAAATGTTTACGTAAGTTTTGTAAAAGTATTCTCTTGAGATAACTTCGCCATTATTACAGTTATTGCGAGTAGCAACATCTTCGACTTCAGCAGACATCGCATGTCTTGCCAAACAGAAGAACTTTCAGCCATTTACTGGGAGTTTTTCTGCTCCTTGAATTTTATGTGGAATTTGAGATTTTTTGCGGCCCACCTGCAATGTTGTGCAATTCATGCGGCTTGCGGTACTAAGAAGATTCCCCATCTATGTTTTAAATCTTTGCATTAATTTCATTAACAAAGTTATGTGTTTCAAAGAAAAAAATTATTGTAGGTGATATGCAACCATGTACAAAAGAATGTGTTTCAAAGATTGTTGGCAGAAATCATTTGAATGTGTTTCATGGTAGGTTTTGAAAATCAAATTTAGATCTTTGTAAAGCTTTGAAAGCTCCTTACTACATCAAATTTAATTTAGATATCATATTTTTTTAAAATAAGATAGTGCTATCTCTCATTTATCAAATCAAATCTTTCATTATACTTGCTGTAGTACGCCAAAGCGTGTAACAAGTTTGTGGGGCCCATCTCCGCGTCATTGCGCCCAGGCAACACAGCTCCTTTCGAAGAAATGTCGCAGCGGTGGCGAGCCATTGGCAACACTGTGTCCGATTTGACCGGCTCGAGATTTGAACCTCTGCCCTACCGCTCCAGAGACGAACGCGTTACCGCTCGACCAACTGGTAATTAAGGGCAATTTATAGCAAGCTTAAACAAATGTGCGAATGCAATTTAGTCCAGATCTTGATAAAAACTAACTGCTTGAAAATGTCATTGATTTTTATCATAAACCAATAATTGATTGATTAACCATGACTCGTAGTTAAAAGTTGTCTCTAGCTTGCAAATTGCACAACCTTTAAATAAGACTGAAGGCAAAATCAATGTGGGTATCTCAAGTTAAAGGCAATTGAATTTGGCATTGACTTTATCCTTTTTGACCCAGCCATTTCAGAGGTATTTCACTTTAAACACCATGTAGAGGCCTCTTTAATTATAATTTTTATTGGCTACCGTGACGTTTAAATGTAGTAGCCTAGTCCATAGCGAAGGCCAATACTGTAAGCTAGATGTATGTTTTAAGGCCCCTGCTATGACTTATCCTAATTGCGGCATTGCTTTACGATTGATGAAAGTCGACTAAGCTGGTGTCATCGATGTTATGACAGTCAGAGTTGCCTACAAAAATCATAATTAGATAGGCCCCTGGATTGTGTTTGAAGTAGAATGTCTTGGGAAAGGCTGGGTTTAGAAGGACAAAGTCAATGCCTATCTAATCTTGTACGATTGCCCTAACTTTACATACCTGCATTTTTGCCTTCTGTTCTTTTTTTAGTTGTTTTTGATGGGTTGCAGGATTTTTCTTGCTGCATTTTAGCTTACATTTTAGTTGTAAGGTGTTATTGTAGTCAGCTTTCAATATGCAACTCATTGAGTTAAATTTTTGTTCTTTTTTGTTTCTTCAGGTGCTCTGAAAAATGTTAAAGTTTGCACATTGTGCAGCTACACGAACAGTACCAGTAAGTAATATTGTGATATTTTCATGGAGATTCTGCCAAGCAGTAAAATTTCGTAGTAAAATATAATTGATTTTATTATTTACTACATTGGCGCTGTTGGGTGAGATTCAACTCCCAAAATTACACCACACTGTAGCAGTATGTTCGCATTTTGTTGGAGGAGATTTTCAGATTATAAACAATTTATGTCCTACAGTATAAAAGCATTTAATTTTCCAATTTTTTTCAGTGTTTTTCATTAATTTTCAATGTTTATGTTGAAAAAGTATTTTGGTTTACAGTAATACTGCTTAAGTCTTAGTTTTTTGTTACATCTTCACAGCTTAACTATGGTGGTACTGTTTTTTATTTTCATCTACTAAAACAATTCACCATTTATTAACCTCAATATTCAATGAATGATCAAAAATAATATCGCCAGTTTGGAAAAATAATAATAATTGCAATTTTTACCCCCTTGAGATAACACCAACAAGTGTTGATTCATCTGACTAAGTGGCCGTAGTAACATTCAAATAAAATGGCTTTACGGAAATAAGCTTCATTGATTCTACCGTAATAAGGTGTAAAATAGTGGCATCAAACAGTGGCAACATCCTTAAAAACTCAATTAAAATAATGTTAAGAAATGAATACGAAATTTAACTAGTAAAAAATGAAGGCTTTTCAGATATGAAGGCGAAGCAGAACCACAAAGTCCAAAAATATATCTCTCTGCAGCATACAAAACTTTTGTCAACTTGTGCTATAAACATTCCGGTATGTTATAAAACAAGGCATTGCAATAATAAATAATCAAGGTAGGACAATATCAAAGAATGAAGTAGCTGAATTTTAAATACAATTTTGAAATTACGTAAATTGGCATAACAAGTACTAATTTCTCTATTGATATGCTTTTCAAGGTTCAAGTCTGTCATCAAATATTACACCAACAATTTTGAGAAAATGATTTGGCATAGGCAAAGAATCGCTATCATTATTTTGTACGTTAGAATGAAGATCTGAGATCTGAGTGAAGACTAACTTCACCAAATTTTTGCGGCGGAGTTATTGTAAAACAAAGTAAAGGTTCAGAGCGGTAAAATTAGCTGCTTTTTAATACAGATAAGCCAGCTTTCTAAAATTTAAAGTTCTGTCACAATACTGACAAAATAGAAACCCTGAAGTAAGAGGTAACTTTGAACTGCAATATCTTGAAAACGACAAGACGTAAAAAATTAAAATTGGTGAGAATGCATTTTAGGTTTATCCCAACCTTTTGGTCATGAGTGAAAGATTTACCGGTAAGTTAAATAAATTCCCTTTTAAATCGTTAGCTTTGGCTGCCCTCGTATATTTCTACATCATTATCCATAACTTTTGTATTAATTTAAATCAATACAGCAAACTTTGTTCATGTTTTGCAGGTAGGTGAAAAAATAGTCGAAAATCTTCCGGCTCTCCCTTCATCGTTTAACTTTTCGTCTTCCGTAGAAAGTTTGTGACAATGCCGTCTCGACAATGCCAAAGCAATTCTGCGGAATTCAGGTGAAATTTCAGTTGCACAACATACAAGTAGATTATGGATTCGTATCCAACCATATTCCATAGCATCACCGTGTACATTACGTCTAATTTTTCGCCGCTTAGTTCCTAAACTTAAGTAATAAATTCTTCCAAGTATCATCATTTTGGAATGTCGTACAGCTGGCTTGATGATTTCCAATCAAGTTTGTTAATTCGCGCTGCTTTGTACAAAATGGTTGTCAATTTAGTTATCCTTGCTGTGGCCGTTGCCATGGCTTTGCTTGCTTCCATCGGCAACGCGTATAGGCTGGAAATAAATTTGCTTTTACTACTGCTGCTGCTCTTCGACTTCCATTCGCTGCTAAGTATAGTCGGCTGCGTGGCCGAGAGGGTATAGGTGTCGTTAATTTCCTGTCCTTTTCCACTGGTCCAATTGCCTCCAGCTTCACAGCTGAAACCTTTGCCCTCAAGCAAGGTCTCGATTGGTGTACTAGCCATTTGATGACGTGCAAATTCCAGTAAGTTCTTTTCCTAACCAACTCCCAATCAGCCCTCTCCATCGTTTCATCAGCCCCCTCTTATCTCCTGCCTGAGTCCCTCTGTAATGTTTGGTCCCTCGCCTCCTCCCTCTCCAACAACACCATCTTGAGCTTCCAATGGGTCCCCGGTCACGCAGGTCTCCCCGGTAATGAAAAAGCGGATTTACTTGCCAAAGCTGGTGCCTCTCTGCCCACTGACGCGATCCCATGCCCTCTCCCCCCAGTTGTTGCCAAAGTTTGTTATTCCCAATACCACAATTGGAGACGTCACATCTCCCACTCCCATCTGAACTTCCAAGTCCCCGAAGTCTCTTCGGAGGAACTTCTCCTTTCTCGCCCCATTCGCTGTGAGCTTTCCCGTCTTCGCTGCCATGGCCACAGTCTTCTTTTATCCTCATATCTTCACAGGATCAGTCGGAAGGAGAATTCTGCTTGTAGTGCCTGTGGACACCCTCTACAGGACCTCAATCATTTCCTCCTCGACTGCCTGCCTCTGAACCCCTTCGTAAATCTATCTCTGGCTCCTCTCTCTTTATTCTTGACCTATGGTCCATACCTTGGGGTGTGGCCCGACTGTTGGATCGTCGCGGAGTTCCTCTGCACCCCCATCCCTCGGAAGGGGTCGGGTAGTACCACCACCACCCTGATTGCATGATCTTGGGCTCAACCCGCACCCTGGTCAAGGATTTGCGTCCTTGGATAAGACGCTTAATAATGATGATCTCTGCTTGGTGGCTTTGAACGAGCAGCTAATCTACACCGAAATAAGTCAAATATCAACTGCAAAGCTCTAAATACTGTATGATCAATTCCTAAGCATGTGCGGATTCGTCCATATGATAGAACCACCGTTGCTTTGTCGTGATCGGAGGATAAAGATGCATCAATCAATCAGAATAGCTTAGATGTTCTGAGATAAACTGTTTGCAGGATTAATGAAAGAAGTAAGTTTTGTTTGCGGCGAAAGTAGTTCTGCAACGAGTAAACGAAAACGGGTAAGTTTATACTAGGCCTTGCAGGTTGCAATTTTTTGGACGATATTGAACTGCGACAAAACCAGCCAATATAAGGAAAAAATGAAGGCAAGCAAAATTTCTCCAGGGTTTTATATGAACATTAGTCCGGTCTTGTAGGTTTCATCCATGAAAAACTAAGTTCTTTTTTGTCCAAAGTTTTATATGTCCATATCCGCACTAACCAGACTGTCACATAATGGACAAAATAAAGTTTTTTAAATTTTTTTTTATAAAGGGGGTACACCCGGTACAGCCCTATCTTGAAATGTTGCTCTTGTCGTTCATACACATAAGTTTTATCAATATATAACAGTCTTCTTGGGATAGTCCAAAATAAAATCAAGTTTATTTCAACAAAATGCTCGATAGGTTTGTCGTCGCAGGCGCGAAACCAAGACTTTGTTATTGGGGTTTTAATCCAGTGGTCAAATAATTTTGCTTGAAAATGTCTCAGTTGGGCAGCGTGCTGAGAAAAAGGGATGTGTATGCGATTCACAGACGTAGGTCTGTGCTTCGCCTCCAGATCTGGGCAAGTTTTGTAATATTTTAGAAAACATGGCCATTAAACGCCATTTGAATCAAATTTTGTACAAGTCACCTAAAAGAACTAATTTTGCTAAGA
Organism: Trididemnum nubilum; assembly: GCA_963965965.1. Lineage (NCBI taxonomy): Eukaryota > Metazoa > Chordata > Ascidiacea > Aplousobranchia > Didemnidae > Trididemnum > Trididemnum nubilum. The sequence goes on from OZ014486.1 coordinate 19,789,598, forward strand.
TTTTAAAGCCAGTTGAAGAATTAAATTGCGTAGCCCCTTCAAGCACTCCCCTTACGCTCAAGTCAAGTCCAAACCATGTTTCAACGCTTACAGTTTTGGGTTAAACTTCCTAAGTGACTTAGCTGAGATGGAGGGGGAGAATAAAGTCTTTTAGCCCCCCCCTCGGCTTAAGCAGAGAAAGAAAATCATAAATGATTATAATGTCAAGGTGGTCACGAAATTATTTCTTGCCGACCCACTTCTTGCTCTGGGAGAAAAGATGTGTCTGTGACATCAAAATACCAGGATTAACCTATTTCGAAAAAGTTGATCAAACTAGTTTGTTGCACGACAAATATTTTTATTTTGTGAAACTCGGCGCAAATGTAAGGCTACTAGTGGTAATTGATGTGGGCCCCGGCCTCTCAATTGGCCCTGTTTGCTGTGTAAATCAACTTTTTAAAATAAAAGTAAGCCGTCACTATACCGGCACTTCTAGCACAATTTTAAAACCTGTAAAACGCAGAAGAAAAATACGTGGATAAATCTCAACATTTTTTAACGCACAATTTTCTGATTTTTCAAAAAAAGGGCATTTAAGAAACGCGACATCTTTGCATGAGTGATTTAACACGAGACAACTAACGCTGGAGCATGTACTTTCGCAGAATAACTCTTTGATTTTATTTACCGTTAGGGTATGGCAATTAATCCCTTAACTGGAACTTTAAAGCAAACTTTACAGGAATAAAAAAGAATTTAATGCAAATCGAACCCGGTGAATCTGAAACTGTGTTTAACGCCAATTTTATACGGTAATGTGCGTGGTGCACTTCCAACTTGGTCGTTTTAAGTAGGTTTTCAAATGATTACGATTGAACTAAGCTCTTTGAAAATACTGTGACCTTAATGAAAAAATTAAATTGACAGCACTGCTGTTATTGTCAAATCGTATTGATTAATTTTACTTTAATATCATAGATTGGATGTGATCTCTGCTTCCGCTGGTATCATGCGACTTGCTTACGTTTCAACTTCAGCAGAACCTTGGGGAAGTGTCCAATGTGCCGCTAGTGTTTGAAATGAGATCAAGAAAACCAACCGAATTTTTTTTATGATGTTCATAATAATTATGATGTGTTGAAGTTAGCAGCCTAGAGTTTTAATCTTGAATCGAATTTTTTAAAATAAAATTTCTGTTCAAGAATCGTTATATCTCTTGTGTCTTTTTGAAGAACTGCAAAACCAAATTTTAGTGCAATTGCAATAACTTAAGGTCGTTGTGAGAAGCTATCGTGTCGTTTCATACCATGTGCTGCATCGCAATACTGGAATGATGTAAGGGTTTTTACTTCTAAACTATCCTCCACATTCGATTTAATACGGCAGTTGGTGGGAACAGAATGAATCCAAAATGCTCTTGATATTTACATAGCACTTTCTTGGAATATCTGTTTCAGCTCAATATCTTTAGGGTGTAAACCAGTACTTAAATTGTAGGGTGGGACACGTACCCCAATTGAGGATTTGGCGTCCCCCAATCGAGATTTGAGCGCTGGTTGACCAGACCAAAAAGAGCCGGTCAGAACAAATCCACAAATTCTGGCCGAATAGGTTCCTAAAATGCGGCGAAGACCTTTTTTTGGTCTTCGCTTGATTTCAGGGACGGTATTGCAGAATTTCTGCTGAAGTTCTTTAGCATTCTGAATGCGTTTGGTCAAGCTTTCAAAAGCGTCCCCCCATGCAAAATTTCACAGTTTAAGTACTGGTGTAAACTATAGATATACCCTACGGTAGTTTCCATCTATTTAGTTCAATTGAAGCCAAACTCGAATCGAACCCCAACTCAAACCGTAGTCTTGACCCTCAAAACAGCGAAAGAAAATTGCGTGGATATTTATTATTTCCGTTTTACTGTCTAAAATCAGGGATACCCCTGCCTAAAGTTAAATCTACTTTCGCTAATAGTGAAACAAGGGTTGGGGCACATCTTTATTACCTTAAGTAGTTCTCATTTCAACAAAACCGATTTCGAAAAGTATCTTTTTATGATATGTAATTTTCGCTAGAATGTTTGAGTAATCGCCAATTTAACAAATAAATTTAAAGCAGGTAGAGGCATTAATTTTAGCGAAATGTCTAGTTTTTTCCTCAAGTTCCTAGTACCGGTAATTGAAATGTTTGACCCAAGCCCCACGCTTTTGAGACACCTGCCACCCTTCATTAAAATTGTCAATAACGCGCTCCAACATGTCTCCCGGAATTTCCTGATGTCACATTTGAACTTTTCCTACAGTTTCTCAATTGTTGAAGGATTATTTTCGTAAACCGATCTTGGAAGTAACTCCAGAGGACGTAGTCTGAGGAAATAAGATGTGGGGAAATGCGGAGGCCATGGATTGTCTGTCCTCGAAAATAACTTGTCCTCTGGAAAGTACTGTTTTAGAAGGTTGGAATAATGAGAAGGCGCCTCATTCTGTTGGAAAACAATTGCATTTATGTCATCAAACCTCTACCTCTGTATGGCTGGAATGAAGCGTCGCCTCAGCATGTCCATGTACCGCTCTGAGTTAACTGACAGTTTGGCCGTTATCTACCACATAGCAAGCACCAGTGTTTCTTCGCTGCAGTAGTTTTGTACACTGAGAAGTAAGCTAATTGTAGAAAGAAATAATGCTACTGGGATTTAAACTTAGTTTCGTAGGAACACCAAATTAGGGTTGCCGATTCGCTTTTTTAACAAACTTAAATTGTGAGTTGATGACATACGCTACTAAGTTTGTCACGTTTTTTCAATATAAATCATAAAATACTTGAAAATCAAAGCGAAAAACGTCCAAAAAAAGGTTACTAAAGTTAAGTATATAACTGAAGTAAAACTCCTTAAACTTTGGTAATTCGGCTCCGACTCTCTTAGTTGTTGTCCAGTGTTCATTCAATCTTTTTACTCTTTACTACCACAACAACAGCGAATGTATAGTAACACAATATAAGACGTAGAATCAGGAAAAACACACATCGTCAGACGTTAAAACATGTAGAGAATCTAAGACAAAAAAGCGATTTTTATTAGCAAGGTTGCTACACCTGTCACACCAGTTGAAGTATGTATAATGTAGGCCTAATTATTTCATCAATCACACCACTGCCGTCGTTAGAGCAAATGAAGTAAGGGGGCACTAAAGTTTGCTTATAAAAACTGACCTTCAGATTTTGTACGGCTACAAATGCACAATTGTAAAACAAGGCCGGCAGGTTTTTTTAGCTAGTTTCGTCAGCGGCCCATAATTGCTCGAAAAATCTATCTACAGCAGTGAATGCTACCAGACGTGAAACCAGGATTTTGGAAAGAGGAGTGAAGCAAAAGTTTTGTTTTTTTGCACAAACACTGCCTGATTAAGCCCCAGTGATGCTAAGCAAACTGATGCAACTCAAACGTATCACAAAAGGCATAGTCACTAAATATTTAGTGATTGTGTAAGGGGGCCTGGAGGCGGAGCATCCAGCCGCTGGGCGATTTTTACGATTATGCAGCAAAAATATAGAGATTTTAACGCCATTTTAATCACACTTCGCACTTTTTTAAGCCATATGATTAACTAAATTGCTAAACTTCAGAAGTCATTTAAAAGAATTAAATTGCTAAGCACTTTCAGCCTTCTCCTACGTCAGGTCAAGTCTAAAATACGTTTAAACGCTCGTATTTGGAGGTTTCAAAGTGACTTGGCAAAGAGGGCTTAAGCCCCTTCACCCTGGTCGCGCCACTGACTGTGACCTCAAAATCTTGAGTGTGCTCTAAAAATCAAAACAGAAAAAATTGTTTTCACGTACCGTATTGTTTCATGTCGTAATCACTAACGAAGGACCGGTAACCATTCTGCAGGCTTACTCCTCTCTGCGACATATCCGTAAAGGCGTGTAATTAAGACGGAATATTGCGTCAGATTAATGTACAGCAGTTGGTTGCGAGCGATTTCGCAAAGAATCGAGAAAACGTCCAAAGAGATTATGTTTGAACGTTAATTATCTTTTTTCCATCATTGTTTGTTGTCTTGTCGTTGCGTGATGTTTCAAAAACAATATTTTGAGTAAACCAAAATAGGGATAGCGGCACAAGCGGCCGTTAGGGGGTCACGGCCTCCTGCCCCCCGATAGCGACGGCACTGAATCACACTCATCAACATACACATGAAGGCACACACGATGTACGTCAATCTAACGGCTGCAGTACTTGTTCAAATAATTGATAAAGAAAAAAGAAAGGGGGCAGTGACCAGTGCGAGGCCAAGCACGGTTACGTAGGTGGTCAATGGGAGGCGCAACCGGCCAAAACTATGTTTAGCTCAACGGAGCAAGATGAGGAAAGAAAAACCACCCTGAAAATAAAACCTCACCGTGTCCAGAAACCCTTTCAAGCGGCAGCTGGTCATAGTATCAAGATAATAACAATTTTGTAATCGATACATATGCATTAATATAATTATATACAACATACAGCAATAGTGAGTCACACTATCCACATTGCGTCTAAATAAATAGCCGGTAAAAAAGTACCATAACTTATGATCGTTCCGATATCTCGGTTAGAACAAAAGTATACTGATTTTTCAAGAGAGGAATTATAGATTTGTGTCTATGTATTGTTGATGATGTGTATCAGATCAATTAGGCAGAGTCCAGTGATACTCAATTTGAAGGGCAACGGCTTTAGTTTGCTGTGCGAACTACTGGAATTCACGACGAAGCTTCAAAATTTGATTGGAAGTTCAGTTGGTTTGGAGAAAAGGAGCACTTTTTTCTGCTTCTCCCTAGTAAAATAGGTTTAATGCGGCAAACATTTGATCAAGATTCCACAATGATGCTGTTCTCATAATTTGCTCTTCTGCAACCTGTCAATAAGGACATCGGTATCAAACTTTCCTTCCATCATATACTGATACATCAGAACAAGATTTTTTCCACTACCGTGTTGCAACATTTTGTTTCTGAAAAAAAAAAAGTTCAATTATTTATTAACTACCGTACCATACATGTTTTCAATCAAAGAGCAGTAACTGTGGGAAATTAAATGTCGTTGCAAGTCAAACGTGTTTAGCGAGTCAATAGGCCTAGCTCCTATGACGTAAGAGAACGTCACCTTCTAAAGCAGTATACCCTGATTCAATTGCAAGTAAGGTTAGAATATAAATTGTTACAAACTGGCAACTTCACTTTTCAGTTTTTCAAGGATCAAATTAGTACCGTACAACTAACCATAATCGCAGTCATATTTCTTTATGGGATCCTTTTGAAAACAGTTGTTTCTAATGCGATATTATATGGAAATAATATTTTGGTTCATAATCGGTCTAGTGCGCAAATTGATGATGCCAGCAGTATCTGTTTTAACCGGCAGACTGTTAAGGAAAACACTGCAGTTACTGGAAGATATTACAGTTAATATTTTGTTAATTGAGTGATGGAATGATGTTTTAAATCAATATCAATCATATTACCTGAAAAAAATTTGGGTTTATTGTTTATACAAAATACGTCACTACAGTCAGTAGTAGCATTGTTTGCTAAAATGGTTTTGGCGCATTCAATTCTGTCTAGTGACTAAAGGTTAATTTTAGAAAAATATCGACTGTTGTGGAACGAAAAAGTTGTTTTGCAACCAAAAATTATTGAGATTTTACAATTTCAACACAAAATTTTTAATTAATTTTGAGCTATCTTTATTAAATGATTTAAATGAAACAAACCTGCCCTGAACAGGGATATTCTTGTCCCTACATCTCCAAATACAAAGATAGTGCCAAGCTTGCCAAAAAAACTCATTGGTATGAATTTAGTTTATGTAATAAAAATTTTGCAATAAAAATCAGCAGGAAGATTCTTTAGATAAATAACAAAAAGATAAAACATCTTTCTTTTTGAAATGTGCGAGTGGACAAACACAAAACAAGATACCGAGTATGTGATAGCCAAAAAAATTACCTGATTAATAATTTCATTGCCGACATTCCATTGAGGTTGAAAGATCCATGCAAAATCAGGCCGGCAAGAGAATAGCAAACCTAAAAAATAATAGTTAGAGAATGGTAAAAGATTTCTTTATATATTATAATCTATAGATGCTGTCTAATAGTTTTGATGAGATCAAAACACATTGAAATACAACAAAAACTATATATGTTTCACAAAGCCAACAATTTTCACTAGTGCCAAATAATAGAATTTTCTGTAGTGTTGCATTCTCTGTAAGTAAATAAAAACTTTCGTGCTAGTAACATGATCTAGTAAGGGAAACACAGACTGCTATGAATGTTTACATTTGACTTACTAATCTTATTAATTTAACTTGAGAAATATATCTAATTACTTATCAAACACCATTAGCCAGTTAGATGGAAATCTGACTGTTTGAGATAGCAGAAAAAACATTTACAATAAAAATTTATGCAAACCTGCAAGAAATCTGCAGTCAACTACAAAAGCTCTTCATGGAATTGGATAGCCTTTTGCCATCATGCATTTTGCAGTATTTAGATACTGCCTATCATAAAATCAAACATAAACAAATGTGTAATAGTCCAAGGTTCTTTATCAAGTCCAAAAAAGTCACAAATTAGTAAAAGCTTCAGAAATAAACTAAAGAAGTGAGAGATTTATTTACTTCAGATTTCAGACATACACAGAACCACAGATAAATACAAAATGATGAGAGACATCTAAAAAACCATAAGATCAGGGTTGATATTTCAGATTTAAATAAAGGAAGTGGCTATTTTGCCTCTTAGAGGCATAATAGTGTTTTCCCTCTGTTTCGGTTGGGGTTGAGGTAAAGCTTAGGGTTAAGGTTAGGGCTATTTTGACATTGGAGGCAAGATACCGGTAGCGTTTAGGACTATATTGCCTCCTAATTGCAACATGGGGCTATTTAGCCTCTGCAGGCAAAATAGCCACTGCCTTAAATAAAAATACTCTTCTACGTACTAGCACCACAGATCAGAATAAGTTTGTGCATTTATTATTTTTATTCTATTTGCACCAATATGCAATTTTAATCAAATGAGCAATTAATTAAGTCAGAAGAAACATTACAAATGTAACCAATTCAATAGAAATAAACTGGGGATGACTTAAACATATATTACAATCCAGCAAACACTACATAAGAGAAAAAGCAAAAAACAACACATAAAACATAGATTTCACAAGTATAACAACAGCAGAAATAGTACCTAAACATTGAAAAAAAATGCAATATGTTATGCAGAAGTGGAGTCCTTGGCCTCAAGGACGTCCTCGAGGACACAATTTGAAGTCCTTCGCCTTGAACACAAGTCCTCGAAAATGTCCTGTCCTCAGCTTGAGGACAGCACTATTTTATGACATGTTGAAAACAGGCCAAGGTCATGAGCAATGTTGTTTTGTCTTGGAACACGCCAGAGAACTTGCAAAAAAAAAAATTTTTGACGATTGAAGTTTGTGGAAAAGTTGCGAATTTGTGGGCGAAGACCTTTTTTTGAGATCGCCTGCGTTTCGCAAAAATTTTGAGCAAAGACCGTTTATTTTGTTAGTTGGAGAACACTTCCGCATTGTGTCTTTGGTCATAGATCTAGAGCATTCCCATCCTTGGCCTCAGATTTTTTTGGTGTCCTTGGCCTCGAGCCTTGTGTCCTTGACTCCACCTTTGATGTTAAGCTTGTGATCAACTTAGCTAACCTACAAACCTGCTAACTGAAGTGCTTCTACCCGCAAAGGGATTAATCTGGTATTATCCTGAGCAAAATCTATAATACAATAACAATTTGCATGTCAGTCTCTGTCAGTCCGTATTCAATTCATGGTCTAACTCTCTTTACTCGAAAAGGAAGCTCTTCAACACTCAAATCAAAAGTAGCATTTTGATGAAGAGACACAAGAGCAGGGTTGGAAATATTGATTACCGGTAGTAATCGATAATCGATACTATTGGTATAATACATTCTTTGCTTTTGGGTTATCAATCATCACAGATGCTTAGCTTTCCTGTTTCAATTTTTTCCATGGATTATTGCCTTTTATTTTCTATGCTTTTTGTTTACAGGTTATTGATTGGTAGAATCTTTATACTTAACTTTTATTCTGGTTGAGTCTGCCTAAGTTTACATTGTTTCATTTCTCTTATGCTACATCTTGCTCTTTATAATTATCCTAAGCGAAGTGACTTGGCGAATGGAACACGCGTGGTTAAATAAACAAAGATTCTAGTGACGTTACTCTTTTTTGGAAATTTTTATTTTGATTACTACACTTATAGGCATAAGTGGGCACAAGTCCGTTAATCGTTAACAATGAAGCTGACTTTTTCATTAACTTGTTAATCCGTTAAAAAGTTTTTTTCATGTTAACGGACTAAATCAACTTCCGTTAAGTTTTGTCAACTTCCGTTAAGTTTTGTCAACTTCCGTTATGGTTTTCATTGGTAATATCTTGCACCATTCATTCATCGTACTAGTAAAAAACAGTTTGCACTGGTAACACTTGTTGCATATTTGTATGAGTTTTATTAGACTGTAAAATGCAACTTCCAAAACAAAAAAGAGCACCTTAGCAATAAATATTTCCTTACAATCAGCTCAACAGCATCAATACGTGTTCTAGAAGCCAGTGAATAAAAAGAAATGTAAATTACACGCAAAATATTAACGAATTAACAGACTTTATTAACTTCTGTTAATTAACGCAGAAAATAACTGATTAACGTCAATGAAGGTATGAAGTTTGTTAACAAACTAGTGGTTAATAAAGCTAACGTTTTGCATTAACTTGCCCACCTATGCTTATAGGTTTGGATTAGGGTTTAGGTTAGGCTTTGGGTTACAGCTAGAACTGGGGTTAAGGTTAGGGTTAGGGCTAAGGGTTAGTTTTTTAGGCTTTATTTCAAAATGTCTGTGCGAATGGAACATTCGCCAAATCTCTTCCCATCCTTAAAGCATATTTTTCATATCCTTTATAGTAGGCTACAGTAATGATACCAGTTTTTCCTCTCACAAGTTACATTTAATGGTCAATACAGCAAATATTTCAGTGCATCCTAGTGAAAAACAGAATATAAATTTTTGTTCGCAATTTAGCATCGATTAGTGGATTACTAATTTTTGCTTTTTGTTTTTGATATCTTTGCTTTTTGTTGCTTTTACAGTCTTTGCTTTTTGATTCTGATAACAACTATGGTAGCCTACTGTATCACAATTCTTTGCTTTTTGTGTGAATTTTGATATCAATTTGTCTTTACTTTGCTTTTAAACAGCATCAACTTTTAACCCTGTACAAGAGCTACTAATATCTGAATCTGATATATTGCAAAGCCTAGTCTAACCATAATGGAGGTTAGGTTGCCAGTGATCTCGTCACACAGTGATTGCAACATTCTGATTACAAAAAAAGCTTACCTTGCAATTGTATCGCAATTGTGCCATTGCATTATTACAATTCAAGCATTGACTGAAAAAGGCAGACATTAAACTAGGCTACTCTAGCATCCTCGGAGCTAGTATCTTGCTTTAAAACCCCTACTGCCCTAGGCTACTTTATGGCCAAATCACTGTGATGAAATCTATTTTTTGTGATGAGATCACTTGTAGCGATAGGCTAACAGATACGGTAACACATAGGCTAGAAAATTACCGTACTAATTAACAGCGCTTCTTTCTATTCAGTTTCCAAACAGTGACTTTCAACCTTCCAAAGTTGCTACACAGGAAGGTAGCATCCTAATACAAGTGCTTATCTTCATCATTCATCAAAGCCTGGATTTGGACTATGGCCAGAAACTCAGAACTGAGAAAGGCTGAAAGGGTAGGCTACAGTACTACTAACACAGTAGCCTACAAATAGTAAAAACCTACAAGTAAAAGTCAAGAGGCATTTGCCTCGGATTTCCCCAATAAATCTGCGTCCCACATTCTTGACACTTCACTCCTTAAAAACAGTAAGCTATGCTTATGACCAGTAATCTACACGCATAGGCCTAATCAATTCCCAATTCATCCTCATTCAGCATTAGCCTACACATTATGCCAATAAAACTGCTTAAACACTTCACTGCTTCATTAAACATTAGCCTATCTTCTAGAATTTCTAACATTCACTTTCCATTGCTTCTCAGTTTAGCCTTGTGAGTTGATAAATAAATCAACAAACTCAAATCTCAACTGCCACTTCAATTCTCAGATGGCGGTACTAATAAATTTTGGTACCGCCACCTGTGATTTTAGTACCGCCACCTGTGATTTTGGTACCGCCACCTGAAGCTTCAGGTGGCGCCACCTGAACTTAGAAGTGGCGCCACCTGAAGCTGCAAGTGGCGCCACCTGAAGCTGCAAGTGGCGCCACCTAAACTTAGAGGTGGCGCCACTTGAACTTAGAAGTGGCGCCACCTGAAGCTGCAAGTGGCGCCACCTGAGCTTGGAGGTGGCGCCACCGCCACTTGTATGTCTGACCCCGTCTCGGATATTTTTTCTAGTCTTTTTGTTTCGCGGATTAACGACTCCTCTAGGCAATCTGCTGCGCGGAATGGAGCAAATAGTAGTTCCAGTTTGCGCGATTGATCATCAATTGGGTAATAAGCTTCAATTTAAGCAGTGAACTTGAAATATTTTAGGACTTTCAGAACATTGACTCTTCATTACGTAAACTAGAAACAGACGTGCGGAAAAAGAAAAGAAGAGGATTGAAGAAAAAAACGTTTGCTTTTGTTGCAAAGGTTTTCTGCGGTCACGCGTATTCGACTGATTTGACTGGACATATTCGTAAAACGAGTGAACCGTGAAGAAAAATGTCACGCTGATTGGACGAATCGGCATATTCTAGAACAAATGCACTGTGAAGAAAATAGACAAAACGGTCAGTTTCCAGTCTACCAGTAAAAGTCCACGGTCAGAACAATTTCAAGTTGCCTAGCACCAGTACTTAAACTGTAAAATTTTGCGTGGGGAGACGCTTTTGCAGCCTCGACCAAACGCATTCGGAATGCGAAGGTACTTTAGTGCAAATTATGTCTTTCCGTCCTCAAAATCGAGTGAAGACCAAAAAAAAGTCTTCTCCGAAAATTGAAAAATTTTTGTCTCCGAAATCAAGTGAAAACCAAAAACAAAAAAGTTCACCACATTTGGGACTAAATTAGCTGGAATTTGTTGGATTTATTCGGGTTGACATGCCCTTTTTCGTCTGATCAACCAGCGCTCAAATCTCGATGGGGGGGACACTGAATGTCGATGGGGGGACGCTAAATTTCGATGGGAGGATGCTAACTATCGATGGGGGTGCGCTTCCCCCGCGTCCCCCCTACAATTTAAAAACTGCTTTGGACTCCAAAGCTAATTCGAGTGCACTAAATTTTGTTGCTGGGGATTCGGAGCGAAGTCGCCAGCCGCCAGGGGCTTTCAGACTCAGTCCCCAGCCGCCGCTGACGAAATACTGAGGTTATAAAGCTAAAAATCGTTAATTTTATAGGTCTACTCATTTTTGTTAAGAAATACGCTTAGCCTATCAACTGTATCCGTACATAAATGTTTTCCGCAAATCTTAGTCTACGCTAACGAGATGGCTTGTGTCTTGGGAAGTTCAATACTCTGTCGAGTCACATCAAAGATTCAAAAAAATGCTTACCTTCACATTTCGTCAAAGTATGACGTCAATAAAATAGTAGAAAATTTATTAAAATCTGGCCGTTCTATTAAATTTACAAGATTGATTTCGTTCACACAAGGTGAACATCATCAGTTGTCAATCAAAACTAAAAACAAACTACATCACTAACTCTTATTCAAATAGAATCATTTTTCAAATGATTCTATGATTCTATTTGAATAAGAGTTAGTGATGTAGTTTTTTTCTTGTAGAGTTAGTGATGTAGCTTTCTTCTTCTTTTTCAAACTATATCTATTTGAATAAGAGTTAGTGATGTAGTTTGTTTTTAGTTTTGATTGACAACTGATGATGTTCACCTTGTGTGAACGAAATCAATCTTGTAAATTTAATAGAACGGCCAGATTTTAATAAATTTTCTGCTATTTTATTCCGAGATAGTGCTTGAAATCGCCGTTAACTTCGCTGTTCCGGGTCAGATTCTTGAAAAAATGAACAAACATGTAGTATGACGTCAAACAAGCCAAAAGAGAAGTAATTTGAAAAAACAGTTTTATTTTATCAAACAATACTTCTTCATAAAAAAGTTTGCCTCAGAGATCCCACAGCGAGTACTTCTACACAAAGCGTTCTTTACACCTTTGCGCTACAACACAATTTTTCAGCCTACCAGACATAAGCGTAGCCAGGATTTTTAATTTGGGGGGGGAGCCAAACCACAAATTATATGTAATGACCTCATCAAAAATTTTCAAAAGAAACTTTTTCTGGGGCTAAGATATAATAGAATGGAAGATAAAGCCGCAGCCTGTGTTTGGCAATTAAGCAGGATTTTGCTAAAGAAAAACGTCTTAAACTAAAGTTAAAAAGCGCAAATGTCACAGTTTGGGAGACGTGTTGAGTAAACAAGTGTAACTCAAATGCATCACAGACGGGGGTCTGAAGGCGGAGCCCACAGCGCTCAAAGATTTAGTATTTTTTTGCAAAAAATAACTTAATTTTAGGCCTATTTCGATAAAAATTATTGCTTTTGGGCTGTGGCATAGAAGTTTGCATTGCAAAACATGATTAAATGTTGGGGAACGGCAATGTGGGAGGTGGCTAATGATAAAATTTCAGTTATCTCATTTTCAAGCTGGTACCGTAAATCATAAAATCTTATAGTTCAATGAAACTCACAAAGAGTAATCCATTTATGGAGAAATATTTAAGAGTAATTATTAATAGAGAAAAATTATTGGTGGGGGGAGGGCTAATGGAACAATATTTGAGTCCAATCGATTGGTATAATAAGTAATACTGAATAGCCACCCCCTCCCACCCTCTATTCCTGAGTTACTACTGTAGATTTTAAAATCAAACCTCTATTCGGCATGTTTCCAACAAGAAATCAAATTTGATTGCTTAGTTTTGGCTATTTTTAAAGTTTTTACTGATTTGTGAGTTAAATTTTTGACAATTTAGCGCGCCCCCCTTCTTTATGTAATTGTTTCAAAAATTGCATTAAATCCTTTTTAGTCCATTCCAATGTGCTAAACATTTCCAATCAAATTAAACATTAGAAGTCAGGCGCATAGCCAGAAATTCGCAATGGGAGGCTGTGTTTGGGGGTGTGGGGGCAAAGACCCCAGCTGCCGTAGGCACGGGAGTCTGGGGGCAAAGCCCCCAGCCACTGGAGGCACGAGGGTCTGGGGGTGTTGCCCCAAGAGCTTGAAAATTTTGCGTTTTTTTGCTAATATAACTCAATTTTAGGGCTTTTTTGATAAAAACTAATGCTTTTAAAGCGTAACATAGCAATTGGCAGTGCATTCAACTAGTTGCATGAATGGGCTATGTGGTAGGTGGCTAATGGTAAATTTTTAGTTCCCTTGTTTACTTGCTGGTAAATCATAAAATCCTATAATTCAATATAACTCACGCGGAGTAATCTATTTCGTCTATATTTTATGGAGAAAAATGATTGGGGCAGGGGCTAATGGAAAAATATTCAAAAGATGCTACTGGTAATTAAATAATATTGAATAGCCCCCCCCATATTTTTGAGTTTATCTCGTACCGTATATTTCTTTACAAAACCTATATTCAGCATTTTTACGCTAGCGATCAAATTTGATTGCTTATTTTTGGCCATTGGTCAAAGTTTTCATTGATTTGGTAGTTTTATTTTTGACAAATTAGCCCCCCTCCTGAATATACATTTCAATAAACGCTTTAAACCTTTTTTAGTCGATTCTAATGCAAAAAACAGTGCCAGAAGTGCTAAAAACGTGGTATTTTTCTTATTCTTAAAACGTGGTATCTGTTCGACAGGCCAATGGGGGGGGGCTCTAGCCCCCCCACCTTCGCCCCCTCTGGCTTCGCTACTGTCAGAGGTGGAGTCCTCGAGGACGTCCTTGGCCTCGAGGACACATTTTGAAATTCTTGGCCTCGAAGGTCAAGTTCTTGGCCTTGGCCTCGAAGCTTCAAGTCTTCGAAAATTGCCCTGACCTCGGCTCGAGGACAGCACTATTTTTTGAACCGTTGAAATTTTGCTGGAAAACGCCAGAAACCTCGCGGAAAATTTGGGAAGACCTTTATTGTTTTCCTCAACTGGAGATGGCCTGAAAAAGATTTAAGACCTTTTTTTGCGCCTATCTCCTTGGTCTCGAGAGGATCTGTCCTCGGAAGGGTTGTCCTTGGCCTCGGATTTTTTGTGTCCTTGGCCTTGGCCTCAAGTCTTGTGTCCTCGACTGCACCTCTGTTAAACATATTGTTTTTTTTTTTGTTCGATTGGTATCATCAAATGATGTCATTCCAAAATGGTGACACCTGGGGCGGGGGCGCCCCTCTAGCAACACCACTGGACTTGAAGGCTTACGACAATTACGACATTTTGTTTGTTTGGCGGTGTTGCATCTTAACTAGAAACAACTATACGCCAGCAGTACACCGCGCTCCTGAGAGCCACATTAACCAATGGGCGAAGTGGCCAATTGCCCAGGGCCCCGCACTCTTTTGAAGTGTTCATGGTCAAGCTCCAAATACGCGGAAATCAAGCTCTTTCCACACTCGGAGAACTTTTTTTTATTTTTTTAGAAGCAAACTTTTTTGTACCGCTGAATTTTGGGTCCCCCTCAATGTTGAAATGCTAGTTGCGCCCCTGCTAATCAGTAGCCTGGACAGTCGTTCACACTTATAGTGAGGAAAATCTTCACCAAGGGGCCCAAAATGAAATGAAGTGGAGCATTTGGTCAAGAATAGCCTACTTATGATCGCTCGAGCTTTCATCTTTCAAAGCTGATCCGTTCGTGCATCACACTATCTCAACTCTCAAGCTCGACCTGTCTTTCGTCATGAAACAATTTCATGCAGCGTAATTTCATTGTTTCGGAGAGTTGCGAGATGCTGCCGAACATGCAAGTCAAACAGAATAAGAATAACCAAAAGTTTGGATCCAAAAATTAATTTTGAAAGAGACGAAAACAAAGGACTGAATGAAAGAGACGAAAACAAACCATGTGCGGAAACTACTTTATATAGTACGGCAGCTTATCACGTCACAAACGCGACACGATAATAATGAGAAACATGTAGAAAGTATTGTGCAATGCACTACTATACAATACAAAACCGTTTCATCTTCTCTTCTCTCTTACCTCAGCTTTTATATTTTCTCTTTCAGATTGATATTTACAAAGGAAGTGCGGCGGGCTACAAGTGCAAAAAGGTCGCGCATCGACAAAATTCGACCCAGTGCAATCGGCATCTATGAAAACCAATAGAAATTTGATGAATCAAACTCCAACAACCCGCATCGTGACCATAACTAACGTGGACCAAATCGAGCGCGCTGATTGGTAAAGCATAATAAGCTGCGCAGACGTCGCACAAAAACTTGCCCCGATGCAAAATTTGCAAGAGGGATTCTATGCGCGGTCCCAATTTCGTCCGCGCAGTCCGCAGGGTTTTGAGAACATTTTTTACATTGATCATTTTTTTACACTGATCATTCGCTTACGGTCGCATTTGTGTTCGCGCTTCCGAAACTCGCACTGCGCTATGGAAAAGTAAGCTGCGTTTAGTTATAGTCACTAGAACTATCCCGCTACGTAACAGGGTTTTTAATAGCAATTTGGTCAAATCTTTGTCATGAATAATACTTCAAAATTGTGTATATGTAGTAGTGATGCCGATAGCGGCGCACCTGTTTGATCACCGCGCAACATTTGAACTGAACCGAATGTGTAGTGCGAGCGCCGCACAAAGTTTCCAAACTTTTTGTAGTGCGATCACTGCGGTGCATTGTACAAGCAGAACCTTTGAGGCACAATATGGGCAGCGAACACATATTTGCTGCTCGCGACAGTATAATCCGCGCAGAATTTCAAGGTAAATGTAACGCAGCAGCTTTTTTCATTAAAAATCTCATGGTTTTAGTTTATGTTAGTTGACTTTAGTTACAGTTGATTAATATGAAATTCTGCGCGGATTATTTTAAACTTCGCGGAAAACTGCGCGGATTGGAGATAATAACAGAGAGCTTTGCGCGGAGGATAAATCCTCCGCGCAGGGCATTCTTTCCAGTCTGGGCCATACTATGTAACAACAAAATTGATTTTGCACATGTATGACAGCTGATGTTGAGCATTGGTCTTTTTTGCTGATTGAAAATTTTATAATTAGGATGTTGTAACAACTAACAATAACATAACGATAGGTTTATTTATCAAAACTGACCGAAACTGGCCGAAACTGAACGAAACTGACCGAAGCTGACCTGAAATAATTTGAAATAGAATAATATCTAAGTTGTAGTGCATGTTGCTAGCAAGGATGGCAGTACGGTACGTAGGTACGGTACGGTACACCTCAGTTTTTGCCAAGAAGTATGGTACGCTGATACGGTACGCTTTTTTTGTAATGGTACGGGTACGCTACGTTGGTACGATACGCCTTTTGTGTGATGGTACGGGTACGGTACGTTGGTGTGCTGTTTGAATTTCAGAATTTGCCTACTAAACGTTTTATGTGCAAAGTGCGGCCGTCAATGAACAGTGAAGATTCGTGCGATCGTCGCCGACGTGCATATAGTCTAGGCTATTCTCAAGTAATGATTATTATAGCCTGGTAATTTGTCGTTAAAATTGCATTATAATGTCACAAGTCACACTCACAACAGTCACAAGTATGACCAATTGTGATGTCATAACTATTGTCCATAGGTCCTAGGGCTATCGTGGCATGTCATATGTTGAAGAAAAATTTGAACGAAAGTAACTGCGATACTTTAGCTCATGGCGTACAATAGTACAGGCCATTTCCAATTTCATCGTGCAAGCGTCGACTAAAACTGGAGGAGGCTATGAAATTTTCCTTCGTGTTTTCGGCTTCGCCTCTGTGACAAATTGATGAAAGCAATTAAACCGTAACGTGCGTCATCCTAAAATGACCAGAAAATTCATTAATAACAATTGTTCGAATGCCTTGTTAGAATTTTCTCGGTTCTACAGAGTCAGCAAGCAGCAGTCTTACATATAAAGGAACTGTAATACAAGTTAGTTAACTGTTGAATAATTTTCTTTAAACGAAAGACAGTTTTAAGTTAAGTGTAACAGAACATCTGGACATCAGTAAAAATTAATTGAAACTAAAATGCGTTGTAGAAATTTATTCACTTCCGTTGACAATCTAAATTTTGAGGTTGAGAATTTAAAGTCTGCAAACGAAATACTGATTGATAAGTTACGAACATTGGAGAGAATAGTTAAGAGTTATGAATAACAAACCTAGATAAAGAAGAATATTATGCCTTTCAAGTTTAAAGTGCGATAATTTTGCGACTTGTTTTCACTGTTCTCTGTTACGTTTTCACGATATAATAATAATAATAATAAAGCAATTTATCAACCCCTTGAGATCAGATAGCAAGAAGCTAACATCTGACTAAGGGGCACTTGTTACTAAAGCAGGTGAAAAAGCAAAAAACTAACACATACAAAAAGCAAAAATCGGGCTTGGTAAAAAATCATGACGACAGTACAGTGTAAAAGCATACTAATCAATATCAGGCACATCAATAAAGGCTATATTAAAATAGTGTGTTTTCAATTTAGTTTTGAACGATGAAATGCTGCTACTTTCCCGAATATTAAGAGGCAAATCATTCCAAACAGTAACTGAAGCATGTGAG
Source organism: Trididemnum nubilum (assembly GCA_963965965.1). Lineage (NCBI taxonomy): Eukaryota > Metazoa > Chordata > Ascidiacea > Aplousobranchia > Didemnidae > Trididemnum > Trididemnum nubilum. Next base: position 19,807,365 of record OZ014486.1, read on the forward strand.
AAAATTGATTCAGATTTGTTGTAGTTTAATTGGCTAGTTTTTTCCAGCAAAAGCAGATCGCAGTTTCTACGAAAATCATAAGCAGCAGATGGCTTATGCAGGACAATTAACTCTTGAAGGTAACCAGGAGCACAATGCTTTAAACACTTAAAAACCAACAGTGCAATTTTAAAATTAATACGATACTTTATAGGTAAAAAGTGAAGTTTCTTCAAAAATGGTAACATATGATAGCGTCGTTGAGAATACTTAAAGCTAAAAATAAAGCGCACAGCAGCATACAACACTTTGGTAAGTCTACGCAACATACAGTCTGGCAGTCCATAAAACAAAGCATTACAATAGTCCAGATGACACAAAATCATAGAATGAACAAGTTGAATTTTAAGCTTTGCAGATAGTTTGGATGCAATTTTACCCAAATTTCTGAGATTACTGTAACATATAGACACCACTTTATTGAAATGGTCTGATAAATTTAACTTGTTATCAAAAAGCATGCCTAGAGTTTTAATTGACACACAAGGGGACAATGGCTCAGTTTCAAAAAAGTTAATTGCAGATATGACCCTATTCACATTTCGAGATGGCACAAACTCAACAAAATTGGTTTTCTGCTCATTCAGTAATAAAAAATTTGCATTCATCCAACTTTTCAAGTCAGACACAAAACACTGTATTTTCTTAACAATGAGAGTCATAGGTGTATCACTAGCAAATCCAAAATAACCCTGTATGTCATCTGCATACATGTGGATCTTAAAATTATGCAGTTGTGCAATGCATTCAACTTCGCGCACATACAAACTAAATAGCAGTGGGCCTAAAATAGACCCTTGGGGAACACCTGATAAAACACTGACATCATGTGAAGAAGAATTATTGACTTTGACGTAATACTTCCTAGATGACAAATAAGATTCAAACCAAGATATATATATTTGTGTTATATCAAATACCGTACTTTAATTATTCATACCAACACTATTAACTTGTTATCTTCTATCGTTGCTGAGCAAAATCAGAGCGAAAGAGATTATTCCGTAGTGCGGTTTCGCATAAAAAATATGTCGATTTGACGGAACATCAAATAAAATGTCTTCCGGAATATAGTTTTGTTACAATAGTATAGTTACGATATGTTGAATGAACACTAGAACAGAATAGACCTTTGGCAATAGGAATGTTAAAGTCTGATGCAGATAGTTTTTACACATTCTGTGGAGATGCAGATAATTGTTTAATAAACTTGGCAAAAGTTTAATAAATGCGATTTTTGAGGCAGGAAAGACGAAAAGTATTTTATTTTATTAATTTGAATTGCATTGATTAAATTAAAAAATTATTATATATAAGGTTTTTTGGATGGGATGGATCAAAAACAGTAGCGTAGCCAGGGGGAGGGGCGAGGAGCTATAGACTCCCCCTCATTGGCCTGCCGACCAAAATGCAGAATAAAGGAAATACCACGTTTTTAGCACTTCTGAGACTGTATTTTACACTGGAATAAACTCAAAAAACGATTTAAAGCATAACTTGAAATGTTTATTTAGGGGGCTAATTTGTCAAAAACAAAACTTATAAATCAGAAAAAAATTTGAAAAATAGCCAAAAATTGGTATTGAATTTTGATCGCTTATTGAAAAATGCTTAACATGGGAATTATCAAAAAATATATAAGTTCAGGAATGTGGGAGGGGAACTTTTTGTTATTACTGTAGTTAATTACCAATCACTTCTCTCAAACTTCTTTTCTTTAGCCCCCCAAATTATATCTTTCTCTATAAAACATAAACGAAACAGATTACTCCTTCAGAGTTTTATTGAACTACCGGTATTGTATTTTACGATTTATCAGCTTGTAAATAAGAGGACTGAAATTCTAGCAATAGCTATCTCCCACATGGCCCATATATGCAACTAGTATAATCATGTTTTCGCACTGCTAATTTCTATGCCTTGTTTTAATAGCATTAATTTCTATCAAAATGGGCCTAAAATTAAGATATTTTTCCTAAAAAAAATACAAAATTTTTGAGCGCTGTGCCTCCGGCGGCTGGGGGCTTTGCCCCTAGACCCCCCCAGCCTGTGACAGATGGGGGTTTCGTCCATAGGCGTAGCCAGGATTTTTGATTGGGGGGGGCCCAAACCACAAATCACATGCAATGACGTCATCAGAAATTTTCGAAAAAGTAATTTTTTGTTGGCCAAAGATATCATAGAATGGAAGATCTGAAGCCATAGCCTGATGGCACTTTGCCAGGATTTTGGTAAAGGGAGAGGGCAAAAACTAATTGTTGAAAAATGTATATAAAAGTCTAACTTGGAAGACGTGTTGAGTAAGCTAGTGTACTCAAACGTATCAGAGACGGGAGTTTGGGGGCAGAGCCCCCAGCCGCCGATGGCTATGGGGTCTGGGGGCAAAGCCCCCAGCTGCTGGGCGATTTTTGTGTTTTTGGAAAAAAAGCTATTTAAATCCCATTGGATCACATTTCGCACGAGTTCAGAGCCATTTCAAAGAACTAGATTTTTAACATTTCAAAGCCAATCGAAAAAATTTAGTTGTTCAATCCTCTTTTTGCAATTAAATCCCAAAACACGCTTAGAATCTTGCATTATGGTGTAAAATTTTAATTGTAAGTGATTTGGTCTATAGGGGGAAGTAACGAACATTGCCTCCTGCAATACTTTAGCAGTAAATAATTAAGTTTATAATATTGTTAAACGAGGGCCTCGGGTGGCAACTTTTAGGTCAAAACTCTTAGATTTCTCACAGGTTTTGCATATAAATTGTTAAAAATTTGCATTAAGGGGCCCCTGGCCCGGGAACCTTGGTCGTCAGTCAGGGGCCCTTGGGCTCCCTGGTTGCCAGTTAGAGGCCCCATAGCCCCTTGCTTGTCGGTTAGGAGCCCAGGCCTCCTGGTTGTTAATTAAGGGCCCGGGGCCCCCTGGTCGTCAGTTAGGGACTCCAGGACCCCTTGGTTGTTGGTCAGGGGCCCTGGGGCCCCCTGGTTGTCAATTAGGAGGACCCCGGGGCCCCTTGTTGTTGATTAGGGGGCTCCTGGCCCCCTGGTTGTTAGTTAGGGCCCTGGGGCTCCCTGGTTGTGAATTAGGGGCCCCGGGGCTCCCTGGTTGTCAGTTAGGCACTCAAGGGCTCCGTGGTTGTTGGTTAGGAGCCCTGGTGCCCCCGGTTGTTGTTTAGGGGCCCCCTGGTTGTTGGTTAGGGTCCGTTGGTTGTTAGTTAGGGGCCCTGGGGCCCCTGGTCGTCAGTTATGGGCCCCCTGGTTTTCAGTTAGGGGTCCTGGACCCCCTGGTTGTCGGTTAAGGATTCCAGGGCCCCCTAGTTGTCAGTAACGGCCCCCTGGTTGTTAGTTGGGGGCCCCGGGACCCACTTGTTGTCATTAATATTATTGTTAATTACTGTTATGTGCGTAATTACTGAAAAAAAAACTGCAACTAAACATCGCCTGGCTATGTTGTCATAACTTTTTGTCGTTAGTGGTATTTTGATTGGGGGGGGCCCGGGCCCCCTGGGCCCCCATTCTGGCTACGCCTATGCTTCGTGGCGTCGGGCCTGAGTAGTTACGTCAATGCGTAGTAAAATAAATTTTGCTACAACAGATAACAGTAAAACTAAGAATTGAATTTATAGTGCGCTGAGAATTGAACGAAACATAGAACCAGGTAATAAATAAGCTTCAAAGACATCTCATTTGGAACCACCGACGCTCGCGTCGCGTGTTCCTCTGTTTTTGCTTGGCCATTTTCCAACTAACGAGTACGAAGTTTTAGACTTTTGCTTAGAACTCGAGAACGGTTTGGTCTAGCAACATGAAATTTTGACAGCAGTTTGAGATTAATGAGTTGCATGTTTGTACCAAATTTTGAGGCAATAGGTCACGTGACTTCGGTTTTAGAACCCGAAATCGGCCCTTACTGACAACTAGGGGGCCCTGTATATTTTTGGCAGTTTGGCGTATATTTTTGGCAGATATTTAACAGACAAATATTTTTGGCGTATATTTTAGCAGATATTTAACAGACAAATATTTTGGCGTAGTTTGGGGATGCCACCCCCCTGGGGACCCCCCAAAAATCAATTTTTTGAACGACCCAAGCTAGGGTGCCAGTGTTTTATGATATCAGGAGATATTTAACTGACAAATATTTTGACTCTACTTATCTGGAGGTTCCATAATCAGATATTTTTGAAAAATTGCTGATTTTACGGTAGACAAAAAGTACTTTTGAGCGTCGCAGCATTAGCTATGCGTCGTTCGTTCACTGGGTTTGCTGGCAAACTCCCATCTAGTTAAGGAGTTATATTCGTAAAAAAATACTCAGTGTAACATGAATCGCATTGAGAATCATTTGCTTAACGTGTACGTCATTACTACGTATCTCCTTCGACTTCATAAACACCAATATCTTAAATGCTCGATCTATTTTTGTGTCAAAGTTGGACGAAATCATCGCATGGACGTGAATCACCTACCATTTCTACAAAACTCCAAGAAATGTTTTGGAACTCTGTCGATTGGTAAATTTTTCTTTCGGATCTCTACGCGAGGAATTATTTTAGTGGTTGAGGGCCGAGAGTGTGATAAACAGATCGACTACTTCAGAGCTATAAGAGCCAGGGCAGAATTGTATAGAAGCTGAATACTATATGTCATTGTGCTTTAATGGCAAAACCTTAACTTATTTGAGTCGATATTTCTTAATGCCTTTTGTTTGTGTAGAAAATGCGATAAGGAATTTAACTTCCTAGTGTAACTTCCAAGGGTAACTTCCTAAGTAATTTCTAAAGCGCTGGTTTAACAATCAGCATTTTGAAATGCTTGTTTTTTTGAAAGGAGCATGCCAACAACTAATTGAATGGTGATTTGCTTACTTGTCTACCATTTAAGCCTGCTAATGTCGATTGTAACCAGAACCAATATCTAAAAGGCTTAAATAATTAACTTTCATAAATAAAGTTGAAATTTTACCATTAGATACCGTAATTGAATGCCATCGTTCTTTGTAGTATTCATTTTTTTAAAGTAGCGGCAGTGGCCGCTGTTTTGCATGCAAGTAGCGGCAAGTAGCTACTTTTTTATTTGAGTAGCGATAAGTGGCAGCGCTGCTGCTTTTTTTGCCAAATAGCGGCAGCAGCAGCGCCGCTACTTTTCAAGTAGCGGGTGCCCAGCTCTGGTCCTTGGCCTTGGCCTCGAGCAATCCTGTCCTTGGCCTCGAGCAATCCTGTCCTTGGCCTCAAGAGAATCTGTCCTGGGAAGGTGTATCCTAGGTCTTGGAGTTTTTGTGTCCTTGATCTTGCCCTCGAGCCGTGCGTCTTGGACTTTATCTATGCCATATGTATTATGCAAGATTTGAAACGTGTTTAGGACTTGATCCGCCAATAAAGAGGGGCTGAAAAGGCTAGGCAATTTAGCTTTTTTGACTTGATTCCAGATCCTAGCAACTTTGTTCGTTTAAATGGTTTTAAAAACGTTTGAAATATGATCCAAATGACGTTAAAATGGTTATTTTTTCGAAAAATTGCAAAAATGCCCTACGACTGTTGGATTAGCCCGCAAACTCCCGTCTACCCTATTTGCTTGAATTGCACCAGTGTGCTCAACATGCTGTCCAGTTGCGACCTTTTTCAAACAGGAACATTCTAACTTTTGTTTCAAGCCCCCTCCCTCCCCTTTGCAAAATCTTGGTAGCGCACATGGTTGCAGTAGCAAAGTTTTATTTGACCGTGTAGGCAACGGATAAGCGGAGTGCCACTCCAGCCCAACGGAAAATAAAATTGCGTGCAGCGCCTCTACTATCAGGGATGAGGAAGAGTTAATTTTCCTGAAGCTTTTGCTTCCATCACTTGTTGTACTGCATTAAACAATCTTTTCTCAAAAGTTGTGCTTTTCATTTGATGTGCCGGACCTGTTAATATGGTATACGTTGTCATCATCATGATATAAAAGCAACTTCACAATTGTTGTGTTTTTTTGATTTTTTTTGCTACCTCAAGCCAGATCACGATATGCAAACGAAAGACATTTTACACTCATGTTATTTCCCATAATTGGGCCAAGCCAGTAGCGTAGCCAGAGGGGGACGTGGGGGCTACAGCCCTACCCATTGGCCTGAAAAGTATGCAAAATAGCAAGTGTTTAGTGCTTTTGAGGCCGATTTTTGTGCCCAAGATGAAAACAGCCCTCCCAACGGGATTGGGGAGCAGAAGTTGTGAAGGGCTTGCAGTTATGAAGGACTTGTTGTTACTTGGACCAGACATGTGGAGTTTTTTGTTTTGTGGAGCTCACCCAAAGTTGGTCAGGAGAAGTGACTGAATTTTGGTAAAGATCTTTCTTTTTTTTTGAGATCACCTAATCTCGGCCGGAAAAACCGTTTCAATTTCGGTGAAGACCTTTTTTTTGGAGATCACCTGGTTTTGACTGAAAAACTGCCTCAATCTGATTCAAGACAGATGAAAATTTGGGTCAAGTTCGTTTACTGTTGTTTTCACCTCCCAAAAAAGCCCCCCTTTGCAAAATCCTGGCTACGCGCCTGGGCCAATACAGACTCGCTCATTTTTGGCCAGTTGCGATGGTAGTAGTCACCAGTACTTAAATTGTAGGGGGGAAGCGAGTTAGCGTTCCCCCATTGAGATTTAGCATCCTCCATCGAGATTTAGACGTCCACTTATCGAGATTTGAGCGCTGGGTTATGAAACGATCAAGAGCAAGCCAGCACGAATAAATCCTACAAATTCCGGCCAAATATAGTCCCTTTTTTTTTGGTCTTCACTTGATTTCAAGGAAAAAACACTTTAATTTTCTGCGAAGACCTTTTTTTTTGGTCTTCACCTGGTTTCGGGGAAAAAACACTTCAACTGCGGGGACAGAATTACATAATTTCCACAAAAGTGTCCCCCCACGCAAAATTTTACAATTTAATTACTGGTAGTAGCACTATAGTAAGTAACCATTTGGGCTTGACTTCGGAGGTCGAAAACCAACGCTCCCGTACAACACTGATAGTTTTTGTATTTCAGTAGTGATTTATTAAGAACGATCCATGCACTGAAAAAAAAAGCGATAAGCTACAAACAGTATTCAGGGTCTTAGAGGCACAATGAAACCTATGATAAACAGTCTCGACCAACCAGTTGGTCGAGCGGTAACGCGTTCGTTTCTGGAGCGGGAGGTCTGAGATTCAAATCTCTGGCAGATCAAACCAAACACAGTGTTGCCAATGGTTCGCCACCATTGTAACAATTGTTCAAAAGGAGCTGTGTTGCCCGGGCGTCGAGAGCCAATCGTGGGCCCGGGGCCAGCTCCAACATGACGGAATTCTGGTTGTGTGAAGTCCAAAATAGACGGAGAAAATGCTGCTGTTTGATCCGAAAACTGATGTGATCTCCAAAAGAAAACAAAAAAAAAGGGTTTTCACCGGAATTTCAACGTTTTTTTCCGGCCAAAATCAAATGATCTCCGAAAAAAAGAAAAGAAAGGTCTTCATCGAAATTTTCACGATTTTTCCGGCCTTTACATGAGATTTCGATGGGCCTTTCGCTTCTCAATGTCATTTGGATGGGCCCCCTCTCAAGCTCATGGGCCCCAGGGTCATTGTCCCCCCTGTCCCCTCCTCTCGGTGGCCCTGCCGGGCGTAATGACCTGGAGATGGGCTGCGCAAACTTGTTACACGCTTCGGTGTAATTCAGTAAGTACATATATAATGAAATATTTGATTAACTGCCTAAGACATCTTGTTTTGGGATAGACTTTCGTCTCTTATTCTCGAAAATGAGCGTAGAAAGGCAATTAAAGAATCGCAAATTAATGAGATGCTGTGATAAGATTGTAATGAAATATTAAAAAATTTATATTTTTGCTTATAGAAAATATTAGGTACCGGTAATCACAATATTACGAGAGATACACTAGTCTGCCATCTTTTTTGATGTCATGGAAATTCGAAAACGTAGGTTTGCCAATGGTGCGGAGTCAAACGGATTAAATTTATTTTTCGGATAAGGGGAGGGGAGTAGAGTGAAAGAAGGTTTGGAGCACCTCCTTATTATCTCTAGCAGTAAGTAAGTTGTTCTCATTTCTTCAACAAAACCGATCTTGAGCAGTATCTCTTCAAACTATTGTAATTTGCTTTTGAATCACAATTGACCATTTTCGATAAATCTCGCCAAAAGTTTAATTATCAAAAGTGGCCTAAATTATTTTGTTACATTACCAGGAAAAAATAAAAGTAATGATTGAAAAGTTATTATTTATAGGATAAAAATAAAATACCAATAAAAAATAAACGAAGATAAAAGATGAGAACAAAAATTTTGTTTCAGTTTCAACAAATCTCGCAAATTTTTTTTCATCGAAACTGGTTTATTTTGCCTACATTTTGCCAAATCCATCGAGTAAAGTGTAAGTGAAGATTTAAAATTTTTATTTGCAATAACCAAACACCACAAAAAAAAAAAAAAAACATGCACGTTTAATCAGTTTTGACCAGTTTTGATAAATGTCGCAAAAAGTTTATTTATCGAAACTGGCCTACAATTGTTGAATTAACCGGAAAAAACTCAAACTAAACATGGAAAAATTATGATTCATAATAAACAAACACAACAAAACATAAATAACATACGAGTTTGAGCTATTTTGAGTCAGTTTTGGCCAGTTTCGACAAATCTCGCAAAAAGTTTATTTATCGAAACTGGCCTACCGCTGTTGAATTAATCGGAGAAAACTCAAACTAAAGATTGAAAAGTTATTGCTTACAATCAGCAAACACAACAAAACATAAATAACATACGAGTTTGAGCTATTTTGAGTCAGTTTTGGCCAGTTTCGATAAATGTCGCAAAAAGTTTATATATCGAAACTGGCCTACCGCTGTTGAATTAATCGGAAAAAACTCAAACTAAAGATTGAAAAGTTATTACTTACAATCAGCAAACACAACAAAATATAAATAACATACGAGTTTGAGCTACTTTGAGTCAGTTTTGGCCAGTTTCGATAAATGTCACAAAAAGTTTATATATCGAAACTGGCCTATCGCTGTTGAATTCATCGGAAAAAACTCGAACTAAAGATTGAAAAGTTATTACTTACAATCAGCAAACACAACAAAACATAAATAACATACGAGTTTGAGCTATTTTGAGTCAGTTTTGGCCAGTTTCGATAAATGTCGCAAAAAGTTTATTTATCGAAACTGGCCAATTTTTGCAAAATTGAAGGAAAAAATTCCAACTAAAGATTAAAAAATTACTATTCATTACTAGCAAGTAAGCAACATGCACTACAACTTAGATATTATTCTATTTCAAATTATTCAGGTCAGTTTCGGGCATTTCGTTCAGTTTCGGTCAGTTTTGATAAATAAACCTACCCATTTATCAGTGCTAAGCTCTTCAGCTGCATTAGTCTAGTGAGACAGAACGGCTGCTTTAAGACTAGTGATGAGAGACACAAAAGAGTAAAAGGGAGTGTGTAAACAATACGGTAGGTGTTAATATTTCCTGCCGGCTAAAGCGGCAATAAAAATACTTCTGAAACACAAATCAAGTAAATTGCAAGACAAAGACATGAAATGAAACAGCATCCTACTGAAGACACTGCTAAACAGCCTCGCATAGAAACCAAAAATGTTGGCTATCTCAAAAAAATTGACCTGATAGAGCAAAAACAAGATCATTTTTGGAATCAGCACCCCCAAATTAGCCTTAAACCGTTCTTAACTTCTTGGCACCAAAAATTGTGTTGGCCAGTGTAATCCAGCATTGGCAAGTGATGATGACAGTTTTTCAAAAGTTCTATGGTCTTCAGCACAATTTTATTCCATAAACAAAAGTTGACCAAAACTTCATTTACTGCCTTCTTTGTGCATTTTCTGTGGTAAAAAAGATCACTATTTAAAGAAATCTCAGCAATGTCGATGCGGAAGGAAAAGAGATACATTACTGTTAGCAGTTACTTAAGATGCCGATATATTTTCTTAATTGCACTCTATTTTGTTTTATACTAGTGTCTGCATAATTATTTGCTGCAGGAAACAGAAATAATTTTTCAGTATGCAGTGGTGTATCAGTTGATAAATGTTGATCCAGCTGATAACCTAATGATTAAATGTCAATAAATATTTTGTTAAAATCAGAGAACTTATTTTACTTAACCTAGCCTACTGCCTACATTCATAAAATATCTTGGCCAAATGCACGTAGTATGTAATTGAATAAGTCTTGTTATTACTGGCATTTTGACCTCTTAAATTTTGATATAATATTAAAATCAAAATTGGTAAGGCCTCACCAAACCCTAATGGTTTATGAGGATCTGGCCAATTTTGGCAATCGAGCAGAAGCTGCTTTTAATGGTACCAGTAATCATCCAACAATGAAAAAGTAGGGGTGGCAGAAATCTAACTTTCTTAATGATATGCAAAGTTATACCACCAGCATAGCTTTTCAAAGTAAGTCTATCTATTTAAATGTCTTCCTGGACTGGGTGATGGACTAGAGTGCCACAAAAGTCAAAATCAAATGGAATATGGCCCCTTAATCTGTTAATACTGTATTATTGTTTTGTATTAGGTCTAAATAAATTTTGTAATTTGTAAAGCATTGCTCAGGACATGTTTTCAACTAATTCTAAATCTCAACAGCTAGGCTGGCTTGAAAACCGTTACAAATTAACTGGTAGGCTGCAATTTTTTTTTCCGCAAAAGCAGTCATGGTAACTAAAGGAAAATAGATTTAATTAATAGATTTATGTTGGAGGCTATGCTGGTGGTATTACTTTGCATATCATTGAGAAAGTTCAGAGTTAGATTTCTGCCACCCCTTCTTTTTCATTGTGATATTACATTACTCAGTACTAACTATTGATACTGATCTAAGAAGAATTATACTCTTAACCAAGAGCCAAGCAAACTTTAATTCATATCTGAAATAGACCATCATATATAAAGTGATGAAAATCAATAAATTCCGAAAAAGTTAGTCTGTGTATACATACTAGGGTGTTGCAGCTGCTCCATGAATTTGAAAATATTGTCGTGGCAACTTCTACCTGCCTCAAGTTGGAGGCTTTGCACAAAAACACTTTTGGTCAAGTTTCGTAAAAATTTGTCAATGTTTAGGGGTCGCACAGTGACATCAAAATTTTGACAATTTCAAAAAAATGTTTTTTTCATTTTGAATGTTTTTTTACTATAAGTCGAACCTGTGATCACTTTTAATCATTTCTACTGTTTTTGGAGTTGTTTAGTACATAGCCAACAAGAGAACTTCTTAGATCAAAGTTATCAAAAGTTGCTTTATAGACCTACTGCCTCAAGCATAATTAATACCAAATTATTGCATATTTTTCTAATTTAATGATTAGTTTCATATCTGGCTCTAATTTTAAACTGAAAAGCGCTCATTATTGTTTTTTACCCAATGTAAGTCTTTTTTTATGCTAGGCAGCTGTGTTAAAAAAAAGCAAAGATATTTTTGCATGCTTTGTCGATCTCGAAAAAATATAATATGATAGCCTTTTTAACTTTGGAGGGTTCTGCAGGAAAATGGCATTGATGTTCAGTTGTGACATGCCATTAAGGTATTCTGTGGTGCCGACTGGAGTTTTGTGGTTGAGTAAGTGGCAAGCAATCAAACCATATAGACGTTGAACTCTTGCAAGGGTGCGTTTTGTTTCTTTTTATAATTGTTCGCATGAATTGGATCGACAAATGCAATCAAGTTGATGAGTTTGCCACGATAGGAAATTGAAAAATCAGTTGCTTGCTAAGTGCTGATAATTTGATTCTGCTTTTACAGAATCTGGCCTTCAGCGCGCATTAAATAGATTTGCAGCTGCTTGTGACATTGCAAGAATAAAAATAAGCACCGTCAAAACTTTATGTTTTTAAAAGCCGTAATCAGTGCTTGTTGCAACTGAATGGAGTGACACAGAAACACGTATACAGTACAGGTACAAGTATCTTGGGGTTGCATTCACGAGTGATGAATGGCAAGATGAAGAACTGGATATCCGAAATGGCATGGCAATTGCAATAATGAGAACTTTGTACTATTCAGCTGTTGTGAGATGAGAATTGTCGAAAAAAAGTAAAGCTCTCAATTTTTGAAACAGTCTTTGTCCCTTCTATCCTGCTGTATCTCTGTATGGTCATGAAAATTTGGTAATGACTGAGAAGATGCAATCACAAGTTCAATCGTCCAAAATGAGGTTTCTCCAAAAAGTCGAAGGAGTTATCTTATTGACAAGATTCGAACTTCGCTAAAGTCGCTACTTCTCCAAATTGAAAGATCTCAGCTTAGATGGTTTGGCCATGTAAGCAGAATGCCTCAGAAAAAACTTCCGAACAAGCTTTACTTGCCAAAGCAAATGGGAAAAAACGGATGACCTCGAACTACTGTAGATGTATCAATATTACATTGAGGATCTTGGGTGAAATTGCTTGGGACTTCACCCCAGCAAAATAATGGGGATGATGGAAAACCATGAAGTGTGGTAGCTTAATCTTGAGCTGCTACCCCCGCAACCCTCACGGAAAAGAGGGCAATGAAGAGAGAAAGATTTTTCCTTGAAGTTTTCGAAGGTTTTGTTTGCTTTTCTACTGTTTGATGTGTTAAAGTTGCATTCGTACAAATTTTTCATTTCATCAACTGCTTCTTAACTTCTTCAATGATTTTTAATTAACTAATTGTTGGAATTCCAGCTTCGTGGTGGGAAAACATGTGCTTTTGATAGTATTGTCATCAGGTCTAGAAATAGTTCCTGGCAGCCTACTGCAAGAATTTACAGATCTAGTAATGGTAGCCTATATTGCTATTAGATCTACTCATAGGTGGGCAAGTTAATGCGAAACGTTAGCTTCGTTAACCACTAGTCCGTTAACAAACTTCACACCTCCGTTAACGTTAATCCGTTATTTTCAGCTTTAATTAACGGAAGTTAATAAAGTCCGTTAATCCGTTAACATTTTGCGTGTAATTTACATTTCTTTTTATTCACTCGCTTGTAGAACACGTATTGACGCTGTTGAGCTGATTGTAAGGAAATATTTATTGCTGAAGTGATCTTTTTGTGTTTTGAAAGTTACATTTCACAGTCTAATCTAATTTCAAGATAAAAACAAGTTCAAATGCACAACGAAGCTGCAAGATAATAATGATCAAAACCTTAACGGAAGTTAACAGAACTTAACGGAAGTTACTTTAGTCCGTTAACAGCACTTAACGGAAGTTAATTTAGTCCGTTAACATGAAAAAACTTTTTAACGGATTAACGAGTTAGTGAAAAAGTTAGCTTCGTTATTAACGATTAACGGACTTGTGCCCATCTATGGATCTACTAATGTTCATGTTTTATAGACCTTTACTAATCTCTGTATCTTACTCAGCAAAACATACCGAATAAGATTTCAGTAAGTTGCTGTAACTATAGTTAAGTTAGAACTGCAGTTTAATAAAAAAAGAAACAAAAAAAAATAAACGTAAACAGTTTTAGAAGTTGTAGTGAAGTTTTTTTGAATGTATAAGATTAAAAGTTAATGTTCAATTTTGCAATGACTCGTTAGTAACAAAGATTTCACATAGCACCATCTAGCGGCACAAAATAAAACAAATACTAAATCCTGGGTAAAAAACGTCTCTGTGCGACCCCTAAACCTCAATTGTTTTTCTCAAACTTTGTATTCTTGATTTTCTTTGGCAACCTCCTATTTTGAAGAAGGTCAAAAAAAATCTGAAGAGGTCGGGGCAACTGCAACACCCTAATACACACAGATGGATTTTTTCCAAATTTATGGATGCTGACCTATTTTTTCCAAATGCTACAGTATCATAAAAAAAGAAACAAAAAAAAATAAACGTAAACAGTTTTAGAAGTTGTAGTGAAGTTTTTTTGAATGTATAAGATTAAAAGTTAATGTTCAATTTTGCAATGACTCGTTAGTAACAAAGATTTCACATAGCACCATCTAGCGGCACAAAATAAAACAAATACTAAATCCTGGGTAAAAAACGTCTCTGTGCGACCCCTAAACCTCAATTGTTTTTCTCAAACTTTGTATTCTTGATTTTCTTTGGCAACCTCCTATTTTGAAGAAGGTCAAAAAAAATCTGAAGAGGTCGGGGCAACTGCAACACCCTAATACACACAGATGGATTTTTTCCAAATTTATGGATGCTGACCTATTTTTTCCAAATGCTACAGTATCATATTTTAGAAAGCTACATGAAGCTGCTGAAAGTAATCAACACGAGAATATTCTCAGACAGATTTGTGAAAAAGACTGCAATGCAATTGAAGTGAGGTACCATCAGCAGTGCTCTATCGATTATACTAGAACATCTTACAAATCAACAGCTTGTACCAGGTAGGCTCTCTGCTGTACTATTTACACATGTTAAAGTCAAGACTTGTTTTATTTTAGATACTTTGACGTCATCAAAATCCAAACAAATAGAAAAACATTCTTCAATGTAATGCTATTTAATTTATGATATACAGTACTTAATTTTGTTTTAGAGAATTAAAACATTAATTTAATTCAGAAAAAAAATGATACAAGTTTTAGTTCTTTCTACATTGGTTGATTAAATCATAAAAATTGGAAAGAATCTTATTTTATGTTTGTAACAAAGAGAGAGAGAGAATACATTTTCAGCAAACATATTTTTATCCATTGAATTTGGCTGCCTGATTATTGAGTCTTGTTTTACATATAGTACTTGCTCCTCGTGCTGCTGTTTAATCCCAATTAAATTTGTTGTTTATTCCCAATTGAATTTGTTTCTTTGCAGTTCTGCAGTTGATGCTGAGTACAATTCTGCATTCCAAAAACTTTGTAATTTGGTTGTTGAACCATTGGTATTGAGCAGAGAAAACCACGGACACTTAAATCTTTATTAGCAAAGTTCATTAAAATTTATCAAACACAAGAAAATCTGAATGCAGCTTGTTATCGGTAAGTGTAACAATATTGTATAGGTAACTTTCCGACTTGTAAATTTAAGGTAAGTTATATAGCCAGCATAGGTATACTCTACATTTGGTACCAGTGTTGGTAATTTTATAAGTAATTTGCTTATTATAAAAGGCATCTATGCTGTCTATTATTGAAATACAACTCAATAATGTTGGTTTTGCTGCTTGAAAATAATTAGATAAATTTAACAAAAATAACTTTCATTACATTTGTAATTTTTGGAAAGTATGGTTGTATTAAAGATTAGACTAGCTTATGATGTGATCCTATGCCAATCGTGCCCAATGTAAAATGCTGTAATACACAAAAAATGTATATATGCATAATATACTGGCATCATTATAGCTGTTAATAACACTAGCCAAATTTGGGACTACTCTACTTGTTCTACAGATTGCTTAGCAGTATGCTATGTTTTACAGGGGTGAAGATAAAAGAAACAATAAACCTTTCTTCACTAAGCGCTGTTGTTGGAAGTTCAACATGGTTAAAAGGTCTGCTAGGTTTACATGTCTTCACTGGTGTGGATACGATCAGTGCTTTTGTCGGAAAAGGCAAAGAGAAGCCTTTTGATATATTTCTGAACAACAACCTTTTCCAGCAAGCGTTTCAGTGCCTTGGTCTGGAGTTTTCTTTTTGGCAGAAACTTTACTGGACACATTAGAGCAATTTTTCTGTGCTTTGTTTGGACTGCCTTGCTGCGATGATGTCAATGAAGCAAGATATCATTTATTTTGCTTGAGGTCATTGAGTGAGTTTTGTCTTCCACCTTGTCGTGATGCTCTTTTGCTCCATTGTCAACATGCAATTTATCAAGCTGCTTTGTGGCACAAAGCATTGCAGAATAAAATTGATGCTCCTTCTCCAAGTTGTCACGGTTGGATCATTGAAGGTAGCTACATATCCATCAGATGGACGACTTTAAATGAAGCGCCGCCAGAATTGATGCAAGCTTTTCTTGCAAGTGCAGAAAAAGCAATTGCACTTCAATCAATGCTCTTGTTTTGCCAGTCAAGTGTCTTGTAAAACGATGGGGACAGGTTACTGCACATAGAATTATTAAATGATGCTAGTGATGAAGATGACAGTGATTAACCGTTTATTAGCTTATTTAACTTTGCAGAAGGTACATTTGTCCCCTCCCTTTTTTATTTCTTTAACTCCCAAACCGCTAGCGGTCAGCCAAAGGCGCCTCAAAGATTTAATAATATTTTTCTTTTTGTATTTCAAATACTTTTTATGTTTGTTAACCATGAAGAGTTACAGCAAAAAATGTTTCAAAAAAGAACAACTTGAAGAATGTTTAAAAATTAATGGTGTGATTAAAATTAGGTTGAACATGCTTCATCAATTAGTTGTATGATGGTTATTTTGCTGCGGTGTTGTTTTCTGTCTTTTGGTGTTTTTTCGTGTATTGAAGTGTATAGTTGAGAAAGTCCAAATTTATATATATCATATTTCTGGCATCTAGAAGTACGTCAACACTCAACAGGCAGAGGCACCTTCAATATTTAAATATTTTCGAACTGATACTAAAACCATATACATATATATGGCCTAACATCAGTACAAAACTGGTTTTACATTTTTATTAACCATATCTCAACCCACCAAATACTAGTTTGTTGAAAATTGTGAAGGTTGTACTTTTGAGTATTAGTGGCTCTTAAATATGCTTTGATTGGTTTGTTTAAGTAAGTTTGATATCTAGGCGTTTAAGTAGGTTTGATCTAATGTTGTATACTCGCATAACTAGATGGAAAATTTAGACACTGACTTTACTTTTTTTTGGTACTTTAGACCCTCCAGATCCATTTCTATTCAACAATGTTTGAGCTGCAATTGATGAAGAGTTATTTGTGCTTGTAATAATTTTTTGTGTGTTGTTGTTAAGCGCAAGGTCTCACATAAGATCGTTTTCCAATGATCAGGTTGACCGTTACAGTGGCTTTCTAAAAGATATGTATTGGCTGATGCTTATGGTACTCTTCTAGTTTTGCCATGCAAGTTCCAGCTCTATGTGCTTTGATGTGGTTGGTGGCTTGTGTTCAAGTTAAAAATTGTGTAATTTGTGGCAACACAAACCTAAATGAAAACTGTGAATTGCTTGACCACCTATCACAATGCACGTCAAAATTCTGTTGTTTTCATTGCAATTCTTTCCATTTTGTGTGGATTTTCCATCTTATGACGTCACTATGACATCATATTTTGATAAATCACTTTGATTTTGACTGTGCATTAAATAACTTGAATATTCAAAATATAAAAAACTTTTGACACCAAGTAACTCGAGAGAAATACAAAAATTACAAAATTTTCACTAGTAGTGCTAGAGTACGATTATTCAAAAAACAGCTCTTTTCGGACAGTGAAGACATTCATTTTTGGATTCAGCGCCCTCAAATTAACAAAACTGCCAAGTTTCATGTATTTCCAAGGGAGGTGCCTCGAAATTCATTTTTTTGACATAGTTGCCTCACGTAACAAGGGCTAGAAAAGACGTGATCCCTCAGTAAACAAAGCGACGTGCAAAAGTTGTCCTCTAATTTTCTCGTTGTTAGATGACGTGTGGTCATTTTCTTTTAGTAGGCCATGCAAGTACATGAATCACAAATGCACGGCACCAGTGTTCCCTCTAACTTTATCGCTAATCGGCCAGCACCCAAATTTTCTTGAAACAATTGTGCCCAAAGCTCCAAAAAGATGTTTATGTGCCCTAATTTTCGTACTAATCGGTATTAAAGTATACCAAATGTCATATTTCCATGAAGTTGTTGAGTTTTCTAAAGCTATGTTTATCCTATTGCCAAAAATTGTTTGCCCTGGCTTTAACAAATCGCTGACTGGCTCAAAAAAATCGGCCTAGTGGGAACACTGCATGGCACAACTACCCAAAACAAATAGTAGGAAAGTGTCTGTTTAATATTTATTTGCCCTACTGCAACAAAATGTGTTTATCTAGTTTCAAACTTATGGTTACAGTCAGTTTGTCTAATCATAGTTCATTTTTATTTACAATTTTTTAACAGGTTCTGCGTATATAGTCGGTAAGCTTGTGATGCACCCTTGTGTACCCGTTTGTAGTTGTACCCCTAACATTTTTGGTGCACCGTGCACACCGGTTGAAGAGCACTGGTACACAACTAAAATATTCCGGTGACTAATAGAGGATGGTAGAATATACTAGAAAGGAATTATCTCGAACATTCCAAATCAGAAAGGCGGTAAAACTAAAAAAGCAGTCACGTACACGTCAAAACACAGCAAATAATTAAATCTCAGTCATGCATAATTATTATACGCGACATCCCTCAACTATTTTCCATTGATATTGTGCTGTTTTGCTTTTTATCTCAAACTGATTCGATGCTATTTTTATTGAAAAAACGTATGTCACTTAAAAACAAAATTTTTTATGGTAGGCATCAAAATTAATTCAATTTTGTTATATGAGATGAAAGAGCAGTGGTACAAGAAACAAATTTGTGAATTTTGGCTTTTAAATTTTATACCCATTGTTTTAACAGGTTCTCGAAGTTGGCATTCGAAAAATGTAAATTATATATTGGAAGCTCAGTTACTCATGAAATCATTCTTTTATCATTTCTTGAGCTAGATTTTTGGATTCTTTGGGTCTTAAAACCCCTGTCTAGCATTTTTCAGCAGTCTCCTATGACCATAGATAAAGAAATTAAAGATTTAAGAAAGTTTTATGCATGTGCAATGAAGCGGAATGAGCAATAATTGTGTTTTTTTGATGATGAAATCTTCGCAAATAATTGGAGTTTTTCAAAAAAATTTTTGCATTCTTGTTTTTTCATGAAGATCTACAACTGTGCCAAATTTTATTAAAATACAAAAGATATGGTGTAATTTTGGAAAAAAATTTGCTCCATCGGCATGGAATGACCCATCTGGCATTGTAGGCTACCTGGCTTGCAGTATATACTCATTAAATTTATTTTTCGTTT
Organism: Trididemnum nubilum; assembly: GCA_963965965.1. Lineage (NCBI taxonomy): Eukaryota > Metazoa > Chordata > Ascidiacea > Aplousobranchia > Didemnidae > Trididemnum > Trididemnum nubilum. Next base: position 19,826,339 of record OZ014486.1, read on the forward strand.
TGACAGATGATTGCAGATTCAAAGGTTAACAATTGACAATAGGCTTAGTTGTAGGAAATTGCAGTGCTTAGTGCCATAGGCTACTGTAAAGGTGTATGTGGCAACCACAATAAAGTAGCATTACTTTGTAACAGTAAGTTGTAGCCCAACCTGTTAACTGGGCTAAACAAGAACAGCATAAACAGCATCAGTACCACCAACAGTAACGCTCTACCGAAACTCAGCTTTCTAGCCTAAGCTTGCATTATCCACAATCTGCAATCATGATCAATGATCAGGTACCGTTACGGTATCAGTATTTAACACTCATTGAGAAGGAATTGAATTTATTCATATTGAAAAGACAAAATGAATTTGTTCAAAGTTTGCTTCAAATATCAACAGTAATGAGTGTATTGGCTTCAACTTGGAAAAGTCATCTATCTAGAACTGTGGAGCAATTGCGAAACAGGTGTTTAGAAGCAATCAGCAATGTTGATTTATGTGGTTCCTTTCAAACTTTCGAAAACTTGTCATCTTCAAGCGTGACTGAAAATCTTTTTCTTATCAGTGTTGGTGCAATTTCATTTTTGAATCAAGCTGAGTTAAAAAATTTTTGGCAAAACCAGTTAATAAATCGCAATTTTATGATTCTTACAATCTGCTCATTCTTGTTATCTCCTGATCATTATGGATATATTCGAGCTGCAATCCCTGTTCACTTAAATTTTCGTAGTGATGTCTTATCAGAAAAAGAGGAACTTTTGAGAAAAGTTTTGAAAAAAAACAGACAAGGTAAGTTTAAAAATTTTAAGGTTTAATCCTATCAAGCAATTTGTTGATATTGATAATCAGTGTTTCCTCTAAGTTTTCACCTTCTGTGTTGATGCTGTAAAAAGTACAAAAGTATCTTATAATTTTTGCAAAAATGCCTTGTCTTGGGCTGTGTAAAGCCAATGATCCACCAAACAGACCCTCTCCAAAAAAAAGTCATCCAATCTGCAAGTTATGAAGCGATCGGAAAAAAAAAGGTCATAGCTCCAGAAACTTGATACTTTCTTTGAGTTGCGAAGCCATCTCAAAAAAAAAGAACATTGGAAATCTTTTTGCCGAAAATCAAAACTTGGAAATTTCATGTTGGAAATCTTTTTGCCGAAAATCAAAACTTGGAAATTTCATAAATCAAAAATGTCGTTTTGCACATTTGTGAAAAATTTGTGCAAAAATGTCGAAAAATATTTTGCTTAGAGGGAACGCTGCTGATAATTGATTACAGATTTTAATCTTAGCCATCATTATTCTAACCAAAAAGTTTGTAGCGATATGATTATGATACCTTGACTTACTCTGTGTTGATTTTTGGAGTTTATACGGTGTTAATTTTTTAGTTCTTGCAGTGTTGCATGTATATTTTGATGTAAGTTGAATAGGACAAGGACAACATTACAGTACCATCTGGCAGTTTTTAATGAGTAGGTGGTAGTTTTGCAAAACTCCATTATTAATGAGAGTGCTAGTTTCATTATATTAAGTTTTCATAAGCATTGCTTATTTGTGCTTAATTACTGTAATGCAACTCGTTTTTAATTCTATTTTATCTGCTGCAAAGAAGTTGTACTGCTAGTTTAATGTTAATATTATGTATGGCACTCTATACAATCAATGAAATTTTTTGATGTTTATATCGTTTAATAACTTGCTTAATTCTAATTGCATTATTTCCGTTTTTGTAAGCGAGTTTTTTCATTTGTTTTTGTGCCTTTTTATCTAACACAATTATGCAAGCGAAAAACTTCATTATTAAAAATTTTTTTACAAATTTAGTTTCTTGAGTTGATTAATGTTACAAAAATGATTGAAACCTCAAAAACTTAGTGAAGGTTGAAGGCAAAAACAATGGGGTACCAGTATCTAAAGTTAGGTCAATCGCTTAAGGCTGGCATTGACTCTCTCCTTTTTGACCCAGCCATTCCAGAGATATTCTACTTCAAACACAGTGTAGGGGCCTGTGGTGTTATAATTTTTATTGACAACCCTGACATTGTAGCATCTGGCTATGCCATCCCAGTTTTAACCTAAAGCAACACCACTATTAGATTTTTGCATTGAGCCGTTTAGCTACTGATTAATCAATTTTATCTTGTCAGCAGAATAGATCCCAACTTGGAAAAAAGATTGGACTATTTGTTAGCCTCAGAGGTAACAAACGTCTAGGAGCAAGTGAAAGTAAGGCTAGTAGGCCATTGTTAACAACTTAGTTACGAAAGTTCATTCTACTGTTCTGGGGTCACAAAATACTGAAAGCAAATACTATAGGCCTACTAAGGTACTGGTAGTCTTTATGATCAGGTATGAGTTTGTAACCTAGTAATAAAAGCTCTATTGCTTGGGTAGGATTTAGGGGTCCACCACAACTGACCACGACAAACTGATTGCGAACCAAATGACGCCGATCGGTTGAGAAGAGTGATCTCAAAAATATTTTACTATTCCCAGAGCCATCTTGCCCAAACCCTCACTTTGTGACGAAATCACTGGGATGAAATTGGTGTGACGAAACCGTTGGTTTTCATCACTTTGTTCGAGTTTGTCGCGGTCAGTTGACGTGGCTCAAGGATTTGAACTGAAATGTATCTAATAGCTTGATTTCTTCTGATATCGCTGGGCTAAACAATCTACTGTTTTTACCAGCTTGAATCTGTTGTGCTGACTAGATCAAACTGATTAGTGTGCTGCAAAATGACTTACTGGAATTGCGTTGCCAATGCAATCAATGCTAGGATTCCCAAAACTATAACATTAGAGGTTCGTGCATTATGGTTGAAGTAGAATATCTTTGGAATTGCTGGTTCACAAAGAATAAAGTTAACTCCACTCTATACTGTAGAATGTATATACTATACCTGGCATCAGGTTGCTAATATGTTTACAAATAGGCACAGTAAATTTTGAGATTTATTAATTTTGAAAAAATCCTTAAGTTCTTTATAGCTAAAGCACTGAATTTCTTCCATAACTTATTTCAAAGAAATCAAGTTGTTGTGGCGATTGTAATATATAATGTTACATGATAGGTATTTTTATGTAATAGGCAAAAATTAGCTTTTTGATTGTAATCATTTCAATTGTTGCATCAGCAATCACTGTTTTTGCTGCAACCGCATTTTCAATTCTGAATATCTCAGAAACTCCACTATCTAAATCGCTAAACATTTTGGCAAGAGATAAAAAAACCTATCATCATTTCAAAAAGATAAACAAAATGAAATGCCTACTTAGAGCAACTAGACGAGTTGTTTAGCGGATGCACGGGATGTTTAGGCACCACCGATAATGCATCGAGACTTCTAAATGCTCGAGATAAAAATGTTTTTTCAAAAAAAGTTTTGTTTCAAATAACAGTTTTTTTCCAGAAACGTATTTTTCTAAAAGCCTTTTTTCAAAAAAAAAAGTTTTTGAAACAACAAAGTTTTACTTTGATTAAAAAAATGTTAATATTTTCCAAGCTTTCCATCTGACACTTGTCTAGAAGAAATTTCAAAACAGTGTGCGCAGGAAAGCAGCGGCTATAGGAAAAAGCCGCGCAGTAATTGGCTGGAAATGGATCGATTAGAGAGCATCATTTGTGTACAGCTTTTAAGTTAAGAACGAATTGTTTTTGTCGGCAGAGGGCGGAGTTCGAAATTTTGGTATAAGTGACATTATTGTAAAATAGGTCGGTGCTTTCAGAAAGTGCTCGATGATATCTCAGAGCAATTAACAAAATTAATCAAATACTTGCCACTGCATGTCGTTAATGATGCACGTCTTCCAGTTCATTGTGCAGCAAGCCTGCTGATAGCAAGTGTGTAGCTAGCAATAGACAGCACCAGGCATAGCAGAATCGCAGCCTAATGTTTTAAAAGTTTTTAAAAGTTTATTTTGTTTTTTGTTTACTATGCAGATACCCTCCTGACCAGTCGAAAGACGAAACAGGCTGTAGGGGATTTTAGATTACTTTTAGTTTTTACATTTTATAGTCTGTATTTGATTAATTTTGTGAAGGGACATTATTGATAAAAATATAATACAAAATCAATTTTTTGTAAAACTTTTTTTGCTCTCCTTCCATCTATCTGCTTGTCACAAATAATAATTTTGAATGCCTGCATTGTGAGTATTTTTTGTGCATAAACGTATACGTGACTGCTTTACTAGTTTTGCCACCTTTTTATTTTAGAATGCTCGAGATATTCGAGATAATTTTTTTTAGTATGTTCTACAATCTTCCACAGTTATCGAATTATTTGGTTATTTACCATTTTTAATTGCTACATTTAAACTTGGAATTTGTGACATCATAATTATGTTGCAATTTGTTATCATAAGCTCGTATACTTTTTCTATTGTGATGTCTCAAGGATTTTTCTGGGATTTTCGATAGCTTTTGCCGTAGTATAAACAGGCGGGTCGTTTTACATTACAGTATTCTAATATTCTAAGAGTAGGGTAATTTGAGATATTAGTTTTGTAGGCCGTTAAGCTGAGTTTGTGTATCTGTAGGTGGCTCCTATAGCAGTTTAGTAAGAAGTGTTAGTGGAGCTATTTTGCTCAGCAAGATTTGGTTTATGTTTCAATCTTAAATACAAGTTTTAATTTAAGATTGGTGTGCTGCTTTGTGATATTCAAGAAGCTAAAGGAACTCTCAACTGCCATTTTTGATTCATCAATCAACAACTTAGTCATTCTCTGGTTTTAGTTGACGTGAACAATTCAAGTGGTTAAAGGTTGTACTCTAGCCAAGTATCAACAATCGTAACACTGCTTTTGAAGTCACTTTTATCAAAATTTCTAACCCCGGCCTCTTGCTGACAAAGAGAATTTGTTCTCAACTTAAAGATTGTACACAAATGACACTCTCTCATTGATCCTTTTCCCGCCAATTACTGCTCGGCTTTTTCCTATAACCGCTCCTTTTCCTGCGCTTATTATTTTCACGATTCCTCTTGACAAGTGTCAGATGAAAAGCTTCAAAAATATTAGCATTTTAATCGAAGTAAAACTTTTTTGTTTGAAAAACTTTTTTTTTGGAAAAAGGCTTTTATTTGAAAGAAAAATACGTTTTTCAAAAATAATTAAAACAATAGTTTTCTTTTTTGAAAAAATCTGTTATTTGAAACAAAAAATTTTTTTGGAAAAATACTTTTTTTTTTGAAAAAGATTTGTTTTTACCACTGGCACCTAAAAGTCCAAGTGTCTAATCGGCGGCACATAAATGTCTGTGCATAAAATTCGTAGACCGGTTGTTTAGTCACAAAAGTGCTGTAACAGTAATTACAAATTTTCTTTTATTACGTTTTCATATTGCATGAATTTTAATTGGAAAATAATGCATTGCTAGAAAGCTTAAAAGTCTCAAAAATGAAGTCACAAAGTTCAGTGTATAGTGAAGAAGAAATTATCTTCAGAAAAGTACAGACTTAAAAATGACTGGTGTTAGTGCCTTAGCCTGCAATTTTTTTTGTAATTAATTTCTAAAATTAATTTTGGGAGTAATAGCGTTTTAAATTTGTAGTTACTGACTGATCATGTTACTAAATATGTTACACTAGGGTGCAGTGAAAAAAAACAAAATTTTTGAATTTTAGAACGTGGTGTTCATATACATCCCCAAATGTCAGGTGAAAGTTATTGGAACCAATTTTGGGGTGGTGCACCCTTTAGTGCAGGGGTGGGCAAACTTGTCGATGTAAGGGCCACATTCCGAAAATCCGATTTTTCAAATGGCTGCATCCAAAAAAGCATATTTAGCAAAGACATTTTAAGCGTGTTAAAAATCAAACAGTTATATATAGAATTTTATTTAAAATGCAATTAGTTTTTATTTAATTATTTTTAAATGTGTAAAATTCACTTGAAATACATTTATTTCACAAAAACAAAGTAACGAGTAATTGTTCAGTTACAGAAATAATAAGTAATGTCAATGAGAATGATGTAGCTGACCACTGTCATTAACCAGTTTGTGAAAATCAGATGTCAGGTTGCTTGTGCTAACTTTTAAGACTGACTGAAGATTTGAGTCAGTAAGAAGTAATCTGTTCTTTGACTAGTTAATTTTCATTACAGAGAAAAGTCTGCTCACAAATATATGTTGATGCAAACAGCGCAAACATTTTTCTTACAAATTTTTTCAGCTGTTGAAACTTTTCTGAATGTATAAAGAGGCATAAAACTCAACCAGTGGTTTACTTTTAAACATCATCTTTACAGAGTTTATCTGCATGCTAATCAATCAGTTCCATTTGTAACTCCTCAGCAGTAGTTTCAATATTACTGGTAAAACGTGAGCAGAGCAAATCAAATTGTCCTTCCATTGCCTTGAAATCAGCAAATCTGCTGTTAAATTCTTGTTGTAAATCCATCAACTGACAACTGTATTTGTCTTCCAATGCTGATGTGACATTTTGGATTTTCAAATGAAGAAAATGAACAAAGTTTTGCTCATTTAGCTGTTTTGGCAAAAAGTTTGAGCTTCAGTTGAAAGGATTTTACCGCCGGTGCAATTCATAGCAAATGCACCTTTTTCTAGTAGTTTTGTGTTGAGCTCATTCAAGTTTTGCATTATGTCCACAGCAAATGCAAAATCACAAACCCATTCTTCACTCTCTATTTTCTTTGAAAAATCACAAGAAATGCCTTATATCTCCAAAAAAAGGAGAATCTCTGCTTTGAGGTCCCATTCTCTCTTAAGCACTCTTTCCATATTTAACCAGCGGACATTTGTGTGGTAAAGTACATCAGTCAAATCTGCCTCAATATCTTTCAAAAAATTTCTGAATTGCCTGTGATTCAATCCCCGAGCTCTTATTAAATTTACTGCACTCACCACTTGATCCATAATATGTTTAGATTTTAAAGAAGACTTACAAAGGCTTTCTTGATGTATGATGCAGTGAAAGGAGAGAGCATTGTGCAGTGGAAATTCTTTTTTAATTTTATCATTCATTAACTTCACTATGCCAGAATGTTTACCAATGAGAAGGAGCACCATCTGTTGTAATACTTGCAAGTTTATTCAGGCTTAATCCTGACATGGCTATACTATTTATGACACTTTCAAACAAATCTTTTCCTGTAGTAGTGTCCTTCAGAGATTCCATGAATAAAAATTCCTCAGTAATTTTAAAGCTGTCATCAATTTCCCTGATGTATATCAGTAATTGTGCAGTACCCTGGGCATCAGTACTCTCATCAACAGCAATGGAAAACCACTCAAAATGACCACTTGATGTCAACAATTGTTCTTGAATATTTTCTGCAATTGTGCCAATGCGTTGAACAATAGTTCTTCTTGACAGTGAAATGGCTTCGACTTGGGGTTTAGCTTCATGACAGACAACACCCACAGCTTCCACCATGCAGTCTTTAACGAATTCTGCGTGTGCAAACGGCTTGTTTTGTTTGGCAATTTTATACGCCAATAAAAAACTTACCGTGGTAGCATTCTTTTGTAAAGATGAGGATTTTTTAAGCACAGTCTGTTGTCGATTAAAACTCATTACCAGATCAGATGCTTTCTTTTTCAGTTCTTGATTCAATAAACTTTTTCCAAAGTTAGCATGGTTGGTTTGAAAATGGCGTTTTAAATTATGGTCCTTAAACACGGCAACTGTGGCATGGCAAATCAAACATACTGCTTTATCTTTAACCTTCGTAAAGAAATACTTTTCCGTCCATCCTGTGTTAAAAATACGGCATTCATCTTCAATTTTTCGCTTCTTAAAAGCACTCATTGTGGGCGTGTTTGTTCAATAATTACAGCTAGGCTGAAATATTAACTAGATATTTTATAAATAATTTGTTTTGAAAGGCAACGACAGTTAGTATTTCTCACTGTTATATGAAATAAAACATCTCAGCTTCCGGTTGAGCAGAAATGCGTTTTCGATTCACATACTTGGGTGCAAGAAATGTGTAAAAGCTTGGCAAAAATTCTAAACGAACATTTTTTATGATAAAAACGTGGATGTACTTTGGGCCGCAGATGAGGTCGTAGTTTGCCCACTCCTGCTTTAGTGGCTGTGCATATCTGCCAAACGTGAGAAAATTAGCTAATTTGGCTGTATCTCAAGAACCATTTAAGCTAGAAACCTGGTTTTCGGCTTAAAAGATGCAGAAGCACCACTTTTATATCCACTCTAACATAACTTTTCTTTGGAAACTGCTTCAAAAAAAAGTTGAAGCAGAAAACATCTTTTTTGATGAAAAACATACATCGTTGCATATGGATTAAGAGCTTTCTTTGAATTTTTTTTTTGTATGTTCTATGTTGTTGCTAACAACAAGAAATATTTTAAATGAGGTCAATATATCACTTGAAAATGGCATCTTTGGATGTGTCACATCATCTCCTAATTGTAAAGAACTGACTAAAGCTAACATAGATAAGTAAATACGCATGCAGTACAAGGCACTGATTGCAAATTTATCTGTGTTTTGATTGCAATTACAGCCACTTGTAGATTGAAATTTTTGCAAGTGCAGTTTTTCTAAAAACCTACAAACACAAAATTTATGTTGGTTTTTAATGTATCCGGCTCACCCTATGGCAAATTAGAAAAGATACCATAACCAAAAAGATTTTTCCAAAGATGATTTAAAGACTAAAGTACATTTCGTGGTTGTGTTTTTTTTGAGAATTGCACTAAAGGAAATTTGAATCTAAAAGGTGGTGGCCATTGTAAAAAATGGCTGAAAGATTGACTGCTGAAAGTCAGATTTAATTTCTGCACTACCTCAAAATTTGTGAATTAAATTTTAAGTAATTAAGGTGCTAAATTTAAAGTAGAAGGTAAATTCGTTTTATTATCAGGTGAAAATATTACAGTAGTGTTAGTTGATTTATGTTACATTAAACCATACAATTGAGGCTGAAAAGAACTTTGATAATGAAAAAACGATCCCATTCTCTTGCTGCCATAAAAAAATGCAGGGTGGATAAGTTTTTGAAGCTGCTACGTCATTTCCAGCACAAAAAATGCCAATAAAAAAACAAGTAATTGAGCGAATGCTGAGTTTTTCTGATTATCAGTGATGCAAAATCTTCCGCTTTTTGGAGAAATTCGCATTTTTGTGAATCGTCCAGAACCGATGAGAAAAATTTAGGTGTGTTGGGGGGGAGTTGGGCAACTGTGAATGCGCTTTATTTGTTAAAGCATAAGTAAGCTTTGTTTTTGTAATAACAGAGTTACAATTATAAAAACGTCCTTATTTTTTCGAAGTTACTACTTCATTGAAAATTTACAGCTTTAGAGAAAAAGCATTAAACAGCAGCGCAAAAAAGGAACTATAGATTAAGAGAAAAAAACAAAATGTTCATTTTTCCGTGGTTTTCTTTTTACATTTAATCAAAGCGATTGCATAACGTGGCAAAAAAGCACAGCAGTTTTTACTGCAAGAGAAGTTTCTCTCTTTACGCAATTTTTTGCTTTGTAGAATAAAGATGCGGATGTTGTCTAAAACCCATTTTACAACTGAAGCCGAGCGTGGCGAAAATCGTTCTTTTTTCTTCGCTAGTTGTGACGTGGTGCATTTGACTTGTTTTTGATGAGCTGTCAAGGAAAAAAAAATCGCCACGCTTTGCTCCGGTGCAAAATGAGCTTTACTTTTTGTGATCTATTTTTTCATTACAAAAAAAAGCAATAACTGAAATTTCAAATTAAGGTTCTTTATTCGTTTTCAGTGTTTTGGTCTTTAAAACTTTGTAGTTAATTCCAAATGCGGCATTGATTCTTCATGTCGAATTATTGAAGCCAGAGTTGTTCGTAAATGCGCCTCTGCCCCTCCTCCCCCAGAGCCAGGCCCACAACGAAATCTTGATTGGTCCTCAGCTAATATTGACGAAATAAATTGCCAAATTCTTAGTGGTGTTCAATTTTCTCAACTCGTGCTGTCAAATAGTATACCCTCGGAAGCTTTTCCCCCAGGCACAAATCCCTTGTTACGCCATTGGTGTTTCCCTCTGTTGATGTAGGGAAAAGGTTTATTAGTTAGGCAGTTATTAATTTGATGTAAAATGGATACTTTCCTAAAATTTTGTCGATGGATAGCCGTTTTGAACCCAAGACGATTTCTATCCATTGTTTGAGCATGATTGTATGTGAATCTCCCATAGACGATGCATTGTGTAATTGAAATTGTCATTGGCTGCTTTAGGAAACCAGCAAGGTGCGCAGTTTCGCCCGTTTCACTTATTGGGTGTTTTATATCTCACTTGCTGCCTATCTGCTATTAGACTCATTCCATGCAATGATGCCCTGAATGATGAATGTTGTTCCTAAGATTTTGTTACATATTTATTAATTTGAAACTATGATGGAATGGGTGTAAAGAATTGATTGCCGTCTTTGGTTTTCATGGGGCCAAAACATTTATGTCAAATTTCTTCGTTTTGCGCAACGTTCCCTCTAAGAGCTTGCTTAGTGTGCATGGAATGCAAGGCCGTGTGAGCTCCCAAAAATAAGGTTTGCGCCTTAAAAAATTCGAAAAAATAGAAAATATAAATTAACTGATGAACTGAAAAAAACGATTAGTTTGTAAAATGAATGCCTGAATGACAAATATACTGATGTCGATAAATTCATGTAGCAGCATGTTTTGTGTGTTGCCGATTGTTAATGAGAAATTTAACTCCTCACCGTTTGGTTTCACTCTGTTAGGGATCTTCAGGCAGAGTTCTAGAATTTAAATTAGTTTAAAGCGATTAATGTACTGAAGTTTTCCTGAAATATGCGTCATCACCAAATGTAGGTAGGTTTTGAACATCTGAAACCGTGACCTTGGTAAGTGGAGCTATGCACCTTATCACTAAGGCCACGAGAGCAGTTGAAATTCAAATCTACTACTGCGTTTTTACACTGTAGGCTAGGAACGGTATCTCTGCGATTTTGCCAGCAATTTTGATTCCTAGCCTACAGTGTGGACACACGGTAGCTTACGGCATAAATACCCGAAATTAGATATGAATTTCAACTGCTCTTGTACTCTAGTGATAAGGTGCGTAGCTCCACTTACCAAGGTCACAGTTTCATCAACCTCTTACCAACCTTTATTTGATTCCTTCTCTAAATCTAATGCTTTTGAGTACTTTTCATTGAAACGCACAACTAACTGTCACATTTTAATAATAAGTCAATTATGATGTTTTTGATGTTTGCAGGCTAGAGTTTTAATGTTTAATCGTTTTGCATGCTTCTGGCCCAAAGGCTACCAGCGCAAAAGCCTAGGAAAGAGCCACCAGAATGGCGACTAGTTAAAACAAGCAATGCGAAAAATTGTCTTCCCACAGGATTCGAAGCTGCAGCTTTTGGATTACCGGTCCACTGCTCTACCACTTGAGGTAGAGAAGACGTCTCCTCGCATGCTTAATTTTGGCTATTTAAACCCGGCAACTTCCTTGTTCTATGATTTTAATATAAACTATGTTCTATGATTGTTCTATGGGTTAAATATTAAAATCATAGAATATGGAAGTTGCTGGGTTTAAATAGCCAAAATTGAGCATGCAAGTAGATGTCTTCTCTACCTCAAGTGGTAGAGCAGTGGACCAGTAATCCAAAGGCTGCAGCTTCGAATCCTGTGGGAGGACAATTTTTTTGCATTGCTTGTTTTAAATAGTTGTTGTTGTGGTGGCTCTTCCCTAGGCTTTTGCGCTGGTAGCCTTTAGGCCAGAAGCACATAAAACAATTTAACTGTCACATGTTTTGTGCTTTTGATTTATCCCTTATCAGAACAATAGTTCCAAGTCACTTAATCGAAACATCTGTTAACTCAGTTAACATTTTATCGACAACATGTCATTTTCTCAAGATTTTCAATGGTAATGCGTTCTATTGAGATTGTCAAATAATTATGACATCATTTTAGTTAATGTGCAGGATTGATTACTAGCACAGTAGAAGTTCATGATATCATTGCAAAATTAACTGATTACAACTTGATTTTGTAAAATAATTTTATCAAATCTCAAAATGGGGCTTGCTTTTATCAACACTTATGCAGTGCGCAGCAGAACTAAAGTACTGCGTGGGGGTTCTAGGCTATCTGCGTGAGCACGCAGCTTTTAGGGAACTTAGGTTCTCCAACTTTTGTTTATTGTACGATTTTGAATCGATATTTTTAAATATGTTTGGCCCTCCAGTAATAGTAAAGTGACATTTTAGGTCTGGCAAAAATTGTCTGGTTTTGGTATACAGCATACACGCTCTCTCGCTTGTGTCGCGAATTACAGTAGTGGGTGAGGTAGCTGAAAGCTTGCTATTGTACACTGTTTTTTGAAGATCAAAATGTTGCGAAGCTCCCTCAAATTCCCTTGCAGGCTTAGGCTTCTTGTAAATTGCTTTCATAATTGATGCCCTATGTCACAGGAAGGTGTTTGGGTTTTGCAACTTATTCACCATAGCGTGTTAATATGTAAAGTACTCCACACTTAGCACCATTGTAGCAGTAAAGTACACTATTGACAGCACACAAAGTACACCACTTGTACATCACAACTGGAGTTAAGCAAGTTTCAAATCTGTAGTTTCTTGCGTTCTTCCTCAACAATTCTTCTGTTGTTGCACTTAGATTTTAGAAATTTTGTTTTTCTACGCTCAATTGTTATCGCGGCTAATTTGAATTTAGCTGGATTGTTTTTAAATAAATCTGTACACCAGGGCTGTATTATTTTGCAGTCTTGAGTTAGCTACTTATTTTGATCTACTGTATATCGCACATATTTTTGTGTCATTATTGCGTCTCAATTCATACTTCTGCGGTAGTTTCATCATGAAGTCTTTGCAGTCGCATAGCAATGGCAAACCGTGCTGGAATTGTTTGTGACTTCATTGCGAATTAATTTCTCATAAATAATTCGCCACGATGGCATAACCAAATTGAATGCTCTGTGGCTTCACTGATTCTTCGCAGCAAATCTAAAGCGCATTTGAGTTGCCATAACCTCGCAAACGACCTTACTGCACAACATTTAAACAATTGCATACCGCATAGTGCTTTCATGTATTGATGACAATTGTTCCTGATTGCTATAGTAGATATGCACTATGCAGTCTTTTAGGTATAATAATAAAACTGTTGCTAGTTCTAAAGCTTCCTGGTTACGCTTCGGGCCCCTGTTGGATGGGTAAGCTTAGTGTTTTTTCCAAACGCATATTTTTTGCCATGGTTTTGCCACAACCAATCACAGTTACTCAGTTTTTTTCGTTTTTACCCTTCATCTTGTTGTGGCTCGATCTGAGTTGATAAGTGTGGATTATAGTGATGGTTGCGGTAGTAAATGTACCATTAAAGTTCATTTAGTGGGGTCTGATTGGATTCAGACATTGCTACACAATCTCTGTTACTGCTTGCCTGTTGTTTCAACGACGTTTGCATCATTGATAATATATACAATCTTATGGGACGGTAAATGGGGGGTGTGGGGGCGATGCCCCCCAGACGTTGATAGCATATTTTCAAATTGCTTGCTGATAATTGGTAAAGTCGTTTGCATCATTGGATTATAGAACACTTGGGGCAATGAGGAATGTTGCCTAAGTAGTACATGAAAGATAGGTATGGTGTAATATCTACCCATGCTGTGGGTAGACATCACACGATAGTGATCGTACTCATCTTTCATGCACTTTTTGGGCTACATTTCATTGTGCACCAAGTGTTCGATAATCAAGAAAGTTCAGCATTTGCTCAATCACTTGTCGTTATATTGGCATTTTTTGTGGTGGAAATGGCGTAGCAGCTTCAAAAACTTTTCCACCCTGCATTGCATTTTTTTACGGTGGCACCAGAATGGGATCGTTATGTACTTTGGTCTTTCGTGTAAGATAGGTTGGTGCTTTCAGAAAGTGCTCGATGATATCTCAGAGCAATTAACAAAATAATAAAATACAGGCCATAAAAAGTAAAAACTAAAAGTACCGTAATCTAAAACCCCTACAGCCTGTTTCGTCTTTCTACTCGTGAGGAGGGTATTTGCATGGTAAACAAAAACTTTTAGAACTTTCAAAACCTTTAAAACTTTTAAAACCTTTAAAAACTTTTACAACATTAAGCTGCGATCCTGCTCTGCCTGGTGCTGTTTACCGCTAGCTACACACTTGCTACCAGCAGGCTTGCTGCATGGTGCATAACCGTTCTGCTTGACGATCTTGTTTTGCTGCTGCCTGTTGTTAGTGATGTGCACCTTCTAGTTCGCTGTGCAGCAAGCCTGCTGGTCGAAAGTGTGTAGCTAGCGATAGACAGCACCAGGCAGAGCAGGATCGCAGCTTAATGTTGTAAAAGTTTTTAAAGGTTTTAAAAGTTTTAAAGGTTTTGAAAGTTTTAAAAGTGTTTGTTTACCATGCAGATACTCTCCTGACGAGTCAAAAGACGAAACAGGCTGTAGGGGTTTTAGATTACTTTTAGTTTTTACTTTTTATTGTCTCTATTTTATTATTTTACTTTAGTCTTTAAATCATCTTCTTTGGAAAAATCTTTTTGGTGATAGTATCTTTTCCAATTTACCATAGAATGAGCCGGATACATTAAAAACCAACATAAATTTTGTGTTTGTAGGTTTTTTGGGATAACTGCACTTACAAAAATTTCAGTCTAAAAGTGGCTGTAATTGCAATCAAAACATAGATTAATTTTCACTGCTTTGTATTGCATGCGTATTTACTTATCTATGTTTGCTTTGGTCTGTTCTTGTACAATTTGGAGATGATGTGACACATCCAAAGATGCCATTTTCAAGTGATATATTGACCTCATTTAAAATATTTCTTGTTGTTAGCAACAACATAGAACATACAAAAAAAAAATTCAAAGAAAGCTCTTAATCCATATGCGACGATGTATGTTTTTCATCAAAAAAGATGTTTTCTGCTTCTAACTTTTTTTTTGAAGCAGTTTCCAAAGAAAGGTTATGTTAGAGTGGATATAAAAGTGGTGCTTCTGCATCTTTTAAGCCAAAAACCAGGTTTCTAGCTTAAATGGTTCTTGAGATACAGCCAAATTAGCTAATTTTCTCACGTTCGACAGATATGCACTGCCACTACAGAATGCACGATCCCAAAATTGGTTGCAATGGCTTTTACCTGACATTTGGGGATATAATATATGAACACCACATTTTAAAATTCAAAATTTTTTTTTTACCACACCCTAATGTTACACCAGACTACTTAAAGTATAAATGTAAGAAAAATGTGTTAAATGCTCTAAATTATGTACCAATCTAGTATTGAAGTATGGTAAAAGTCATATTTCTTAAATTTGTCAAGTTTTCTGGATCTGTATGTGTTTTATTGTATTACCAAAAATTATGTGACCTTGATCTGACATACGAGGTCTTTTCAAAAAGTTTGTAGACTGTTTGAACTGCACAGCTCTCATTTGTTCCAGGTGCATTCGCTTGGTGTTGCTAGGTTCACAGAGATCAGCTGATTATGACTCCATTTTCTGATTGCAGATATCTTTATTTTAGTGCTGGTTATGTACAATTAAGTTAAGGGTTGTTTTTTAGTTCGTCGGATTTTAAGTTTTACAAATTTTTTTCGAACTGAATAACTTGAAAGAGCAACGATTCGCAGTGAAATTTTGTGTCAAGCTGGGAAAATTTACTACGGAAACGTTTGCCATGCTTAACATCGCTTACGGTGATGTTGCCATGAAGCGAGCGACATGTTTCAGATGGCATAAACGTTTCAAGAATGGTCGGCTGTCTGTTGAAGATGATGAGCGTTCTGGACGTCCTTCCACATCAACTGATGACCCACACATTGATGAAATCACTCTGGTGCGAGCGAATCGACGTCTGACTGTAAGAGAGCTTGCTGAAGAATGTGGGATCTCAGTAGGCTCTTGTCACCACATTTTGATGGAAGAATTAAAGATGCATCATGTTGCAGCAGAATTTGTGCCACGTCTGATGACAAGTGATCAACAAGCTCATCGTGTTCAAGTCTGTCAGGATTTGCTTGATCACTCAGAAAATGATAAAGAATTCTTGTCAAAGATCATAACAGGTGATGAGTCATGGGTTTATGGTTATGAAGTGGAAACAAAGGTCCAATCTTTCACAGTGGACGAGCAAAACATCCCCCAGACCCAAAAAAGCTCGCCAAGTTTGATCCAAAATCAAGGTGCTGCTCACAGTTTTTTTTTTGATGCTAGTGGAGTTGTCCATTGCGAGTACCTTCCTGAAGGCTCCACAGTGAACCAGACATCCTACATTGAAGTTTTGAAACGTCTGAGGGATGCCATTCGACGAAAAAGGCCAGAATTGTGGAGGAGTGGTGACTGGTTTTTCCATCATGACAACGCTCCAGCCCATTCAGCCCTCAGAACTCATGAGTTTTTGGCCAAACATACCATCACTGTTCTTCCCCACCCCCCTTACTCACTTGACCTTGCTCTATGTGATTTCTTTTTGTTCCCCATGCTCAAAAGACCTTTGAAAGGAAGAAGATTTGAGACCATTCCAGAGATTTAGGTAAATGCGACGAAGGAGCTCAAGGGCATTAAAAATGAAGCGTACCTAGACTGCTTCTGCAAGTGGAAACACCGCTGGGATAAGTGTGTGTGTTGGGAAGGAGAGTACTTTGAAGGAGACCTAGACCTGTAACTGCTGTAGAAAGCACATTTTGTGTTATGACTTCAGTCTACAAACTTTTTGAACAGACCTCGTATTGCTGATTTGCTGACAAAAATTTGCATAGTGGAAACATTGATAAGGACCCTTGAAACTTATCAGTTGGTTGAACTGTCACTTATTCGTTTCTGGGACATGAAGTCTGTGGTTCACAGCTCAGGCTAGTCAAATAGACATAGTGTTGCCAATGGCTTGCCACTGCTGGAAAATTTCTTTGAAAGAAACTGTGCTACCTGTTTTTGCAATATCCCATTATCCCGGGTAGTCTTTATACAGTGAGTATAACAAAAAATATTTGACTTGATTTAAACTTTCAAATGATTTTATTATTGCAGAGGGCTTGTTGGTATATGGTCCAGAACCTGGAAGGTTAAGAGCTGTCTCTAGCACAGCCCATATGCCAGTTTTGGGGCCAAGAGGAAAAACCATGACCTTCCAAGATCGTTTGATGACTTTTTATGGATTTTCACTTTACACTGCAGTTTCTCCTCCTTTCCAAGCAGCAGCTGGGTTTTATTATTCAGGTTACAAAAACCATATAAAATGCTGCTACTGCAATAATCTGGTTAAAGAAATCATGAAAGGGGATGATTTTTTCTCTGACAAATTCCATGTTGATGTTGATGAGTCAAAGTGCAAGTTTAGTGAACATACAAATGGTGAGTTGCTTAGAGGGTAGGAAGTTGTTTTCAGACTGCTAGCTCTATAATTTGTTTGTATTTGACATCGCTGAGTGATGTGCGCGGAGAAAAATCAGTTTTGACACCTCAAAAATGAGAATAAACAGAAGACTTCTTTTTTACAAGGATCGTTTTCAAATCTTAAGCATTTTTAGACTAAAAAATGACATAAAAGCTAAACTGCGATTTCTTTTTTAAAGTTGTGTTTTGACAAGTGTTTTTGGGTGAATAGCAACCAAGATACAAAACGAATATTTTTGGTGTTATTCGACACAAGACAGCATTACATAAATGTAACATGATTAAAGGGATTGTAGTTTTTGCTCTAAATTGTGTTTTTTTATGAGATCTTTGTATTTTTCAGATTCAGCTTGTTCAAGTCGAGATCATCTGCAACCTAATTCTCATTTAATGGTTCAACGGTCTAGTAGTGTAAGTCATGCTAGGTTTCATAAGGATTTATTATCATGAATTTTAAAAATAATTTTTATTGCATGGAGTTGGTAACAGAAGAATTGTGAAAAGGTTTTGAATGACATAGTCACTTTAGCAATGTAGAAAATTATGTATAAGTATAATTGATTCAAGTTAAATTTGTGATCATTTTCAGAATTTCTTGGCTCTGGCATTAGGACTGTTTTATCTGCTGTCTGAATTTCTATTGAATGCAAGCTGTGTTAATTTTATTGTTTGGAAATTTTTTGGTGAAATTTTGTCTTGGAAGCTATTCATTCCGTTGAACTTTTCCTTTTGTGGCTATTAATATACCTTCACATCACACTTTTTCCTTGAGGATCTTCTCAGTACAGTCCATTTGTGGTCTAAATTTTACAAGTGTTTAAATTGTGGACTTCTGAGTATGTTTGTAAACTTTCTTGTGAAATCTTTAGGCTGAGATTGGTTAAAAGGTTGAATTAATTGGGTGGTGAAATTTTAAACGAAAAAACTGTAAATTGCAGCTAAACGCTAAACTTTTGTTTGCTAGGGATGTCCCGATTAATTGTTAAGTTCTTGTCCCGATCGTTAATTTCTTGGATTTGGCATCGGTAAAATATGGCCAATACTTGCCGATTCTTTGAACATAATAACATTGCTGATTTTTTCCGATCAGATCGTTTTACATTTGTATTTTTTACCAGACAAAAACAATTTTCTTTTTGAGTCATTCCATGCCAAATAAGCAAATTGGTTACTCCATATCTTTTGTATTTTAATGAAATTTGGCACAGTTGTAGATCTTCATGAAAAAACAAGAATGCAAAAATTTTTTTTCAAAAAACTCTAATTATTTATGGAGTTATGATCATTTTAAAAAACGCTATTTTTGCTTGTTCTGCTTCATCTCACATGCTTTAAAGTTTATTAAATCTTTAATTTCTTTATCTGTGGTCATAGGAGACAGCTGAAAATTGCTAGACAGGGGTTTTAAGACCCAAGGAATCCCAAAATCTAGCTTAAAAAATTATAAAAGAATGATTTCATGGAGTAACTGAGCTTCCAATTTTGTAATTACGTTTTTCGGATGCCCAACTTTGAGAATCTGTTAAAAAATGGGATTAAATTTGAAAGCTGAAATTCACAAATTTATTTCTCGATCCACTGCTCTTTCATCTTATATCACCAAATTCAATTAATTTTGATGCCTACTACAAAAAAATTTGTTTTTAAGTGACATACGTTTTTTCAATAAAAACAGCATCGAATCAGTTTGAGATAAAAAGCAAGACAGCACAAAATCGTTATGAAACTATGAAACAGTTTAGGGAAAAGAACATACAAAAAATGATCCAAACATGCTAAACAGAGTTTTTATCCAAGTGAAAATCTACAACACAGATTACTGAGCAATTGTTTTAAAGGCAGAGCATGAACAATTGAACACTTAACTACGATGATATCTAGCACATGTTCTAGCTTTTTGGACCACGTAGTCTCTTTTATGCACATTGTGTAGTGTGACAAGAATGATGAAAAGCACATGATTGCAAAAGTTTGCGATGGATTTGATTGGTGTTCAATCAATGCATATATCATTAAATTTTTGATGCTATTGACTCAAAAAGTTGGAAATGTATGTTAAAAAATTGCTGATTTCAATATTAAATACCAGAAATCTTTCAGGAAAATCTCATTTCCTAGTTTTGCAAACGTTAATATTGTTGTAATCGTATATATCATGCATAATTTAGCACAGTTTTAATAGGTAATGGCCAACTGCTTTTTTAACTGTGATTTTTATTTTAGATTGATTTATGTTGTATCAGTAGTTCTGCAGTGTTTCAAAAAACGATAAATATGATGAGTGTGCTACAAAAATGTGGCATTGGAAGAAAATTGAATGAGATGTGCCACAATTGCCCACAAAATCCACTTTGCTTGAATTAAAGCACTTGGGTTTGAACGTGTTAAACTAATCTGTCGCAAAATGTCAGTGCTGCGAGATGAGATTAGAAGTATCTGATTCTGTATGCATCATCTCATGGAATGTCTCTTAAAATATCGTTTGCAGTGGAAAAAGCACTGTGAACCATATGCAAAGCTTAAAAACCAGTCAAGACAGGTCTGGTAGCATTTTTCTGCTTCAAGCTAACAAGTGGGCATTGGGCAGTGAAAACATTGTTATACTAGGTCAGAAGATCTGTCGAGCATGTTGGCGCGGTCTTAAAACTCCAGTCTAGCAATTTTCAGCTGTCTCCTATGACCACAGATAAAGAAATTAAAGATTTAATAAACTTTAAAGCATGTGAGATGAAGCAGAACAAGCAAAAATAGCGTTTTTTAAAATGATCATAACCATAAATAACTGGAGTTTTTCAAAAATTTTTTTTGCATTCTTGTTTTTTCATGAAGATCTACAACTGTGCCAAATTTCATCAAAATACAAAACATATGGTAAAATTTTGGAAAAAAAATTGCTCATTTGGTATGGAATGACCCTTTTACGAAAACAGTTACTCAGATTACAAAAGGAAAAACTACAAATCGCAAAAGAAAAAATGAAACAAAGAAGTTTTTTTGCAAGCGCATTGCATATTGTTTTGCTCAGTTGCATATTGCACAACTTGATAGTAAAAAAGTTTTTAATAATAAGTCAATTGTGATGTTTTAGACATTTGTGGGCAAAAGTTTTAATGTTTAATCGTTCACGTGCCGTCTGGACTAAAGGCTACCAGTGCGAAAGCCTAGGAAACAACCACCAGAACCGAGAGTACCCAAAAGCAAGCAATGCAAAATAGTAGTAGTCTTCCCATGGGAATCGAACCTGCAGCCTCTGGATTACTGGTCCAATTGGATTTCCGCCTGCAAATGTCAAAAACATCACAATTGATCTATTATTAAAATGATAGAACAAGCAAGTTGCTGGGTTTAAATAGCCAAACTTAAGCATGCGAGGAGATGTCTTCTCTAACTCTAGTGGTTGAGCAGTGTATCGATACTCCAAAGACTGCAGGTTTGATTCGTGCAAGAAGACAACTTTTTGCATTGCTTGTCTTAGGGTACTCGCCGTTCTGGTTGCTCTTCCCTAGGCTTCGTCCTGGTAGCCTTTAAGGCCAGATGGCATGTAAACGATTAAACAAAAAAAAAGTTAATTGCATTTCACGATTTTTTGAACAAAGTTATTGGTTATATTGCTGTGGTTTTGAGTGCAGTGAGCAGTAAGCTTGAAAATGAAACATGTATTGGTCTTAAGCTGCCAAGGGTAGGCAAAGCGCAACTTCCGCAACCTCCGCAATTGCAGGAGTTCTTTAAGTTTTTATTTTGAAACATTGCAGAAGTTGCATTGCAGACTAAAGTCTTTAAAATTTGTTGCGGTTTAATTGCACTGCGCTTTCAAAGTTTTTTTTTTTCTGTTAATAGTGCAATTCTATTCATTGAACTTTATTTTGTTGAGTTTTGATCTTAATATTGATCGTAAATGTCGGCCTTTTTTAACAAATTGTTTGCTCTTTTTTTGTTTAGTATCGCAAAAAATTTGGTATTTGCCTTG
This sequence comes from Trididemnum nubilum, assembly GCA_963965965.1. Taxonomy (NCBI): domain Eukaryota; kingdom Metazoa; phylum Chordata; class Ascidiacea; order Aplousobranchia; family Didemnidae; genus Trididemnum; species Trididemnum nubilum. The sequence continues at coordinate 19,847,661 of OZ014486.1, forward strand.
TGTTGTGAAACTTCAATTGTGGAAGTTAGGTAGTGCTTTAACTTGATACGAAAATCCCATTCCGCAATTGTGGAATTGGCTTGCGCTTCAACTGAATCAAAAAGTTCATTGCAGAAGTTGCGCTGCGCTTCAGAAATACAAAAAAAATTGTGCGTTTTTTGCTACGCTTTTGGTGTAATGTTTTTTGTACCCACCTCTAGAAGCTGCTGTAAAAAAGTTACCAGTATATAAATAACGCTGCTGCCATGCACAAGCGCTTTGACTGGTGTGACACTAAAGCCTGATTCACACCGGCATCATTATCATATCAAATGAGCCTTCTGATGTGATGATGACGCATAAAAGCGACAGGGCATTCATATCGAGGGATTAAGTCTGATAACGATACATTTCATATGATCGCCTGATGAAAGATTTTGCTTGATACGACCAAACGACGAAGTAGGATTGGGTTCTACTTTGTCGTTGTTTGCTCGTTTTTTTCGCCAGTTGAAGTCTGTGGAAATGTTGAAACTAGGCTTTATACTTTTTTATGCAAGGTTGGTTTGGTTGCTAGTAAGCTGTTTTCTAATATAGGCCTACTGAAAAGAGTTGGAAATAAGTGCAAGGGTAGGCTTATTAATAATAATGAATGAGTAGTGACTTCATTTATTTTTTTATAGTTGTCTTTTACTTCATCCCATTCCTATCAAAAGAAACTAAGTAGAGCAAAGATGAAAAGTAATTCCGAAAGAATAAACAACGTTCAGCTACCCATCTTTATGGCTCAGTCAGTAAACTACTGTAGTCTGCTGCAAGGCATAAAGGACCATAGTTTCACTGTATACTGAATATCGCTGGTTTTGTTGAGTCATAATTAGATCAAAATATTTGTTTTAAGCAAAACAGAAAATTTATTTGCAGCACAAAAGCATCATCAAACAACATTACCATGTTGTCCTAATGCACTCAAAATTTTTCAAGAGATATATCTGTGAAGCGTTAAATAATCCTTAGTCCTAAGTCATCCCAAGGATGATTTTTGAGGATACAAACTAAAATAACCCACAATGCAAATTAGGCTGGCAATTTTTTAGTGTTAGAAACAAGCAGTTATCAATGCAAATGCAGTCAGGTAATTTTCAATCTAACAAGCAACCAAAATACTGAGAAGCAGTCCACAATGTAAAAATCTACCACACTTTTCACTTACATTTTTTCAGAGTGTGATATTTTTTGAAACACTCTCCTGGATAATTGTATCACTATGGGGTTTGCAAAGATGTGAAGTGTAGGCCCTGCGCCATGGGGGGCATTTTGGGTCCGTACCCCCAAATCACTGCTTGTGCCCTCCTTCCAAGCGAGAATTGTGCTCCCTAAGTGAAGGTTGTGCACCAAAAAAAGCAGCAGGCCCGGTGCCACTAGAGTGCATTTCGAGGCCTGTGCCCCCTTTAGCATAAGCAAACTTCCATACTAGGACGAAACTATGAGTAAACGTTATGGCAAAGCCTTAGATTTTGCAATGAAGACCTTTTTTTGGTTCTCACCCATGAATTTGTGGGCAGGAACAGACATCCATACTAGGCCGTACCAAATTTTGGTGACTTTCTTCAATTTATTAGGAAGTCTCTCAAAAGTTGTGATTCACCTACCAATTCAATTTGCCACCAAATCTTTTTCATTTAGTTTTTGTTTTTCGCCTCCTCAAAATGTGTTTCCATGCCAAGTGACAAAAAAATCGAAAAAATGGGCATAACTCCGAAATCACTCATGCTAGATGCAAAATTTTTTTTCTAAAGATGCAGAATACCCAAGTTCCTATCTGCTCTCAATACATTATATCAGTCTAACTGCTCAATTTTTTAAGTAAAATCAAGAAAACATGCTTTTTTACTAATTTTGTTGAATTTACTATGATATATCGTATTGCAAAGGAGGCGTTATGAAATTTGTGCGGTAATATAGTAACTTTCGACGAGCTATACTGTCATTGCAGAGTAATTATTGTATTAGAACATGTTAATTGATTCTTACGGTGTTCACTGGTGGGATAGCTTGTACTCTAGGTGTTGAAAAGTGAAAAATCATTACAATAGAATTTAATGTATTAACTTATTTATAATCACTAATTGTATTCTGTTGTTTTCACATCTTAATTCTTTGCGATTGTTCTAAACAGGCATAGTATTTTAGCTCTGTACAATATCTTGCTTATTATGCCTACGTTTAGCCATTACAAAATACAATAGGTATGGTATAGTGCAAAGCTCCGCAACCAGTGTGTTGTAACACACTGGTGTGTCGCCGGACCATTTCAGGTGTTTCGCAGAGTATTCGTAATTTTTATAGCGAACTAACAGAAACATTTTTCCAAATCTGAACGTTTGCATATACCTGCTGCTTGTGACGTAAGAAGACCTTTTTTCGTTTCTTTTCGTAGATCATCTCAAGAAAGGTAGAATTTGGTGGTTGCCCGGACTGGAGACCTTTTTTTTCTTTTTTTTTGAGACCACCCCCAAAATTGGAAAAATTGCCGATTTGCCGGATTGGAGACCATTTTTTTAGGGGTAAACAAGATAAAAAAGCTTAAGAACCCCTGATGTACGAGAATAAATCCATATCGTTTTTTGTGTTTTTACTGACATTATTTGTTGTGGTGTGTCGCCGAATTCAGCAAGTTGTTTAAGTGTGCCGTAGGTTAAAAAAGGTTGCGGAGCACTGGTATAGTGTGCTCCCAAGCTAACATGCTATTGGTAGGCATCATGCTACTATTCAGGAAAACAACCTAAATCTCTTTGCTTAAAAAATGTTCAAAATTTTAGTAAGATTTGGCTGCTTTCTGCCCACAAAAGAAACAAAATAATGCAGAATGTACTGCTGAGAAGTATGCTTTCAAAGTGACAGATTGATTGGTAAAATATATGTTTTTTTACCAGATCAACTCAAGAGTCAAAGCAACTGTTTCTAGAAAGCTGTAACAAATATATGGTGCTGCATCTGGAAAGTTTAAACTGAAAGCAATGTTTATCAAGTAACTTGACATCTGACATTAGTAGAAGACTTTTAATGCTTGCAAAATTAAAAGCCTAAAAAGCCATCATCACAATAAAGGATGTGAAAACTAGAAAAAATTTTGAAAAGATCAGTGCAAGAGGAGAGAGTAGAAAAAAAAGAATGAATCTTTAACAGCAAAAAAAATTCTGAAGCTAAAAGTATAAATACTAGGAATAAAACTAATGTTGATATCAGTAGTTAAAAAGATGAAGAAAAGTTTGAATTGACATCTCCAAGTCAGCCAGCATCCAAGAGCAGAACATAGAGCTTTAGTAGAATAAGTGATTGCTAAAAGTGTTGCAATTAAAGAATTTGAAACAGATTGCTGTTAAACTTGCTTCTGGATACAGCATTGAGACTTTTTGTTTTCTTTTTACTGCATTGCAATGGTAAAGTGGTTAAGATATGCAACGCATCATCAAGAGTGTTGAACATGAGTCAATGCCTAACTCATAATGATTTTAAATTAATTGCAAGCTGTTTATCAAGCTTATTTGAAAGATTTTCAGATATATTCCAATGCATAGGGTGGGTCATAAGTTATGCAGTGTGCACAAATAAATATGTGGTGAGTGATGTGAAGCACTGTTAAATCAACACTAGGGTAAGATATCTTTTCCTTTTCTTGGGCGTAGGATACATGTTCTTTTGATAGAGTAATGAAACATTGCTTGCTTTTATCAGTTCAATTCAGGATTGCTTTAACTGCTTTGGTGCAGGATTTAGGGCCCACTCTGTATTTGTCTGCAGTAATCTAGGGTTCTGATATACTCGCGTTTCTGAAAAACAATCCTGTGCATGGTATGCACCAGGTAATGCCAAAATTTTTTTGATTAAACCTTGATATAGTTTAAGTCAAAATCATAGTTTAAACACTATCTCTTTATTTTAAAAGCAGTCTTTTCAGCAGCACCTTTGCTTTTTATTAGTGTTTTTATTTCTTATTGAGTTTAATATGCTAACTTTTAAAATTCCTGAGCAGTAGAGCACATCTTTAATTGCAAAGGAATTCGTACTGAGAAATGCAGTTCTGTCAAAGTCATTTTATTTTTTGGGCAGAGATCAACCAAATTTTTATTGACATTTCAACATTTTTCGAAGCCCACAGAAATAAGATGTGAAAATAACAGAATACAGTAGTGATTAATATTAAGTTAAACATTACATTACTGTCATGATTTTACTGCTTTTCAACACTTCAGTTTTAGCTATCCTATCAGTGAACACTTTAAGAAGCAATCAACATTTGTTCTAATGCAATAATTACTCTAAGAACAATATAGCCAATAAAAAGTTACTGTATATTACCAGAAAAATTCCATAACATCTCTATGCAATGAGATATACTACAAAAAATTTAACAAAATTAGTAAAAAACATGTTTTCTTGATTTTACTTGAAAAATTGAGCAGTTAGACTGATATAATGTATTGAGAGCAGATAGGAACTTGTGTATTTTGCATTTTTAGAAAAAAAATTTGCGTCTAACATGAGCGGTTTCGGAGTTATGGCCATTTTTTTGATTTTTGTCACGTTGCCACAGAAACTCATTTTGAGGAGGCGAAAAACAAAATTTTAATGAAAAAAGTTTGGTGCTAAATTGAATTGGTAGGTGAACCACAACTTTTGAGAGAGTTCCTAAGAAATTGAAGAAAGTCACCAAAATTTGGTACGGCCTAATCCATACCACAAGATCCTGTCACAATTTAGGTTGAAGACTTTTCTTCAGTGTTCCCCCCTACATCTGTAGGCAAGAACCGAGAATCGCACCACAGGATCTCGTCTTGCTCCCCACAGGCGAAGATCGTGTCCCCAAGCGAAAACCGTGTTTGCGCCCCCCGCCCAAGTCACGCTACTCTGGCACCAGGCCTGGTAAAGTGTCGGCTATACTGGAAGCAAGCTATTGTCATATAGTGAATATAGTTCATCCTACTGTTTGTTTATGGCAATAGGACCACCAATAAACATGTTTCAACTATTTATCATTCATAGGATGAGTTTGGACTTGGCAAAGCTGAAAAATACTGATATCATCCCAGGGATGATTAAGGACCATTTTACATAAAATTATTTTTCATCCCAGGGATGCATTTGTACCGCAAAGGGTTAGATATCTTTTTGCTTATTTTCTGACCAGCTAACTGTTGTTATCAATGTTAGACAAAAATTGCAATCACATCAGATATTGAGAGTTGAAAAATTTCAAAAAACTCAAACACTGATTTACCGCAATTTTGAGTATGAAAATTCCTAGTTCTGCAGGTTTTACCAGTACTTTTCAGTTTTTGAAGTAATTTCTACTAGTACTTTCAGCTTTTTGAAGTCTTCTGCTTCTTGCATTTCTTTTCTCCTGATTATTTCTGAAAAAACAAAATCTAGTGATTAGGCTATTTGAGTTCATATCATGTTACTTCCAGTAAATTTAAATGTAAGTTCTACACCACCTTAAAATTGTTCATGCAAATCTAATTTCAATGATATACTGTAAATGCAATTACCGTATATACTCGCCTATAGGTCGCACTATTAGTTTTGTGTTAAAAAAGTTGAATTTAGCGTTGACTCGCACATAAGTCGCACTATCTTTTTTGCACAGATAACTTCGAAAATTAAGATAAATTTTCGAAGTTAGCTGTGCGAAAATTAAAATAAACTTCAAAAATTAAAATAAATTAAAAACAAATAACTTCGAAATCGAACATTAAAATCGCAAAACCATTTTTTCTTAACAAAGCGGGAAAATCCAACGCATTGCTGAGCGGTCGCATGTGCGTGTGCGCGCATGAAACTGTCTCGCATTGGTATGTGCGAGCACAAGCGCAATTCATGTTTATAATGGCTTATGAGCCAGAAAATACGGTACTTGCAATAGCCGAAAACTTTCAAGGTATGTCGTGCAGATAGGTCACACCCGTGTTTTTTGTTAAAAAATATGAAAAAAAGTTGCGACCTATTCGCGAATATATACGGCAATCACTAATCACTTTTTTACTTGTGCGGAATAGACTCAAAATCTGCGATCATATCAATATTTGACTGTTAAAAAAATTTAATTATTTAATAGAAACTTACAAATATGTAAGATAGACCTGTTCATATTTTAACTTTTTTTGATTTTGTTATGGCTTCGCAGTGTTTTTGAAGCAGATTTTCATACTGGTCCCAAATCTAAAAAAAATTTTTTGATTGGTTGAACGGTTTCCATGTTACGCGATGATTTCCGAACCCCACTTTTGAAAAAAATGAGTTTTTTGACACTAGAGGGCGCTGTTTATAAAATATACTTAAAACAGTAATTCAACTAAATACCCCTCTGCATTTTACATCTTTAAAAAAAAAAACTAAGCGAATTGGACTTCTGGTTCAGTAGTTATGACCAGTTTAGTGATATTATTTGCAAAACTCCCTCTAGTGGCCAAAATGTAATTTCTTTATTTTTTGATCATTTTTTTATAAATTTGTGTCTATTTAGTGAAAGAGACTTCGGTTTTGAGGTTGACATTTTGCAGCAGTGCCACTAGAGGGCGTAATTTGCTATTTATTTCAAAATTGCGTATTGATTACAGTTATATACACCACTTAAGTTAACGCCACTGCAAAATTTGAATAAATTATGACATGGCGCGATTTTTTATAGTTTGTTTTTAAATATCGACCTAGATCATGCGACAAAGCTAACAATTGATGCAAAAATGCAGTGGCAACACACTGTTTGCAGCATTAATTTGGCTTAATTTACAATGACCGCTCCAGCAATTTCAATAAAGTTGAAAAGCTCCTTTGATTAACAAAGAATACAATTCAAACCAATATTTACAGATTATTGTATTAAAACAAAACAGAGTTACCAAACTTCAGCAAATTTCAAAAGTTTCTGAACTAATTAAGAACAAAAAAATCAGATATTTTTTGAAAAGGTTTGATGTGTTGATAAAAGTCCTGCGTGTTTGTTATATGACCTAATATATGCTTTGTCGTTGTTTTTAAAATTTCATTATAGTCACTGTCAAATTGAACTGAACGTTCCGCTGCATCATTGACAACTTCCAATCCTGAAACAATCTGGCTGATTTGTTGAAAAGAAGAATCTTCTTTCCAGTGTACTACTGAACCCATATTTGAAGAGATAACTGCTCGAAATCGGTTTTATTGAAAAAATTAGAACTACTTGAGGTAATAAAGAGGTGCCCAAACCTTTTTCCATGATCTCCCTTATTTGCAAAAAATATTTTAGTCTGTTTGGCTCTGTACCATTGGCAGCCCTGAATTTTTCAATTTTGTGGCATTGCAAAAGACCTTCTGTGGAGAAGTAGTGGTAGCCTAAGTCTACATGTCTCAGAAGTAATAGCCAATTTTTCAGATTTGGTAATAGGCTACTCACTGCTACCAGTTGGCAATTGTGTTTCTTAATTTTTGCAAAATTATGCTTTTTGTAATGCCACAAAACTGCCAAATGCTGGGTTACCAATGGTGCGGAGTCAAACGGTTTAAATTGTATTTTTGTGAACAAAGGAAATTGGGAAAAATAGTTTGGGGCACCTATTTATTAGCTCAAGAAGTTCTCAATTCTTCTGTAAAACTGATTTTGAGCAGTATCTATTTAACGTTGGTTCGATTTCAATTAAATCAAAAAATTACATATTCATGAATCATTATTGATGAACCCTTGCAGAGTACTGTCTTTATATACTTTTGGTAGTTCTGGCTTATCTACATCTGTTTTCTGATATTTCAACAAGGTAGCAGCAATAACTTTCTAGATTTTATCACTAATTAAATTTGAAGATAGTGCAAGTGGTATGTGCTTTGGTGATTGATGCATGGTACTGGTGTGCCTCACCGGTTGCTGCAGATGCTATTTATTTGACACTAATGCTTTGGAAAGTTGTAAATGAGTGGCCAGTGAGAGATAAAGCCTATGTTCAGCTTACAATTACAAAGTCGGCTTGCATACTCGAAATCTGCCGCCAGGGTACTTACTACTAGCAGTATTTTCAAATTTAGTTGATAATGAAACCAAGAAAGCCACCACTACTACCATGTTGAAATATCTCGAAGCAGAGGTGAGCCGAATAGGTGAGCCAGAACTACAATAGTATATGAAGGCAACACTCTGCAAAGACTCATCAATATAATAAATCGTGGTTATATTTTGATCAACCAGTGATTGGAATTGAACTAACGTTTTCAAGAATGGATTCAGTAGTACACTGGAAAGAAGATTCTTCTTTTCAACAAATCAGCCAGATTGTTTCAGGATTGGAAGTTGTCAATGATGCAGCGGAACGTTCAGTTCAATTTGACAGTGACTATAATGAAATTTTAAAAACAACGACAAAGCATATATTAGGTCATATAACAAACACGCAGGACTTTTATCAACACATCAAACCTTTTCAAAAAATATCTGATTTTTTTGTTCTTAATTAGTTCAGAAACTTTTGAAATTTGCTGAAGTTTGGTAACTCTGTTTTGTTTTAATACAATAATCTGTAAATATTGGTTTGAATTGTATTCTTTGTTAATCAAAGGAGCTTTTCAACTTTATTGAAATTGCTGGAGCGGTCATTGTAAATTAAGCCAAATTAATGCTGCAAACAGTGTGTTGCCACTGCATTTTTGCATCAATTGTTAGCTTTGTCGCATGATCTAGGTCGATATTTAAAAACAAACTATAAAAAATCGCGCCATGTCATAATTTATTCAAATTTTGCAGTGGCGTTAACTTAAGTGGTGTATATAACTGTAATCAATACGCAATTTTGAAATAAATAGCAAATTACGCCCTCTAGTGGCACTGCTGCAAAATGTCAACCTCAAAACCGAAGTCTCTTTCACTAAATAGACACAAATTTATAAAAAAATGATCAAAAAATAAAGAAATTACATTTTGGCCACTAGAGGGAGTTTTGCAAATAATATCACTAAACTGGTCATAACTACTGAACCAGAAGTCCAATTCGCTTAGTTTTTTTTTTTAAAGATGTAAAATGCAGAGGGGTATTTAGTTGAATTACTGTTTTAAGTATATTTTATAAACAGCGCCCTCTAGTGTCAAAAAACTCATTTTTTTCAAAAGTGGGGTTCGGAAATCATCGCGTAACATGGAAACCGTTCAACCAATCAAAAAATTTTTTTTAGATTTGGGACCAGTATGAAAATCTGCTTCAAAAACACTGCGAAGCCATAACAAAATCAAAAAAAGTTAAAATATGAACAGGTCTAAATTGTAAGATGTAATTTAACAAAAAATCTCAGTAATTTTTTGAAGAGGTCTATTTGGCTGAATGATTCAGATGAGCCTTGTATTCCGCTCAAATTTATAACAGCTTAGATAGAATCATTTCTAAATAGAATTAACTATGCGGTTTAAAATATATAGCTTGGCTATGGCAGATAATTGGAGTCAATTTGATTTTTGTTAAGTATACTATCACTTAGATCTCTGATTACTTTGCCCTGAATCAAGGTACCGGTACCCAGTGATGATATTGGATAATCATAATAGCCATACCATCAAGCAACTTGAATGCTACACCACCTAGACATTTAGGCTACCGTTTAATGATAATAATATATAAGCATTATCAGTACTTAAACTGTAAAATTTTGCTTGGGGGGACGTTTTTGCAGCCTTGACCAACTTTACAAAAAGTTTAGTGAAAATGATGTATATTTCCGTCGCCGAAATTGAATGAAGACCAAAAACAAGAAAAAGGTCTTCCTCGGAAATTGAGGTCATTTTTCCCCAAAATCTGGTGAAGACAAAAAAAAGTTCTTGCCGCAATTTGCAACTACTTTCGGCATGAAATTTAAATGATCTTTCATTTCTGGCTGGCTATTTTTCCTTTGGTCATCCAGCACTCAACTCTTGATGGAAGGATGCTTAAATATCAATGGGGAGATGCTAAACCTTGATGGGGAGATGCTAAACTTTGATGGGGGGATGCTAACTCTCGATGGGGGGATGTGTCCCCCCTACAATTTAAGTACTGAGTATCATGCTTTGGCCCAATGCTAGAGGCCTACCTTTTGCTTTTGGCCCTACTTCCATGTAGGCCTATACCAGTGAATAAGTTCTGCATTGCAATAGAGATGCAACTGTACAACTAAGTGAAACTAAAGTTAAAACTCATCACTTGTTTCCACAATTATCACTGATACTTGTTAAATGTTTGTTGATGATTTTGGCAAGCACTTCAAAACTAGCAAGGTAACCCGACAGGATGAAATGCTTCAAATAGCCTGTAAATTTATCAGTAGCTTTCAATTTAAGCGTAGTTTGATGGTATGGTGATTACTGATTACAAAACCCAAATTTGATAGGCCTATTTGTCTATTACAAAACTGCTATGTAAGCATTACAACCTGGTTCGGGGTAATATGTAACGGTGATGGATCAGTGTGAACCTCTCACGTGACTGGTTACTGTAACCGCCAAATAACCGTAGAACGCTGAACAGTGACATATACGTTAACAGTTTCTGTGTGAATCCCGCTTATGAGGTAATGAAATGAGCTGACGTTTTTGGATTTACTGATATGAAAAATGTAAAACATGCTGGCATTTTAACATTTACCGATAGCATAAAGAAGTAGCAAATGGTTTCCCTTAAATACAATCGTACATCGCGCTTGGTGTGAATTACCACATAAAAAAGCATTGCATCGTCATATCAAATGATCATTTTAAAATCAGCTAGAACTAGGGGATTCCCCGAACATTATCGTATCAGTTTTTGATGTGAATCTGGCTTAAGCTGCCAAATGCAATTATAGGATATTATCGCATTGGTTAAATAATGTCAGCAACATACAGTTAGTTCTTTTTTAATGGTGTAGCCTATAGTTTTTCGCTTGATTTTGCTTTCAGTGTTAACACCTGGTTGTTTGCAAAGTGTTGCTTCTTGTGAACACGCTCCACTTAAAATAACTTTGCCAGCATATATATAAAAGTCATATAGTAATCAGAGAATCTGACTCGGCATTGGAATTGGCATTTTAACAAGAATTGACATCAGTATCGGCACTGGCAAAAATTTTGGTATCGGTACATCCCTACTGTTTTCCTCAACTTTTGCTATATTCAGTTTTCTAGTTTAAATAGTGACTACTACTTGATACAATACCTGCATAACTGCACGTCCTGTAGTACTAATTACTAAGGCTTTGTTTCATATTTTACCTAAACTACAATTTTGTCTTATATCATGTACTTTGCATTCCTATTTAAAGCAAAAAATTTCTTTTAACAAATTTTTTGCTTTAGGTGGCTCCTGAACCAGCAAATTCAGATTTAAATTCCTTTGGATGTAGTAGCGTTGCTTCGATTGATGCTACTTTTGGTAAGTTGAATGAATTTCAGTTGAAATAGCTCATTAAGTTGTAACTAATTTGTCTTGAGAGGGTGTAAATCACCCAGCTGGGATTATGTGCAAAATACAACGAATAATCTGAAACTTATCTTGACCAATTTTCACCAGTTCAGGACGTAATGTTTCTAAGATAATATATTTCAAAGTTGGGAGATCTTCTCAACAGTGTTGCTAGTTAAAACTTCATTTTTTCTAAAATGATTATTGTTTTAGTTAACTTTCACATTAATTTGAAAGCTCCTGAAGTTTTGAATACAAGGCTTCAGCATGATTTAGTGTTGCAACAGAAGCACTTTTACAATTTAAATAGTATATTCCAATTCCTGGTTTTGCTTCCAAACAAAATTTTTTAAAAAATTTTGTTTCAAAAAGTATTGTTTTTCAAAAAATCAACTTTTTCTAAAACGTTTTCCGAAAAAACGTTTTAAATAACAGCGTTTTTTCAAAAAAAGCAATTAAAAAAAATTTTTTTTCTAAAACATTTTTTTCAAATAAAAGCTTTTTCAAAAAAAAAAGTTTTTTTAAACAAAACAAAAAAGTTTTACTTTGATTAAAATGTTAACATCTTCGAAGCTTTTCATCTGACTCTTGTCAAGAAGAATCGTCAGAATAGAAATCAATGAGAGAGCGTCATTTGTGTACAATCTTTAAGCTGTACACGAATTCTTTTTGTCGACAGAGGACTGGGTTAGAAGTTTTGATATAAGTGACTTCATAAGCAGATAGATGGAATGAGAGCAGAAGTTTTACAAAAAAGTTGATTTTTTATTGTGTTTTCTTCAATAATCAAAATGTTTTCCTCTAGATGTTCGCAAAGTTTTCTTTCCTAATCTGAACACATGCTATCTCCAGCCCATGGTCTCAAATTCTGTGACGCATTGGCATGAATTGCTTGTGTGATCTTGGCACACGCAGCAAGCTGCCTGACGTTTCAGGGTTATTTTGATTCTACCTCTACCAAGCAATACAGTACAAAGTTTTTCAGGAGCTAAGGATTCGTATTTAGGCAGATTCCTATTTATGATCGTCACGGTTTGTTGTAAATATAGTAAAAACCATGTTTGAATGCATATTTTTAAGTGTAATCATTACACCTCGTTGTAAATACCCTCGTATATACTGTAGTAAATCAATGTTAAATTTTTGCAGTTTTAACTTCTTCAGAATTGCATCAAGAACTTTGAAGTTGAACAGGATTCTATCCTGCTTCAAATTATTGTTTTACGTTTGGATTATTTTTGTTGTGTGAGTTGAATTAGAAGTGGCTGCAGACTTGACAACCATTTCTGACAATTTTTCATGTAAAATTTTTCATACAAGTGCTATAGTTTAAATTTACCATGCTTACCGCATTTCCTTCAATAAAAATAAAAAGATAGACAAAATAGGTATTAAGAAGAGCTTTCTCAATCCTACACACAGTGCTGTCATCGAAGGTAGCCCTCCGACATGTCATTTTATTCATTCTTAAGAGGGTTGAGGTCACAAAGGAACTCTGAGGAAACTCAATAATTGGACCACACCCAAGGTCTGAGCCAGAGCTCAGAAGTTAGCGATAGAGAAGAATGGGCTCGGCAGTCACCTTTATCAAAACTTCTAACCCTACCCTTTGCTGACAAAAAGAAGTGCAACTTAAAGATTGTACACAAATGACGCTTTTTCATTGATTCTTTTCCAGCCAATAGCTGCTTGGCTTTTTTTTTATAGCCGCTTCTTTTCCTGCGCCCTCTATTTTGACGATTCTTCTCAACAAGTGTCAAATAAAAAGCTTCAAAGATGTTAGCATTTTAATCAAAATAAAACTTTTTTGTTTGAAAAAACTTTTTTTTGGAAAAAGGCTTTTATTTGAAAAAAGTTTTTGAAAATATTCATATGTTAAAAAAAAATTTTTTTTTCTGAAAAAACTTTTTCACCTCTGGTGTATTTAAAAGTCCCGGCGCATAATCTGCGGTACTTAAACATTCCACCCCTAAACGTCTGTGTCTAAACATCTGCGCCTAAATGTCTGCGTATAAACGTCTGCGTCTAAAACTCACGGTCCATGAAATATCTCAATAACGATCGTAAAAAGCTGAAATTTTGTGAAAAAATGTGTCAGAGTTTCTTTGTATTTTGCGCATAATCCCAGCTGGATGCTTCACCTCCTTCAAGTAATGTAATATTGCTGGGATGCTTTTGGTCAATCTTGGACAACTCCATTTCCAAATTTTAAGCTTGCAAAGCCAATAAAGTTGTAAAGTTAACATGTTTTGTTAATTGGTGTCGTTACCACTCAAACTATTAGTGACTTGTGCACAAAAGGAACGTTTTTGAAAATGATTGGGTAACAGTGGTCAACTGGATAGAGCATCTGCAACTGAAGCAGTAGATTGGGGTTTGATTCCCTGTGAGTTCAAACCAAAGACTATAAAGTTTGATATTCACAGTTTCCCTGCTTGACGTTCAGCAATTAAAGGGGCAGTGTGAAGACTCTACTGTGTGTGGTTGACAGGTGGCAACCTGACTTGAAGACCAAAAGGTTTCTTTGCTGCTTCCTGGCTAAGGCAACTCGGTGAATAAAGATGTAATTACTATTACAATTTTCCATTCGTCAATGGTTTGTTTTAAATCCACTGCAGTAATTGTTTATCAATTAGACATGATCTTTCGCTTGTTCTGTATTTTTAGTCAGCTGTTAAGAACTACGTATATGTAGCATAGGCGTCGATGTTGGGGGGAATGGGGGGCGGCACCCCCTTGGGTCTGACACTGAAGTGGGCAATATATGTCTGGCCCCCTCAGTTTTTAGGCAAGTAATACCCATTGGCAACAAAAAATCCGAAATTCTGGACTGAGACGGAACTAGAATGCGGCGAAGACCTTTTTTTCTTTTTTTTGGTCTTCACCTGAATTTGGAGGCAAAATTCCGGAGTGAAATAGCATTGTTAAGTTTAACCAAACTACGCAAAAATATTTTTCCCCCTCAGAATTTACCTACTCAACAGAAAGTCGATGCCTATGATATGAAGTGAGTATTTCATCGCAAATCTGTAAATTGAAGAGAATGAAACAAAAATGAGAAATATTCATTTTCAAAGTTTTTGTTTATTGCCAAGGGTTAAGGTTACGGTTTGAGTTTGGGCTAGGTTTGGGATTAGTTTTAGAGTACCGTTACAAGGATTTCAGTTTGAGTGTCAAAATTAATAAAAATTTTCAGTGAAATAGTCTCTTTCCTTTTGTGAAGCCAGAAATTAATGAGTTCTTTTGCTAGATGGAATCAATAAAGTTTTTTCTCGGTCTGTTCTAAGAAGAAGAAAAACTATAGCTACTCCACAGGTAATAACATTTTCATAAACAGCAATGCACCACTTAAGGATGATGTGCTGCAAGAAAGAATTTTTCAATGTGCATGATGCTGTATGGTGTATGTGTTTATAAATTTCATGTACTGTACTAGTATGCTCGAATTATCACCGCAAAGAATAATATTTTTTGTGACATACCAGCTACTGTTTTTTAACATTATTTACTAAGATGGTCACAACTCTCCGAATTGGGACTTCGCGGTAGCACGTAGTATCTTTTTTTGCTTGCAAATTTTGGCAGATGTGCATTGGTTTGCTCATAACTAGCTAACAGTAAAACCTAGAAAGTTAAAATTTAGATTCAACATGAGAATTAATGAAAGCGTCACAAATGCCAATTGTGGGGATCTTAGGTTACGTGATCGTGAATTGAGACACAAAAAACATTAAAAAACGACGATTTTTGGCTGGTAAAGTTATTAACTCGCCTACTACTCAAAAAACACTTGGTGTGCAAAGCTGAAGTTGGGACACAATGTGGGTGATTATAAGTAGTTTATGCAAACCAAGTTTGGAAGTACCCGGTCATGTGACCAAAATTTTTCTGGCCAAAAATGGGCAGAAAGTGGACAATTTTTGAACGGATATATGTGGATAAATACCGATATTAATGGAAAATGATTTGTGATTTTTGAGCACACTATCAACCATCTTTCTTTTGGTCATGTTCGTGTACCCCAACTCGAATACTATTGTTCTTGTTTTTTTTCATTATCTTCTCCGGCTAGCTAATTTTATACCGATAAGTGCACTGTATTCAAAGTTTGAGCGAGTGAAGATATCATGGAGGACTAGTGTGGGAGTGTAATTGGAGCTGCCAGGTTAGGAGTTTCCCCCAACCCAAAGTTCTCCCTCAATCGGGTCTTGTAAAGCTTCAAATTTTTAAAGCACTTCAACTAAATGGATCAAATTTTCGGAGTTGGTAGATATTAAAAATAAACTAAACTGAACAAAAATTGAGGGTTCCGCAATGGGGGTTCCCCCCAAACCGACCCTCCAAAATTCAAACTTTTTAATCTTTAAAGCTAGACACATGAATTGTGGAAGTAAAGTAAATATAAGGGAAATATAAAGTTTGAAAAAAATTTTGGATCCCAAAAAAATTTTTTGGGTCCCAAACTTGGCTTTTTCCCCTCCAACGAGGCTGCCAAAATTGGAGCTTTTTAACCATAGGCACACGAAATTTTCAGTGTAGGTAAATATGAAGAAAAGGTAGAACTTGACAAAACTTGGGATTTCCAAAATGAGGGGTTCCCTGAAACGGGGCCGCCAAAATTTTGAACTTTTTGACCGTTAGAGGTAGATGTACCAAAATTTCGAATTGGGTAGATATTGGAAGTAAACCAAAGCTTACAAAAAATGGGGGGTTAAAAAATTGGGAGTCCCCCAACCGAGGTTTTCCAAGATGCAAAGGTTTATTCTTTTAACCTGAAAACATAACGTGTTTAAAGTAAGCAAATATAAAAGAAAGATAAAATTTGACCAAAGTTTGGAGTTACCAAAATGGGGGTTTCCCCCAAAAGAGGTCCGCCAAAATTCAAACTTTTTAACTGCTAATGCTAGACAGATGAATTTTTAAGCTTAGACCAATATAAAGAATAGATAATATTTGACAAAATTTATTGGTACCAAAATGGGGGCCCCCTCTCAACGGAGCACCAAATTTTTGAACTGTTAAACCGTTGGGCCTTGATGAACCGAATTTTCGTGATGGGTATATAAAGTAAAGTAAACTTAACAACTAAACACAATCATTAACTAAATACAGAAAACAGCATCAAAGACATAATCATAAACAAAAAAATTGTCATCGAAAACAGGAAAAAAAAAATTCAAACACAATCTAACGTCGAAACATTCAAATTGGAGGTCCATAGATATCGCTTGCGATGACATACCGTATTTACTCGTTTTACCGCCCGATCTTGATTAAGGGCCCGTTTGAATAGCCGCCCGTGTGAGCAGAACAAAAAAATAAATAAGGGCCCGTGCTTTAATACCCGCCCGGTGTAAAAGCTGATTTTTCAGGGGTGGAGAACGTACCACTTGCTGAATAAATATAAATTTGATTTGTTATTTCTTGCTAGTGATATAAATTAATATGAGGGAATTACTCTTAAGACGTCAATAATTTGCGTTTGACGTGAAAAAATTGACATAAAAAAAGGATTAATGTCGTGAAATATTTGTCTTCAACGATAATTTTTGTTCATAATTTTACTTTAAAAATAACAAGCGCCTGTGCTTGAATAAGAGCCCGTTTGAATAAGGGCCCGGTAGTGAGTTTGATTGAAAAAAATAAGGGCCCGGGCTACAAAACGAGTATATACGGTACTCTAGTTGAGCGTAATGACTTTGATAAATTTGAGCTACATGGCTGAGTTTTTTTTTTTTCCACGAAACTGTCATCTGTTGCGTTGAGAAAGCGCACTTTTTCTTATGGCTCAAGGTATTTGAAGAATTTAAGTAAGGAAGTTTTAGTGCTAAATAATGGATTTAATGTTTATACAGCGTTTTTCGAAATCCCTCCCTCTACCGCTTACATGAAAATTTATGAAGTTTTTTTCATTAAATTAGTTTGAAGTTCATTAGTATAAGTTTCTACTAAGCTATTTTTGATTTCAAATTTCTTCTACTTTCATGTCGAGTAGCTAAGTTCTCAGCATCTCTCGCTTTTTAAGCAAATCTTCACAAAAGCATGCTTGGTAGTCATCTCGAAAGATCGCATTAATTAAAAGACGTATAGAAAACTGCGATAGTTTACCAAGTTATTCTCATCGACCTGTGACAACTTGTAAGTGAAGCATTAACTAGGAAAAATAAATTCTGATTCTCCGCCTTTTATTTGTCAAATTATACCTCTCGAGAATGATGGCTCTGTGGCAAAAACATGAACGATTTATTTAGTAAAAAACTTTAATAAATGCCTGTTGTAAATTTGCGTAATTTTAACACTTTGTTTTTTAAGTTTATGCTGTAGAGAATTATTTTTCGAATTTTTGTTGAGGCTTTAATTTCAAAACAACCGATTTATGAAATACTAGACTCGTATGTCAAATTACGATACAAAGAGCGTTTTCAGAATCATACATTGCTGTAAGTTTGGTTGATGTAACGAAATTTGCTTGTGAGTTGCTGGAATTTTAAAGACCACTTTATCTTACAGTGTTTCAACTGGAGTGAAAAACTGTTTAACAACTCGTAGAAAGTGCTGAGATTTGACGTTGTATTGTAAACTGTTATGCAAGCGTTTTGAATGACGTTACTCGATTATTTTTGATTACTTCAAGAAATTTAAATCTTGAACTCAAATAACCACAAAGCGATTTAAGTTAGTGAAAGGAAATTTGAAAGGGGCGCATTTTAATTATTGATCTGACTATCAATCACCGGATTTTTTACAGATTCATTCAAAGCAATCAGATCACTTTTTTAAAGCTCAATATAGTTCAGTAAATATCCCAAAGTCCCCAGATATCGTTTGCGATGTCACGTTCTAGTTTTTGCTCGGTGGCTTCAAACAAACAGCTAGTTCAGTGGACAAGAAGATCACTGGATACTTCGAAGCAGGTGCGGATTTTTCCAAACAAGCTGTAGTCATTGCAAAGAAAAGTGGGTGGATCGTTTAGCAGTTAGCGTCTGACGCAATCCGCTGACAGAAGGATAAATATGCATTAAAACAACAACAGCAACAACATATCGCGCCGGATTTTTGTGCCATGCCGATAAAAGTTCAAAAAACACGCCACATGAAATTTTCTTCTATAACTCGGGCTTACGAGGGTGAGTAGGTCTAGTTTTTGTGAAACAAAAAAACAATTCTTGTCTCATTATCGCTTCATGCTAATTGCAACTGCGACATTTGACTCATGCACTACTCGAGTATGACAGACCTTATTTTTGGTTTTTGCATGTTTTTCGTTTTCTGTGATTGCAAAAGCTTGGCAAGCTGTTTTTTGCATGTTTTGTCAGAACCTTAATGTTTTGTAGAATGTTTCATGCAGTTCTTCATCAAGGGAGATTGAGAACATTTCTTCAAGGTAGGTATGCTCAAATATGATCAGTTGATCACATCTTCGGTATATCCTCTTACAAGGAAGCAAAGCTTATTTTACAAACTATTGATGTTGACTGTTATGTATGTGAGCCTTGCATTGCTGATATAACTTGCACAGTTTTTTGTTAAGGCGAGAATTTGCGTTAACTGTTACACATTTTAATGAGGTTTTAGGTAATTAAAATGTTAAAAGGTTATAAATTACGACAATAAAACTTGATCATCTATGAATCATTGCAAAAGTTACAACTTTTTACATAATTTAGACGGCGAAACTCCCGTGGTCAACAATCTGGTTATATTCCTCCCAGATTCAAAGATGGTGGTCTCACTACCTCGTCTAAACGTAAGTAAACAGACTTAAAACTAAAACATTATTGATTGATTGCACGCGTTTGCAACAGTTTGGTCTAGCGTTTTGTACCAAATTTTTAGGCAATTAGTCACGTGACTTTGGTTTTAGAACCCTAAAACCGCCCCGAAAGTTCGGCGTAAAAAGCGGTCTCATTCAAAAACGGCTTAAGTACGCCAAAAAATATTTCACAAAGGTTATATGTCGTAAGATACCCTTTCATCTTTACCAACCCACTTTTGGCCGTGATGAGGTGTTTGATTTTGTTTGTCCTAAATCTTGTGCGCTCTTCTTCTAAACCACAAAGCATCGAAACCTAGTTTTTGTGTAAAGTTGTTGAGCTGCAAATGCAATTTTGTCTCCCGAAATTTTTTGGGGCGACTCCCACAGAAACACCCCCAAAACGGGGCCCTCAAAAATCAAACT
Source organism: Trididemnum nubilum (assembly GCA_963965965.1). Taxonomy (NCBI): domain Eukaryota; kingdom Metazoa; phylum Chordata; class Ascidiacea; order Aplousobranchia; family Didemnidae; genus Trididemnum; species Trididemnum nubilum. The sequence continues at coordinate 19,867,248 of OZ014486.1, forward strand.
TTTAACAGCTTAACCTAGGGCGCTAGTTTTTTGATATCGGTAGATATTTTTGAGGCAAATATTTTGACATAGTTTGGAGGTACCACCGACCCAAATAGACCCTCCAACATTGAATTTTTTGAACAGCTCAAGTTAGGGTGTCAGTTTTTTTTTATATCAGTAGACATTGAAGAAGCAAATATTTTGACGTAGTTTGGGGGTACTATGCCCCTTGACAACCCCCCTAAATGGACTCCCCAAAAATCAATTTTTTTAACGGCTGAAGCTTCGGCACTACTTTTTTTTTAATATCAGCAGATATTTAAGAGACAAAAATTTTGACATGGTTTGGGGCTACCTCCCTGGGGATCTCCCAAAATCATTTTTTTGAATAACTCAAGCTAGGGTGCCAGTCTCTTGATATCAGCAGGTACTTAACAGACAAATATTTTGACATAGTTTGAGGGTACCTTCTTCCCACTGGGGACCCCCAAAATTAATTTTTTGAATGGCTTAACTTTGGGTGCCAGTTTGTTTTAATATCAGTTGCAGGGGCGTATTTAGGGGGGGGCCATTGGGCCATGGCCCCCCCCTTTGGGTCGCTAGGATTGCAAAATTGCATAGTAAAGTGAGCAAAATTGAGGCATGGCCCCCCCCCTTTGTAAGTTGGGCATCAGGCTTTTGGTTGGAAATTTGAGTGAGTTCGGGTGAAAAACGGGACGGACCTTGAGTAAAGACCTTTTTTTTTTTTTTTTTTTTTTTTTTGCTCTTCACCTAAATTTGGCCGAAAAATGGGACGAAATTTGAGTGAAAACCTTTTTTTTTGTGCTCTTCACCTAAATTTGGCCGAAAAATGAGACTAAATTTGAGTGGAACAACTTCTGATTCAGATCTTTGTTCTTCCCAAATTTTCTGAAATTTTTGGCCCCCCCCTTTTCAAAATCCTGCGTACGCTACTGATCAGTAGATATTTAAAAGACAAACATTTTGACATTGTTTGGCGGTGCCACCACCAAGGGGCCCCAAAAAATCAATTTTTTGAATGGCTTAGGCTAGGGCGCTAGTTTTTCTTAAATCTGTAGATGTTTACGTCGGTCGTTCAAAGAGGTTGTTACTCAGTAAGCTCTCATCTAGTTTTCATTAGTGTTGATTGTGTAGTACTTGAATTGCTTTATTTCTAAATCCGTAAATGACTCTATTCTTGAATGTTGATTGTGGGTGTAATAAGTTAACAAAAACCCACAGGGCACACCTAAATTTTATAATCAAAACGAAGACTTTATGGAACATAAATTTTTGTACACGACTTTGCAAAATCGGCTGCAGCAGAGAAAATTGAACTCCTTGGAAGCAAAGTCTGACTCCAGACTAAACTTGAACTCTACAGTAAACTTGACTTGGCAAATGAATTTGAATCTTGAGGCTTACAGGACTTATCTTGCTGAGCGCCTCGGGAAGTTTGTCCCGCCACTTCGACTCACTTGCACTTGGGAGAGGACCTCAACACGTTGAGGCGGCAGGACGTTTTTGCTTAGTTTAGACTTAACCTAGACACAGGATCAATCACAAGAAGAACTCTTTTTGCAGCACCTTTGGACACCCTTTACAGTGTCTTCATCATCTCCATCTTCACTTTTTTGCAGTGTTAACGATTTGATTTACAGCGTCTACTCGCAAATCGTAACACGCTTGTAATAGCCAATTTGAAAATTTAATCCAATACAATCCAAAGTAATCCAATAAGCGGTAAGCGGTTTCTAAAAAACGCAAACAATAAATACCAACATTACGTGAAACACAAAACTCGCGGACGCATAAAATATTGCCCAAAGCAAGTAAGACACGTAACATTTTAAACTGTAAGTAAAGTTTAGCTCAAGCAACTTAAGCAAATAGTATTTAACGGTAACATTTACATAATCAGTAGTAATTTAGTATGGAGGATCCAAGTGCAATGACTGATAATTAACTCACCGATGAGTATCCGGATGCAGTCGCTGAATCCAATTTAAAATATTCTGGTCTTGCTACTGAAACTTGGTTGTCAAACCACTCAAGAGAGAGAGGGTAGAGAAAGGCCTGAAGGTAGGAAAGACACCGGGGGTCTCAACTGCTTGCTGTCCAAGGGGTGCCAATTCGGCAGACTAATGCAAACGGCTCTGAAATTGCCGTGCAATAGAAGCTCCAAAATTGAGCTATATAGGCTCTGGGAAGGACAATTTCTCAGTCCAAAAAAAAAATAGGACAGCAACTGCTGATTTGGTATTGGGTCCTTTTGCCTGCTTCTCTGGAGATCTAAAATTACTTCCTCTCTCGATGGCACTAAAATTCTGAGTGATTTGGCATCACAAGCTCGCAGCTTGCAAGACCAACAAATTTGCATGCAATTTTACATCATAAAGGAATAAACAAGTGATATTAAGCAACCATATTTGAAAAGCAGCCGGAAGTCAAATAGTGTGCTTTGCACAAATTAAATTGTCCAAATTTGGCAATGATTACGTGTATAAAAACCAAGGTACATGAAACAACGCACATAAATGACCAATAAATGAGTCCGGGTTTGAATCTTGAATAAAGCAGAGAAAACGACGCTACATCTAGTGTATGGTTACTTTTAGCTTTTCACTTTCACTCTTTGGCCCCTGGTCCAGACCTTGGATTGTGGCCTAACTTTTGAGTCTCAGTGGAGCCCCCATGCTCCCATCTATCGTAAGAGGTCGGGTAGCACCACTACCACCAATGAACATTACAATTTTGCTATAGGAAAATTGAACCTTAGTGGAACGGAGGAAAAGTTAAGAAAAACGTCTAGCTTTCCGCAGTTTCAACGCCCTTCTAGCCGGCATTTGGTAAGTAGAATTTCAGTTGGAATCTTTGTTGTTCTTAGACAAAGGCAGCTTTTTTACTTATCTGTTAATCATTTATTAAATGCAAACAAGAAAAATTCAATGCACACTTAAACACCTAAAATCATCTGCAGCAGTAATTCTCAACCGCGGCTCTTGGTTATCCTCTCTGCGGCTCTCATTAACCTTTTGATCTGTTTGCATCTTATATGTAAACTTTATTGAACTATTTTACATTTCACTAGTAAAACCATAATACTATTAAAGCTATAAATTTATTCAAAATCCCTATTATTTCGTTATGAGCATCGCTTTAGCCAACAGTCAAGGATGACATTGCACAGTTCTGTTTGGGAGTTGGGTATTGGATGTTAGTGTTTGCGGATTAGCTTGGTTCTGATTCCCAATTAAAAGTTTTCTAATTTATACAAACTGGAAGAGAGAAAGTCCTAACTTAGTCTTTTGATAGGTTGTTGCAAAATATTAGGCTAATGCAGTAACAAAACCAAAGAGGTCTAAAAGAGCTGCACAGCGGTGCAACCTGTATGTACCAAACATGGGCAATTTTTGTAATTTTTCGACAAAAATTAGCGTTTTAGCACCATTAAAATCACAATTCGCACATTTTTAGAGCCATTTGAAACAACTAAATTTCGAAAGTAATAACATAATGAAATTGCCCAGCCCTTTCAGTCCCCCTTTACTTAGTGGTCGAGTCCAAAATACGTTTAAATGTTTGTATTTTGGGGTTAAATGTTCTAAGTGACTTGACCTGGCTGCACCACTGGTGCTGAAGCTTCTTTTAACCTAGTCACTTAAAAATTTAAACCCAAATGAGCATGCTTTTAGACGTAGTTTGAACTTGAAGTAAGGACGCTGTGGAGGCTGAGAAATTTCTGTCAAATAGTTTCCAAATCTTAGAAATCAGATCTTTTAGTTTTAGATGGCTCTACAAATGTTCAAAATGCCATCCGAATTGCGATAAAATGGCGGTTTTTCGGAAAAAGTATAAAAATTACCTAACTGATGAAGCTAGCTACTATGGGCAAGTGAAATGTTTCAATAACTTAAGAAATAAAAAGCTACAGCAGTTGCACAAAAGCAATTGAAAATTTTTGTATGTTTGGATGCTGCTCCTGTCGATTTTGAGGTTCAAAATTTGGCTCTGGACCTAAAAAAGGTTGGGAACCATCTACAGACTGCTGAAATTGCTTTACTGTGTTATATTTAGTTTTGATTTATTCTTGTGAAATTTGCAGTACAACCCAGGGTTTTGTGGCAAAGGATCGAACATTAATAAGCCTATTCGTTCAAAATGTGAAAATGATCGAAAAAATTTGAGTTTTTTGTTTAGAAGCTAAAGTCACGCTAGCAAGAAGAAAAAGACCGAAATAAATTCCAAAATGATCGAAAATGTACTTCCAAATTCGGACATTTAACTAAAATTTGTGAGTGAAAAAATAAACCCAGATTACAACCGAAGCAGGACATCTTGATGCGACCGACCTGGCGTGAAACAACTCACTTCGGAATCCTGACGTCAGGGACATCCTAATGTTTGGCTTAGAGCGTTAGGATGTCCCTGGCGTTAGGATTCTCCAGATGAGTTGTTTCGCTTCAGGCCAGTCACGTCAGAGTCTTGCGGTCCCGATAGGAACACTGCCAAAATATGTTGTAAAAATTCTTTTCAATTTTAGTGTGAACAATCGTCAGTTCCTTTTCTTGTTTCAACACCAGTCGACGTTGAGCCACAAAGGTTAATTTGCCAAGAAACTGATCACTATGGGTAAGGGTTAATTGTACATTAGGGTTATGACTTTTTTGCTTGCAAATGCCTGATGTTGGAAGTGATGAACGTTTGCTTGTTAATGACAAATATCACTTCCTTTTTGCTTAACATTACAAAAACATGGCGCACCCATGTCCCGAAAAATCGCATAATTTACTATAAAATCATATGTAAAGTACCCATTAAAACAGAACGAAAATAACTTGGTACAGCATGTACAAACTGAATCAGAAACCTAAGTGACACTGCCAATCATGCAAATTAAGTTTTTTAGTGAAGAGAAGTCGCACGTTCAAGGTAACTTTTTAAAAACTATACACCAAAATATTTGTTATATTGACGAATTAAAAAAATTTTTTTCCACGATACTGATTTTTCTGAGTCTGAATGTTAGTGTTTTGGGACATGCTATGAAGAACTATGGTTAGTAAAAGGATGCCTTAATTAGTATATGGATTTTTACTCCTTTCAGTAATACTTATCATGTAATCAAGCTTCTGTTTCCTCAGTTGCGGTTTATAATTGAGTGAACTAAGGGTAGAGTGGCCCAAGTCGACTCGGACCGAAAATGATTTGGTCATATTTTCTGATAGATTTAAGCTTTAAAAATTTTTTAAAAATTTTGAAGTGCTTCTTCATAAACTAATTTTGGTTCAAGTTAACTTGTAACAAGTTAACCAAAATGTGAATTCAGTATAATGGACCATGCGGATTTGGTCCACTACAATTGAGCATGTTAACCAAATTTCTTTTCAGCGTAACAGATCAAGTAAAACCAGTCCACTATTTTATCTACTTTTTATGAAAAACCTAACTTTACTGCAGTGGCCCAAATTCACTTGCGTCGGTTTTTGCCAATCCTTCTAACAGCTATTATTATTTAACAGAGTATTCAATGTGGATGGTGATATTTCAAGTCTTTTTCATGAAAGGAATATACGCTGGTTAATGCCTAATTGGCTTTAAAAGAATGCATTTTTTACTAATATTACCACATAATATAAAATTCACCCTTTAAAAACTAAGTACATATGTCTTAGTTGGCTTTTTCTGCATCGTACTAGTTGGCTTTTTCTGCATCGTACTGTGATACTGGCAGCGTTTCATCTGCTTGCCGCTTCATATTTCTGCTCTCTTTCTTTTTATTGCTCAATTTTTTGTGAGGGTTGCAGAGGTAGCAGCTCAAGATTAAGCTGCCACGCTCCATGATCTTTTGTCACCTCCATCATTTCGCTTGTGTGAAGTTCCAAGTGATTCCATCCAAGATCCACAATCTAGGTCGTCCAACTGGTCTTTTCCCATTATTTTACTTTTGCAAGTAAAGCTCGTTTGGGAAGTCTGTTCTGAAGCACTATGCTTACAATGCCAAATCATTTACGCTGAGATCTTTCAATTCGGAGAAGTAGCGGCTCAATGTTTGGAGGTATTTGAATCACAGAGCTATGCACCTTGCTAAACAACATACCTTGTTCGATTTTTCATGGAAACCTCATGTCTAACGCTTGCACTTGTGATCGCACTTTTTCGGTCATTGAAAGTTAGTTAATTTACAAAGTAATTTTAAACCAAAAAAGTACCCTTATTTACGAAAAAATAAAAAATACTGTCGCAGTCACTGCTCCAATCGATGACGCTACAATCGAGTAACAACAAATGAAAGATATATGGAATCGATAGCGTAATAAGCCAACACACCGTGTTGATTGTAACAACATTTTATTCAGTAAATTGCCTTGGCCAAGAGACTGCGAAGGGACCTTTAGGTCTTTAAGTCAAGCCACCACCTGCCCACCTGTCTACCACACATGGTGGAAGCTTTACACTGGCCCTTTAATTGCTGAACGTCAAGTAGGGAAGCTGTGAATCCCAAATTTTCAAGTCTTAGGTTTGATCCGACCGGGAATCTAACCCTTGTCTAGTTGTCTACTATTTCAGTAGCGGACGCTCTGTCCACTTGACCACTGATCGGTTCCAACATCTGCGTTAATTTCAGTTGGCGATACTCATAAAAGAGCATCATTTATTTCATCCACAGAAGTCTGATATTCACTCGCAGCATTGAGGGTATATACCTACTATAGGCACAATGATCGATTCAATACTTTGAGCTTTAACATGTAGAGTCGTGATCCCAAAGGAACCTCATTTACTCAAAGTCTGACAACCAAGAGCTTGTGAAAATCCCCATACCCGCTTGTGCAGACATACTAGGTTGGATCAGAACCAGAATAGAAGAGCTTCCAGCCGCCATCCAGATCCACAGTTCCAGAGCCACATCTCTTGGTTCAAGGAACTCCGATAATATCGAGATGATACTGCTTTGCTTCCTCAGCCAATTCTAACTCTTCCTGTGAGGGTATTCCAATTGCCCAACAGCCATTGGTGATAGTTTACCTGTGAGGGTGCAACATTACTTTAGTAGAAATACTTTGTGCTGCCTCCATTCTCCTATCTAGCTGTGGAGCAGGTACATTGGTGGAGCTGCTACTAGGGCTTGGCTGGTGAAAATTGTAGCTTATTTTTCGAACAAGCTTTTCTACCTAAGTCCCAAATGCCTGAGGGAATTCGCTGAATTATGACCTGGGAGGTTCCTGGGCGCTCCCTTGCCGGACAAGGCTCCAATTCTATAAAGATGGACCCATTAACTTCGTACATGTAATTTTTATTATGCGTACACATCATGATTTTTTTGCAGTTTGACCCTTCGGAGAGGTTTTATAATATCAAGAGTTGTCCTTCTAGTTTATGTGCTGACCACAGCTAATGGACATAACCAACCAGGGTTAAAAGTTTTCCATCTTGTTTGTTGTAAACTATACTTTATCTGGTCTCTACCCTCCGATCTTTAACTGCCTATTCTTTTGCATCGGATCTAACCCTTGTTGTCCAACCTCCTCCTCCTGAAGGCGTCATGTGATATTTGAACGGCCCCTGATCGATTAAAATAGCAGAGGAGAATGGTTATTGTGCAATGATTTAATACTTTGTAGTGGAAACACTTAAAATTTTTGAAGTCTTTTTCAAACTAATTTGTCATCTATTCAGCAGTAAATATGTCCAGCGAACTTCTTGATCAATTGTTTGACCGAACAAAATAATATCCTTTATATGTTTCGATACCACGGCCCTTCTTTTTCTTTTTTTAGTTTTTTTTACAATTTGGTCTATTACACAGTTGTAAAAGTTTTGTAACAAGTTAACTTGAATTCGCAAAACTTGCAAACATTGAAGTAGTGTAATGCCCCAAGGTAAAAAACGACGTAATAAAAAAGAAATCAGCGATAGCGTGATTACCAAGCTTTGTGAAAAAAGTTTTGATCACCCCAGTAATGAACTCGTAAACGTACGTAGTGCTAATGCTTAAACGAATACATGAAAACAATCGTAAACGCGGTTTTCTCAAAATCAATAATTTCGGCTAGGGCCACTCTACGTTAAGGTCACTCAATTATTTTAATTGTTGATTTGAAATAACTAGAAAATTTCGCTTTGCCCAAGACAATTTTTCATAGGGTGCTGTTGCTGTCTCACAATTTAGGTTCGAAAAAATTGGCAACAATTTAGGTTCAAAAAAATCTTGGCAAGCTGGGATAACAGTATGTCACGGTGCGTATAGGTACGATACGCCTTTTTTGTAATGGTACAGGTACGGTACGCTGGTACGCTGTTTGAATTTGCCTACTAAACGTTTTATGTGCAACTTGTGACCGTCAATGAAGATTCAAGTGACGATGTCCAGCGTGCACATACTCTAAGCTATTCTCAAGTAGTCATTATAGCAATGACATTCATTATAGCCTCTTAATTTGTCGTTACAATTGTATTATGATGTCACAAGTATGGTCATTTGTGATGTCATAATTATTGCCTATAGATGCTAGGAGCCTAGGACTATCGTGGCATGTCATATACTGTATTGAAGAAAAATTTGCACGGAAACAACTGCGACACTTGAGCTGAATACATAGTGGTTTAAAAATCCCAGGCTTTTTGTTTGCTGAGGCAAAAGACAGCTGAGCCGACGCTAAATGTGTAAATTGAGAATACTGATTTATAGGCTAGTGATTTCAAAAGTTGCGAGTAGTTAAAAGCAAGGATGGCAGTACGGTACTCCTCAATTGAGGCAAAAGATAGCTGAAACCGACACTAAATGCGTGAATTGAAATTACTGATTTATACGCTAGTGATTTTAGAAGTTGCGAGTAGTTAAAAGCAAGGATGGCAGTACGGTACGGTATTCCTCAATTTTTGCAAAGAAGTATGGTACGTCTTTTTTATAATGGTATGGGTACGGTACGCTTCAAAAATTGAACTAAAGTACGGTACGCTGGTACGGTTCAAGGTGCGAGGTACGTAGTACGAAGTTCTGAACGTACCATACTGCCATCCTTCCTGACAAGGTTTGAAAAAATTAGAACAATTGCAAGCAAAAATTTGTCGGAAGACACCCAACAAAATATATAAATTAGCCACAAAAGCTCTTAACGACAGTAGTTATGAGCTGGTATGTTTAATTGCTTCGAGCTTTGTCGCAGGTTAGATCATTGCGAGTAAGTTTTTAAGAATTTTTTGTTTTTCTTCTGGACTTTTATTTCATGCCATTTGTTTGTTTTTCGATTATTGACCTAAATTTTTAGTGAATGTTACGAAAAAAATAATCAGTTTAGTCACAGTGACCAAAAACAAAATTAAAAAAGTTCTTATTTTTGTATAAAATCCCAAAAATTGTCCCCTTGCAATCGCGAATATGACCTTAAGATTTTTTTAAAGAACAAAAATTTCACCAAACCGGACATTTTGACGTAAGTCTTCAGCGAAAAAATAAACCCAAGAAGACTCTAATCCAATGTCTGCCTACGATATGCTTTTTCATAAGCATTCTGTGCAAATCTTTAAATGCATACTCTTAACAAGGAAATTTCTTTTGTTTACTGTATTTCATCTTTTAAAGTTTGTTCCTTTTACAATTGACACTTTAATCTACTACAATTTTTGATACAGCAGTTTTGCACACTACAATTTTTTATATAGCGCTCACGCAAAGAACAAATCGGATATGCAAATTATGCTTTGCTAATGAACAAATAAGTAGATGTTCTGAGAATCGAACAAAAAGATTGCAACTGCCAACATTCGACTGCATTTTGTAGATCTTGGTCGCAGCTGCAGCTTTGCTTTATCGTTGTGTTACTTATAGTACTACTAATAGCTGTAATACTGTGTGCTTTTTGTTTTTCATTAGTGCACAAAAATTTTACGTCAGCTCAATTGCTAATATTATTAGTCTGCACTATTTTTAAAAGCTTGATTGTGATTCTTTGTACTATACTATTTACCAGGACCATAGATAGAGCCTGTTATCGGGTATGGCTCGCAAATTACAGTAGGAAAACTGGTCAACAGTAAACTGAAAAAAGAATTCATTTGCGCAAGTGAGACGAAATCTTTTGGGCAAAACAAAGGTCGTTTGAGTTTGCCGATTTTGTGTACATATCTGCCAGGCGAACCAATCCTTTAGTGTTTCTGAGACAGTCTGCGACTTTAAGTTGAGGACGTTTAGGCATGGGACATTTATGTGTGGAACGTTTAGCCGTCAAGACTTCTATGCGCCAAGACCTTTATGCGCCGAGAATTTTAGGTATCAGAGGTGAAAATTTTTAATTTTTTTTTTAATTTTTAAAATTTTCAGTTTAAAATTTTTTTTTTTTAAGTTTTTTTTCCAAAAAAAGTATTTTTTTCAAATAACAGTTTTTTGTCAAAAAAAAAACAACAAACAAACAGTTTTTTTAATTTGGTTTTTCACGAGACGCGAGATTTTTTTCGACGCGACAAACGAAATCTTTTTCCCAAACAACGTTTTTCAAGCAAAAAAGTTTTACTGTGATTAAAATGTTAATATTCTCGAAGCTTTTCTTCTGATACTGGTCAGGAAGAATCGTTAGAATAGAGAGCGCAGGAAAAGGAGGGGGCAGCGGCCATAGGAAAAAGCCGAGCAGCATAGCCTACTTAATTTACACGGTCGTACAGTCTGCCTTTTCGAGAGAAAATTAACAGGGTCACTTTTCGCTAATCGCGTCTCGTGATGCGCGGCTGTCTGTAAATAATTGCATGTGCATAGTGCTTTGCATTGCGGGCTATGCGTTTTAAGATTGCCAATTACGCAAAATTTTTCTATTTAAAGCTGGATTATAACGTCCTTATTTTTTCGAAGTTACTACTTCATTGAAAATTTACAGCTTTAGAGAAAAAGCGCTAAACAGCAGCGCAAGAAAAAAAAGGAACTGTAGATTAAGAGAAAAACAAACGTTTATATTTCCGTGGTTTTCTTTTTACGTTTAATCAAAGCGATTGCATAACGTGGCAAAAAAGCACAGCAGTTTTTGCAGCAAGAGAAGTTTTTTTGCGCGATTTTTTGCTTTGTAGAATAAAGATGCGGATGTTACTTAAACCCATTTTACAACTGAAGCCGAGTGCGGCGAAAATTGTTCTTTTTTCTTCGCTAGTTGTGACGCGGTGCATTTGACTTGTTTTTGATGAGCTGTCAAGGAAAAAAAATCGCCACGCTTTGCTCCGGTGCAAAATGAGCTTTATATTTTGTGATCTATTTTTTCATTACAAAAAAAAGCAATAACTGAAATTTCAAATTTAGGTTCTTTATTCGTTTTCAGTGTTTTGGTCTTTAAAACTTTGTAGTTAATTCCAAATGCGGCATTGATTCTTCATGCCGAATTATTGAAGCCAGAGTTGTTCGTAAATGCGCCTCTGCCCTTCCTCCCCCAGAGCCAGGCCCACAACGACATCTTGATTGGTCCTCAGCTAATATTGACGAAATAAATTGCCAAATTCTTAGTGGAGTTCAATTTTCTCAACTTGTGCTGTCAAATAGTATACCCTCGGAAGCTTTTCCCCCAGGCACAAATCTCTTGTTACGCCACTGGTGTTTCCTCTGTTGATGTAGGGAAAAGGTTTATTAGTTAGGCAGTTATTAATTTGATGTAAAATGGATACTTTCCTAAAATTTTGTCGATGGATAGCCGTTTTGAACCCAAGACGATTTCTATCCATTGTTTGAGCATGATTGTATGTGAATCTCCCATAGACGATGCATTGTGTAATTGAAATAGTCATTGGCTGTTTTGGAAAACCAGCAAGGCGCGCAGTTTCGCCCGTTTCACTTATTGGGTGTTTTATATCTCACTTGCTGCCTATCTGCTAGTAGACTCATTCCACGCAATGATGCCCTGAATGATGAATGTTGTTCCTAAGATTTTGTTACATATTTATTAATTTGAAACTATGATGGAATGGGTGTAAAGAATTGATTGCCGTCTTTGGTTTTCATGGTGCCAAAACGTTTGTATCAAATTTCTTCGTTTTGCGCAACGTTCCCTCTAAGAGCTTGCTTAGTGTGCATGGAATGCAAGGCCGTGTGAGCTCCCAAAAATAAGGTTTGCGCCTTAAAAAATTCGAAAAAATAGAAAATATGAATTCTGATGAACTGAAAAAAACGATTAGTTTGTAAAATGAATGCCTGAATAACAAATATACTGATGTCGATAAATTCATGTAGCAGCATGTTTTGTGTGTTGCCGATTGTTCACGAAACGTAAGTAGGTTTTGAACATCTGAAACCGTGACCTTGGTAAGTGTAGCTACGCACCTTATCACTAAGGCCACGAGAGCAGTTGAAATTCAAATCTGATTTCAAGTACTTATGCCGTAAGCTACCGCGTATCCACACTGTAGGCTAGGAACGGTATCTCAACGAGTTTGCCAGCAATTTTGATTCCTAACCTACAGTGTGGACACACGGTAGCTTACGGCATAAATACCTGAAATCAGATTTGAATTTCAACTGCTCTTGTACTCTAGTGATAAGGTGCGTAACTCCACTTACCAAGGTCACGGTTTCATCAACCTCTTACCAACCATTATTTGATTCCTTCTCTAAATCTAGTGTTTTTTAGTACTTTTCATTGAAACACACAACTAACTGTCACATGTTTTCTGCTTATTGATTTATCCCTTATCAAAACAGTACTTCCAAGTAACTTAATCGAAACATCTGTTAACTAAGTTAACATTTTGTTGACAACATGTCGTTTTCACATGTTTTTGAATGGTAATGCGATTTATTGAGATTGTCAAATAATTATCACGTCATTTTAGTTAATATGCAGGATTGATTACTGGCACAGTAGAAGTTCATGATATCAATACAAACTTAGCTGATTACAACGTAATTTTGTAAAATAATTTTATCAAATCTCAATTATGGAACTTGCTTTTATCAACACTTAAGCAGTGCGCGGCAGAACTAAAGTACTGCGCGGGGGTTCTAGGCTCTGCGACCTTTGTTTATTGCGCGATTTTGACTCGACATTTTTAGATATGTTTGGCCCTCCAGTAATAGTAAAAGCTTTCAGCTACCTCACCCACTACTGTAATTCGCGACACGCTCTCTCGGTCGTGTCGCGAATTACAGTAGTGGGTGAGGTAGCTGAAAGCTTGCTATTGTACACTATTCTTTGAAGATCAAAATGTTGCAAAGCTCCCTCAAATTCCCTTGCAGGTTTAGGCTTCTTGTAAATTGCTTTCATAATTGATACCCTACGTCACAGAAAGGTGTTTGGATTTTGCAACTTATTCGCCATAGCGTGTTAATATGTAAAGTACTCCACACATGGCAGTATTGTAGCGGTAAAGTACACCATTGGCACCACACAAAGTACACCACTAGTACATCACAACTGGAGTTAAGCAAGTTTCAAATCTGTAGTTTCTTGCGTTCTTCCACAACAATTCTTTTGTTGTGGCACTTAGATTTTAGAAATTTAGATAAAAATTTGTTTTTTACACTTAGTTGTTATCGTGGCTAATTTGAATTTTCTGTGACGTTACTTGCGTCTCAATTCGTCCTTCTGCAGTAGTTTCGTCATGAAGTCTTTGCTGTCGCATAGCAATGGCAAACCGTGCTGGAATTGTTTGTGACTTCATTGCGAATTAATTTCTCATAAATAATTCGCCACGATAGCGTAACCAATTTGAATGCTCTGTGGCTTCACTGATTCTTCGCGGCAAATCTAAAGCGAGTTTGAGTCGCCGTAACCTCGCAAACGACCTTACTGCGCAACATTTAAACAATTGAATACCGCATAGTGCTTTCATGTATTGATGACAGTTGTTCCTGATTGCTATAGTAGTATGCACTATGCAGTCTTTTAGTTAATAAAACTGTTGCTAGTTCTAAAGCTTCCGGGTTACGCTTCGGGCCCCTGTTGGATGGGTAAGCTTAGTGTTTTTTCCAAACGCATATTTTTTGCCACGGTTTTGCCACAACCAATCACAGTTACTCAGTTTTTCTCGTTTTACCCTTCATCTTGTTGTGGCTCGATCTGAGTTGATAAGTGTGGATTATAGCGATGGTTGCGATAGTAACTCAACCATAAAGTTTGTCGTTCATTTAGGAGGGTCTGATTGGATTCAGACGTTGCTACACAATCTCTGTTACTGCTTGCCTGTTGTTACAACGACGTTTGCATCATTGATAATACATGCAATCTTATGGGACGGTAAATGAGGGGCTGGGGGCGAAGCTCCCCAGACGTTGATAGCATATTTTCAAAACGCTCGCCGATTTTTTGTAAAGCCGTCTGCATCACTGAATTTTGATGGTCTTTGGTTTGATCCGACTGGGAATCGAACTCGAAAATACCGTTTAAGTAGCAGACGCTCTATCTACTCGATTACTGATCTGTAGCAGGTGGCAGCTAGATTCGAAGACCCAAAAATCCCTCCGCTGTTTCCTACCAAGACAACATAAAAGCAAAGATGTACCGGTAGTAACAATAATTAAAAAATTTTGAAGTATTGTCGTGATTAAAGATGTATTTTCACGTATTTGGGCAATATTTAAAATCCTGATAGTTTTTAGCATATGAAAAATTTCTATTTTGTGCACTTTCTATCGGCCAATTTGTTTTGCAGAAAAAATCAATTTTATCTTTGTTTCCTTTTGTTTCCAGGGCAATGGAAGGTGAAGAAGGACGAAACGTTTTGCCACAGCCAAATCCTAGCCACCTTGATAAGGTTAGTTTTTTTGTTTTTTTTTGCATATGATCAATTTGCCTGTTTTAAATCGGCGATGTAGTGAGAAAAAAAATTTTTGTTGAAGCGTATTTTTTTAAGCACAATGTCAAATCTTTTCGCACAAAATCTGTGTCTTTACAATTATGCCTCTCGTGACGATAATTGCATGTAAATGTCAGTAGGTTTGTCATGCATTTACACCGTGAAAACTTGAGCCAGGTCTATGGGGCACCGTTTGTGTACCCTAATTTGTGCAATGTTTTTTTGCATATTTAATTAAATAGTCATTTTAATTAAATGTACAAAAATACATATACAAAAAAAACACGTGCAAAAATAAATGTGCAAAAATTTTTGAATATTTATTACACCATAATTTGCGCAACGTTTTTTTGCATATTTAATTAAATACTCATTTTAATCAAACATACAAAAATATATGCCGCAGAATAAACCGTTGCAAAAATAAATAGACAAAAAACTGTTACACAAAAATTTTTTGCGCAGAAATTTCTGACACAAAAATTGTTGTTGCAAAAATAAATCCACAAAAATTTTGGTTGATATATTTTTGCAACATCATTTTTTGCATCAAAATTTTTTGCATTACAATTGTTTGTGTCACAAATATTTGTACATTTATTTTTGATAGCAAAGAACAACACACGCCGAAATAAATGTGCAAAATTTTGTGATGCAAAAAATGTTGATACAAAATTTCTTGTCGCAAAAAAACGCATGCAAAAATAAATCGTCAAAAATATTTGACTATTTGGTTCGTGTCCATAATGATCAAGGGTTGGAATGATGAGGGTGGGAAGGTACCAGTACTGCAGCTATTGTAAGGTGCTAGCCTGCTTATGAGACCTCTCGTTGGGCTAGGAAATGATGATTCATTCACCCATACCTTCCCGCCTGCATAATCCCAACCCTTGATCATTATGGACACAAACTAAATAGTCAAATATTTTTGACGATTTTTTTTGCACGCGTTTCTTTGCGACAAGAAATTTTGTATCAACATTTTTTGCATCACAAAATTTTGCACATTTATTTCGGCGTGTGTTGTTTCTTTGCTGTCAAAAATAAATGTACAAATATTTGTGACACAAACAATTGTAATGCAAAAAATTTTGATGCAAAAAATGATGTTGCAAAAATATATCAACCAAAATTTTTGTGGATTTATTTTTGCAACAACAATTTTTGTGTAACAGTTTTTTGTCTATTTAATTTTGCAACGGTTTATTCTGCGGCATATATTTTTGTATGTTTGATTAAAATGAGTAATTAATTAAATATGCAAAAAAACGTTGCGCAAATTATGGTGTAATAAATATTCAAAAATTTTTGCACATTTATTTTTGCACGTGTTTTTTTTGTATATGTATTTTTGTACATTTAATTAAAATGACTATTTAATTAAATATGCAAAAAAACATTGCACAAATTAGGGTACACAAACGGCGCTCCATACAGGTCAACTGACCGCGAACCAACGGTTTCGTCACAGTGATTTGGTCACTGATTTGGTCTTGGTGATTTTGTCACAAAGTGAGGGTTTGGGTTAGATGGTTCTGGGGATAGCAAAATATGCTAATTGAGCGCTCTTCTCAGCTAATCGGCGTCGTTTGGTTCGCAGTCAGTTTGTTCGTGGTCAGTTGTCGTGGACCCATGAAAATTTAGGGCAAAATAATGCAATTAACCGTCACACCCATAAAATCACGTGACTAATTAATCAATGACGAGAAGATATTGAAAGTCTTTATGTATACCGTCAATGGCTGGCAATTTGCAGGTCCATTGTTGTCACGTATCCCTTTAACAACAAAAGGTCGACTAGTTTTCCGTAAAAAATACTGTTCTTATTGCACAACATGATAGTCCATGTTTAACGGCGTTGTCTTTGATACCATAGTGCAAGTAGTGCAAATGTTAAAGTTAGTTCAATATGTAAAATACTGTAATTTGATAACAGAAAGCTGTATTGAAATCCATTATTGAATAAAAACGAATCCTAAAACGCATGTTGATCTTGACAACACAATCTTTTTTTTTTACAGTTTGTTGAGTTGTGTTTTTATTTTCAAAATTACTAATCTACTTGTTTCAAAATATTAACTCAAAGTCTAAACCTTCAGAGGAAAATTAGTTTGATACCGATTAGGGGTCTATCGGATAAAGACTAAACACAAACGGTGCCTTTTACTGAAACGGTAGACTCGAGTCCAATTCATAGTTAGGTGAAACCAAAGGCAGTAACAATTATATAGACTTTCCTACTGTGATACTCACATTAAAAAAATCCGTGTAAAGCCTCCCCTGCACGTAGTGGACTTTTGGTAGATTTACTCGCAGACCAAAACCTCCTTTAGCTGTCTCCTGCTGTAATTAAAATATATATTACAGTTGTGTGAATGACTGACTGCTTTCGTTTTTTTTTCTTACAATCATAATTTTTTAAAATAATCACTCAGTTATTTTCACGGTTTTGGTTTTATTTTTTACTGCGGTTATAATAGTACAAGATAATAAATTTAGGAGAACATTTCCACTCTTTCACATAAGCCTGACGAACTTCAAACTAGGAGCGAAAAAAGACGACATCAAGCCGGTCATTCTCGACCATCATCTAATCCTGATGATCATTCTTTTGCGCAGCCTAGTGATGTTGATTTCTTTGAAAACAATGTGGAGCCCAAATGCTGGTATTGCAATGGAAGATTACAAGGTTCTGTTGACGGTCTGTCAAAAGAAAAAGCAAAATCGTGCTCCGTGTAAGAGTTATAACGATTTATGAATTGTATATTAACGCCTACGAATATAGTCGGATAATAATCAATATGAATATAGCAAACTATCGTTTGTTTTGTCTAAAATTCCAATTTCCAAATCATCAGTGAAATGGCACCACTGAACTTCTTTCGTACAAAACCGCAAATAGGCATTAAACATCTTGGCTATATTTTTCACAAGAATAGATTTCAGGGTTATTGTCGTTATATCTTAGCGGTGGGCGCAACCAGGGGGTGGAGCTAAGTGTGCTTTACTCCCCCCCTCTTGACCAAGTTACTTAAAAAAAAATTTAAGCCAAATTTGCATACAGGCCAAAACCTTGCCAAAATCCTAAAACGCGTGTTAATCCTAATCCCAAAGTCCTAATCCGGCGAAGACTTTTTTGGTCTCCACCTAATTTCTGGCGGAGCACAATTAAAATACTTTTTTGTTTTGTCAACTAGAGGCTCGACCGAAATAGTTTGAATAATAAAAACAGCAATAAAGTTGATTTCATTTTGCTTTCGCAATAAGCTTTTCGGACAAAATTCTTCAGTTGCGATCTCTGTCTGGTTTGATATGTGGTGAGCAGGATCTTTTAAAGACCAAATGCGCTCTACACTAAGGAGAGATGCGTTTCAAGGCGATTGCTCAATAGTAAGGAGAAACACAATCTATTTAGTGACAACAGGCTCTGATCTTATCGAAACAGTTGAAGGGTAAATACGAACTGTTTTTGCCTGCACAAATCTATTTGTTTTTTTTTGTGAAAAATTAACAGCTTCGAACAGGCTCAAGTGAAATTGAGAGCGAACTGTGGTTAGGATTTTAAACTGCGAATCAAAATAGATGCGTGCGCACTGATTGGATTCCAACAAATGTTGGCCAATGGCCGAATCGCTCTCTGGTTGGAATTGAGTTGCTTTGCGTTTTCTATTTGGCTGGGTTCTGGTTGGTTGGGATCGGTGGGTTCCCTGTTCCTGAGTAAGAGTGGCTCTTTGCCTTATTGCTTTTGGTACATGTTGCTTAATGCGTTCCTGAAGCCTTTGAGTTGTACAACCTACGGTACCGACTATCACATTGGCACACGTATTCAGAAGTAACCATATACTTCTTTGATTGGCAGGTAGCACTTCCTTTTTTGGCAGCAGTTAGCATGCATTGGATTGAGAAAATCAAGCGTGGTACACCGCTCCGTAGCAATTTTGCACAGCACTTTTAATTTGATGTTCTAATTGATGGGAAGCTGAGCCTATCTACGGGGCTTTAAGGAACACTGGACACTTTTGTGGTCCAAAGAATTTGACTGTAGAAAATTGTGCAATTTTGTTGGATATGTGCTTGAGCTTTATTTCTTCAGGTTACTACATCTTCAGCGTACGGGTACCCTGAAGATATAGTGCTCAAGCACATATTCAAGAAAATTGCACAATTTTCTACAGTCAAATTCTTTGGACCACAAAAGTGTCCAGTGTACCTTAGAGCCCCGTGGATAGGCTCAGCTTCCCATCAATTAGAACATCAAATTAAAAGTGCTGTGCAAAATTGCTACAGAGTGGTGTACCACGCTTGATTTTCTCAAGCCAATGCATGCTACCTGCTGCCAAAAAAGGAAGTGCTACCTGCCAATCAAAGAAGTATGGCTATTTCTGAATACGTGATAGTGGTGGTACTAACCGACCCCTTCCGAGGGATGGGGACGCAGAGGGACTCCAACAGTCGGGCCACACCCCAAGGTCTGGACCATAGCTCAAGAATTGAGAGAAAGGAGCGAAAGATAGATTTACGAAGAGGTTCAGAGGCAGCACCGTCGAGGAGGAGATGATTGAGGTCCTGTAGAGGGTGTCCACAGGCACTGCAAGCAGAATTCTCCTTGCGGCTGATCCTGTGAAGATATGAGGATAAAAGAAGACTGTGGCCATGGCAGCGAAGACGGTAAAGCTCACAGCGAATGGGGCGAGAAAGAAGAAGTTCCTCCGAAGAGACTTCGGGTACTTGGAAATTCAGATGGGAGTGGGAAATGTGACGTCTCCAATTGCGGTATTGGGAATAACGGACTTAGGTAACGACTGGGGGGAGAGGACATGGGATCGCGTCAGTGGGCAGAGAGGCACCAGCTTTGGCAAGTAAATCCGCACTTTCATTACCGGGGAGACCTGCGTGACTGGGGACCCATTGGAAGCTCAAGGTGGTATTGTTGGAGAGAGAGGAGGCGAGGGACCAAACATTCCAGAGGGACTCTGGCAGGAGATAAGAAGGGGCTGATGAAAGGATAGAGAGGGCTGATTGAGAGTCGGTTAGGAAAAGGACTGACTGGAATTTGCAGGTCATCAAATGGCTAGTACACCAAACGAGACCTTGCTTGAGGGCAAAGGTTTCAGCTGTGAAGCTGGAGGCAATTGGACCAGTGGAAAAGGACAGGGAACTGGATGTGTTGCATTTGGAGCATGTGACATACACTCCAGCACCACCGGGACCAAAAAGGGAGGGGACAGATCCGTCAGTCCATACTTGGATATCAGAAGGGAGGAGTGAGGATAGTCTGCATGAAGCAGACTGGAATCGGGCTGAACTGTTGCCTGTGCAGTCGGGAATGAAGGGGGAAACAGTGAAGTGGGTTGCAGTCCATGGGGGAAAGGGGGGCACATGATCAGAATCTCACGTGGGTATGGAAGTGGTTTGGCCGAAGAACAGAATGATCTTCAGGAGGGTTTCTTCTTTAGTCGACAGGGAACGTTTCTTGTTGCCAGGGCATAAAGGCTGGAGAAGTCTGGGGGAGACGCAGAGCATGTTCGAAGGAGTAGAGTACGTGATAGTCGGAACGTAGGTCGCACAACTCAAAGGCATCAGGAACGCATTAAGCAACATGTACCAAAAGCAATAAGGCAAAGAGCCACTCTTACTCAGGAACAGGGAACCCACCGATCCCAACCAACCAGAACCCAGCCAAATAGAAAACGCAAAGCAACTCAATTCCAACCAGAGAGCGATTCAGCCATTGGCCAACATTTGTTAAAATCCTAACCACAGGTCGCTCTCAATTTCGCTTGAGCCTGTTGGAAGCGGCTAATATTTCACGAAAAAAAAACAAACAAATTTGTGCAGGCAAAAACAGTTCGTATTTACCCTTCAACTGTTTCGATACATACCAAACCACACAGAGATCGCAACTGAAGAGTTTTGTCCGAAAAGCTTATTGCGAAAGCAAAATTAAATCGACTTTATTGAAAGTCGTATTCAAATTCTGTACCACCTTAAAATTGCTCAAATAAAAACAGCCTTTCAATATTAGATAAAATATCGAAACAATCTTTTCGGCGGGTCGTAAGAGATAACCAATGGGTACCCAATCCATCTGCAGCCCCGGTGGTTACTTTTGTAGTTATGGTAGGTCCACTCGCGAGTGGTATGGAAGTGGTATGTTCTCGGTTTTTCCGCGCATCGTTGTGGTTTTATGTGGCATTCTTTTCCATCATACGCCTCCAAACAAAAAAGAGCTGTATAGTTTTTGTATGTTGTTTTATTTTTGATCCTTGCAGCTCATTGTTGAAGCTAGTACCTAGAAACATCCGGCCTGTTTGATTCGGGTTTTAAAGCATTGAACTACGAAAGTGTAATTTTTTCAATTTTAAGTTTTAGCCCTTGATTTTCTTTAGGTGCGTGATTTTGCGAGAAAAATGGCAAGAAAATGCGGTACTACCTCCGAGTTCCTTTTTTGTTAAATCTACTAGTTATGAGGTAAGTGTTGTATTGTTATTTTTACCAAATTTGTTAGTTATTTGCGCAGCTTAAAATAATCAAAATGGGACTTTAGAGACAGCTTTAACAAGAAAGAAAAAATGAAAGCAAAATGCATACTAGAAACTTGAGAGCCAAATGTAATCAACGTTTTTCGTTTTGACTGTTGTATGTTCTTGCATACGTAAATGTTTTTGGATACCATTTTGCTTTTTGATTTCTCATCTCAGAGTTAGATAAGCAGTACACAAATTTTAAGAACTTGAAACAAATGAAAGTAGTGATTTCGCGTTAATGCTGAGGAATCAAATTCGCCTTATAAAAAAAAGAATTATGAGTTATTCAGACGAGATACACTTTAAAACAAATTTCAAGAACGTTATTTTTGCACCTATTAGATGCTGGTCATTTTATCACTGATTCAGATGTACTATAGCTTGTTGTTTAGCTCGAAACCTCTTTTGATGTTGCTAAAAGGTTTAGAAGAAAAGTGCTTTGAAAAGTGAGTTTAAAAGGTTTAGAAGAAAAGTGCTTTGATAGTAACGTTACGTATGGGTGTGGTTTGCTTATGTTGTACTTTTGTATTTTTCCATTCCAGGATTAGATAAACTGACACATTTAAAGTTATTTTGCGCTACACGAAAAAAGCAATACCTTGTGCATTGCTTTACCGGTAGTTAAAGCCAAACAGTGAAATTAAAAATAAATTTTGCTTCATTTTCTAGACATTTTGAGGACTTTGTTGACTCAATTGATATTTAAACACGACAATGGTTTTGACTTGTGCAAGATAACTTTCGTAGCTGTGGTCTAGGCAAGAAATATCGGGTGGCGTCATGTAGTATTTGCATGCAGCATTTTGCGTGAAGTTGCTTGTTTATCGCAATAGAATCTATTACGGGTGTGATGTGCTTTATGCGAGGTGCTGAATGCTTTCGAATTGGTCATGGAAAATTTTAATGCTGCTTTGCGACATGACTCAATATTATCCCAAGCCGTTTTTAAATATGACGTAATTTGACTCGCCAAATAACCTTTACAAAAAGCTTGTTAGCAATAGTTGCATTGTGATACTTGGACATGCGCTTTTGCTCTTTGCATAGTTTTCCCTTTCCATAAATTTTGTACTTCGAGAATTTATGCATTTATATTTTCTTTTCGATAACTTGTAATGTTACGAAATATTAGGTGTTTAATTACAAATCAAAAAATTCATTTTGGTAGTTGAACTAATGAATTTAGATTTTGTAGTTGAACTTCTCGTTTGCTTTAGCGGGTATGCGCAAAGAAGTTTTGATTTACTGTTTTGATCGGCTAATTTTACGTATGATTAGCTTTTTCAGTAAAAATTTTTTAGTTGCAAATTGGGTTTGTTTTGGAATTTAGTTTGTACTATATTAAGCTATCCAATTGACGTAATTCGAGCTATTTTTAGTTCACAATATCCAAAGATGTCGAAATATTTGATAAACAAATAACCTTTGTCCACAACGGCAAATGTGTCTTAAGTAAATATTTTTCACTTATAGTTTGGCTGAAATTATACGGCACCGGTATTGCAACGTTTCTCTGTGTTTAAGTTGTTTTCCGGCTTACTTTTCCAAAACTATTCCATAAATCTTGTCTCGTTAATCACGATTTCTCATTGTGACCATGAGCTGCAAGTGTGGCGTGTATAATTTTTGTGAATTGGTTAAACAGACCTAGAACGTCTTTGCGGTACGTGCGAAATGAGGAACATGTTTGTAAGTGGTTTTCATGTGATTATACTCCGCAATTGGTTTGACCCGGAGGAAAAAAATCTTATAAAAGAAATCAACGTTTTAAAAAACTCTTGTTTCAAAACAAGTTGTTTTTTTAACTTTGATTTTTTAAAAATGCTTTGCTGTGGCACATAACATCCCGGTGGATAGTAGTCTCGGCGATAGTAGTACCGTGCCTAAACGTCATCTCATAATAGTCACGGTTTGGTCATTCCTTACCATCGAAAAGTGAATATCTTATCACCACACCTTTATTTATTCCTGTAAACCGCCCATTTGTTGTCTCTTTTGACTGGCTAGCGGGAAAAATTGCGTATACGCATTCAAAGCCTGTCTCAAGCTTTATTGGAACGACCGACGCTCACGTCGCGTGTTTCTTTGTTTTTACTTTGCTATTTTTCACGTGAAGTTTCTGACTTTTGGTTATAGCTCGGGAACAGTTTGATCAAGCGACATGAAATATTGACAGCAGTTTCAGATTATTGATTTGCATGTTTGTACCCAATTTCGAGGCAATTAGTCTCGTGACTTTGGTTTTAAGACCCAAAAACCTCCCCGCAAGTTTGGCGTTAAAAGCCGTCTCATTAAAAAACGGCTTAAGTACGGCAAAAAATATTTAATACAGTTATATGTCTTAAGCTACCTTTTCATCCCAACCAACCCACTTTTGGCCGCGATGTGGTTTTATTTTTTTCCTTATTTTTCTTCCTAAATTTTGTATGCTCTTCTCCTAAACCGCAAAGCATCGAAATCTAATTTTTCTATAAAATTGTTCAGCTGCAAACGCAATTTTGTCTCTCGAAACTTTTTGGGGCGACTCCCTTAGGAACCCGCCAAAATGGGGCTCCAAAAAATCAAATTTTTGAACGGCTTAAGTTAGGGTGCTAGTTTTTTTGATATCAGTACATATTTAAGAGACAAGTGTTTTGACATAGTTTGGGGGTACCACCGCCTCGGAAACCCCCCCAAATGGACCCCCAAAAATCAATTTTGTTAACGACTTAAGCTAGGGCGTTACTTTTTTTGATATCAGCAGATATTTAAGAGACAAATATTTTGACGTGGTTTGGGGGTGCCACCTCCCGGGAACCCCCAAAAATTAATATCTTGAACGGCTTAATTTAGGGTACCAGTTTGTTTTCTTATCAGCAGATATTTAGGAGAAAGATGTTTTGACATAGTTTGGGTGTATCACCCCTCCCCTTCCGGCCCCCCATATGGAGCCCCCCAAAAATTACTTTTTTGAACGGCTTAACCTTGGGTGCCAGTTTTTTTGGTATCAGCAGATATTTAACACTCAAATATTTTGACATAGTTTAAGGGTACGCCCCTCTTCCCGGAGACCCACCCAAATGGACCCCCCAAAAATCAATTCTTTGAACGGCTTAGCATTGGGTGCCAGCTATTTTGATATCAGCAGATATTTAACCGACAAATACTTTGACATAGTTTGGGGGTGCCACCCCTTGGGACCCCTTCAAAATGGACTCCAAAAAATCAATTTTTTGAACGGCTTAATTTAGAGTGCCAGGTTTTTTTTTAATGTTTTGGCATAGGTTGGGGGTACTACTACCCCCCCACCCCCCGGGGACCCCCGAAATGGACCCCCCATAATTCAGTTTCTTGAAAAACTCAAGCTTGGGCGTTACTTTTTTGATGTTGGCAGTTGTTTATGAAAGAAATATTTTTACATAGTTCCAACGGCTTAGGCTTGGATATGATGTTTTTTTAATATGATCTGTCAGTATGTTATGACTTAAATATATGTAATAGGGTGGTTCAAAAAAAACTTTTTTTTTCAAATTTAACCCATCACCCCCGCAAATTGTTAGGTTGGTGATAGAAACCCCACATACCAAATTTCAGCTCATTCGGTCCACAGGGAGAGGAGGGCATGCAATTTGAAATTTAATATTTTCGTCGAAAAATATGAATTTTTGCCGACTTTAGCATGAATTTTTTGAGTCAAAATACCTGGTATCTAAGCTTTTTTTGATTTAATATTGTTCAAATTGCATATTAAACCTAGTCGAAACTAATTTGTTGTGTTTGTTTTGTAAATTTATTAACAAAAAAATTCCTGTTTTTTCGCTATTTTGACTAAAATATCTTAAGGTGCTTATGCCATGTTGACTGCTTTCTTCACACCAATACTGCCCTACAAAACACTGCATAGAATGAGAAAAAGACCGATTTCTACCTTGAAACTCATCTAACGTCACTCTTCAAGTCCAGGCGATGACATACACCAAAATATTGAACCTATGTTTGGCAAGTTCAACCCGTAAGAAATATGATTTATCATTACTATCACAACTGCTATAATGTGAGTCAACAACTAGCAGTTGATGAAGTTTCAAACATGCTTTTCTAGCGGCCCAGCATTTCTGTGATGGTTGTTCTAAGTCTTAGCAAGAACAACTTCATGATCGTCTCATTTTTTGACTCTGGTTTTTCAAGGTACCGTAAAATAGTAAAAATTTGACAGTTGGAACGATTGATTGCGAAATGTTACAAAGTTTAGTGTTTAGGCTGATCGTTTTTTAGGTAATACTGCTTAAATTTTAACTTGGGTTGTTCCCGTCAATAGAGCTGCCAAGATACATCTCGTCTATCTTTTTGATGAATCGACCAGCAATCAGGTATGAATGATATGGTTTTGGTTTAGGGCATTCATCCTCCTCTACCGATCAAGCTTGAGATGAGTTTAATAATAGTAGTAGTTAGAGCCCGTTCATATACACGTTCTGCCAGAAGTCGCGCACCAAAAAATTATATGGATTGTGATATAAAACAATGTAAAATCTAAGAAAGAACATGTACTTTGTGCACTTTCTTAGAGTATAAAGTACATCTTCTTTTCTAGAGCAGTGAAGCGTTGCATGTATGTATCTGTCAAATTAGTTAGTTAAAACTAGTTTAAATTCTTTGGTGTGCGAGTTATGGCCCACCCTGTATTCAGCACTTCATAGATAAAATCATTAAAACCCTACTGTTTCATTCAAATAACTGAACGAGATTTTTAGATGTTAACTCCTGAAGCAATTACAGCTTAGGGTGAAATAGACTGAAGGGTTTTCAATGTTTTATCGGAGGTATGCTAAAGATATCTTTTTACAGCCCATTTAATCAGCCCAATAACCAACCTCTCGCAGTCTTGTTCAAACAATGCAAGATATTGTTTGAACAAGACTGCGAGAGGTCGGTTATTGGGCTGATTAAATGGGCTGTAAAAAGATATCTTTAGGTATCAGTGCTTCTCAGATGTGTGGCTATCAAGGATATTATACAGAACAATCTTGAGTGAAATTTTGCCCAACAGTTTATAGTGTTTTGGTTGCTAACATTCAAGTCACAAATATTGGTAAATGCTCTGTTGGCTTCAGAGGCTGCTTTTTGGATGCACAATACAATCGCACTAATAATAGTATGTTCAGCAACAAGTAGTACATTTGCTTTTTCAAAATGGGTACGCGACCAAGTTGTAGAATTGTTTCAAGCAGAGTTACCATCTAATCAAACTACAGTTTCATTTTTGTGGAAGAACAGTGTTACCACTCATTTATAAGGCGTTAGTTAGAACTAGAGAAAATAAGAGGTTGGTTGCCAAGTTGGTTTTGTTATTAAAATACGAAATCACTAACACTAAAGCGACGCAAAAACCAGTGTTTCCTGAATTTTTGCTCAACCAAATTATTGTATTAAAATCGGTTTGATTGGTAGGTAATTTAGCGTTCGGCAGTGAAACTTTATAACATTTCGCAATCAATCGTTCCAACTGTCAAATTTTTACTATTTTACGGTACCTTGAAAAACCAGAGTCAAAAAATGAGACGATCATGAAGTTGTTCTTGCTAAGACTTAGAACAACCATCACAGAAATGCTGGGCCGCTAGAAAAGCATGTTTGAAACTTCATCAACTGCTAGTTGTTGACTCACATTATAGCAGTTGTGATAGTAATGATAAATCATATTTCTTACGGGTTGAACTTGCCAAACATAGGTTCAATATTTTGGTGTATGTCATCGCCTGGACTTGAAGAGTGACGTTAGATGAGTTTCAAGGTAGAAATCGGTCTTTTTCTCATTCTATGCAGTGTTTTGTAGGGCAGTATTGGTGTGAAGAAAGCAGTCAACATGGCATAAGCACCTTAAGATATTTTAGTCAAAATAGCGAAAAAACAGGAATTTTTTTGTTAATAAATTTACAAAACAAACACAACAAATTAGTTTCGACTAGGTTTAATATGTAATTTGAACAATATTAAATCAAAAAAAGCTTAGATACCAGGTATTTTAACTGTAAAAATTCATGCTAAAGAGGCGACGAAAATTCTAAATTTCAAATTGCGTGCCCTTCTCTCCCTGTGGACCGAATGAGCTAAAATTTGGTATGTGGGGTTTGTATCACCAACCTAACAATTTGCGGGAGTGATGGGTTAAATTTTGAAAAAAAAGTTTTGTTTGAACAACCCTAATGTACTGTATAATGACAATGGTTTGAAATTCCAAACTCTCTTTTCCCAGAAGATATTTCTCTCTAATTTCTTTACGGGAAAGCGAAAGTTTTTTTTTTTAGAATCTCATTGTTCAACATGTATCGGTCGTTCACTGAGATTGCTTCTTCGCAAGCTCCCATCTAGTTTTAATTTTACCTCGAACTTCAAAAAATGCTCTAAGCATACAAGCGTTGTTTTCAACAGACATCAATCTCTGGTTTCAATTTGTATACAATGCTTCAATGGTGTGTTATCAAACCACAAAAAACCTATATACATTTTGATTGGTACGCTGGATTTTTCTTGATCATTGTATTTTTTGAGCCACACCTGAATGAAGAATTCTTTGCACCATTGAAATAAAACGTATTTTATGGTCAATATTTGTGACCTTTCCATTTGTTTTTGTGTAGAATGGTGTTATGTCTGTTGCTTTATGCTTCAACATTTCGTTTTGGATAGTTTGTTTGCCGTCTGATTTCCAAACAAAACCTTGCTCAACTTACTGTATTGGCGCGTCGTTTTGAAAGGTTTTTGTAATAAACAATTAAGTAGTATTGTTTTTCTATGACATTGTGGTATCTATTTTAATGTCAAGTACCGATCCCAAACAATGAAAATTGCCGTGCTGTGTGTGGGTGGTGTTAGATGGGTAAAGTTGGAACCATGAGTGGTTTAAAACAGTGCTACCGCTATTTTTCACTAATGCGCTGTAGTGTAGTGGTAACGTAAGTGGGTTTTAAAGGTTTCTGATGTGGGACTGGGTTTGATTCTTTAGAAAATGCTATTAGCATTCGTTCAGAAGAGCATCCAAAACTTTCGGGCCCTCGACAACAGACCGCCAACTACCGTTAATGTTTGTGATCAGTTTGTTTGCAGTTGACTTGGGTCGGAAACTCTTAAGTGATGCATTGCTTTAATGGTTATGTGCGTTTTAAGTGATTAGACAACGGAATGTACCGGAATCGAAATTGTAAGTTCCGGCTGGAACAAAATTTTGTTGCTTCCCAATTAGACAACACACGGTTCTACTATAGCAACATTTATTTTTGTTTAAGACTCAGTTGTTGTAAGCCGTTGTTGTTTGGTATTTAGAAAATGCCAGTCAATATGACGAAAAATTAAAAATCATTGGTTGGAACGTGCAGGCGCAACCGCAGCAATGGTTCGATTCTTGCCGTTGCTAAACCACAATGACATGCTCGCGACCTTGCGTGTTGTACTAAGAATAATTTTTACCGTCTCTAAAAGTAATTCATTTTTGTATTCCCAGTTGAGGCATATAGTGTTGATATTTGCTGATTTTTTTGCTTAGTCTGATTTTGAAAGCTTGCCAAGGATTCAAAACATACAGAATTTTATAAAGTGTACTGAGCGCGCCCGATTGGTATACTTGGAAGTATTGTTTCTCTAGTTTAAAGTAATATCTCTCGCGGGAAAATAAGAGCTGTACCTATGTACATTGCGCAGTATGCTCCGCACTGTAATATGCGAATACAAAAACAAAAAACAAACACAAACAAACGCAGATTAGTTTCTAAATGATCCACAAAGCGAGCAAAGATTTATTTGGCCTATTTTGTTTCTTCAATGGTCCTTTTTTGAACTCAATTTTATCGGGTTTCCAATACTTAAGTTTCAAACAGATTTTAAGAGATGTTAGTTGGCTGGTAGCGTGTAGCAACTCCACCAGACCATCACTCATGGCCACTTGACTTTTGCTACATTACTGTTGCGCTTTGAATGTGATTTGACGACACCTATATTGCTTTTTACTAGAATTGAAGCTATCTTACACTTGCTGGCGTAGCTGACGGGGATGTGGACCCTCTGTA
Organism: Trididemnum nubilum; assembly: GCA_963965965.1. NCBI lineage: Eukaryota > Metazoa > Chordata > Ascidiacea > Aplousobranchia > Didemnidae > Trididemnum > Trididemnum nubilum. The sequence goes on from OZ014486.1 coordinate 19,896,565, forward strand.
CTCAGAAATAGTCCCCCCTCTACAGAGAAACGACTTTTGGAAAAAAGTCTTGACCTATGTCCGACGTAAAAAATTACCGAATTTTTGGGAAGACCTTTTATTGGTCTCCTCTAGGGTGTTGCGTGGTGTTCGAAAACAGCTCACCTTTTTTTCTGTGGTGATTTTGTGTGAAAACCCCTCAAAAAATTTTCAGGCAAATCTGATCAGGTTTACCTCTAGCGGGGTAACATGGGCATTTTTGATTCTAAAATTGCCCAAGCGTTTACTAGTTTTTACTGTAAAGGAACATTTATTAAAACGTTCAATTTTAAATGAATACTTCATTTCAGTTCGGCCCATTAGAAAATACATGTAGTTAAAAAAAATGAAAATGCAATTAAACCAAAAAAATGTTTTTAAATACCCTTTTTTATCTTTATTCATTTATGCGTTATTTTATCTTATTCGTAAAATATTTTTAGTTGCGGCATTAATTATGTTTTATTCATTACACTCCATATTTATCTATTTTAGGTTTCAACTTGTTGAAATAGGAAAATCTTTTTCAATACAATTGAGTATTCAATTGATTATAAACATAGAAAGAAAATTTCTAGCCAAGAATTAGACCAAAAAACCTCAAGCATCTTACTATCTTAGCTCAAATATGATAAATTCAAAGTTTATGTGCTTAAGAAGTAATAATTTTTCAAAAGTACTCTATCGCTACGATTATACTAAACTACTCAGCTCCTACATACTTTCAAAATCAACAAATTTTAAGCTGGTCGTAGCTGCTAGTTGGCTACCGATAGTACTGCAGCTGCACTACCATTAAAGCTCTCGATGAAATTATACTTATGTTGCAATAATTTAGTTTTGTTGAGATTAAGCCAAATGAAATGCAATAATCCAGTCACGGTAGAAATGGAAGAACTTTAAAAATGATAAGAACTTCGTTTTGATAGATTTGAATCACCTTGGCGCAACACATTTTTCGACCCCCCATCTTACTTTCGGTGGCCTTATATTCTTCCAACCTCTCTCTTATGTCTGGTCCCATGCTCCCTTATTCGTCAATAGTGCCATTTTTAAGTTTTAATGGGTCCCTGGTCATGCTGGTATACTGGAAATATTGAGCATGCTGATTCCCTTGCTAGCTTGAGCTTTCCTGCCCAGTGCCCACTGTAATGGTTCCTTGTTCTCTTTTCCCTACCATTGCTAAAACCCATTACACCCAGTACCACAAGTGGAAAGGTCACGTTTCCCACTCCCATCTTAATTGTCAATTTCTCCAGGTTTTCCTGTGAAATTGGTCCTACCACGCCCTTTACGCTAGGAGCTTTCCTGCTTTTGCTGCCATGGTTACAGCTTCTTGGTATTATCATACTTACGCAGGATCAGTCATAAGAACTCTTCCTGCAGCAACTGTTGGCAACATCTATAGGATTTCCATCATCTCCTTCTTGGCTGTCGTGCCTCAGATCCTTCACGCAAATCTATCTTTGGCTGTAGTGTATGCTTTTTATTTTCGATCATTGGTCCAGAGCTTGAGGTATGGCCCAACTGTTTGGGCTCTGCAAAGTTCCTACGTTTCCCCATCCACCATCTCTCAAGAAAGAGTCCGTAGCACCCCCACCTTTCACGACCCACAATTAAGAACCGCTGGGTTAGAGGCAGTTGCGAAGACACAGAACAAAGAATTATTTGTCACATTAATTTGACACGAAAACCTTTAGGCAGTAAACGCTAGTCTTCGCTACCGAATTTCTAATTTTCCGAAATAGTGTAGTAATTATGTACTAAAATTCAGCATGTTTTTAAGAGAAGTTCGATGCATGAATCAAGTTCTGACACTACAAAAGGGAAATAGCTTGGTTTGGTTATGTCCTCAGTTACCCTGGAAAAAATTGCAATTAAAAAAGCCAAATGTATACTAGGTTACAAGATATTACTGTAAAAGTTGTCTATAATTGCAGATTTTGTGAGAATATCGGTGGCGTTCGGACCAATGTATCATAACAGCATACAAATAATAATTATTCCTTAATTCACTGAAAACTGTATCTATTGTTTTGATTGTTAAAAATTCTTGCGCGTGTGTTAATGCATCAAAGATACCACCCTCAAGTCAATTTAGGCGTCGAAAATGGTCAAAATCTGATTTTTCCCAGATAAAATTTACAAAGTTGTATAGTCAACTTCTTAGGACCCATACTGCATCCTTATTACTTTCATTGCTTGTAGTTTAGAGCCTGACATGTTCTGACCAAGTTGCACCCAAATGCAGATGTAATTTGGACTGTTTACCTATGTTTTCTTTAAAACGGTTTGACGCGGTGAATATGTGATATGATCAATTGATCATATCGTCCTGCTAGAGGTAAACTTGATCCAAATGATCTGAAATTGGAACTGTGATGTTTTTACTCAACATCACCTCAGGAAAGAAAAGGTAGGTGTAATAGGACTAAGTTGAATTTTTTGGGGGACGACTGCAACACCCTAGTCTCCACCGAAATTCAGCGGTATAGTCAATGGCGCACCCAGGGGAGGGGGGTTTCGGGGGTCGTACTGCAAAATATTTACCAAGCAATTGAGATTTTTGCATTTGTTTTAACTACAATATTGTTTCTACAGTGTTTCAACTACAAGACGGATATATTGTGTAACTATGTATGTGTATTTGTTATATCCATTGAATAATGGATAATAGTACATCTAATCATAAACTTCTGAGCAGAATCAAGCTTGATACTAAAAAGAGACAGACGCCATTTAGTGAAAAAAGTCGTCCTTGTATAAAAAAAAACCTACTAAGCCAAATGCATTTTTACAAAAAAAAAGCAAACCAATCCGCTGTTTGAAGACGGAAACCACAACAAAATTACATTCAAACGTCGAGATTTTTAATTTTGCAAACGTATTCAGGAATTTAAAAGCACCTTTTTTACAGCGTCAGAGCTATCATTTCCAAATGATTTTTTCTATATTTTTGCATTAACCTTATAGTATTTTAGGTGATTTTGTAGCATCATACGTCATTATAACAACCCATTGTCCATTTCAGTGTAATCAGCCTTTATAAGTTCATATATACCATAGCATTTTAGTTTTTTTCATTTCAGCGTAGATTCATGAAGAGAACTGGATGAAAACGTCCGATCTAAAACAGCCTTTTTCAAGACTACTCATTACTCAAAGAGTGGAAATTATAGCTCCGACGCTAATGAAAGCTATTTTGAAATTCTGGGCCACTAACAAGCTTTTTAAATTTCAAACGTATTGATTTAAAAAATTTAAACCACATTTGCGATCTTACAGCATTTAAACATATTTTGGACTTGACCAGTAAGTGTGCGGGAGCTGATTGGACTGAGCAAAATAAATTGTTTCAAACTCCTCCAAATTTTAGTAATTTAGCCTTTTCTAATTGCTCTAAAAACGTTCAAAACGTCATCCAAATGGAGTTGAAATGGCTTTTTTTTTCTGAAAAATGCAAGAATTGCCTAGTGGCGGGGGCTTCGCCCCTAGGCCCCTATCTTAGTGATTTAGCTTTTTCTAATTGCTCTAAAAACGTGCTAAATGTCATCTGTAATGAGAATAAGATATTATCAGATTATTGGGCTTTATTCAACTTAAAACTGGCAACATCATTGAAAACTTAACAAACTCAAAAATAACGTAGATAAATTAAACTAACTCAAAAGCAGTGCACTTCAACGCTTACAAAGCAACAATGACAAAACATGTGTGTGAAAGAATGAACGAAGTTGCGCTTTATGTAAATTAACTGCACAAGCGCTGCAATGCAAAAACGTTATGACGTCATTAACCATTACTTGACACTACATTCTTCCCACCTTAATGAGAAAATGCATGTCCAAATCGAAGAGGAGGAACACCCTTATTAGACCTGGTTGACCTTCGCAGGACCTGATTATTTTGATTTACAGACTCACTACATTGAGGAGAAGTATTGCCTGAAGGGAGATCAATACTAGGCCCGTCGTTCAAATCTTGCAATCCCATCGATGTTTCTTCATCAGCAAGCAAGTTCCGGGGTTCATCATTGCTTTGGTTAGATTGAATAGACTCTCCAAGCAAGTTAGGGGGTTCACCATTGCTTTGGTTGGATTGAATAGACTTTCTTGGACACGGAGAGAGATCACCAACTGAAACATTTCCTTCTCTTCCATCCGAGTAACGGATACTTGCATACGAAGGGTTGGCATCAAGAAGATGAACTTCTTCAACAAGATCATCGTTTTTATGAAGTCGCACAAATTTACGAAGCATAACGGGACCAGGAGAGCAGAGCCAGGCCGGTAAAGACTTGCCACATGGAGAGCGTCTAGTAAAGTTGAAGAAAAGTTCATGAGGAGTTGAGTTTGTGGTTGTATTCAGAAGAGATCGAACAGAATGCAAAGCGTCAGATAAGACAGTTTCCCAGCAAGACACACGTAGATCCTTGGACCTGAGGGCCAAACGAATAGATTTCCAGACGACACCAACATAACGCTCTACTTGTGAATTACCAGTCGGGTGGTAAGGAGATGATTTGCTAGAAGCAACGCCACGTTTAAGCAAAAAGTCCTTAAGATCTCCCGACAAAAATGATTTTGCATTATCAGAATGCAGAAACTGGGGCATCCCACATAAACTGAATAGTTTATCTAAGCATCCAATTACAGTAGAAGAGTTCATGTTAGGACATGGGAAAGCAAAAGGAAACCTAGAGTATTCATCTACGACCACAAATAAATATTTATTTTTTGACAAAGAAGGAAGAGGCCCTTTAAAATCAATGCTAATGCGTTCGAATGGTTTAGTAGCTTTTACGAGTTCGCTTTTTTCCGGTCTGTAAAATATAGGTTTCAACTCTGCGCAAACTCGACAATTAGAACAAACTTTACGAACATCTTCTGTCGAGAAAGGCAAGTTTTTTGTTCGTACAAAATGCAAAAGCCTAGCGACACCAGGATGGCAAAGAGCATCATGGATTTCAGGGAGATTAGAAGATGATATTGCGTTGCAGTGAGCCCGAGTGAGAGAATCGGCCGCAGCGTTGTCCTTTCCAGGCCGGTACAAAATAGTATAGCTGTAGGAAGACAACTCCAGCCGCCAACACTGAATCTTGTTATTCTTAATCTTGGTTCGTTTACGATTATCCAGCATAAAAGAAACAGATCTTTGGTCTGTTACCAAGGTGAAATGCTGCCGAGAAAGAAAATGATTCCACTTCCGTACCGCTTCAATTATAGCAATGGCTTCCTTTTCCACGGCAGGGTAATGCAATTCGCTTCCTTGGAAAGATCGAGACATAAATGCTATCGGCCGCCCTCCTTGATTTAGGGTAGCTGAAATCGCAACTTCTGATGCGTCGCATTCGACAACAAAAGGTATACTTTCATCCACCGATTGCAAGGAAGCCTGCTCGATTTCTTTTTTTATATTTTCAAATTCGGCCAATACACTATTATCCAGCGGAAAAGAAGTTGTTTGCTTTAAGCGATAGATTTTATCAGAAAACTGATAAATCCACTTTGCATAATATGCGAAGAGTCCTAGAACCCGCTTTAAAGACTTTGAATTAGTAGGCGGTGGTAGTTCTCTCAATGGTCGCAGTCTCTCAGGGTCTGGTTTAATTTTACCATTACCAACTAGGTAACCTAGAATATTAATCGAGGAAACAGAAGCAATAGTTTTGCTATCATTTAAGGTCCAATTCCTACGTTGAAGAGCATCTAATAATTGCTTTACATTAAAATCATGTTCCTCTTGAGTGCGGCCAGCGACTGTGATATTATCAAGATAGGGAAAGGTATCCTTAAGGGACTCGTCCAACACTAAATTATCCATTTCCCTTTGAAAAGCCGGGACCCCGTTAGTGACCCCAAAGGGAATCCTAGTAAACTCCCATAATTTGCCACAGGCTTCAAAAGCGGTAAAAAGTCGATCTTTTTTAGAAATCGGGATCTGGTGATAAGCGCTGCGAAGGTCAAACGTTGAAAACACACGAAATTTAGCTAATTCACTCACCAAAAATTCAATCTTAGGTAATGGATAAGCGTCAAGTTCAGTAAACAAATTGATTGTCTGAGAATAATCAACGCACATGCGACGCTTATTATTTTCAGCATTTTTAACCACAACAATTTGTGCCCGCCAGGGGGAGATGCTGGGCTTAATTATTCCTTCAGAATTCAAACGACGAATCTCGTTATCAATAAACTCCTGATCAATAGCATTAAAACGTCTAGACTTTATAGCAATAGGTTTACAATCTCTAGACAAATTATGAAAAAGAGATGGCTTATCGGCAGCAGCTGAAGCGAGTGCACAAGTTTGACTCACCACGAAATCCTTTTTTTTTCCTTCATATTGAAAAATTACTTGTTTATGTTGCGACTGAAAGTCCTGTCCAAGCAATATATCACAACACAGATTCCGCAACACTTTTAAATTTACGTCACGATAAACGCTTCCATTCACGCACACATCAACAACACAGCAACCGTATACATTTTCCGTCAGTGTGTGTGAAGCCATGGATATGCTCTCATTACATGGCATAATTCGCACCCCCAAACGTTTAGCGGTATTATCATTAATGAAGCTCATTGAACTGCCAGTGTCAATTAAAGCGGAGACCTTAGTATTCGCTATAACTGCTATGAGACTAGCTCGAGTTAAACAATCAGGAGTGTTATGAATAGCACACAGAGAGGAAGAAAATACACTAGAATTAATATTTTTCACAATGTTTGACTTGCAAACGTTAGCGAAGTGTCCTTTTTTTTGACATTTAAAGCACACGGCATTTTTAGCCGGACAAGTATTTCTTGTGTGAACTTGACCTTTAGTTACGCTAGCCGGACAAGTATTTCTTGTGTGAACTTGACCTTTAGAACAAACCTTTAGTTACGCTACTGCTTACTCTCCGATATTTTCAAGTCCGCATTGACTGCGTCAAAAGCTTAATGCAGGTGAAGTTCGTTGCTGTATTGGACTAGGATAATCTTTGTTTAATCAAATTACTTGTAAAGGAATTTGCTATTTAAATTTGATTAATAAAATGGAACTTATAAAACCCAAACACTCTCATTTTTAAAAGCTGATAATGTTTCATTTTTGGTCGTTTTACTCTGCAATTACTTTTATTTTAGATTGAAGAGCAAGAAAGAATATTGAATAAAGCAATGAAGTCTAAATTTGCTTCGGTCGTTTTTGAAATGGGGTTTGAGGAACTATTCGTGAGAAGATTGCTCAAAAAGTAAGCTAGAATATTTCGCAACGTTTATTGTTACTGAAGAACACCAAAACCAGTCGGAAAAAAAAAGACAAAAAACATTTGCCCATCGAAACGTGTTTTTTGTTGAAAAACTTTAATGCAATCTTTTACTGCGATGTAAAGGGTGTCGTATTTTCATTGTTCGGATGACTATTGATTTTTGCTAAGCATGATGGGTTGTATGGTAGCATGGTCATTGATCGGATGAAACAAAATATTGAATCAAATTTAAAAATTGCCTTTAATTTCAAAAGAAGCTTCTGAATACGGATCCGTGACTTTTTGATACTCGCCCGTTTTTTCCTAAAACGTTTTGTCGCGAAACCCTATGCTGGCCGCGACAAAACGTGTCGCGTAAAAAATCTTATTCTAAATTTTTCTGCCAATTGTATAATGTTATAGCAAAGGCAGTATTCGTGCTTTTTGTTGGACTAGGGCATATTTTGGGATTAAAATCTATTTACCTAGATTATAATTTATTTGTATGATATTTTTCGTCATTTAATTTCGGGAATTTTATAAGAATACTGGTCAAAGTTACTTTTGCTTCAATAAGAATCCATGGTTAAGGTATTTACAGCTACGGACGTGAATTTCTGGAGTCTAAATTTCGTCTAGTGTCCTGATTTCACGCGGCAATTATAAACGCCTTTAAGTCAACTGACCACCAACATTAGGGTTGTGGTTAGTTGGCAGTCAGTTTGTTCACGGTCAATTGTCGTGGACCCATGGTATAAGTTCTGACTTGTGAGCTGTGATATGACATTTAAAGAATGGGTAAATGTATCCAACAGAAAATAACTATTTACTGTCTGTTTAGAAATCTTAACGATGGAAAACCTTTCTATGAACTCTCCCACATCGAACAATTTTTCGACGATTATAAAAAATTAAAAAATGCGTTTGAGACCAATGATTCCAAAGCAACTTCAGGTAGCGTGTTAGTTTTCTTTAACATATACTTATATTTTTGCGCAGTTTGTGTAAGCTCTCCAACCACATTATTCGACTTGGAAAAGCTCGCAACTTAACCTCCTTGGTCAGTTGATTAATCGCGAAATTGTGGTTGCTTTTTAGACCTATTCAATCGTCAGTTTTATAAACAATTCAGATAATTAAATCTCCATGTCAGAGAAATTTGCTTGTTGTCCAGAAAAGTTTAAGACTTTGGAGAGCACACATACTCTTATCTGACTTAAAAACAAAATATTATAAATCAAAGAGAAATTCAATCTCAAGAAAAAACGGTCAGAGAACTTCGAATTTCTTATTTTGAGTCGTTGGGTTGCATTGTGATTTTCATGAAAATCTTATCAATTTTTTTACTTGAAGCTTTTGAAAAGTTTGGCTTGAAGTCGAAGCCCCATTTTTAGCACATGCACAATCTCTTAAAAATATTACGTCAAGGCTATCACATTGACGAGCTATTTTAGGCATGCAATTATTCGTGTGGATGATTATTTAAGTTTTATGTGATGTGATTGGTGCTGAGTTGTTTACGAAATCCTCGTCTCAAAGTCATTAAATATTTCGAGTTAATTTGTTACACTAAACAGTTGCTTATCTCTTTCGTGTTATGTTGTTGATCTTGATAGATGGATCTTTGATGTTAAATGTACGAATTTATTTGTTCAGCTTCAGTGTTGTCGCAATTTCTTTGTAGTTGGCGCCATGTATGATCAGAGAATAAATGTATCCATATGTCAGGATCCAACGTTTTAAGTATCCCTTATCAATAAAATTTTGAGTTTCGTGATATCGCGCGAAAAGGTTTGACGTTTATCACTTTGACCTCTTTTGTCTGTTTGACCTGGAAAATTTGTCTTTGCTTTCATTTGCTTGGCCAGATGAAACGAGCAGGTGTACTCTGTTATTCAGATCTTTTTCCTTTCAAAGAAAATTGCCCATTTTTTTGTCATTTGCGAAGTGTTAAATAAAAATATATCGTTTACGTTATTATAGCTTCTTTGTAATGCTACGTATTTCTAGTCTTTTATCAATCAAACAGAAAGAAATTCTTGAAATATTTTACGTGAGCTGGTACCAAAATAGCCTGAGTTGCTAACGTTGTGAAGTTTTCTATTCGCTAGTGGCGTCCTTTTTTGAGCTAGAATCTGTAATTAGGGGAAGTACGATGATTTATTTTACTAAGCTGCAAATGGTGAATGTTTTTTTCGAATAACGCAGAATTTAAATGAAATATAGGTGTAAATAGATATATACATAGGTGGGCAAGTTAATGCAAAACGTTAGCTTCGTTAACCACTCGTCCGTTAACAAACTTCACATCTCCGTTAACGTTAATCCGTTATTTTCAGCTTTAATTAACGGAAGTTAATAAAGTCCGTTAATTCGTTAACAATTTGCGTGTAATTTACATTTTGTTTTATTCACTCGCTTCTAGAACACGTATTGACGCTGTTGAGCAGATTGTGAGGAAATATTTATTGCTCTGGTGGTCTTTTTGTGTTTTGGAAGTTACATTTTAAAGTCTAATCTAATTTCAAGATAGAAATAGGTTCAAATGCACTAACGAAGCTGCGATCGGAAAATCTTTGGAAATTGCGAACAGCGATAATATAATTAATAGACCTCTGAGGCTGCAGCTTATTATTTGCCACAAAAAAGAGCTGCTTTCATCGCTTTCTTCTATAAAACTCGTGCTAATACGCAACAAGTGCTGCCAGTGCAAACTGGTTTGTATCAGTACGATGAATGAATAGTGCAAAACATTAACGATAAAAACCTTAACGGAAGTTAATTTAGTCCGTTAACATAAAAAAACTTTTTAACGGATTAACGAGTTCAAGAAAAAGTTAGCTTCGTTATTAACGATTAACGGACTTGAGCCCACCTATGGATTTATAGTTGTACATTTTCGTGCCCCTAAGGGTGTTAATTATATTTTTCTAGATACTTTTTAATGGAGCCTGAAAAAAAGCTACGTATATCTTTAACCACAGACTAAAAAGTCCCAGGCTCCTAGTCGCAAAATGTCTATACTTGATCACATGTTTTTCAATGCAAATTACGTGTTCGAAGTTGCGCAATTTTGTGGCAAAATTAACTCCGAATTGTTGTGGTATGCGTCCAATCAATCCATGTTTGGTCTGCGATCGAACCAGTTCCTGTTTAAGTGGTAATGAACAAATTTTTCTAGATTTCATTGTCTGGTTCAGGTTCCATCATTGTCTATGTGCCACCGATAAATCCATTAGCAAACAAACAGTAACTGTTGGCTTTTGACTAAAGCTAGACTGAGATAAAAGTAGTGTTATGCTTCAGATATTGCTACTTTATCGACGGTTCTGACTGACATTGATTCCAGTCTACAATCTACTCTAAACAAAGATTCCCTTCATGCAGGTAAATTGAGAGCCTACGTTGTAGTTGAAATGAATATTTGTTCTTTAAGTTGCTTGTCATCTAGTCAAGCTTCCGCCTGTCTATACTTCTCAGAATGAACGTTCCACAATATACGCCGGCATTTTTTAATGTTGATTGTTAATCAAAGAAATTGTAATAGCAAACTTTTAAAGTATTTGACCTGGCTTAGACCATTGATCTACCACGTCTGTACCAAATGATTTTATCAATATGCTATCCCAAGTGAGCAGTTTAGTTTGCTAATGTCTTGGTCTCATTTTACAAATCAATTTGGTTAATGCTGCAAATGATACATGCAGCAGCCATGTATGATATTGGTAACTCGGTCTTTACTACCTTGACTTGATGCATGATATCCGTTCGTTTTGCTACTACTTCTGTTTGTTCCAAAATATTGTTTTGCCATTGATTGGCTACAATATTGTTGTGTCATTTTTGTTCATTTAATGCTTATTTGATTAAAATCGTATACTGGTGCGAATAAAACAAATATATAGATAATACACAAATAAAAAAAAATAAACAAAACGAATAAATAAATGGACATGGAGGAAATCTTATGCCGCATTTACACGGGCGACTTTTTTGCGTGCGATTTTTTGATAAAAATGGATCTATCTGGCAAAGTTGCATTTACTCAACGGCGGCTTTGATCATGATAATTGGGACCTTACTGATGGAAATAATTGTCTTAAGGTGGTTTCATACCAATATTGTTATAACTGAAAACTTTTAGAAGAGAATCGGTGTTGCGATAAAAAGTCGCAGTGAGATCAGCTCCGATTTTACTTTAAAAAGGTTTAGAATATCACTATCGGAATGGAAACAACTTGAGACAGTCATTTTCAGCAGTAAGGTTACTTTTATCACAATGAGAACCACTATTGAATATATGCAACTTTGCCACATCCATTTGTATCAAAAAATCGCACGCAAAAAAGTCGCCCGTGTAAATGCGGCTAACTCGAATCCTTTGTTGCAGGCACTTCTCAATCTTCGAAGCTTAAAGAGGAGAGGACGTGCAAGGTGTGTTTGGATCATTTTAGTAGTGTCTTATTTCTTCCTTGTGGTCACATGGCTAGCTGCATTGATTGTGTGTATGTTGTGACTAAGTGCCCTTCTTGCAGAAGAAAAATTAAAAAAGCTATTGCAATGCGCTAATTTCAAGGTGTTGAAAAAGTAACATTTTCGGAATTTGTTTTATTGATATGTTAATTACTTAATTACGTCAAAAATATTATCCTGGCTTAGTCAATACCTCAAATCCTCAGTTCATCTTTGTAGCATGAAGCCCAGTAACTTACCCTGCATACAAATGATTATGTGAAGCGACAAACATTTTGTCTGCACTGTTACTTTTTGAACACCCTTGTATTGTTTTTATGGTTATTCTTGTTTGTCTGTGATGTTATTAACTTGAATGCTGATTGTGTCCTTAAGTTGATTTAATTGAAATAATTCTACGTTGAAATTATAAAATACGCTAACTTACTTCATGGTTTTATTGTTGGTTAAAAAAAAAGGAAATGGAATCAAAATTTCAAAAAAATGCGCCTTCAAGAAAAAACAAAATTCTAAAAGCATCTGAATTTGAATGGCAGCAAATTTCGAAGCTAGTATCATTTTCAAAACCGAGCAAAATTTTGAAAGCATATAAATTAATCCAATGTAATGAAATTTGTAGAAGATTTGTTACCAACTTCGCTAAAGCGCTAGTTACTTTTGATGTTGACGTTTAATACTTCGTCGAGATGCAAAATTCATGTTTTCAAAAAAAAAATTCAAATACCTGCTGGTATGTCTTTCATATAATCATTTTATGAATTTCTGTACATCACTCTCTAGTTTAATTGTTTGTCTTTACTGCCGTTAGGTTCCATATTTTTACAGTTCCTCACAAGTTATTGTTATCGATAATTGTTCTGTCGCAAATTTCTATTGATTGCCAGCTATTAATCTTACAACTTCAATAGTTTTCTAATTTTGTAAATTTGCATGATATTTTTAATAATCAAACTATCAGGTTTTTGAGTATTTTTAGTTCATTTTGTACGTTGTGTTTTTGTGTGGCTATTTTATTTCACCCTAACTTTGAGCAGAGGGGGGTCAAAATTTTCTTCTTGCTCACTCAGGTGTTGAACTTCAGGCTACAAGTCTTAACGTGAAAATGACACCTAAAAGTGGAAATAGTTAAAGGATGAAAGTGCTCTAGTTTGGGCGGTTGGAATTTTTGTTACGATAAAAACCGGGCGTGATTGTGGGCAGAACCGGTAGCACGTAGCTCATAATAGTTATCCCTATCGGATAATTTTTTGAGAAACTTTTTCAGAGTTTGTTAATTTTAAACCGTTTTCTCAGCCCTGGTTTTAAGCCTGGTAGTATTTTGAGGTCTTAAATTTATTTTGCATAGCTTTAATCAAGTTTTTCATTACTATATACCAAGTGCGATACGAAACTAATCTTTTAATGCTCAAATTTTAAGAATTAAAATAATTTTTAATGATATTATAACTTGAAAAAGTATTGCTTATAGAAGTTAGTATAGTGAGGGTTAGTGTATTATATTTTTTCCTGATTTGATGTTAGCTATTTGGTATCATGGTGAAAGCGTGAGAGCAGGCACGAAAACCTGTATTAACAAGGTTGAAAACATTAGCAAAGAGTTGTTTTTAAAGCCTCGTCATTGGAAAATTGTAGGAACGAGGAAGCTTTTAATTAAGCGCTGTCGTCCTGTAGTTACTGCTATTTGGACATTGCAAAAGAGTTTAAGAGTTATGATTCTGCCTATGGTGCTATTGCGCAATGTGTGGTACAGGGTTGGGAAAATTACTTGTTTTTGCTTTAATTACAATTGCAACCTAAAATTTTCAATTACAATTACAATGAAAAGATTCTCAAAACAATGCTACCAATTCACTTACATATGCTGCCTCGAGTTTTGCTTACGTCAACACTGTGGATTTGTTTTGTAGTTTTATATCAGATCTATTTAAGCCTCATTTCTCTCTATCCTTGTTCCTCCGTCAATTTTTTTTCAAGTTTAATTTTTGCAGTACTAATTTCGTTTCTAAGCAATTGTCCGGTATGTTATTGAATTCATATCGCTTACAGCAACATTATGGTTTTAGCTAAACAACGGCATCATACCGCGATTATTTGTGCAAAAGAAACTAAGTTTTAACACAATTAGAAATTGTAAAAAAGTTGAAATTGTGTACGTTCCAACTTCAAGTTACAACTACTATTCAACCCTATTTTTACCAATAATATCATATATTTAGCATGATCATACAAAATAGAACCATTAGTGTCGCTTTGGCATGCACACAAGGGCAAACGAGCAAAAAAGCACACAAAATCTTAATATCACAAATAGCATCACAGTTACAATCATAGGCGTAGCCAGGGGGCCCGGGCTACTTTCCTCCGGTTACAGTCTTATCGAAATGCCATCAATAAAAAAAAGTGACAAAAAGTCTTGTTTCTTCAGTTTCAGTTTCTTTTAGCATCTTTGCGTACAACACTACCCGCGTACAACTGTAATTACCAATAATATTGACAACCAGGAAGCCTGGGCCCCATCAATTCGATTTTGCCAATCAATTAAAAGGTAAACCCGGGTGAAATTAAAAGGGCATTCAACCCGAATTTTGAAAAATTGCGAAAAAATCCTAAAAAATATGTTTACCAACATGACCCCATTGCGATTCTTGCAACTGATCTGGTTAAGAAAGTCTAAGAGAAAAACTTTTATGTTTTCCCCTTAGAATCCAAATTTCGGCCATCTTGTTTCAAGTAGATTGCGCAATAAATCAGCTTGTAACTTCGCTTCTTGGAACTAGGTGAGTGCTGAAGGTATAGGTAAATAAATTAGTGGAACAGCTACTGTTTGAATTCAGAGAGGTTAGATGCTTTCCTAGTCTGCTTTGTCCGCCAAGTGCTAGCTAAGTAGTCGGAATGAGATAAGGCTTAAGTGCCTAAAGGCTTTAGCGTTAAGCCTTAAGGCTTTAGGCGTAGTAGTCTATTGCAGATTGTGACTATTGCTTCGTATAGATAGCCTATACGAAAAAATTATTGCCTGTTGAAGGCTAAGGCATCGTAGCTGACAAGATATTAGATTAAGGTTCTAGGTTTTAGTGAGCCTGTAAGTTTTATGCGATTATTGCGCAATTGGTTATTGGTTTAGGCCTAAAGATTAGATAAGGCCAGTTAGTTTTTCTCGTAAATGTGAAACTGCAAACTTCGATGCAAAGCATTTTAGCTAGCATTTTTCGTTTAGGTTTGTTACGGTTATCAGCAGTTACCTACGACGCCACTTTCTCCACAGCTGCTAATGTAGTCAGTGATTTGGAACGATTTTGACCTACGTCCTTTCAGTTTGGTAATGTTCAGAAAGCGTTTCTCTATAGTCTAAGGGGGAAAATAATTGCGAATATCTTACGGTTTCTTGGCCGAAGAGAATCAAAATTGGTGCGAAAAAATTCTAAAAAATTGCCAAAGTTGTTTCACTGTGGTTTCGCAAAAAAAATTTTTAAACAAAAACGTCCTGAATGCCCTTTTTAGGAGTTTTGTTTTGAAAGTTGCTACCTCAGGCCTTCATCTTACCCTTTTATGAACGAAATGCAAAAACCAGGGCCGGATTCACCATATGACACAGTGCCATGTCCCCGCTCTCAGATTGTAAGACTTTTTCTTGGTCTTCACCTATATTTGGCAGAAAGATGTTGCAAAAATCCCCAAAGTACCAGGGGCCTCGCGCAATGTGAATCCGTCCCTGGAATAACTTGATGAGTGAGCGTGACCACTAATGTACCATTTTTCCATAACGATTCATCTCCACCTCGCCAGTTTTTACGCACAAAATACTTTAAAAAAAAAGAAAATTAGCTCGGGAAAATGCTCATTGAACAAAACATTACATTTGGATTGAGGGGGCCTGTGCCCCTAGCTGTACATGTGCACCTATAACTGGCTAATTGATAAAAAACAACAATCTCTAAAGAAAATCTTCGAGTGGATTATTATTCACTGTTAAAATATTGCACGAGGCAATGCACCTTACTTCCCCTATCTGGGCCAAATAAATCTTTTACAATTAAAATTCAACAACAAATTGCAGGATATTCAACGTGTTATGAACTGAAATTGCAAGAAAAAAGAAGGATTGAACAATTTGATTTTTTCGGCTTTGCTTTCAAATGTGATCCACTTTCATTAAAATAGCTTTTTATTTCAAAAAATTACAAAAAAAATCGCCATGCGGCTGGGGGCTTCGCCCCCAGACTCTCAAAGCCTCTGGTGGCTTGGGGGTCGGCCCCCAGATCCCCGTCTGTGATGCGTTTGAGTTACATTAGCTTACTCAACATGTCTCCCAAGTTAGACGAGTGCACTTTTTAATCATTAGTTTGCAGTACCTCTACTTTTAGCAGAATCCTTGTTAATTGCCAACAACAGGCCACGGCTTTAGATCTTTCATTCTACGATGTCTTTGCCCCACAAAAAGTTCCTCTTTTGAAAATTTTTGATTACGTCATTGCCTGTGATTTGTGGTTCAGCTCCCCCCAGTCAAAAATCCTGGCTACGCCTATGGTTACAATGGTTACTTTCCTCCGGTTACAGCCTTATCTAACGTCATAGGCCAATTCTATGTTAAGCTATTTTTTTATCTTAGAGTTAGTGCTAGTTATGATTAGTGTAGGTGCTTAGTTTAGGTTATGAATATAATTAACCCTATCTCTGACTATCCCTAACCTACTTTGATGTTCGATTTGTCACTTCAGATGTGATTGCAACCGATAGAAAATTTCGATATCGGTTTGCAACCGGAGGGAAATTGATATTGTTTAAACACATTTTGTTATCATCTATCTTAGTGAATAATAGAGTAGTTGTAATTGAAGATGGGCAGAAAAATTTTCAATTACAATTATCGACTTTTGAAAATTCGCTATTACATTTACAGCAAAATCGTGTAATTAATTACAATTTTGTCAATTACAATTATAATTTTTCCAACCCTGGTGTGGTTAGAAAATGCCTTTTACTCTGCATTGTGTCTTAGTACTCTTTTTTTGGCTTGTTATTGCGGTGCATCATACAGTAGTGTGCAAATTAATTGACTCACTTAAACGTTTTCGTCATTTGTAGTTTTGATACATGAATAAGGTATTGATATGATAGAAATGCTTATACATAAGAATTGTTTTGGGACTAAGGATTGTTTCAAATTATCCCGCGATTTAGAAATACCTTTATGACGTCATAATTGGCTTTATATAACGACTGCATCAACATACCGTTGAATGGCTAATTATTTCTGGTATTAAACATCGATATGAACTGCGTTGTTTGTGGCTGCAATGTCATGTAGCGTCAGCTCCAACGTAGCCACAAGTAAAAGTGAAACTGGACCTATGGATTAATAAGTCAACCCGGAGAGTAGCTCGATAGGTTATTCAACCGAGCCGGTTGACCGCATTGGGACGCGTCCTTCTGACAAAAACGGTACAATGGCGAGCACACCAGGACGTTGGAGTGGTGGACGCACTCCCTTGCGCTGGTTGGAGACGATGGAGTGCCGTCGCCAGCGTAAAGGGAGGGGAATGATGTAGCGTCAGCTCCAACGTAGCCACAAGTAAAAGTGAAACTGGACCTATGGATTAATAAGTCAACCCAGAGAGCAGCTCGATAGGTTGTTCAACCGAGCCGGTCGACCGCATTGGGACGCGTCCTTTTGACACGAACGTTACAATGGCGAGCACGACAGGACGTTGGAGTGGTGGACGCACTCCCTTGCGCTGGTTGGAGACGATGGAGTGCCGTCGCCAGCGTAAAGGGAGGGGAATGATGTAGCGTCAGCTCCAACGTAGCCACAAGTAAAAGTGAAACTGGACCTATGGATTAATAAGTCAACCCAGAGAGTAGCTCGATAGGTTGTTCAACCGAGCCGGTCGACCGCATTGGGACGCGTCCTTTTGACACGAATGTTACGATGGCGAGCACGACAGGACGTTGGAGTGGTGGACGCACTCCCTTGCGCTGGTTGGAGACGATGGAGTGCCGTCGCCAGCGTAAACGGAGGGGAATGATGTAGCGTCAGCTCCAACGTAGCCACAAGTAAAAGTGAAACTGGACGTATGGATTAATAAGTCAACCCGGAGAGTAGCTCGATAGGTTGTTCAACCGAGCCGGTCGACCGCATTGGGACGCGTCCTTCTGACAAAAACGTTACAGTCAGATATACGGCCAGAAAATATTCGGTTGTCCTCCCCTTACATCAGGATAACCAGAAACCATCAAGAATCGTTCAATTTAAGTGCTGAGGACCCTTATTTCAAAATCCTAGGAGGTATTTCAAAACAGAATGCCTGTGATCCCCCAAACAGAAGAAAACAGCGTTTCAGAACTGAAAATAACTCTAAATTTCCACCTCTAGGTAATTGAAAATACTTAACAAGATACCACATGAAAAATAGTGGAAATTAAACACGATTTAGTTTGAGCACAAGTCGAAATTAATGAATCCCTATTAAGAAGGTGATCGGTTTCATATGAGAAATCAGCATAAACACCGGCTAAAGCTGTTGTTTGTAGTGAAATAAAGCGTAATACACAAAGCATAAGCAGAAATTTATCAATATTAAGCCGAATTTTGGTGAAAAAGTGTTAAATTATTGAGTGTGAGTCATTTTGTGGCAAAAGACAACAGTAAGAAAAAATGGTTACTAAGAAGTACACTAACTATGATAATAAATCCCTATTAGAAGATGATTTGGCAATCTTTTAGGATCTGTAGTGTGGGTTCACGTCAGAAAAGTACGTTATAGCGATCGTAGGGCTCACAAATTACCAAAACATACTTTTCTGATAGTTCTCTACTGTCTGATGCACGCGTTGCTTAGTAACCGTTTCCTCTTCATTCCTCATTACTGTGGTCTTTTGCCATAAAATGATTGTCATGTAATAATTTAACATTTTTTCACCAAAATTCGGCTTAATATTGATAAATTTCTGCTTATGCTTCGTGTATTACGCTTTATTTCACTATAAACAACAGCTTTAGCCGGTGTTTATGCTGATTTCGACTTGTGCTCCAACTAAATCGTGTTTAATTTCCACAATTTTTCATGTGGAACCTTGTTGAATATTTTCAATTACCTAGAGGTGGAAATTTAGAGTTATTTTCAGTTTTGAAACGCTGTTTTCTTCCGTTTGGGGATCACAGGCATTCTGTTTTGGAATATCTCCTAGGATTTTGAAATAAGGGTCCTCAGCACTTAAATTGAACGATTCTTGATGGTTTCTGGTTATCCTGATGTAAGGGGAGGACAACCGAATATTTTCCGGCCGTATTCCTGACATTGCAGCCACAAACAACGCAGTTCATATCGATGTTTAATACCAGAAATAATTAGCCATTCAACGGTATGTTGATGCAGTCGTTATATATAGCCAATTATGACGTCATAAAGGCAATTGTAGCATTGCTGTATAATTTAGAACAATTCCTAGTCCCAAAACAATTCTTATGTACAAGCATTTCTATCACATCAATACCTTATTCATGTATTAAAACTACAAATGTCGAAAATGTTCGAGTGAGTCAATTAATTTGCATACTACTGTAGTTGTTTTTTGTTTTTCTCATGTTGCACAACAATAAAATATAAATGCTTATTCCGTGATGTGTTTAAATTTTATTCTTTGATCTTTATCCAAAAAATTCCCAGCGCCCGCGGACCAGTGCAAACTAACAATGCGCTAGCTGTTTAAACTAACAAAGGACAAGATTTTCACGTTCAAGATATTCCAGTTCAAAATTAACAATTTTCCTCTTACTCCAGTATGGCCATTTTGTCAGTATTGTGACAGAAGATAAACTGTGAGGTTACATTTTACTTGAAAAGTAGTTTAGTTACAATTCTGAGGTTTTATTGTTTGACTACAACTCTGCTGCAAAACACTTATAAGAGAATTCTAAACCTGTAGTCAAAGGTGGAGTCGAGGACACAACGTTCGAGGCCTAGGCAAAGGACTCGAAAAAAAAAACGAGGCCAAGGATCAACTTGTCGAGGACAGACCTTCTCGAGATCAAGGACAAGAATGGTCGAGGCCGAGGACACAATTTTTCTAAATTATGGTCTATAAATTTTCCATAATTTTTAAGCGCAAAAGTGCTTGCATTTTGTTAAGTTTTTGATGATAATTCGAAAATAATACTTTTTTTTAAGTAGTAACGAATGCCATTTTAAAGTTTTAAACGTTAGCAGCTGATGTTGATTTCGCACCGTAGCGGTATCGCAGTAATGAAACTAGGCCATAATCCGTGAATGGAAATATAGCCAGTACTTAAATTGTAGTAGGGATGCGTCCATCAATCGGTAGTAGCGTCCCCACATTATTTGGCCTCCCCCTATGGAAAAGTCAGCGTCCTCCAATACAGGTTAAGCGGGAAATCCCTATTTTTCTAAATTGTTTAGTATTTATTTGAATGTGGCGGTCAAATATTGCTCAAAAAACATAGCTCCTGTCGCACAATAAAACCACAAACACTAAAATCATCAAATAAAACCTTTTTGTTTTGGTCTTCACTTCAATTAGGCGGACAGCAATGGCACAAACTGGGGTGAAGACGTGGTTATTTTGGTCTATATTCGAATTTGGCTGTAAAACAATCGCAACAAAGGCGACTGTTTTTGTTGTTTTGATTTTGGGGCAAAATTCACATCAAGTTGCTACGGCATTGCGGATGCGTCTGGTCAGGCTGCTTAAGCGTCCCCCCATGCGATGTTTCATAGTTTAAATGCTGTAGATAGCTAAATTATTAATAAACGTAGGGACTGTCAATTTTAAGGCCATAATTTCATCATTAGGGCCCCGATGCAAACGTCTACTGATTATGGATCCCCGCTTTTTTAGTAGTTTCCTAAACGCAAACCATCTTGGTTGGTTAAACCATTTCTTTTTACGGATTTTTTCTAAAATTATTGTGTAAAAATATAGCAAAATACTGTGAATTAATGCTTTTAAAATGAACTGAGGTACCGTGAAAGGTATATTTGTAATCTCAAAAGTTTTTGGTATTGAAAAAAAAAGGGGTTCCGGGGCAAGGGCAATATCCCCATGCCCCCATAAATAATTCTTGTGATTTTTGTTTAAAAAGAAGATTAAACATTTAGATTTTCAAAGCAATTTGAAAAGAAAATACCGTAAATGCTAAGTTGGAAAAACTTCAGTTTTCTCACAATTTTCCAATAATTTTAAGCCAATCTTTTCTTCACATTTCAGTGCATTTTGTCTTTCTCACATCTAATGACTGATTGAGCGAATGAATGAGTGCGAACGTTTCGGCCGTCAAAAAACACTTTGTTAATTTAACGTAAGATATTTAATTACAAAAACCCTGAGGATCCCCGCAGGTTCTAAGAAGGAAGGCATTTGGAGACATTTGCCCCGTGCCCCCCCCTCCCTTCCCCCCCCTTTATGAGGTCCACGATTGTCGGAACGGGAAAATAATAAACCATTATTTTTTTTTCTAAAAACGCCCATTTTTTGTGAAAGCTTGTAAAAAATTAATTATATTATTCAGGCATTCGAACAATTAGAGTTATATTTAATTTCACTGTTACTGTAATTTCTTAATAATCCTTCACGCAGCGTTTTTAGTGATTCAATAGTTTGTTATTTGGGATTCTTAGCGTCGATTTCCAACACAAATTGTTTAGTGGACGTGGTTTTGCCCGCCAGACCGCTTTCCAGTGATTAGAGTTATTCTTTGTTTCTAAAAACAAATTCTTTGCGCTCGCGTATTTTCAGAACAAGTTGGCGTTCTCAAGATATGGTTTGTTAGTTGTATGAGATATACTAACAAATTTACTGTAATATAACAATATGCCTTCCTCGGTAATACTGAGTTACATCCAGGGCCTGCAAGAGGGGGTTCAGGGGGTACATCGTACCCGGCCCGGGCCTAGGGGGGCCCGGAAGAGTTCAGGTTTTCGCGTTAAGTTTTGGTATCGCACCATAGCACTTTAAAGGCGGTGAATCATCCAGACAATTCCAGTGGTTTACAATAGCTAAAATTGAACTATAATTTTTGATATTTTTTGTTTTAATTTTGGGACTGCGGTTGCAAAGATATTCAACAAATACAAAAAGATGTCCCCCCGAAAAAAGTTTTTGGAAACTCTTAGTTTTGTTCTTCCCGCCAAAACCACAGTAGGCCTAATGGTTTAGAGAACTGTGGTAGGCCTAATAGTTCAGAGATAGTTTATTAGTTTAGGCCTAATTAGGCCGAACTATCTCTAAACTATTAGGCCTAATAGTTTAGAGATAGTTAGGCCTAATAGTTTAATAAGATTAGAGTAGGCCTAATAGTTTAGAGAACTGTGGTTTTGGCGGGAAGATCAAAACTCAGAGTTGCCAAAAACTTTTTTTGGGGGGACATCTTTTTGTATTTGTTGAATATCTTTGCAAACGCAGCCCCAAAATCAAAGCAAAAAATATCAAAAATTATAGTTCAATTTTAGCTATTGTAAACCACTGGAATTGGCTGGATGATTCACCGCCTTTAATCAAACTTGCCTACAGCAAAAATATCAGTCAGCCTATTCAGTACTGGTAATTGGTTGCTATTTTTGCTACACAGCCTTTAGGGCATCCAATAGTGGCCGATTTGATTAAAAAAAGGAGGAAAATGTATCAAAAGTCACACACTTGCATCGAAATTAACGTTTTGTAACATTTCTCTGACTTGAGAGCCCTAATTCTACGGTATAACAATGTACGAGGGCCCACATTTCCAGAGATCCAAATGCATTTCAACCTTTAGAGAGCGGAGTTGACATACTATACTACTATCATTAAGTTACTCGCGCTATCTGTATGAGTTTAGTAGGTATTTGGATTTGTGAAGTCTATGATTGCAGATGACTTCTTGAAACTTTTATCAGTAAAATATTTCGATTTGCAGTATTAAAGTCATATTGTAAAATATTGTGTCAATGTCATCATCCCCCACTTCACATACTTTCTTTTATGTACATGACGTTTTCTGCTTGTCAATTTAAGCAAGTTTGGTGCTGGGATGTTAATCAAATGCTGTATTTTACCCTCAAGAAACATAAAAAGTGCTGAGGCTTCCGGGGCTGTGCCCCGCACCCCGCTGGGAGAGCTCACAGCGCTCCCCCAGACCCCTTAGCTAGATTTAAACCAATTTTATGTCTAGTTGTGTTTTTCATAGGTCCTAACTGTATGCGAATATCGTTATTCTCTCACTTTTAAATGAAGATCAACACCCATTGGACAAAAAATGATTTAATAGCGTGGGCTCCAATACGGCTTGGGGGCCCGGTATCGACCTTCGTACCCCCTGAAAAATTTTCTTTATGAGGCCCTGGTTACATTTCATTATTATACACATACTTTCTTCTAAATTCATATGCAGAATAGGCTCGGCCATGTTTTAGCATTTGCAACTCAAAACATAGGTGGGTAAGTTAATGCAAAACGTTAGCTTCGTTAACCACTCGTCCGTTAACAAACTTCACATCTCCGTTAACGTTAATCCGTTATTTTCAGCTTTAATTAACGGAAGTTAATAAAGTCCGTTAATTCGTTAACAATTTGCGTGCAACGTACATTTCTTTTTATTCACTCGCTTCTAGAACACGTATTGACGCTGTTGAGCTGATTGTAAGGAAATATTTATTGCTGAAGTGGTCTTTTTGTGTTTTGGAAGTTACATTTCACAGCCTAATCTGATTTTAAGACAAAAAATAACTAATAGATCTATGAGGCTGCAGCTTATTATTTGTCACAAAAAAGAGCTCCTTTCTTCGTTTCTATAAAACTCGTGCTAATACGCAACGTGTGTTACCAGTGCAAACTGGTTTGTACCGGTACGATAAATGAATGGTGCTAGTTATTAACGATAAAAACCTTAACGGAAGTTAACAGAACTTAACGGAAGTTAATTTAGTCCGTTACCATGAAAAAACTTTTTAACGGATTAAACAGTTAATGAAAAAGTTAGCTTCGTTATTAACGATTGACGGACTTGTGCCCACCTACAGTGGCGGATTTAGGGGGGGGATGCATCCCCCCCACCAGCCTAAACATAACGTGCATATGCATAATATTAAACATTAAAAAAAAAGCAATCAGTGAATACTCGATAGGCCGGGTGACTGCGATATAATTTCTGAAGCCATTAAGGGCGGGGGGAGGAAAAAGATTTTTACAGCGAACTTTTTACAAAGCAGAAATTAGTTTTTTACAGGTCCGATTGATTTGAAAGCGCTAACTAGCAAAATTCACAACTCGCACTTTTCAACGATAAAGGCATAACCATAGGTGGGCACAAGTCCGTTAATCGTTAATCCGTTAATAACGAAGCTAACTTTTTCATCAACTCGTTAATCCGTTAAAAAGTTTTTTCATGTTAACGGACTAAATGAACTTCCGTTAAAATGCCCGTTAACTTAACGACAATGGTTCATTAACTTACGTTAAGTTGCGTTAACATAAGGTTTTCATCGTTAATTTCTTGTACCACCCTTTCATCGTACCGGTATAAAACAATTTGCGCTGTAATACTTGTTGCGTAATTAGCACGAGTTTTATAGAAGAAAAAGCGAAGGAGCTGCGAGATAAACAAGCGAGCGCTGGATCAAATGAGCAAGCGCAATAAGAAATGCAGCAAATATGATTTTAATCATACAAGTAAGTATAAAGTGGGTTAGATCGTAGATGAGTTGAACTGCGATACTGGAATAGACCCATGATGCACCCATGAATAATCTGTTATTAGTGGTAAGCTTGAAGTGACTAGCATGGCAGCGTTAGCAAGAAAAGTGGACATGGATAGTTAGGTAGCCTAACCTATAGCAGAAATGATCTCGATTATAATCGTAGTCTACAATCACTAATTTGTAATAAATTTCGCAATTTTCAAATTATCGTACTTAGAAATCAATTACAAAGGATCGTAATCTAGGAATTGCAAATAATCGAGCCATGGCTGGCTGCTACTATAGGCTAGGCTTCTAGTACCAAGCAAAAGCGTGAATGATGATATAAGTGTATAAACTCTATCATGGGAGGGGTACCGTGGACCAACTACAGAACAGAATGCAAGTGCAAGACATGCATGATTGCAATTTTAATAACAGTTTAATAATATTGATAATGCAAAACAGAATTGCTGGGTAGATTGCAGCAAAAATGCAGAAAAGATTCCGACTTCGTAAGTGCTGTTACAAAAATTATTTTTAAATTTTGGCGAAGCGATGTAATCGTAATAGCGATGATTAAAGGTGAAATAATCGCAATGGAAAATCGATTGCATGGGTGCGTATTTGTAATCGTAATCGGCGGAATCGATATAATCAAACCAAAGACCATTGAAAGAACAGAATGTAGGTACCGGTACTAAAACATAGCTGTAAAAACAGTGTTTATTTTGAGCTAAGTGTTAATGTCATCCAAAAACTTGGAAGTGTTTGCATCCACGGATCGCGGATGGTTTCAAAACGTGAAATCTACGTAGGCCTACACTGTACAATGGTTCGTGATAGGACTAAAACGAGAATGAATGACGAATATTCATTGGCAATGTTTTTAGTTACTTTTTTAAGAGTCAAGATTAAGCTTTGGGTTAGGTTGGATCTCGACACTATCAAGAAATTGTTTTGCAAGCCATAGCTTAAATAGTTAATTTTAGATGCTGTTGTAGCGTGAAAGCACAGAGACTTAAAGTAATAGTGTCGTGGCACTGAGTAAGCAACCGTCTCTATCTAACAGTTTCCTTGATGTTTAATCGTTTGCGTACCATCTGGCCTAAAGGCTACCAGCACGGAAGCCCAGGGAAGAGCCACCAGAAGGGCGACTACTTAAAAACAAGCAATGGGAAAAAATGACTCTTCTTGGGCTTCTGCGCTGGTAGCCTTTAGGCAGGGCCACCGAAAGGGGGGAAGCGAGGTGAGACAATGACCCCGGTGCCCATGGAGTTTAGGAGGCCAATGGGCTTCAAGGGGCCCTTGGACTTCAGGGGGCGTATGGAAATGACACTGACAAATCAGTTTGTGGAATATCGAGGACCTTTTTTTTTTTTGAGTTCACATCAAAATCCGAAGAAAATTGTGGCATTTTCCTCTTCTTTTATGAAGTTTACAAAGCTGGAGATGCCCAATATTTGAGCTGACCCCGGGCCTACGTTTGGCTCTCGGCGCCCCTACAAACAATTAACGATATATCTATTGCTTTTTGTGGCAAATAAAAAGCTGCAGTCTCATAAGTCTATTAATTATCGCTGTTCGTAACCTCAAAAGATTTTCCGGTCGCTGCTTTGTTACTGTATATGAGCTTATTATTATCTTGAACGTAGATTAGACTGTAAAATGTAACATCCAAAACACAAAAGACCACCATATAGCAATAAATTTTTCCTTGCAATCAGCTCAACAGGTGATTACGCTTGTTCTAAAAGTCAATGAATAAATGAAATGTAAATTATTCTCAAAATGTTAACGGATTAACGGACTTCATTAACTTCCGTTAATTTCAGCTGAAAATAACGAATTAACTTTAACGGAGGTATGAAGTTTGCTAACGGACTAGTGGTTAACGAAGCTAACGTTTTGCATTAACTTGCCCATCTATGGGCATAACACAACAGGAGTTCAATTATGGCGCATTTTCGCTCAAACCTCACGCAATATCAGTAGCGTAGCCAGGGAGGGGGCGGGGGGCTATAGCCCTTCTATTGATACGTCGACCAAAATGCAGAATGGGAAGAACGCTACGTTTTTAGCACTTTTGAGATTATTTTATGCACTGGAGTGGACTAAATAGTGATTTAAAACATCTTTTGAAACATATGTTCAGGGGGAAGGGGGCTAATTTGTCAAAAATATAACCAACAAATAAATGAAAATTTTGAAAAATGGTCAAAAATATGCAATCAAATTTGATCGCAAGTGTAAAAATGCTAAACATAGGTGTCATTAACAAATATACTATAAACAAAGGAATGGGGGGGGGGGCTATTCAGTATTAGTTAATTACCAATTTTTCTCAAATCTCTTTTCTTTAGCCCCCCCCCCAATTATTTTTCTCTATAAACTGTATACGAAATAGATTACTCCGTGTGAGTTTTATTGAACTATTCGATTTTATAATTTACCAGCATCTAAACAAGAGAACTAACATTTTACCAATAGCCACCTCCTAAATTGCCCATTTATGCCACCAGTTTAATCTTGTTTGCACTGCCTATTTCTAAGCCACGTTTTAAAAGCATTTTTTAATCAAAATAGCCCTAAAATGAAGTTATTTTTGCAAAAAAATGCAAAGTTTTCGAGCGCTGGGGGCTCCGCCCCCAGACCCCCATTGGCCTACGGCGGCTGGATGCTCCACCACCCCCCAACACAGCCCCCCAATTGCGAATTTCTGACTACGCACCTGCGTAATACAGTAGTGCGGTTTCGCACAAAAAGTGTGTCGATTCAATAGAACATCAAGTAAAATGTCTTTTGGAATGTAGTTTTATTACATTGTTAGTTACGGTATGCTGAATGAACACTTGAACAAAATAGACTTTTGACAATAGAAATATCAAAGTCCTATGCAGGTAGTTTTTACTCATTCTGTGTGAGTAGCACAGCCAAGGGAGGGCGGGGGGAGGGCTTTTGCCCCCCCCACCCATTGGCCTGTCGACCAAAATGCAGAATAAGAAAAATACCACGTTTTTAGCACTTCCTGAGACTGGTTTTTGGACTAGAATGGACTAAAACGTGATTTAAAGCATCTTTTGAACCATTTATTCAGGGGGGCTAATTTGTCAAAAATAAAACTCACAAATCAACAAAAACTTTGAAAAATGGCCAAAAATAAGCAATCAACTTTAATATAGCTCATTGCAAATGCTTAACATAGTTTTTATCAATAAAAATATTATAAACTCACGAACAGGGGGGGGGGTCTATTCAGTATTGGTTAATTACTAATCACCTCTCTCAAAGATCTTTTCATGAGCCCCCCTCCAATTATTTTTCTCTATAAAATATAGTCGAAATAGATTACTCCGTGTGAGTTTTATTAAACTATAGGATTTTGTGATCTACCAGCATGTAAACAAGAAAAAATTTTACCACAAGCCACTTCTCACATAGCCCATTTACGCAACCGGTTTAATCGTGTTTGCACTGCCAATTGCTATGCCACGTTTTAAAAGCATTTTTTTTTATCAAAATTGCCCTAAAATTTAGTTATTTTTGCAAAAAGATGCAAAATTTTCGGTCGCTGGGGGCTCCGCCCCCAGACCCCCAAAGCAGCTCCCTCATTGCGAATTTCTGGCAACGCGCCTGTTCTGTGTAGATGCAGACGGCTATGCTGGCGAAAGTTTAATAAATACGATTTTTGACGCAGGAAAGACGAAAAGAGCGTTTTATGTTATTAATTTGAGTTGAATTGGTTAAATCAATGACATGAAACTAGTTTTATGTCATTGGTTAAATTTTAAAAAATATTTTATATACTGGTAACGTTTTTGGGATGGGACGGATCAAAAATATCCCCAACAAGTTTGCGCGAGGTCAAGAACATTAATCATAAACATGCAAAATTTTGATATTATACACAATTTGTGCTCATAAATTTTATCATCCCCCCACCAAAATTTTCTAGATCCGCCACTGCCCACCTATGACTCAAAATGGTTTGTTCGGACTCCCGGATTCCTTGTTATGGCTCGGGATGGCTTTACTGTAGTGCTTTGCAGTTTGTACCGCCTGCACTGGAAGTATTAGTAGAAATAAAAATAACCATTTTCTTCAATGCGTTTTGTCTCCTCATTCTCCGATTAGAGCTTTCACACAATGCCTTTTAAATTAGTTTTAATATGACTTGGCTTAGCTGGCTATCACATTGCATTATTTTCAGAAACAACAAATTGACAGACTATCAGATATGTTGTCTTTTGTTTGGTTTCTTTTTTTAACCAATCAAAAAATAATGCTGTCCTCGAGCCGAGGACAGGACATCTTCGAGGCCAAGGTCAAGGATTTGGAAGTGTCCTCGAGGGCTCTACCTCTGCCTGCAGTTACTCTTTGAAATTTTGTTTCAAATTAGCGACCCAGTAAAATTGCTCAAGGGAAATCTAAGCTGTCATATCTCCAGAAGAAAAGGTTGTTGAAAATTCCAATTTGGTGAAGTTAGTTTTCAGTTTCGACTTGAATGCTTTTTTGAAGGGAGTGAATCACTGAATCATCCATCCAATTCCGGTAGTTTACAATAGCAAAATCGAAATAATGTTTGATATTTTTTGTTTTAATTTCGGGGCTGTGTTTGCTAAGCTTTTCAGCAAACACTAAGATATTCTCCGAAAAAAGTTTTTGGAAACCCTGAGTTTGTTCTTCTGCTCTAAACTTCCAGCAAGGAAAAGTCTAGAACAATGCTCTTCAACCTTTTTCGCTACAGTGCACCCTAAAAAATCTTGTGATGGGCGCATGCACCCTGTGCTTGATATTTGAAATGAGACAAAAAGCCACATTAAAATTAACATGCAAAAAGACAATTGCACTGCAGTCTGCACTGAAAATAACACAAGACAGACCACACAACAAATTCAAGAAACTAGATGGGAGCTTGATGAGAAGCAATCTTAGTGAACGAATGACTCATGTTGAACAATGAAATTCTCAAAAAAAAAAAAAACTTTCGCTTTCCCGTAAAGAAATTAATGAGAAATATCTTCTGGGAAAAGAGGGTTTGGAATTTCAAGCATTGTCAATATGTATATTTAATTGAGAACATAGTGACTGATCATACTTAAAAAAAAACCCTATCCAAACATAAGCCGTTGGAACGATGTCAAAATATTTGTCCGCTAAGAATCTGCTGATATCATAAAAAACTAGCACTCTAGTTTGAGCTGTTCAAAAAAATTGATTTTTGGGTGTCCCCGGGAGGGTGGTACCCCCAAACTATGGCAAATTAGTTGTCTGTTAAATATCTGCTGATATCAAAAAACACTGGCACCCTAAATTAAGTCGTTCAAAAAATTAATTTTCGGGGGGTCCATTTGATCGGGATCCCCGGGAAGGTGGCAACCCCCAACTATGTCAAAATATTTGTCTCTTAAATATCTACTGATGTCAAAAAACACTGGCATCGTAGCTTAAGCCGTTCAAAAAGTTGATTTTTGGGGGGTTCCGGGGGAATGGCACCCCCAAACTATGCCAAGATTATTGTCTGTTAAATATTTGCTGATATCAAAAAACACCGGCACCGTAGCTTGAGCCGTTCAAAAAATTGAGCTTGCGGGGGTCTTCGGGGGGTGGTAATCCTAAACTATGTCATAATATTTGTCTGTTAAATAGCTACTGACATCAAAAAACACTGGCACTCTCAGTTAAGCCGGTCAAAAAGTTGATTTTTGGGGGTCAATTTTTAGGGGGTGTCCGGGAGAGTGGTACCCCCAAAGTATGTCAAAATATTTGTCTGTTACATATCTACTGATATCAAAAAACACTGGGAACCTAGTTTGAGCCGTTCAAAAAATTGATTTGGGGGGGTACGCGGGGGGGGTGGCACCCCCAAACTATGTCAAAATATTTGTCTGTTAAGTATCTGCTGATATCAAGAAAAACCAGTGCCCTAGCTCGAGCCGTTCAAAAAATTAATTTTTGGTTCCCGAAATAGTTGCCCCAAAAGATTTTGGGAGAAAGAATTGCGTTTACAGCTCAACAACTTTACACAAAAATTAGATTTCGATGTTTTGTGGTTTAGGAGAAGAAGAGCGTACAAGAATTAGGAAGAAAAAAAAAAGGAAAAATCAAGGAAAAAAAAAGAAAGAAACCTCATTGCGGCCAAAAGTGAGTTGGTTGGGATCAAAGGGTATCTTATATAACATATAACCGTGTCAAATATAACATTTTTTTGCCGTATAACCGTGTCAAATATTTTTTGCCGTACTTAAGCTGTTTTTGAATGTAACCGTGTCAAATATTTTTTGACGTACTTAAGCTGTTTTTGAATGAGACCGCTTTTTACGCGAAACTTTTGGGGCGGTTTTCGAGTCCTAAAACAAAAGTCACGAGACTAATTGCCTTAAAATTTGGTACAGCCATGCACTCATTGATTTCAAACAGGTTTCAAAATTTCATGTAGCTAGATCTAACCGTTCTCGAGTTATAAGCAAAAGTCTGAAATCTCACACTCATTAGTTTGAAAATAGCCGATCGAAGAATGATATCCTTTTTAATTGCTTCCCTCATCAATGGATTGATGTGTGTGATTGAACTTCTTTTGCAAGATTTGATCTTACGCAAACAAGAAAAAACCCTTTCTCATGAATACATTGTGGGCATTTGAATGAGAACAGAAACTGCCTTTTTTGCTACGTTTCTGTACGTATTCCGGCACATTTAGTTGGTGCACCCAAAATTCAGTATATGGTGTCTCTTTAAATTATGCTTTTATGCCGAAATCTGATTGAAGATCAATTAAATTTTCGGTTTATCAAGAGTAGCATTCTGTTCAGCTGTGAAATATTTCTCAAAATTTTCTTGCTGCAATTTAAGATGTGCGTAAGCAGTAAGTGGAAGTAGTTGCATCTGAAAATTGCTTCCATGTTCTGTTTTGAAGTCATGCAAAAGGGGAAAGACTGAAAAAAATTTTGCTACAACTCGACTCTGCCACAAAAATAATTTTTTAGGAAAGTTCTACCTCAGAGGTATGTGCGTAAAACGAAGATTCCAGTTTTACACTCATACACACAATTGCATCCAGGCGCGTAGCCAGGATTTGGAAAAGGGGGGCTATTTTGAAAGAGTGCGAAAAGTGCAAACGACCTTGACCCGAATTTTCATTGTTCTTGAATCAGTTTCACACGGTTTGCCCGAAAATTGAGACGAAATTTCTCGGAAACCTCGGATTTTCCAACGTTTTTTCGGCCCAAAATCAGGTGGTCTCCAAAAAAAAAAAGAAAAAAGGTCTTCACCGAAATTGAGACTAATTTTTCGGCCGAAATCGGAAATTCAAACGTTTTTTCCACCCAAAATCAGGTGGTCTCCAAAAACAAAAAAAAAAGGTCTTCACCGAAATTGAGACTGAATTTTCGGCCAATATCGGAAATCCAAACGTTTGAGGGGGGGCTGTTTTCCTATGGGGGGGCTATTTTCAATTTTTCACAAAAAATCGGCCTCAAAAGCACCAAAAACGTGCGATTTTGCATACTTCACAAGCCAATGGGGGGAGCTCGAGCCCCCCCGCCCCCCCTGGCTACGCTACTGATTGCATCACATACCACGTCACAATACGACAAATATGGATTGCTTTAAAGAGATAATGCTTGAGATCACATGAAACCATTTCTAGGGCCACAATAAAAGGCTTCGCAGGCTGTATCTTGTGCAGGCCTGGTGTAGGGGAGAGGAAGATGATTTGATACAACATCCCTACAAGATAAAAACTAATAATAATTATCAGAAAATAGCGCAACCATGTGATAGAAAACTTCAAATAAATCGCAGAGAAAAGATGCAAAAGTGGTGTGAGATGTGTGGTGGCTACGAAACGTGCAAAACTTTTTTTGCATGGTTTTAGTAAATTTTTCAACTTGGAAGTTATGTTTAAATACATTGAAACAAAAAAGCTTGGTAAAAAATGTAGTGTGATGACTCAGTAATATGTATGTTAGGTTATTTAAAACTTCAATTAGTTTTATGTGAAGTTTCATGGTTAGTGGTGGGTTAGAATTTTTTTCAAACTTTTAGGTGGAAGGTGATTTGATACAACACGTTGAAGGTGATTTGATACTGTATCAAATCACCTTCCAAAATTCAAATACTTGTTTAGTTAATTTAAAAGCGTTACTTGGAAGGTTAGTGGCAAGTAAATAGCCTAAGGTTGCAGTAATTCTTAATTTTAGCTAGGTCTTAAGGCAGTGTACATTAGGTAGGTCGATTTTCGCTATAGAAAAACGTTATTTTGCAGTAGTTGAGAGACACTTTCTGCGAAATTTGAGCACTCCAAGTCAAGAAACGGCTTGCGGAAATGGTTTTTAATTTTTTTGCCCAAATTTGCTTTTTTATTACATTCCGCTAGATGGCGCACCATAATCCATTTACAAAATACTTGATATTCTGCTAAAATAAGCTTGAAAAGGTTCTTCTCATTTTGGTTGAACTTAAAATTAACGACCCTTAAGTGCAAATAGTACAAAGTTGCAAATAAACACTCGCCTAAGTCACAGCAACTGTTTACAATATTAGGATAAATACAAAATTATATCCAAAACTCTCGAAAGTTTAGCTGTTTATTTGGGAGTGAAATATTATCCGCTTTCATATGCTCCATTTTACGACTATCACCAACGACCAAATTCCACTTCAAAAACAGTTTGTAGTCCTTGTAGCCTACTATTAAAATGATAAAACGGAATTTATTTGTAATCAATATTATTAATCTTGCTTACGTTATCAACAAAACTTTTCTCTTGCTCAAAGTTTTATCGTTTCTGGCTGAAAAGAGTCTACAGTATTTCCCGTGATTCAAGCTTAATCGAAGTTAGTTTTAGCAATAAAAGCAAAAGTAAGAAATAGCTATGCCGAAAGCAAAAACACGACCGCTTACGAGACAAAAAAGTGACCCGAAATATGGTCGAGGACCCAGCGAGTTATCCAAAACGGAGCCAAGCACTTATAGACAGTTAATCCGTTACTATTACCATTTAAAAAATACTGATCCTCAAAGCTCAATTTCGCAATATTGCCAGCACATTAAAGAAGATTTGATGGGTATTTGGCAGTCAGTGAACCCACGATTTTCTTTAATATCCAAATTGTCAATCGAAAAAAAGTTAAGAGATTTGCTGCAGTTGGTAAAAGATATCAATCGAAACCACGATAAAGCTGCTGCAAAACGAAATTTTGCTAACAAATTAGACAGCCTTTTCGATATTGCTGGGTGCTCCTGTTCTTTGGAAGTGTTACTGTGTGAAGACAGAAGAATCAACTGTGATGTTGATAACTGCCAACAAGAGCACATATTTTGCTCTTGCTCCCCAGCTCTTAACGTTTCGATAGAAGATCGGGCATACTTGAAAGATCAACGTTTGAAGAAAGGCCCAAAAGGCTTGTATCAATTGGCATCTGTGGACCGAGTTGTTGTAAAACGAGCTTTACGTTCATCGGCAAGTTTTCCGCGGTCAACTGTTGATTCTTCCTCTTTCCCTTGCACCTCAATCCAGTCTTCCACAGACACTGACAGTGCTTCAGTACATTCAGAAGTAAGTTTTAATAAGCAGTATGTGGCGATAACTGCGAGTGATTCAACGATAATACAATCGCAAAAAAATTTTTTAATTTAAACTCTGTTTGAAGGGAACAATTTTTTATTGCCGGACTTTGGACTACAAAACAACGGAAGATGACATGAGAAACAACATTTTAAAAAAGTAACCGGTTCTCAACACCATCTCACCATTACGTATGAACCCGAAATATGCTCTGAAGAGTATTTAAGCCATAAAACGCTCCCAATGACTGGCTCTACTAGTGAAGTTATGGCTCAGCATATCTATGATGCTCTGGAGGAATTCGATAGTTTGGAAAGCACTAGAGCAATCTTGATTGACAGCACCTCCGTCAACACAGGCTGGAAAAATGGTTTGGTTGTCAAATTAGAAGACAAACTAGGGCGGAATTTGCATTCTGTTAGTTATGCTTTGCACCAAAATGAACTTCCTTTTCGTGCCATACCCAAAAAATTGGATGGAGTAACTACAGGACAACAAAGTTTCAGTCACCAGTTGGGAAAAAAATGTAAAGAGAACGTCCACAGTAAACCACAAATTGCGTTTGAGTCTATTGAAAACCCTTTACAACATAGCGTGGAAAAAAGATTTCAGCGATTCGAACACTGACCAGTGTCTTCTGTATCAATATACCAAAGGAATCGGTTCAGGAAAAGTGGACGAAAAGTACTTTTCCTGGAAATTGGTCAGCTGCATTACGCAAGATGGCTTACTCTTGCTATTAGACTTCTTGCTGTCTGCACACGGGAAGAATCTCCAAGCGGGAATTTAATTAAACTCGTTCACTACATAGTAAAGGTTTATGCGCATTCGTGGTTTGAGATAAAGTCTTCATCTAAACTGCACGAATCTCCTAGAATATTGTTTCAGAATTTGTCTCGCATTGATCAACTTTCATTTGAAGATCTAAAAACCAGAGGTGGAGTCGAGGACACAAGGCTCGAGGCCAAGGCCAAGGACACAAAAAAAATCCGAGGCCAAGGACAGTCTTTCCGAGGACAGACACTCTCGAGGCCAAGGACAGGAATGCTCGAGGCCAAGGCCAAGGACCAAGGACACAAGCGCAAGTGCTCTCCAAAAAAAAAAAAAAAAAAATAGGTCTTCACAAAAATTTTTCAAGCGATCTCAAAAAAAAACGTTTTCCAAAGAATTTTTCAAGCGCTTCACAAAATTTTAACAATTCAAAAAATAGTGCTGTCCTCGAGCCGAGGACAGGCCAATTTTCGAGGACTTGAGGCCTCGAGGCCAAGGCCAAGGACTTCAAAATGTGTTCTCGAGGACTCCACCTCTGCTAAAAACCATGTAGCAAAGCAAAACCTGCAAGGAAACTCCTTTTGCTTATTACCAGAAAACTTTCTGTATGCATTGATAAAAGATGAAGACCCATCGTTAGAAACTTGGGACTGCAAACAATCATAAACCTGAAGATCAAGTATCGGTAAATTTTGCAGTTTTTATACTGCACTTACGAGATGTGATATAATTTTTGTAGAACTACTGTATTTACATTAGTATTTAAATAACAACATGCCATATTCAGTAAATGCAAACCAGAACCAAAAAGCTCTGAAACTTTAGGATTCGGTTTTTAATCCTATTGCGCAATAAGAAATAGCGACAGATATAATTTCACATTTTTACTTTTGCACGCAGAATCGGCAAGGAAATAAACTTTTGCACGCAGAATCGGCAAGGAAAAGAAATCCCTTCTATCATCTGGGAAGCAAAAGAGTGGTACAATCTTGTGGATGACGAGTATCTATGTGCAGAGCCACCGCTTTCGAAGGATATACCCATGGAAGTTCTGATGTTGTGCCATACAAACGACAGTTTACTTAAGCTTCCAGATCGCCCGTTCCACTCACAGAGCGTAGAAGTGTGAAACTTGTAACAGAAGCTTCACCTAGTTATTATGGATTTGATAACTGCCACAAATCTATTATGGCCAAAATCACTAGCCGAAAAATGCGTCCTATGTTTGCATCCAAAAGCTCCTAATCCCAAACTTACGATTCAATTCTGTAACTGAACTGAACCGATAACTTTCTTGTAAGTTTGCAATATGTTGTTATTAAAGAGCTGTTCAAGTGTTTGTTCAACGTCTAAAGCAAGTTTACGTGTTACTATAGGCCGTTAAGTAGGCTTTTTATGACGTTATTGCGAGTAAAAGAAAGCAGGCGCGTAGCCAGAAATTCGCAATGGGGGGCGCTGTTTTGGGGGTCTGGAGGCGGAGCCCCCAGCGCTCGAAAACTTTGCATTTTTTTACAAAAATAACTTTATTTTAGGGCTATTTTGATTAAAAAATAATGCTTTTAAAACGTGGCTTAGAAATTGGCAGTGCAAACATGATTAAACTGGTGGCATAAATGGGCTATTTGGGAGGTGGCTAATGGTAAAATGTTAGTTCTCTTGTTTAGATGCTGGTAAATTATAAAATCGAATAGTTCAATAAAACTCACACGGAGTAATCTATTTCGTATACAGTTTATAGAGAAAAAAATTGCGGGGGGGGGGGGCTAATGAAAAGAGATTTGAGAGAAATGATTGGTAATTAACTACGTAATACTGAATAGCCCCCCCCTATTCCGTAGTTTATAGTATATTTGTTGATGACACCTATGTTTAGCATTTTTACACTTGCGATCAAATTTGATTGCATATTTTTGACCATTTTTCAAAATTTTCATTTATTTGTTAGTTTTGTTTTTGACAAATTAGCCCCCCCCTCTGAATATATGTTTCAAAAGATGTTTTAAATCACTATTTAGTCCACTCCAATGCATAAAATAATCTCAAAAGTACTAAAAACGTAGTGTTTTTCTCATTCTGCATTTTGGTCGACATGCCAATGGGGTGGCCCCCCTGGCTACGCTACTGAGAGGGTCTGTCCTTGGCCTCGAAATTTTTTGTGTCCTTGGCCTTGGCCTCGAGCCTTGTGTCCTCGACTCCACCTCTGCTAACTACAAATATTTTTGTTGAGATTTAAGTATAAGAAAGAATAGACTGTATGTGCATAACACATAAGTACTTTTTGCAAAGTTCTATGATTTGTAATGAATCAAGTTAGTGTATCTATGCTTGATAGTACACCGAAAACACAAAAATCTAAAATTTCGAGAATTGGAAGTCCATCATAAGTTGAACTCATTAGTGTTATGACACTGCTCGATATGTATGGTATTTGCCATGGTTCTTTGGTTCAGTGAGTATGAGCAGTTGATTAATATTCACTTCACTTTCACTTTTTCAGATCCTGATCTGCTAGTTGTGAGAGTTTTTGGTTGTGCTCACCCTCAGATTCACTGAAACTGATGGTAGGCTACGTGCCTACGTGGGTTAAGTAAGAACTTTTTTGGGGGGACGGGGTTGTGTTAAGTACCAACCCGGTAGCGCTGATCCAACACGATTTCAGTAGCATTAGGTGTTGCTTAAGGGGGGGCCCATTTTTTGTCTCCTTGCCCGGGGCCCCCCAAGTCAATGACCACCACTGCAGTAGATGTTGCCTCTGCCTTTCTAATGTACTAGTGATACCCATCCTAGAAGCTTTTCCACTGCTGCTTACCTGCTTTTGTATCTCTTTCCCATGATTCAAGAACTGGCATTTTATTTTCAGTAGCAAATCTAAACGCAAGTTCTTTGCAATTCTACACCAACAAGCCAAAATACATGTCCACAAGCAAAAGAATGTGACTTGCTAGATCTTTTTCTATTGCAGGGGTCAAAATTTGATTACTTAAAATGGTTGATTCAATTTGTTGTAGCGTTGTTGTAGCGTATATTTATCCTCTTATCACCGAACAGCGTCAGACGCTAACTTGTAGGACGATCCGCACACTTTTCATTACCAGGACTACTTCGTGATTGGAGGAATCCGCCCCTGCTTAGGAGTTTCCGATGACCCAATGTTCCTGTGGATTTCTTCGAATTCTTGTCCACTGAATTTGCTGCTTGTTCGAAGCCACCAAGCAGAGATAATCATCATAAAGCGTCTTATCCAAGGGCGCAACAACGTGACCAGCAGAGGTGGAGTCGAGGACACAAGGCTCGAGGCCAAGGCCAAGGACACAAAAAATTTCGAGGCCAAGGACAGACCTTCTCAGTAGCGTAGCCAGGGGGGGGGGGGCGGGGGGGCTATAGCCCCCCACCTCATTGGCATGTCGACCAAAATGCAGAATGAGAAAAACACTACGTTTTTAGTACTTTTGAGATTATTTTATGCACTGGAGTGGACTAAATAGTGATTTAAAACATCTTTTGAAACATATATTCAGAGGGGGGGGGCTAATTTGTCAAAAACAAAACTAACAAATAAATGAAAATTTTGAAAAATGGTCAAAAATATGCAATCAAATTTGATCGCAAGTGTAAAAATGCTAAACATAGGTGTCATTAACAAATATACTATAAACTACGGAATAGGGGGGGGGGGCTATTCAGTATTACGTAGTTAATTACCAATCATTTCTCTCCAATCTCTTTTCATTAGCCCCCCCTCCCCCGCAATTTTTTTTCTCCATAAACTGTATACGAAATAGATTACTCCGTATGAAACCGTATTTCTTTTACGGTCACATCTGCTCTTGCTTTATTATTTCAGTGAACTCGACTAATGTTAATTCCACTGCTATTAAAATCGCTAGTAGCTATTGAAGTAAATTTTGTAGATAAGATCTGTGCTATTTTAGCTTTGTTTTTCTTTTTATGATGTGTTTTTGCATTTGAATCATGAAATGGATCGTCAATTGATTTGTAATTTGCGTGCTCGTGACTTTCTTTGTAGCGTATTGAAAACTTTGAGGTTTTGTTGATATTTGGATTGGCGTATTGCCTACTGGAAAAGAAATGAGAATGAAACTGTATACGAAATAGATTACTCCGTGTGAGTTTTATTGAACTATTCGATTTTATAATTTACCAGCATCTAAACAAGAGAACTAACATTTTACCATTAGCCACCTCCCAAATAGCCCATTTATGCCACCAGTTTAATCATGTTTGCACTGCCAATTTCTAAGCCACGTTTTAAAAGCATTATTTTTTAATCAAAATAGCCCTAAAATTAAGTTATAAAATCAAAATAGCCCATTGGCCTCCTGCGGCTGGGGGCTCAGCCCCCAGACCCCCAAAACAGCGCCCCCATTGCGGATTTCTGGCAACGCGCCTGGACCCTCTCGAGGCCAAGGACGAAGGACACAGACGCAAGTGTTCTCCGAAAAAAAAAAAAAGGTCTTTAAAAAATTTTTTTAGGCGAAAAAGGTCTTCAAAAATTTTTTTCAGGTGATCTCTACTTGAGGAAACCAAAAAAACGTCTTTGCAGATTTTCTGCAAGGTTTCTGGCGCTTTCCAACAAAATTTCAACGGTTCAAAAATAGTGCTGTCCTCGAGCCGAGGACAGGGCAATTTTCGAGGACTTGAGGCTTCGAGGCCAAGGACTTCAAAATGTGTCCTTGAGGACTCCACCTCTGGTGACCAGGGTGCGGGTTGAACCCAGATCATTCGATCAGGGTTGTCGTAAAAACGACGCCTTTACCCATTCAGCCACGCTGCCGACAGCAACTTCCAACAGCACAGATCTGCTTTTTTCTTTACGAATCTCACTAAAGTCATTTTATTTTTAACCACACCAAAGTTTTCAGAGGCTTTTTGATAAGATAGACCTTTTTTGAAAACTTGTTTTGCAGCTCTTTTGAGAGCATCCGGTGGAGATTGAATGCTTCTATTGGTTTTTCTGATATATTAGGTACCGGTAGGCATTTATCCTGT
Source organism: Trididemnum nubilum (assembly GCA_963965965.1). Taxonomy (NCBI): domain Eukaryota; kingdom Metazoa; phylum Chordata; class Ascidiacea; order Aplousobranchia; family Didemnidae; genus Trididemnum; species Trididemnum nubilum. The sequence goes on from OZ014486.1 coordinate 19,936,305, forward strand.
TTACTTTTAGACAAATGGACATTATAAAGTAAATAAACAATCTGAAAAGACAAAGGACAGTAAAGCAGTATATTAATTTTGCTTGAAATTAAGGTTTTCATGAATGTACACTGCCTGCAGCTTGAGAGTATAAATGTACCACGAAATGTGAATGTACACTAGAGTAGATCAATTTTTTTACTTTTCTTCGAATTTTGAATGACATAATCTTGCAGTAGTTGCATTTCGGTGCAAAATGAAGTCCTGCAAACTTTGAGTGCTCTGCATTAAAAAATGGCTTGCGGATTTTTAGTTAAAATTTTTTTTACACAAATATGATTTTTTGCCAAACCACTAGATGGCGCTTTCAAGCTCAGCAACTGGAATACCATTTTACTTGTTTAAAGGCCAACTGAAGCGAAAATAGATGCTTTTTACACTACGGGGCTATTATCTAGCAACACACTAAAAAAATTCGGTTTTGAAACGTGCTGTCAGTCGCGAGAAAACAGAGAAAAACCAACCGAGCGTAAACGCTTCTGATTGGCTGAGCGTTGCGTGACGTGCTTGGACAAATGGGAAAGCTTGAGCTCAGATAGTTTTGTACAGGTTTAGAATAGCACCAGCTCTGCCAGTTCGCTTTCGGTAGCCTTTTTTTACGATATTTGGAGAAAATTAGGCCAGCCTGTGAACAAATACAGTCAAGGAAGAGTTACTTGTGCAGTTTAGCCGTATAACGCAGAGATATAAATCGGTTACCATTGCCATTGGTCAATGTTTGGTCTAGGCTATTAGTCAGCCAGTTTTACAGTTGGACCAGCCAGTGGTTTCAGCAGTTTGCAGCTCACTGTGATACCGGTGGTCAATAATACATCTATACTCTGCCGTGGAGTACAGACAGACCTCTTTATATCATAAATTGTCATAGTCAGAAAGTGCTGGTAGCTTACCAACCCATTTTTCTGACCCCACTTTGCGTAAATTTGAGTTTTCTTGTTTATGGTGCATGATAGCAACAATTTGTATACTTAAAAACATTTTAGGTAGATGGGCCATTAGATTACCCACTGTTTAAAAAAAAACTGAGCAATAGAATCAAAATTGAGCAATAAAGTGCTAAACTTGTGAAATGTCTCTAGCAACTGGATTGCAAAAAGTTCTATAGTTAGCTTAGTACATTGTACAATTTGTACAATTGATGTCAAATTCCATTTTCCAAGATATTGGTTTAAATATAGCAAATATTCTAAAATTTTGCTACTATAGAGCAAAACATTACTGTTCAAAACTAACATTTCAAGAAAGATATATACTTAGGATTTTTTTCAATATTTGATTTAGGCCTAATCACAATGCTGAACACCATCAATCAATGTTAATAAGTTGCTTAATGGTTTATAATTTTTTTCAAGAAAGCAAGTGCAACAACTGTTTTACGGAAAAAGAGTGTTTGGGTTCAGGATACATGGCCAGTGACGAACTAAAGGGTAGGGTATATTTTCATCATCAAGGAGTAATGCAACATATAACAAGCATTTGTAGCTCTATCTCGGATCCTGTATACCTGATACAGAGATATGAAAAAGAGCAAATTTCTGCAAATTTTTGTTAAAATTTTAAATGTTGCTTTTTTCAATTAATGCACTTTTTATAGTAGTCTGGTTATTTTTTAAGGCATTATGATTATGGTCTAGCCACCTAGATAACTGCCCCCAGATGCCTAAAAATTACTGCAACAAAAGCAACAAATTTTTGTTGAAGTGCAATAGTTTTTAACAATCAGTCATAAATGCTATTGATATTTTGAATGTGTTCGAAGTACGATACCTTTTGTAGAAATAAAAAAAAGGTTTTATTTTTACAACAAACTTTTGTAAAAAACGATCACTTCAACAATCAAAAATATTTTGACCAGATTTTGACGCTAAAGGTTTTACTTTATTGCTCATGATTCTTGATCCCATTACTTGATTGCATTGAGTTTTTTTTTCAAACAGTGTGTAATCTTAAGGCCCATCTACCTAAAATGTTTTTAGGCATGAAAATTGTCACTGCTGTGTATCACAAAAAAACACTCAAATTTGGTTAAAGTTGAGTCAGACAGCACAAAATGCCTAACCCAAGCTGAGCATTGAAAATCAAACAATTTGTGGTCGCTGAAATTGACATTGATACTCTCAAATGTACTAACAAATGAGGCTCAAAATTGCAAAAAAATCAAAAACAGCCCCCCTTAACTCAAAATTTATTGCTTATAAAAAAAGTGTATTACCGTAAAGAGCGAGCTCCCGGCGAAAATGTGCTTAGGCATGTGAGGGTTGTGGACGTGAGCCTACTTTCGCTTGTGAGCCGTTGATCTCGCGAGTATAATGCGATTACGAGCTATGCTATGCACCAACACCATATTTAGAATTTCTTCATAAATTTAATATATTCACAACCAACAGATACACAACATAAACATTGAATCTATTTGCATGGCCAAGAGTTGTAGTATAAGCTAACAACAGTTTATTTTTTATTCATGCTGTCGTAAAGTTTTTGAATATATAAGTATTAAAGATAGCATCATTTGCACTAGGAATTTTTGAAACACAGCAATTTAATGTGCAATTGCCATTACATTTTATTCACCAAGCTGCCTTGGCCTGGAGACAACGAAAGAACCTTTTGGTCTACTAGTCAAGCCACCGCCTGGATATATCACACACAGTGGAATCTTCACAATGTCACTTAAATCGCTGAACGTCAAGCAGGAAAGCTGTGAATACCAACTTTAATGGTCAGTATTTTGACCCGACCGGGAATCGAACCCGCGTCTGCCGTTTTAGTAGCAGACGCTCCATCCACCGATCGGTTGATGAATGTTATTTTTGTGCTCCATTTTATTCGATGTTTATTGAGAAATACATGAGCAACTAAAACAGTTTTGTCGCCAAAGTATCTAAAGCACGGCGTGTCAATACACCACAAACAATTGAACAATAAGCGATCAGCCTAAACGGAACATTTGTGAACTAATGAAGTAACACTAAACTTCCATCAGTTTATCCCCTACATTGATTCTCTGCCGTCAAGAATGCATCTTCCAGGACGTTTCTGGCTCCGGATGAATCGTCTACGCACTGGTTTTGAGCGTTTATGTTCTGCTCCACACAATTGTCGCAAGGGAGCATGGCTACACTACAACTGCGGCGCTGAAAAAAAACCAAAAAAACATGGGGTTACTGCGGTACACTACGGAAATATGGTTCGATTTTTGGAAAAAGTACGACACAGAATTACGTACAGTATTTTCAGAGCAGTACGTTACGTTACGGAAATACGGTATTATTTTTTTCGTACCTACCCTAGTACTTGGTTAGTCTGTTAGGTCTTCTTACAGTCGGAGTGAACTTGTCATGGAAACCACTCAGTGAACATTCTCAGCAGCAGAACGTATAGTTGTAAATTACATTTTTATCTACCAAGTTGCCTTGGCCAGGAGACAGTGAAGGGACCTTTTGATCTCTGACTCAAGCTGCCTCCTGTCTACCACACACGGTGGAGGCTTCGCATTGTCCCGTTTCAGTGCTGGACGTCAAGCAGGAAAGCTGTGAAAAGCACACTTTTAAGTCTTTGGTTTGACCCGATAGGAATCGAACTTAAATCCACTATTTCAGTAGAAAACGCTCTATCCACGCGACCATTGATTGATTGGTATGTGTGTGCAACATTTTTTTACACCTTTCGTAATCAAAATGATTTTCACTGCTTGCCTGCTCCACAAATCAGCAACATTTTTGCAACTTTTCGATACTTTAATTTCGAAAATTTGAAATTCGAAAATTTCGAAAATACCCTAATTCTATTTCGTACCACTGGTTTGTCAAGTTTATATAAACTGTTGTATATAACAGTGTATATAACTTGACAAACCAGTGGTACGAAATAGATGCGGAAATTTTTTCTGTCCTGCACATTTACGTGCGGTAATTGAATGAAGTACGGAATTACGGTACGATATATTTTTAGAGGTACAGATTACAGAACATCATACCGTAACGTACCGTAGCAAAACCTTGGAATCAAATGACCAATCCGCTCCACTACACTTCACATGGCAAATGACGATGGCGTTCTTTATACCGCCTAAAATGACAATTGCTTAAGTTTTCTTCGTCGCCTGGAAGTTAAAAACTTATTATAATTCGTTAGTTTGTCTAATTTATCACTTCTTTTATCCATCTTTCTTTCATCGACGAAATATACAATTATTGTGCAATCCTGCAGATCCATACTTGTCTCTGATAGTCCGGTCGCTTAGGGGAAAAATCGTGCATTCCACACTAGAAGCAATTTCGTTAATTTTGGGAGATCAAAACATACTAAAAAAAATGTGACACAGCAACATCACAAATTCTTTTCTCTTGGTGTCGTTTCGGGGGCCTAAATATATGCGCTGGTGTCACCAAGTGGCCAAATTCAAAAACTCGCAATATTCTTGAAATTTTTTTTACAAATTTTTTAGTAAAGTTCATTAGTGGTACAGAACTTGAGAAATGCTTTAATTAAAATGCTCATGTCTTCGAAACTTTGAAGACTGTCAGACGAAAAGCTTTAAAGACATGAACATTTCAATCAAAGCAATTTTTTGGTGTGTTTTAATCTCATAAAATCAACAACAAAATTGCTTCTAATATGGAATGCACGATTTCACCCTTTTTTGCCCATAAGCAATCGGACTAAGAATAAAAAACGTTCATTGCCAATGTAAACTAGACCAGGCTTATATACCAAGCTGTTTTCAATATAATAAAGCTTTATTAAAACAATATTTTCAATGAATTAACAACTCATGTCACGAGATTGCAACAAGTTCCAGATAGACTTTTGAATGATCCTCATACACTGATTTGTGCGCCTCTCGCATGGAATGCATAGCAAAGTCAGTAAAGTTGGGCTATTGGTTTAATACAGGTGCTCTTAATAGAAGGTTCAGAGATCATAATTTGAAAAGGTGTTTGAAAACTTACCATGCCAGGATTTTGGCAAACCGTCAAGGTATTTTCTGATGAAATTGTCTCTTCAACGTCCTTCCTCTCCCTTGAAGGTAGCAACGCCATATTATACGTTGTTTGGGTTGCAACTTGCAATATCTAGAAAGATAAATAGCCATGTGAAAAAAACAGAAGTCTTCAGGACGTCAAACTTGTCGGTTATGTATATTGCTCTTACTGTGTAGTTTTGCAGTGACAAGCATAATGTGGATACAACACAAACATGAAAAGGCCAAGCAAGTCAACGACTGATTTTGATCAACTGAGGCTCGTCTGCTCGAAAACTACTAAGTAGCTAAATTCAATAAAACAGTACACTCACTTGCAATACTCTGTACATAAACTTTATCATTTCTGGTCAAGCCATAGTCATCAGCACTTTGCTTTGGCATCGTATTTTCTTTCTTTGGTTATACAAATAAACACAGATAACGCCGAAACTACAATAGATAGCAAAGTTTGATATGCATTCTGCATGCAGTACAATGTAGTGTACAGTAGGTCCAGCTTACTGTTACATCCAATGATTATCCTTGCAAAATGTCTAGAAGCTATTCAATAAAACTACAATATTAACCAGACCTGCAAAATGAAATAATTCCACTTCGTAATAATATTCTTTCTGGGACATGTTGTTTGATGAACTTTTATCTAACGCGAGATCATAAGGAGGCTGCATTACATTCAATTAACAATTACAGTAGATACAATAAGACAAAAGAGATGAATCAAGTGTTTACTTTTATCATAATTGCTATCCATCATCACCAATAGCTAACTATCTGACTGTGGGTTGTATAATCCTCTCATTCAGTCTAATTGTGAAATGACAAAAAAGTCTGTGTGAAATGCGCTTGCATATGATGCCATTTTTAAAGATTCATTATTATGGACATGACTGAAAGACGGAAAAGACGGAATACGTCATAAAAGGCGCAAAAGTAGGAAAGGGCGGTTGGGGTTTGGGTGAACCCTAACCCTAATGGCCTTTTAGCATGCTTTCCGCCTTTTTCCTACTACGGCAGAAAAGTAAGAAAAGGTGGAAATCGTGCTAAAAAAAAGGTTAGGATTAGATTTGGATTAGGATTAGGTTAAGGTTAACCCTAACCCAAACCGCCCTTTCCTACTTTTCCACCTTTTACTCATATCCCATTATTATGCCTGTTCATTTACGTATCTTCATTTTGATAATTTTGCCCTACAGTATTTGTGTGCAGTGTTCCTGCTAAATTTTAATTTTAAGTTTACTTATTTGTTACTGACACTTTTTATTAACTATCTGAAACTTTTCCAGGTGCTAAAAAAATAAACAGGACAAGGATTAGGGTTGTCATACAAATATACACTGTATACAAGACCACAAAGAACTAAAGAATCACAATTTGAAGGGTCAAGACTCAAGTATGAGTTAGGCTTGAGATTCTTGCAGTTCTTGTGATTATCTCAATACCTATGATCCTGTATGTTTTGGTAGGACTTGCTTGAACTGTTTTTGGACTTGAAACAACAAAATTGGTGTGACTGTAAAAGAGTAGCCAAGGCCTTAAACCTACAAATGTACCTCTTTGCAAAAGATGAATGACATAAACAGATAGAAGATTTGATGCACTCTTCTACTGTCTTTTATGTACAGTATATATCACTTTCTCGGCAAATTTGAGCTGGGGTATTAACAGTGATATAATTCAGGTAGCCCAATGATTTACATTAGTGGATAGAGCAGTGGTCAAGTGGATAGAGCATCTGCTACTGAAGTGGTAGACTCGGATTCGATTCCCGGTCGGGTCAAACCAATGACTATAAAAATTGGTATTTACAGCTTCCCTGCTTGACGTTCAGCAATTATTAAAAGGACATTGTGAAGCCTCCACCGTGTGTGGTAGACAGGTGGCAGCTCGACTCGAAGACCAAAAAATCCCTTCGCTGTCTCCTGGCCAAGGCAACTTGGTGAATAAAATGTAATTACAATTACATTAGACATTAGTTAGTGGCTACAATTTAATTTTTTGTTTGTACTTTATAAATGCATATTGCATAGCTTTGTAAATCTTAGGAATACATTTAGTCCTTCAGATCAATCTACCTTCTTGGAACATGGAACTCAAAGCTGTAAATCTGAAGAGTGAAATGCAATGCTGTTCTCTGTTCAGTAAGAAAAATACAGATCAGCCAACTTCAGACTTATCTAGCCTACTTTTAACTTTTAGAATTTGGGGTAACAAAGACTCAGTTGTTCTTGCAGTGGCGTTTTCATCCTCTTGTCACTGATCAGACAGTGTTAAACAATAAACCCTCACTTAGTGAATCTAGACTTGCAACATCAGACACAGTAGCATACACAGGATTTTCGAAAGGGGGGGGGGGGCCTGGAAAATCAGAAAATTTGTAAATGATGAAGACCAGAATGAAAATTTTTCTACCCAAAATCAGATCGTTTTCCTGCCCAAAACTAGGTGAAGACCAAAAAAAAAAGGTCTTCGCCCACCGTTTGTGTGCTGAAACCAGGAGTGCCAAAACCCGTAAATTGACTGTGCTGAAACCAGGAGTGCCAAATACCATAATTTGACTGTATCCCCTCCAATAGTTTGAGTATGGTCTACATCAGCATACCCCCCAATAATTTGACTCTGGTGAACATCTGAGCGTAGGTGTCCACTTGAATTCGGGGAAAAAAGTGTTCAATTTTTGGCGCAGACCTTTCATTTTTTTTTGGTCTTCACTAAATTTGCTTGCCTGAACAAAATCGTGGTCGAGGTTGATCCCCCCCAATGTTGAAACTAGGGCAAAATTGGGGTAAAATTGCAAATTATCCCCCCCAATGCCCAACAAAGATCGGCGCCCCTGGCTGAAACCTTGTGCCCAAGTTACAAAAGTGGGGGCATGCCGCAATTTTGTATACTATTCTATGCTAAATATACTATCCTGGCGACCCAAAGGGGGGCCATGGCCCAATGGCCCCCCTAACTACGCCCCTGATCAGACATGATTTGAAGGCTACACTTTTGATTGCGTTAAGTACCATACTTAGTACCGGTACTCGGATAAAAATTGAAGTGGCAAAGTAGGCCTACTGGTAATACTGCCCCCGGCCCAACTACAAACTCACTGTGCAACTTACTTACTGTAGCAAGGAGAAGGTGGCATACCGTATCTTATTAGACCTACAGTATACCTGCTGTAGCTACTAAACTATACAAATTAGCTACCTCAGCAATAACTTGCATTAAATTACACACCCCAGCAGGCTTTTTAATCATATATCTATTTCTCACTGTTTTCTGGTTAATATCTACCTGTGTTGCAAACGCAAGCCTAAGTAACATATTTACTTTGTCACCTTCCAATCTCCAAAGGCATTTGCACGATTATTCCTTCAGTTTTGTATGTGCTTTGTGACACAGATTCCGAAATTATCGAAGTTTATAAACAAGCAAAACTTTTGCAAAAAAGAAAAAAAGGTGATAGACTGATCACATGATGTGACTGGAATGGTTGATAATTGGAACGACCGACGCTCGCGTCGCGTGTTCCTCTGTTTTTACTCGGCCATTTTCCAACTAACGAGTGCGAAATTTCAGACTTTTGCTTATAATACGAGAACGGTTTGGTCTAGCTACATAAAATTTGGACAGCAGTTTGAGATTAATGAGTTGTGTATTTGTACCAAATTTCGAGGCAATAGGTCACGTGACTTCGGTTTTAGAACCCGAAAACCGCCCCGCAAGTTTGGCGTAAAAAGCGGTCTCAGTCAAAAATGGCTTAAGTACGGCAAAAAATATTTCATGTGGTTATATGTCTCAAGATACCCTTTCATCCCAATCAATCCACTTTTGGCCGCGATCAGGTTTATTTCTTTTTTTTTTTCTTCCTAAATTTTGTACGCTCTTCTTCTCCTAAACCACAACACATCGAAATCTAAATTTTGTGTAAAGTTGTTGAGCTGCAAACGCAATTATTTCTCCCGAAATTTTTTGGGGCAACTCCACCGGGAACCCCCCAAAATGGGGCCCCAAAAACCCATTTTTTGAACGGCTCAAGCTAGGGTGCCAGTTCTTTTTGATATCAGTAGATATTTAACAGACAAATATTTTGACATAGTTTTGGGGTGCCACCCCCCCGGGAACCCCCCCGAAATGAAGCACGTTTTGGCAGAAGATACTAATACTAAGTCGCATTTCGTCGTTTCGAGAAAATCGCGTTAGAAATTTTAAAACTCTCAAACAAACTTTGCGGTCAAGTTTAACATGTTAATGAAAAATAACTTTGACAGGTATGATGTACTTGATTTCGCCCTTCTTTCATTAAAATTTCAAGGTTTTAGGTGAACAAATAAAAAGTTAGAATCGAAAAAGTTTGTTAAATCGCGGTTTTCAATAACGTTTGCTTTTCAAGTCAGGAGTGTACAAATTTTGTCTTTGATCAGTCATAGTAAAACTTACGGGGTCAAAAAAAGTTTACTGAGAACTGTTAACTCAAAAGTCGAAACCGGTTCTATGTGCTGACAGCTAACATCTTTCGTAAAAAGTTTATTGACTTAGGCGCCGTCACTGCTGGAGACCAATAATTTTATTTGCACTCGACGTCATGACGCGGCTTTTGGTTTAACGAGTATAAATTTGACAAATGGTTATTCTTTCTTTTCGTAAACAACAGGTTTATTGCTGAATGGATTTTTTTTTGCAAAGTTAAAATTACATAACGAAAATTACAATAGCCATAACGACGAAAAATTTATGAAATTTTACGACGAAAAATTTTGGAATATAAAATAGCACTGTAGTACAGGATTAAACTGGCTACGAAAATAGGGTGATAGGTAGGCGGTAGTATAATGGTAAAACTTCAATCATTTTATTACATGGCGTAAATATATTACACGCCATTTATTACATTCGAAAAATCACCCTAATTCTTGTGCATTTTATAGACTAGAGAAAGAATTGGGAAAAGAAAATAATGGGAAAAAATGGTTTAAGTTATCGAAATTAATTTCCTCTTTATACTCATAGTTTTTTTTATGAAATCTACACGGTAAACATTTTTCATCAACCGATCAAACTTGATTCCTTGCCGTTTTTTAGCCGTGGTTTAAAAGTTTGTACTACTTTGTAAGCCTAATTTTTGCCAAATATTAGCCCCATTTCCAAAAGCAATTTTTTAAACGTGGCTTTAAACAATTTTAGAATAGGCCTACATACTTCTGCAAAAGACTGCATCAAAAACTTCAAGAAAAACCTTACTTTCCTTTTGTGTGATGTTCTTGTAATCTAATTATCGTTGCTGTTATTTCAAAGTTGTAAACAGGCAGACAAGTTCAGGCCCAAACCCAAAAAATGGTTTGAACCTCAAAGTAGGCCCAAAAAAGCCCGGACGTGAAATTAGGTTTGAAAAACGTATACGGATAATAGAATTGTTTTTTTGTTTTTTTGACTCTTTACGGTGACTAAATAGCAGTGACGTGCGGTGAGGCTTTTGGTTGGTGAGGCACAATTTTTTTTCACACTCATGTTCGCAAAAAAATTATTCAAGACAATAAATGACCAGCAAATAATTGTTTTTATAGCCATTCAGGGCAGCCGAGAAGGGGGGCAAGGGGGAGAATGACCCCGGGACCCATGGACTTTAGGGGGCCCATGGGCTTCAGGAAGGCCGTCGGCTTCAGCGGGCCCATGAGCTCGAGAGGGGGCCCATCGAAATGACACTGAGAAATCAGCATGTGAAGCCTGAAGACCTTTTTTTTTTTTTTTTTTTTTTGGAGAACACCTAATTTCGACCGGAAAAACCGTTTGAATTTCGGTAAAAACCTTTTTTGTTTTTTTTGGAGATCACATCATTTTTCGGACCAAACTGACCGGAAATCCGTTATATTTGAGCTGGCCCCGGGCCCACTTTTGGTCTCCGGTGGCACTGTAGCCATTAAACAAAAACCAAATTTTTCGATAATTAATTATTCGTTTAATTTTTACAGTTCACTTAAAGCCAAATCAATTCTTGAAGTTTCGAAAATCCATAAAGGTAGCCTAGCCTATTATTTGGCTTTGAATGTGGACATAATTGAAGTTTTCGTGCTTGCTAAGTCTTCTTGGCAAATTGTCTAAGTCACAAAAACCCGATTTCAGCCCCAACATTATTATTTGCTAAAAACATGAAAGCACAAATGAAGATTTTTATAGCGCAACCACTCTTTTCTTGAGTACGGTTCTACTCCTTTTGAATTGAGGGGTTCTTTCGTAATGATGTCTCGAGCAAATCTTTTAAATCGGTTTTCTTTTAGCTATATTCAATTCAAGTCAATTCAGATTATTTGTTCACTTGAGTTCAATTTCCAGAAGCTTAACACCAATGAAAAAATATATTCACGCCCACAAATAGAATGATTGTTAATGCCAATAAAGGAAATAAATGTGGGCTAATTTACTGTAACACTTAACAGAAGTAATTGTTGATGAAGGCGTAGAAATTAATAGGCAATTGCAAAGTTTACTAGTACTATAGTTTGAGTCACTTACTATCAAGCAAACAGGATAGCGAAAGACCTGTTTCTGGTCATCGAGTCAAGCTGCCCTTATAACTAATTTATTATTGTAATTATTTTAAGTTTTTTTGAGGGGGTAGCTTTTTTTTAACGATTATTAAAACAAACAAGAAACAAAAGTAAGGATTCAACCAAAAATAGCAGTTAGCATAAGAAAAGAGCACACTTAGGCTTACCTCGAGTTTATCAAGACTGCAAGTACTTCAGTAATTACTTAGCATGGACAATTTTATTTGTTTGCTAAATGAGTATTTTGGTAATTCTTCAAAAGTTGGTGAAACATTATTTTATGTTTTTACTCCAATGCACGAGCAAGATCATTGCCCGTTTCGAATTTAGCTCGTTCCAAATAAAAATTGTCTGCAGTAATCGATCTCGTTTTATAATCATGAAGTTTGCTAGCATATTTAAAATAATTGTCGAAATTTTCAGGTTACCTGGAGTGATAATAAGAGTACATAAACTTAGCAATTTCTAAAACTTCAAGTTCAGATAAAAAACTTAGTTTAGAAAGTCTCTCAGCTTTGAGACTAAATTTTCTTCCATTTTAGTTCATTTTCTCGTATTAAATTGTTTTTATTCGGCCAGAAAAATAACTTGTTCAATTTCGCAATGAACGAAAGACTACAAAAAAACTGCTTAAACTTTTTCTCATTCTATGACGTCACAGGTGAGGAGCGCCGCAAAATCAGATTTAAAAGCATTATGCATTGTCCGCAATTTGTTTGAGAAAAAAAGGCATACTTTTAGTTTGTTCATTAAAATTTGCTTAGCTGAAGTGAGGCACAATTGACAATGCCTCACTTCGCATATTTGAAGCGATGCTCAATGCACGCCGTAGTGATAGCAATATTACACCCAATAGTTTGGGTGTTTTAATGCGAAAGACATAACATAAAAGCAGTGAATAGGCTACACAAAAAAAGTAAGTATGACAAAAATTAATAAAGCTTTTGATAAATATTTTGATTTGTGTGAAACCATTTTATTTTAATTATATACTTTATTTTCGTTTTTCTTTGCACAATTCTATAGGTGAGGCACGGCCTCACCTGCCTCCCCTGACCGCACGTCCCTGCTAAATAGAGCAAATTATTGATGAATTGTGACGCAATAACATTGGCAAATTAGGATATTAGACATAATAATAATGCATTGAAGCTTCAATAAAATCTTCATTCAGTGTTGCAAAGTTATTTGTATTACCGATATGTTTCTACAGCGACCTGAAACATGAGGCACGTATCAGGCCAAAATTAAGCCCGAAATTTTGTAAATCTTAAGCTCGATCCCGAGCCCTACCCGCATAGCCCGGCCCGACTTACTACTTTGTGTTGGTATGAAGATTTTGACTTTACTTTATTTTTGCCTGACACTGCAACAAAATTATGAAATAATATTCATTGTTGCTTTGTGGTAAAATGCAGCAGGCTAATAATATTCCGAAATTCAGTTTCCCTGCTCCCCAGCCCTGCTCTAAACCAAAAACTGTCAAAAATCTACATAAAAAATCGTTTTCTAAGTTTGAGCATGCTTAGATTTGTTTTTCGAACTTGACCTCAAACAAATTGACACCTTTAATTCAAAGCGAGGCAAAAATAAACTTTGGCTACGTCCAGGTGGTCAAGTGGTATAACGCGTTCTTCTCTGGTGCGAGAGGTCTGTGGTTCAAATCTCGGGCCCGTCAAATCGGACAAAGTGTTGCCAACGGCTCGCCACCACGCGACATTTTTTCAAAATGAACCGTGTTGCTCGGGCGCAATGACGCGGAGATGGGCCCTACAAACTCGTTACACGCTTCGGCGTAATGCAGCGAGTAAAATGAAAGATTTGATTCTGATATAAATGCTATAAATGTTATACGCTCGCACGCTCACAATTTTACTTTCAGTGTAGACCTAACGTAAAGGCTGATCTTTCTTTTTTGCGTGCACGTAGAAAATTTGGCTGAATATTTACAAAATTTCTGCTCTTACAAAATTTACTGTTATAATTATTATATTGAAGTCTGACCAAACTTCGGCTTCCGCGACAAAGGTTGAAAAAATCGCACCAGAGTTGTAAAGTACAGGCCCGAACCAGAGAAGTGATCTGAAGTCAAAACCAGGCAGGAAAAAAAAAAATTTATGTCCAAAAATGAGTTCGGTTATTGGAACGACCGACGCTCGCGTCGCGTGTTCATCTGTTTTTACTCGGCCATTTTCCAACTAACGAGTGGGAAATTTCAGACTTTTGCTTATAATACGAGAACGGTTTGGTCTAGCTACATAAAATTTGGACAGCAGTTTGAGATTAATGAGTTGTATATTTGTACCAAATTTCGAGGCAATAGGTCACGTGACTTTGGTTTTAGAACCCGAAAACCGCCCCGCAAGTTTGGCGTAAAAAGCGGTCTCAGTCAAAAACGGCTTAAGTACGGCAAAAAATATTTCATATGGTTATATGTCTCAAGATACCCTTTCATCCCAATCAATCCACTTTTGGCCGCGATCAGGTTTATTTCTTTTTTTTTTTTTTCTTCCTAAATTTTGTACGCTCTTCTTCTCCTAAACCACAACACATCGAAATCTAAATTTTGTGTAAAGTTGTTGAGCTGCAAACGCAATTATTTCTCCCGAAATTTTTTGGGGCAACTCTACCGGGAACCCCCCAAAAAAACCATTTTTTGAACGGCTCAAGCTAGGGTGCCAGTTCTTTTTGATATCAGTAGATATTTAACAGACAAATATTTTGACATAGTTTGGGGGTGCCGCCCCCCCGGGGATTCTCCCAAATGTACCCCCCAAAAATCAATTTTTTGAATGGCCTAAGCTAGAGTTCTACTTTTTTTTGATATCAGTAGATATTTAACAGACAAATATTTTGACATAGTTTGGGGGTGCCACCCCCTGGGGGATCCCCCCATAAATTTATTTTTTGGATAGCTTAACTTGGGTGCCAGTCTGTTTTGATATCAGCAGATATTTAACAAACAAATATTTTGACATAGTTTGGGGGTGCCACCCCCCAGGGATCCCCCCAAATAGACCCCCAAATATCAATTTTTGAAAGGCTTGAGCTGGGGTGCCAGTGTTTTATGATATCAGGAGATATTTAACTGACAAATATTTTGACTCCACTTTTCTGTGGGTTTAATAATCAGATATTTTTGAATAATTGCTGATTTTACGGTAGACTAAAAGTAATTTTGAGCGTCACAGCATTAGCTATGCGTCGGTCGTTCACTGGGTTTGCTGGCAAACTCCCATCTAGTATTCATTCTAACCTTCAGAGGTGGAGTCGAGGACACAAGGCTCGAGGCCAAGGCCAAGGCCAAGGACACAAAAAAAATCCGAGGCCAAGGCCAAGGCCAAGGACAGCCTTTCCGAGGACAGACACTCTCGAGGCCAAGGACAGGAATGCTCGAGGCCAAGGACCAAGGACACTAGCGCAAAGTGCTCTCTAAAAAAAAAAAAAAAAAGGTCTTCACAAACATTTTTCAGGCGATCTCCAAAAAAAAAAAAAAAAAAAAAAAAAAGGTCTTCACAAAAATTTTTCGAGCGATCTCCACGAAAACACGTTTTCCAAAAAATTTTTCAAGCGCTCCACAAAATTTTAACAATTCAAAAAATACTGCTGTCCTCGAGCCGAGGACAGGCCAATTTTCGAGGACTTGAGGCCTCGAGGCCAAGGCCAAGGACTTCAAAATGTGTCCTCGAGGACGTCCTCGAGGCCAAGGACGTCCTCGAGGACTCCACCTCTGCTAACCTTACCCCTCATTTGATATGTGGCGGTTGGCAACTTTGTTAAATGTTTGTGACGATAACGTCTAAAACACCAAAATCTATCCTCCACTACAGTATGCCTTTTTTCTTTCAAATTTCATAGCCATTTATAAACAAGTTTTTGTCCTGTGACGTCACCATTTGAAATATGCTGTGCCGAGAGAAAGCGAGAATACGCCGCTCAACCAAACTCGCTTCTGATTGGTCAATCGAATTTTTCCCTAGCTATCAGGTAGTAACGGCGTAAACAACATTTGTTCAGATGGGAAAACCTGTGTTAATTTGGACGGTTTGTATTGCGACGCTAACCACAACGAACTAAAACTACCTATTATTATTTGAAAGGGTCGATATCAACATTAATAGCTTGTAACAGCTCTTTTTTAAAAGTTAGAAAGATTTAGGCGCTTTAAAATGTAGTCAGAGCGAATTTATAGCCTAGGCTTGTGGCTGGCAAAGTTAGGCCAAGCAAAGGTAGCTAATTTTACTGAGCTGCTGAGTTAGTGCAGTAACTGCAGTTCTAGGTTTACACAGACTTGTTTGTTTCACCTCCAGCTGAAAAGCTTATCAGTTTGTAATGGCTAAATAGGCTTTCTTCAGTTGGAGTGTGCAATCAAGTTTTGGAAAGATCTTCAGTGACAGCATAGCTGTGATTCGCAATCGTTTTCTAAGCCGTGTAGCGTAAAGTACAGTGAGCTGTTGAGGTCTTTTGCAATAAACAGCGTAGATGCTTTTGGTTAGTTTCGCTTCTATGTTAGACTGGTCGGCTCTCGGTTGCAATTATGTGTGGTTATTTGCAATATCGTAAAAGGTTATGAATTCTGCAACAATTTTAAAACCTGCATCTTAATCGATCGGCAATTAATTCGGTAGGCTCACTAGGCCTAGTATGCGGGATATCTTTAGCAAGCAGAAGCTTTATTCAGATTCATAGTTTGTCAATCTTTAACTGAAATTTTATGAGAAGTTGTTTCAGTTGAAGTGAGCAAATTATGATCTGCAGCTTTCATCAAATCTGCTTCGCTCCAAGCGACAGCGTATATGAATTCTATTGCAACAATTTGGATTTAGATTTGCAAATTAAAAGAGAGCAGTGCGAATCGTCAAAAGAGAGCAGTGCGAATCATCACCCATAGCAATCCCAGAACCCACACATCACCACTATTTTCAAGACTACAGTTATTAAGGCTTCATGATAATATATATAAACTTGAAGTAGCCAAATTAATGCACAGTGTCTACAACAAATCACTCAACACTCTTAATGCAGAAATACACAATGCTAGATGAATTACACTCATGTAACACCAGAACAAAACACAAAAGAATTTATTTCGTAATAAGAGTTTCAACAAAACAAGCCCAAAAATGTTTAATTTATATTGGACCAAAAATCTGGAATTAAATACCACTGCAAGTGAAAGAGATGAACTTTTATAGATTCAAAAAAGAATTTAAAAGAATCTTAATCAAAACCTACCAGTAGCTATCATTTCGGGGTGGGGGGTGGGAGGTACCTGTCAGGGACATGACTCTGAGCATAACCTTGTCATTTTTGCTGTAAATTTCCTAGTGGTTTGTTTCTTGCTGTACTTAGCTTGCTTATTTGCTTTTGTTTGGTAAAAGTGTTTTGTAAATATGAACTCTTGACGGTTGACTTTGATGACTGAATAGTCTTTTCGCTGTCTAAATAAATTGAATTGAATTAACAGTGCATTTTTACTATTAATTTGCAAACTGCTGCGTTCTGGTATTGCAGGACAATATTGGCTTAATGCATCAGCGCATTAGACGATTTATGCGAATTTTATTGCAGCAAGCTGGATTTAGATCTGCCAATTCTGGTAATACTACTTTTTTACAATCAACATATCAAAAAGTAAAAGCCGGTAAGTCATTTATGAATAAATTCCTAAGACTGCATGCATATTGTTGCGCACACGTCTTAATTGAGTGGTTTGGGAACACTCCGGGTGCCAACAAAGGTGATTGGCTACAGAGAAACGCGCTCGGAACTCGAATCTCAAATTCAGCTTCTTGACTCCTGCTCAATTCTCCACCAAGCGTGTAGATCAGATCGATGTTTATTCACAGCAGAAGTAAAATATTCAAAGAGCAAGCGAACGAGCGAGCGAGCGAGCGAGCGAGCGTTTTCTGTTAAAAAGGTAAAATGAACACTGACGCAGTGGCAAACTTCATTAAAAACATTACATAATTAATTAGCAAGGCTTAATAACAGAAACAATAAAAAACATCCAACTCGACATATTTTGGAGAAAACCGTCTTAAAGAATTATAATGATTTAACTCTTATCTAAACATTACTATAATTACAATCCTTAACGTACCAAACTGTTTCGCCCAAACGACTGTAACGGTGACGGAAGAGAACACAAATACACGATGAGGACAACGGCTGACAGTATCGTAATGCGGTTTTCGATGTGTAATCTTGAGAATTTCCAATAGCGCAATTTCCAATTCAGCAACTCAACTAAACTTGTCAATTTTTAGAACACAAAATTAATGACGTTACCTTGACAAGATACAACTGCTAACTCATTTTTAGATTTTACGTGAACAACAAAAAACGCTACAAAAAGGATGTGCAGTGTACAATCAAACGTAAAACGAAATTAGGTCAGTCTTTGGGCGATAATTCGCCGCTTAATATAGTGCAGTCTGAAAATCCAATTTGCATACAAAATTACGTTCAATTTTCTATAAACCAGTTCCAAAGGTTCGAATCTCGTTGCGGCAAATTAAAATTTACGATGTAGGCGTGCAATATTTTACACACTCCCCCCAAATATACGAGTATAGGAGAATATTTCAACTCACAAAAAATATTGTAACGCAAACAAACACAAAGTAAAAGCCAAACTTTTCATTCACCGGCTTCGTGGTCGGGTACTATGACACAGATTTTCGAAATAGGTCTTTTTAATTTTCCCGTACTAGTTTTCACTAAAACAGATCTAACAAATCCCTTGGGGTCTGCAAAGGTATCGATCACCCGACCAAGAGGCCATTGAGACCTAGGCATATCTTCATTTTTTAAAATCACAATATCTCCTTTACGCACGTTTGGCTTAGCATCATACCATTTTTGCCTCGGGACTAGTGAAGGCAAGTATTCCTTAACCCAGCGCTTCCAAAACAAATCTGAGTAATGCTGAATATGCCGCCATCGCTGGGGAAAAAAGGTGTCAGAGTCCCTAGTTATCACAGGAGGGAGTCCGGAATCTGGCTGCAGCACCAGAAGATCCTTGGGAGTGAGCGGTCGGTCAAAGTCCTCCACAAAGGATATCGGCGTGAGCGGTCTCGAGTTGATAATGCTCTCTACTTCCGTCAGCAAGGTGATCAAACCTTCATCGCTAAAGGTCGCACCGGAGTGCAGAGAGCGCATTACCTTACGCACTGAACGTATCAGGCGTTCCCAAGCACCGCCAAAATGGCTCGCCAATGGGGTATTGAAGTGCCATTCGATTTCTCTCTGTAGAAGAAATCCGCCGATTTGGTGCTGGTTCCAGTCCCGTATGGACTCGCGCAAAATTCTATCAGCTCCCGTGAAATTGCTTCCATTGTCTGAGTGTAAATGAGCGACATTGATTCTCCGGCTGACAAACCTTCGAAGAGCAGAAATGAAGGAGTCAGCGGAGAGGGAGTGTAGCACTTCGAGGTGTACCGCGCGCACGGTCATGCACGTGAAAATGCACCCGTAGCGCTTAACAACACTTCGCCCCTGCTTCACTAAGAAAGGGCCAAACAAGTCGACGCCTGTATGAAAGAAGGGTGGCCGTCCGACACTCAGTCTCGCAGTAGGAAGATCAGCCATGATCTGTTGCTCACAGGGCTTGAAATTCCGCCGACAACTCAGACACTTCCCGAGTACTCCTCGAACAGCCACGCTCCCCCCATGGATCCAATATCGAGCGCGAAGCGCCGTGAAAGTGTGGCCAACTCCCGAATGGCCCACGGTTTCATGATAGTGTTTTACAATTAATTCAGTCATATGCGATTCAGTACATAAGATGATGGGGTGGCGCTGGTTGTACTCCACAGGAGCAGTAGCCAGTCGACCTCCAACCCGAACCACTCCATCATCCAAAACCGGATTTAACTTTCTTATTACCAACGGACACACAGCCGCTGTAACATCTTTACCGTTTTCCAGAGCAGCAACCAGGTGGGGTAGGTTGCAACGCTGATCATACTTCAATAACCGAAGTTCGGCTTCCTGCAACTCATCTACACCAATTTCAACAGATTTCCTTGACAAAACTCCAGCTGAACGCCGAATGTAGTCAGCAAACCTCACCCGCCAAGCCGCAGCCCTTTTAAGCCCATGCCAGAATGAAAAATATTTAACTAAACGATCCATAGGCGGATCAAAAACAGCTTCTTTAGTGGACACCAAGGTGGTCACAACATTGATTCCCCTTTCAAACAGAGGAGAGTCGTCTGGCAGACTCAGTCGGGGTCCTTGCATGAGCACACCGTTCAACGACACACCTTTACATCGGGAAGCACAGTCAAACACAATTCTCACCTTGCCCGGCTTATTGGGGTTAGTCACCGGATGGTGAGGTAGAAACCAACGGCGACTCGCGACTTCCACGTCTCCCGGTACCGGTTCAGCATAGCCGTGATCAATGTAATTCTGCATGGTCTTGGCATACAGCTGATGTAGCTGATCATCTCTGATGAGCCGACGCTTTAACGACTCCAAACGGCTCTGAGCCACTGCCCGGTTGTCGGGGAGTACAGTTTGCTTATCACGCCAGAGCAAAGGCAATTGGAAATGTCCGTTAACAAGCTTAACGGATCGTTCCATTTGTTCTAATGCAATTCTATCCTCCTTGGAGTTATCACACTTGGCGCGATCGGTCAGGGTGCTTACATGGAAGCAATAGTCATTCTCTTGTGAACTAGAGAAAGCAGTCCCGAATAGCGTCCAACCCAATGTGGTCAAGACAGCATCCGGCTCGCCATTTTTCCCATGTCTGCTTTCTAGAGGTCTGAACAAGGCGGGGTTATCTAATCCAATTAACAATCCCACCGACTTGTCTTGCAACTCATGGAGTTCGACTCCTTCTAAATGTTGCATTCGATTAAGCTCCAATGCGGTAGGAACAGCAGCCCTTAATGGAATCGCATCTACGGTCAAGACCTCATGGAGCTCAACCTCGTTACCATGAGTCAAAGACGTCACGGACAGAGGGATCAACATGCCATCCACGACCGCGGGATCCGATCCAGAAGAGAGGGTTTGAATAGGCAAAACCTCTCTGGGGCCACTAGCTCCGAGTCGCCGAGCTAGTTCCTTTTCACAAATTGTTCGTTGTGAACCAGAGTCAAGCAATGCGTAAGTCTTGGTGGTTTTATTTTTATACCGTACCTTTACTGGGACGGTCATGAAGTAACAGCAACTGTCATTTCGCGTTTCATTTTGTAACGATCCACAGAGTGTAGCACACATCGCTCCCACCGGAGTTTTTGAACCACTTGCCACCTCGGAGAGATCCGAAGGGTATATGTGAAGCAAGGTGTGATGCGATCTCTTACCGCAGCCATCCACCTCACAAACAAGCCTCGATCTACAGTCACCAACAACATGACCCTTCGCAAAGCAGCGGAAGCATCGATTTTCCTTTCGCAAATAGTCTATGCGTTTCGACCTGCTTATATTCTTAAAGTCATCACAAGAGTTTAAGTTGTGGCCGCCCTTACAGTAAGGACAGCATAGTCCTGAAGCATGGTTTGTGCGTGCATTCTCACCGCGGTAAACAGCGGTGCCAAACGAGGACGACCTTTTCGCCGAAGGCTGAGAGCACATCAGCGGTTTCGACCCCGAATAAAAGGACTTTCCATATAAAGAATTCGCTTCATCAGATTCATGGCGCACGAACTCTACGAGTTCCTTGAACTTTGCTTGGTGGCCAGTAGTTTTTAAGACCCTAAATGCCCAACGCACCCACTCACGTTGCATTTCTTCTGAAAGTTTATCCGTTATACGTTTTATGGTACCAAAAGAATTCAGAGTCGCAAAGTCTCCGATATCTTCCATTATTCCCAGGCATTTATCCATGAGAATAGCAAGGTCTTTCAAGCCACTTGGGTCCTTAAATTTTAATCTAGGACTGTTTAACAACTTTTGTTCGCAACAATACGCAATCGTATGTGGTTGCCCATAGTCGTTAAATAGGCTTTCGCGTGCAAGACGATAGCCTGTAGTATTATCTCGCGAAAAATGCTCTAGCCCGTGCCTCACCTTAGGAGTGCAGTGCTGAAGCAGATACACCAATCGAGCGGCGTCACTTGGCATTTTAGCTGCAATGTGTGTATCGAAGCTTCGAACGAACGTCCAAAACATCAATGGGTCGCCGTCGAAACAAGGTGTTACCGGTTTAGGTGGAGGGTAGTCCTGCATCATCGCGCCCATCCGGCCACTCACAGTGGTCGTCGGAGCGAAGCCTTGACGGTAAATAGATTGCTCGGACTCCACCAAGTGCTTCGGCCGGGCAGCAGAGGCTAGTGCATCAGTCTGAAGAGGCCTCGTCGGACCCCAACACGAAGAGCTAGTAATTTCATTTTTACAAGATACGGGTTCTAACCTTTGGCCGGCGTAGACTGGTTTATCTGATACAGAAACCCTTTTCCAAGGTTCCTTAGCCGCCGTCGCACCGTCACTCACAACATCATTTACCAGGTCGCTCCCCCCGTTGCAAAGGACAGGAGCAAGTATCGGCTTAGGCGGCGTCTCCGGCTCAGGACAGCGGGAATGGCTTTGCAATGGCTTAGCAACTTCGTTTTCGAATTCAGGTTTATAAGTCTTGACTTCGCGGCGCCATGGAGCCATATTTCTCCCATACAGTCCCTTAACGTCTCTCTTACCAACACTATCGCCCAAGGTAAGTTTGTGTTTCGGTGCAGCGGCAGCGTACAAGGTACTAACACTCTTAACCGAACCCCTTTTACTTCTAACTTCTTCCCACGCCTTAGCCTCTTCAGTCGCGAGTCGAACCTCATAGTCCTTCTCGCGCCTTAAGGCATCTTGTTTTATCGAGTCTTGCACTCCCTTTAAGGCTCTTTCAGCCTCATCACGCGCTCTCTCGGCCTTCCGAAGAGCTTCTTGCATGATTTCGTTTTGTCGAGAATGCTCGTATTGTAGTTCTCTAGCAAACGTAGCCATTCTCAGTTTGACTAAACTCTCTTTTACCTTTTGACTTCTAACACTAGAGTAGGAGGGGCGAGAACGGCTACTGTGCGAGCTGAGGCGGCAATCAATCTCCGACTGCGACTCCGTTTGGTCGCTATCAGACTCCGTCTCCGAGCCAGAGTTCGCCGCAGCCCGCTCAGCGCGGTCAAGCCACTCCCTCACTCTCTCATCAAATTCTAGTTTAGACTTAATTACGCTAGATTTAGTTACATTGCTACTATCAGGCAAAATGTCATTTTCTCCCAGCGATTGGCACTTCAGCATCACTTCCTTATACAAATCATTAGCGTTAGTAATGAACATAGGAAGAATACCCTTATTTATAGGACTAG